>OY757912.1:70119442-70209442 GCA_963585895.1 Sepioteuthis lessoniana | reverse complement strand
ACAAGAAATTCTCGGTCTAACCAAGAAGAGAATGATTATTCATTTATTTATTAAAGAAACTAGTAGAAAGCTGTGTTGAACTGCTTGATGAATATGTACGCACGGTTCATGTCTCGAGGTCAATCCCGTCTTGGTTTGGTTAGGAACTTTTACCTCCTCCCAACGTAAGCTATGCACAATTCATGACGTTATTTCTCCTTCGATTAAAACATCAATAAACTTAACGCTACTTTTCTTTTCTTTTTTTTATAGTCTTCAAGCACTCTCCACAGTATTCATGTATATTTTATTAATATTGTTTTGTTTGATTTCTCATCACGATTTCCTTTTTTTTTTTTTTTTTTTTTTTTTTTAGTTTTCTAGCAAATGTCTTTGGAACTAATTCAAATGCTCCAGTTACCATGTCTACATTTACTTCCTTTTTTTTCTTCAGTTTTTGAATTTTTTTACCCGGTTTTACTTTCTTTTGTTTCAGTCTGTATCTTAATGGAATTAAAATATCAGCTGAAATTATTTTTTACATTCATTTACAATGACTAGATCTCGTCTCCTGAAGTCAGCGATAACATTTTGCTTTGTGCTAATTACAACTTGTCTGTATAGTTAATTTCAAATCTTTTGCACAATTTCCAGTCAGTTATCGTTCCTACCCAGTCGTATCTAATTTACTTATTAGGATTATTCACATATAGATTGTCACTTTGATTTGTCTATATGTTTGATATGGTGGCGTCAGTTCTTTTCCTTTGCTGAGAACACAAAGTCAACGATCTATTGAAATCGTTTCAAATCAGAGTAAAAAAAAGAAAGAAAGCAAAAAAAAAAAAAAGAAAAAAAAAGAAGGGAAGAGAATCTGAATTAAAGAGGGGAAAAAAGACGTAGTTATTCAGACAAAAGGCAAATGATAAATGAGGTAATGGGGAAATGGGGTGCCATTTTATAAAATAAAAAGGCTTTTCTATTTTCTTTGAAAATCAGCATTTAAATTCTTGTCTTCTTTACTGTTCTAACGGTGTAGATTAGAATACGCTCACTGTAACCCAAGAAAAAGGGGTGTCCAGAGTATTGCACAGGTGATGAGGCTCCTGTTCTGAATATGAGAGAAGTGTGAAATATCTCTTTTTAGTCAATACTCCCACTCTGATCCGAAGTGGTATTATCTGTTTAGATTCTCTCTAAAAGGCAAATCGGCCGGGTGCAAAAACATTTAAAAACTACGCAAAAAATGTGTATATAAATGTAAAATGCACGCATTTCCCTAACGAAATGAAATAAGCCCAGACGAGTTGATATACCAAAAAAATCAATTAATTTTATCGTTGTCTTTATCTGAGTTCAATGTCGTTGGGTGCATTGGCTAAAGAGCAGGACTGCATCCTTGAAATAAGCGAGTTCGAACTTCAGTCGCGGTATTATGTCCATTTTTGGACCCATAGAAAAGATATGAACCCCCTTATCCCACAGCAATGGGTTAAATAGAACCACTACTGTTCTTCAGCATGGCTGGCTTTGGCATTAAATAACCTACGGAACAGTTTTTGGTTTGTTGGAACCGATTCGTTGTTTGGCAAGTCGGACTCAATCGAAGCCGCCTGGCATTCGTGTTGGGTGGCTGAGATCAATATTCCCTTGGCCTCAGGGGATGCCCCCCTCAGGCTTTTACCTGCTTTGCAATTCTAAGTTCATTGCTTGGAGCCTGAGGTACCCCATTTGAGCATTGCCAACGGGGCTATGAATTTTTGTCCCTGCTTCGCATGGGTTTCGACCAGCGTGAGGCTACCACAATAAAACGGCCTAGCGCCATATTTTAACGTGATTGGGTGTCAGATAAATGCGACCAAATACCGACAAGTCGCATCGGAAATAAGTAAGCAACTGCTTCAGCAAAAAGCAATCCTTCAGCATCGCTATATATAACTTATTTATTAGAGCTGTCAAAATAAGCGGAGTGTCTTTGCAATCAAGGAAACAAAGGATAAATTACAGAAAGTAATTGATGAGTTCATACATTGGTTCAAAGATCTAACAAAATGAATCAGCAATCTTGGAAATTAGGACATACAGAGCTTACAATGAGTAATTGCAAATATTTCTTTCGTCCAAATCAAAAGATTTGAACAGACACTCATCGAAATATAATATTTTCTCTCACTCTCTCTCTCTCTCTCTCTTTCTCTCTCTCTCTCTCTTTCTCTCTCTCTCTCTCTCCCTCTCTCTGAGTTAACCTGGGAATTATATATCTAACAATATGCAGACATCTAGTGACATCAGATGACTGACTATTCAACTAATTTCCCACCACGCCGGTATATGACACAGGGTCGTTTTATAATTGGGATCCACGTATAACTCGAAACTCATGCGTTACTGGACAAAAAAATGCTTGATTCCTTCGGCATTACTCAGGTGCCGCGCAATAAACGCAACTCGATAAAGCAGATATAACCTGGGGAGAAAACCCCTTGGAACCGGGCGATTTGGCTAAGTAACACGTCAGGCAAACTCCCCAGAAAACCAAGTGGAACAAACCCGTAGATCTAAAACTGTGGATTCTAAGGCTGTGTTTCAAGCTATCGTAGCGCTTGGAGAGTATCATGCGAGCTTGGTATCTAGGAATTCAGAGTAGTGTGTTACCTTCACGACCTCGGCAAAAGCATCTGGATATGCCGAATCGTGCCTCACGCGACAAAATTATGGCAAAACTTTTGACTCACCTATAATTTTATGAAGGAGGCGCTATTCTACTTGGGTGAAAAACTAATCCTAATTAGCTTCGTTCATTGACACAGTCATACTATACAATAATGATACAGACAAACTCTAATTTGATTTGGTTTGGTTTTATGGCATATCAACCCTGCCAAATCCATTTTTATACATATAAACTGTTCTATTACAAACAATTCAGTTTAGTGTGAGTTTTTTGTTTACACAACTTCAATGTCAAAAACAGTTCTATTTAAAACAATTCAGTTTAGCATAAGTACACTGCTTAGTTCTGTTTGACCCACAGATAGAACCCAATCAGGTGCTATTACTCCTGGCAAGAGTGGAACTGGGAGCGACAGCAGTGAAGGGATAATCCGCATTCCTCAAAGCTCAAGCATTACTGGAATATCACCATCAGATTGTTTAGTGTCATATCCAGGACACTCGTTGGAGGGAGTCTTACCTCTTTGCAGATGTGCATTCGTTGTATCCTACAACCTATCACCCACAAACTCTAATATATATATATATATATATATATTGTAGAGGCGGGGAGGCGTTCGTAGTATAATGGTTACCGTCGAAGGAATTTGACACGGTGGCTCGAGTTCAAATCCTGGACGAGACTATTTGCATTTCACATTGGGTTAATACCCTTGAGAAAGTTACGAATCCAACCATTCTCCCTCCAGCCAGTAGTAAGGTAGACCGGGCTCTTCAACTTTGGTATGGCAACTGGTCTAGGAGAAGGAAAACTCTGAATGCAAACCCCGCTTAAACTTCGTTTAAAATTGACATTGTTTTGCATTTTGCTCGTGTGCACCAGATGGAGACACAATACTTCGACATTGTAGCAGGAGTACTACAAGGGGACACACTAGCTCCATTCCTCTTTATCATTTGTCTGGACTACGTACTTAGAACATCGATTGACTAAATCAGAGAGAACGGCTTCGAGCTGACAAAGAAAATAAGCAGAAGGTACTATTTACCAACCCCTCCGCTCGGGCAGGATATGACACAAGGTCAATTTTTAAGCGGAGTTTAACAGGTTTTAATTCAGAGTTTTCCTTCTCCTAGACTAGTTGCCTCACCAAGGCTGAAGAACCTAGTCCGTCCTACTATTTACCCATAGCTGGAGGGAGAATAAGGGGGTTCATACCTTTCCCAAGGGTATTTGCCCGAAAGTGAACGTAATAGCGCGACTGGAGTACGAACTCGCGTACTACGATTCCGCAGTTCATCGCTTTAACCATTACACCACGAGGACACCCCCAAAATAAGCAGAAGGTACCCTGCAAAAACAATTACCAACGCTGACTACGCCGATGACATAGCGATACTGGCAAATACACCCGACCAAGCCGAAACACTACTGCATAGTTTGGAACGAGCAGCCGCAGGTATAGGCCTCTATGTCAATGCACACAAAACGGAATATATGTGCTATAATCAAACGGGGGACATCTCCACTCTAGACGGAACCCCTCTTAAACTAGTAGACAAATTCACTTACCTAGGAAGCAGCGTCGCATCAACCAAAAAGGACATCGACACGAGGTTAACGAAAGCATGGACAGCTGTCAATAGGCTATCGATTATATGGAAATCAGACCTAACCGATAAAATGAAATGCAGTTTCTTCCAGGCAGCGGTCACATCGATACTGCTATATGGATGCACTACATGGACTCTAATAAAACGGCTGGAGAAGAAGCTAGACGGCAATTACACAAGAATGCTGCGAGCAATCTTGAACAAGTCCTGGTGGCAACACCCCACAAGACTCCAACTGTACAGCCACCTGCCTCCTATCACGAAAACTATCCAAGTTAGACGAACCAGACATGCAGGACACTGCTGTAGAAGCAGGGACGAACTCATAAGTGATGTACTATTATGGACCCCCACACATGGCCGTTCAAAAGCAGGACGACCAGCACGAACATACATTCAGCAACTATGTGAGGATACAGGATGTTGTCCAGAAGACCTGCCTGAGGCGATGAACGATAGGGAAAAGTGACGGGATAGGGTCAGGGATATCCGTGCTACCAGCACGACATGATGATGATGATGATGATCATATATATAATGTTTGTGTTTAAGCAGGAGAATTCCTTGCGGGCATATTTCATTAAAGGTGACAGAAAAGAATTTGGTAATGAGTTTTTTTTATTAGTTTTTTATGCTCGTGTACGAAATTTTTCAACTGCGGATAAATACTGTTCAGGAACTATCCGAAATCTTTGATCTTGTAACCAAAGTACATATGCTTTCGACCTTCATCGGACACACGGACACACACATATCATATGTATGCATATATACGTTATTAATTATATTGTTTATTATATTTATAAAGTGTGCTCAAGATCGATAGTAAAGTTTATATATCTTTTAGCATAGCGTAAATACAAGAGTCACCGGCGCTTGGTGACAGTTTCTTGACAAGGTCTGATGATCGCATTGGCAAGAAGCAATCACCCAGCGCCGTTGACTCCGTGTCTACGATATATATATATACTTATATGGATAAATGGTAGATTTTAGTGAATCTGACAAGACGATAAAAATATGTGGAAAAGTGGATAAATCAAACACTTACAAAGGTTTACTGGTAATATTTCGTTCATTATTCACAAAAGAACGAAATATTACAAGTAAACTCGTTGTAAGTGTTCGATTTATTTAATTTTCCACTTATTTTTATCATCATGATCATCATCATGTCGTGCCATCAGCACTGATCTACCTGACCCTCTCCCATCACCCCTCTCTATCGTCCGTCGCTTCTGGTAGGTCTTCAAGGCTACATCCTGTATCGGCACAGAGCTGTTGTATGTCGGTACCAGCTGGATTCTCAGCCTCTGCTCGTCCATGTGAGAGGGTCCACGGGAATACGTCACTTAAGAGTTCTTCTCTACTTCTCCAGCAGTGTCCCACATGTCTGGTTCTTCTAACTTGGATAGTTTTCGTGATGGGTGGTATGTGGTCATACACACACACACACACGCACTCGCACACACACACACACATATATATATATATATATATATATATATATACGAGGCTGTTCAAATCGTTCTAAGTCTAACCTAAATTTCAATCTTGTCGTACAGTTTTCACATTTGTATGGGGCCCACCTGCTCAGCAATTAAGGCAGAAATCAGAATTAATTTTTCTAGTTTTATTAGAAGTATTACTGTATTGTCACTACAAAAATGTTCAGCAATTGCTCTTTTTCTGGGTTAGGCGTAAAACTTTTTGAACGACCTTCGTATATATATATATATATATATATATATGTGTGTGTGTGTGTGTGTGTGTGTGTATGTGTGTGTGTGTGTGTGTGTGTGCGTGTGTGTGTTTGCATGTATGTGTGTGTGTGCGCCAATATTCTTTCAGTGTATACTAAATATACTAAAAGATGTATTGATCTGATTGCATCTCAATAATTTTTCCTTTTGTTTCTTTTCACCATATTCTTGAAACAATTAGCCATTGATTCCGTTACTTTCTTTTCGTTTCTTTCTTTAACTGCTCCTTGACTCTTCAATGTTCACCATTCTCTTCCTTTCACTCTCACAATACCCCCTTGTAGCGTCCCAGCACATCTCTTTCTCATTACCCCTCTACCTTTCTCACCATATTCCACTCTCAAATCAATCTTCCCTAATTTCGCTTGTTTTTTATTGTCTTTCTACTTCTTTTCTTGCCATACCTTCAGACAATGTTATTTGCGTTCGATTCTCTCTCTCCTTCCTCTCTTTTCTCTCTTTTCTCTTTTTTATCCATAACTTCTTGCTTCTTTTTTCCCTCTCCCTTTATTTTAAACATATTTCTCTAATTACTCTTTTGTATTCTGATCGCTTCCTAAGAGAATCAAGATAAAACGTCCATTATGTTCAAAGGCGAAACGAATATTTGATAGAATCATTTTCTCTCTCTCAATACCGAAGCGCAAATATTCGATTTCCAATCGATCGTAACAATCTAACAGAGCGTGACCCATTCCATTGTTTACCCGCATCTAATTGATAAAAATGGATTTGAAAACCCATGAGGGTTCCAGTATTTACAGAGGGAAGCCTCATGGCAGAATATGAGAAACAAGGATGAGAGGTCTGAGGTTTCATCTATAATCCGAAGCAAGTTAGTTTCATTACCACACATTAATCTTCAGATAAAAAGCAAAGCGAAATCTCTGCAAATCTTTGGGATTCAGTGTACTCGGTGAAAAACTGTGATACCTACAAGCTAAGAAATATGACCAAAGTTGTTGGAGACAAAGACGCGGGATAAAGAGATGACGAGTTCATATCAGGAAAAAAAAAAAAAAGAAAAAGTCAAACACGTGGTCACAGAAAAATGCCATTCATTTTATTACTTTGTTTCACTCGCCCTCAAGACGGATATGAAGTAGTATTTTAAAAGTGATGAAGGAACAACTAGATTGTTGCACATCCTAATGGAGTGTGGGGGCTAGCTCCAAAGTTCAAGTCATTACTGGTCCTCTGTCGTCTAATAAGTGATTGACTGGCCTTTTAAAAACAGACTTTACTATTGCATGTAACCCTTTCTCGCACCAACTGCAAGAGTTCTTATGGGTAATTCTTTGTTATCGGTTACCCAACCGAATACCAGGTTCACTGTAGTTACATCACAACATCTATTTTGTTTCTATTTCTCCTAATTAGGCATACCAGCTTTTAAATATATGCATAAAAATACAATAAACTTCACATAATTATGAAAGGTCGAAATATTTTCATCTCCGGCAAGGAGATGTATTGTCTGGTTTGATATAATTATTCATTGTCGGGTGGGTAGAGGGTTCGCCAATGACCCGGATACAATCCTAGGTTGAGTCATACTAAAGACTCAAAAAATGGTAATTGATGCTGCCTTACTTAACACTCAGGTACGGATCAAGGGTTAAGTAGAACAATCCAGGGAAAGGAATAGCGCATTCTCCTACACCTCGGTGTAGTAGCGTAGCTATTGAAAGGAGAGCCTTCGTATCGCTCTCGACAACAGTCACCAACTTTACTTATATAAGTCAAGAAAGCGTTGAGATAAAATCAATGGTTCTTGATAACTCTCGCAGCAAGTTTTGATAATCACATCGGCGAAAAACTGACAGTTATCAAACGCCGTTGACGCTATCCTAACTTAGATATATTTCCTTTATCATTGATAATAAACACTTTATTTGTAGATGTTGCAAAATATATAATTGATATTAAATATGTGTGTGTGTGTGTGTGTGTGTGTGTGTGTGTGTGTGCGTGCTTGTATATTTATATAGGTGCGACAGGTAAATTGCCGCTATTTTACTTTGTTAATCTCGCGCATGCGCTTTATCTGTTTCCTTTCTTTTGTCAAATTGACCTTGAGATTAAATGCAATGAAGGTGTATTCCACACTCTCCTGAATCGAAGTTTCACCCCCGGATGAAGTTGAATGCAATACCCAATATACCTTTTCCGCTTTCTTTCTCTCTTTATTCGCTTCACATTCTTCTATATTTTCTCTATTTTCCTTGTTTACTATTTCTATTTCTCTCGCTTTCTTTCTTTCATTCATTCTTTCTTTTTCATCATCATCATCATCATCATGTCGTGCCATCAGCACTGATCTCCCTAACCCTCTCTCGCCACCCTTCTCTATCGTCCATCGCTTCCGGTAGGTCTTCAAGGATACATCCTGTATCGGCACACAGCTGTTGTATGTAGGTCCTAGCTAGTCGTTTTGTCTTTGCTCGTCCATGTAAAGGGGTCCACAGGAGTATGTCATTTATGAGTTAGTCTCTACTTCTCCGTCAGTGTCCTGCATGTTTGGTTCGTCTAACTTGGATAGTTTTCGTGATGGGTAGTAAGTGGCGGTACAGCTGCTGCTTTGTGGGTTGCTACCTCTAGGACTTGTTCAATATTGCTCACAGTTGCCGTCACGCTTTTTCTCCATACGTTTAGTTAGCGTCCATGTAGTGTATCCATACAGCAGTATTGACACGAATAGCACCAATAACCTTGAAAAAATATGAATCCAACTATTCTCCTTAACCTTCTGAGTAAATAGTGGAGCAGATTGGGCTCTTTAACCTTTGTTAGGCAACTAGCTGAGAGAAGCAAAATTCGAAATTTAAACAAGTTGTACTCCAATTAGAATAGGAACTTGTTTCGCATTCAGATCGTTGTGGAGGGGTTGGGTAAATGCATATATGATTTTGAGTGACTCAGTTTGGTAAGATGATTCGAAAGTTAATTCTTCACATAAATTATCGCTGAGTAGGGATTTCAATTCTCACTAATTGCTCTATATTTATAGCCTTGCGACAAACTAAGCTAAGCTTAATCAATGTCTTTTATGTGTTTTTCTTTCTTTTTTTTTATTATTGTCTTTTTTTTTTTCTTTCTTACTTTTTCATCGTCTTGTCTTCCATCTTTTATCCAAATCGAGATGGCAATCCGTTGTTGCCATGGAAACGTAGACACATATCCGTTACAATGAATATGTTTCTGCGTTCCTGTAATTAATCAAACTTCATTTCCATGGCAACAGTGGATTGCACTTACAGTGGGCGGGAACAGAGAGGGTAGTTTTAGGTGTCAAACTGACCAGGCAGTATTTTCCTAGCGTTCACTTCTAAGGTCCCGGATGCACTTGTCGATAGTCATCTCCCTCCGCCTTCCCCTCCCCGATCTTTATCTCTCGTCTGTTTTTTTCGTACCTCACGCAATGTTGCTGCAATATTCTTTGTTCGTTTCGTCCTTTCATTCATTCATATATATATATATATATATATATATATATATATATATATATATATATCCCCATGCAGTTAGATAGGTGGTTTTAGCGTTTGCACGATTGTTTTTATAATAGCGCTTTCTTTCATCATCATCTTTTTTATTTTATTTCATTTCATTTTATTTTATTTTTGTTGCAATTTCTTTTAACGAATCTCTACTTTGATCGTCAACCTGTGAATAGTGCTGATCAAAAATAATGAATACCTTCCCGATAAGAAAAAAAGTCAAGTCTTTTTCAAACTTGCTTTCCTCGTGGCCATCTTCTATCACTTTAGCGATTTTACCACTGAGGCTACCCCCACTCCATCTCGTGTGGGTTTATCTAACTTGGATGAGTGAGTTTTCTTAATCAAAAGCAGGTCTCTCAAACACGTGGTCCACAAACTACTTTTCTATAACACACGGCAGAAGAATTTTCGTGATTAATATTTTCCGAGAATTTGGTAATTTGTCCTCCGCCTCTGACTGTTTTTCCACAAAGAAAGAATGTGCTTAAATATTTAAGTCGTTTCCATTTCAAGATAAAAAGCTGAAAAAGTAGAAATACTCCAACTTTATATACATTAAAAAACATTCTTCATAAGAACTCTATTGGAATATGCTTCGACTTGTTTCAAATGCTGGTGGAGGAGTGACCTAGACCATAGAAACTCAACTCACACAATATAACATGAATTCTTTTTAATTTCAAAAAGTAAGAAAGTGTAGATTTGACAACCAATATTGGCGTGGAGAGTGTGCTTGAGATGAGAGACAAGATGCACAACAGAATACGGCGAAGGGGGTGTCCTCGTGGTGTAATGGTTAAAGCGATGGACTGCGGAATCGTAGTACGCGAGTTCGTACTCCAGTCGCGTTATTACGTTCACTATCGGGCAAATACCCTTGGGAAAGGTATGAACCCCCTTATCCTCCCAGCTATGGGTTAAATAGTACCACTACTGTTCTTCTAGGCGAATGGCTTTGGCATTAAATAACCTAAAAAGAGTTGATATGCAAAGAAACCAAACCGAATACGGTGAAATTTGTTTTGTTTCATGACGAGAGAAAAGGTAGATTTGACAACTCATATTGGCGTGGAGTTTGTGTTTGAGATAAGAGACAAAATGCATGAAAGAACATGAGGAAATTTGTTTTTAATAATGTTCGAATAAAATAGATTTGTCAATTGATTTTGGCATCGAGAAGGTGTACTTGACGTTGCAGAAAAAGCTTCAAATAAAAAAAAAAACTCAAAAAAAATATTTGAGAGATTATTGTGAAGTAAATGGAAATTATATCTGCTATTTCATTAAATGTGATAAAACTTTGATTTTAGCTTTTATTTTCTCTGTTTTATCAATATTTATAATATATTTTAATTCTATTTATCTATGAAATTCAATAAATTGAAAAAAAAGGAAATTATCAAAAGTGAAAACAGAAAAAAGGTGAATTTATTAAAAGTAAAAATAGAATTAAGAAAAATTTGAAACGGAAAATTTGTATCCTTACATTCTTTTAATTCACATATTCCACTGTCAAATGCACATTTGTTGTGATGGGAAGAATATTTATTCGTCTATCAGTCCATCAGCTATATTGCAGATTAGCTTTAAAACAAGTGAAAACCACGCCCGCACTTTCATCTCACTTTTAACCCAGTGTGCCTCTCTCCCACGACGAAATCCCACTTCTGAGTCCTTCAATTTGAGACTTCTGATTTTAAGTAAGGTGGGAGTCCTTTTTTGTTTGGTTTTTTTTTTTTTTTTTTTTTTCTATTGAGATTGTCTTACAGCAAGCAGAACAAGTGCGGAACATTGAAATTTAAAATGCTTTCCACAACACAGTATAAATAAATAGTCCCGAGTGAACAATAATACATCGTGGTTGGCAAGGTGACGTTCTAAATCTATCGACCACACAATTTCCCAGAAAGTGACTTGAAAAACATGTCTATTTACAGCTAATAATAAAAAGATTATTGATGGTTTTTAGACGATGAAAGGCTGCCATTTCTCGAGGATAAAACAGGATAATTTAAAGAGAGCGTTTTTATATAAGGTTGACAATTTTCTTTTAATGTATTGGTAGGATCAGATATTAAGATTTCCTTACCTCATCAGTACAGACAGGAAGAATATGTTTATCTGTTCTCCATAGACAGCCAAACGGTTTGATTAGTTTTACGGCATTTTATAGAAATTATTGGTTGGTTGGTTGGGTTTTATGGCATATCAACTTTTGTAGGTTATTTAACGCCAAATCCATTTTTATGTAAATAGTCAGCTCTATTTCAAACAAATATCAAGATTCTTAAAGGCATTTGGCTGTCAAAGGAGAAATTTCAAATATACGAAGATTGGTTTAAACCCGCTGAGAAATTAGACATTAAATCCAATTACATCCTTCTTCTTTTAGTTTTAATGGCATATCAACTTTCGTTTCATCCTTGTAGAAAACAGTAGTCGAACTATTTCATACATTTCCCAAGGATATTAGTCCTAAAATGAACATAATAGCGTGACTGGAATTTGATCTCACTTACATCGAGGCCGCTGTCCGTCACGTTAACCATTTGACCACAGGTACTCTCCCTCCAATGATATTTTGATGACTCGCTGAAATAAGGATTTGTTTTTCTTTTGATTAGAATTAATTAAATAATTTGTTTTCATAATGAGATGACAATTCTAAATAAGGAGTAAAGTGACTTTGGAAAAGACGAATCTCCGTTCATGTGCCCGACAATAGTTCGCGTAAGTATGTACCCAATCCCTCCGCTACAAGCAAGATGTGACACAAAGTCAATTTTTTAAAGCGGAGAACATCTGGTTTGAATTTAAAGTCTCCCCTATCTTGTACTGGCTGTCGTACCAAAGATAAAGATATGAAATAATTAGGGTGGTAATTAATCATGTTGATTATTTTACTGATAATTAATTATGTCAATTATTTAATCATTTAGTTTGGTGAGGTGTTCACTGTTCAAGAGTGTTTTAGTTTAATTGTATTCGGCACTGCGTGCGCGGGCGAAGTTATAAAAATAACACCTATCATCTCGCTCCGGAAACTCAAATATAAATAAAATACATTTGCACCGTGAAAAAGTGTTTGAGGTGCAATGAAAATATTATCGAAGCGGAGATTCGTGGGTGGGTGTGATGAGATGACGTCATTTTGGTTAAGGGAATAGGTTAAGAGTTAAGATTAAGGTTGTTGAGTTTTGAAACCCGAAGAAAACCGTTGGGCTTAGACGTTGGTACGAATCGGTGAGAGACGGGATGGTGGGGTGGCTGCAAAGGAGATACGTTGATAAACCTTTACAAGGTCTTCGTCTCTCCTCGAGTTTTAGTCGGACTATGAAAAAATGCAAACTGTTTGAAGAAAGACTTTTCGCATCCGAATAACAGAGTCACCTATTGTTTTTTAAGAAGAGTGTAACTTTCGAATATTCAACATGGTTCATCGTCTTACAAAGAACCCAATTTAATATACAATTTACCCATAGCTGAGGGAGAAGAGATAGATTCAGGTCTTTCCAATGGGTATTAGCGCGAAGTGAAACGCAAACAGCTTCGTCCATGATTTGAATTCGTGTAGCCGATTCCATTTCCTTCAAGGATAACTGTTATGCCATGAGCGCATCCAAAAGATTGCATTTACCCAACCCTTCCGCCTGGAGCAGTTGTTTGTTTGTTTGTTTGGGTTTATGGCATATAAACCTTTGTAGGTTATTTAATGCTAAATTCATTTTTATACAAATAAACAGTTCTATTTCAAAGAATTCAGTTTAACATCACTACACAGATCAATTGCCAAAATCATTTCTATTTCAAGCTATTCACTTTTGTCAAACAGTTATAATTCCAACAATTCAGCCTAGAACAGCTCTTTTTTACGCACAGTTAAATGTCAAAACAATTCTATTTTAAACAATTCAGTTTAGCTTTCAAAACAGTTCCTTTTCAAACAATTCATTTTAGCATAAGTACGCAGTTTAAATGTCAAAACAGTCCCACTACAAGCAATTCAGCTCAGTATAAGTACACAGTTTAGTTCTATTTGACTCATTGATAGGACCTTATCAGGTGCTACCACTCCGAGCGAGAGTGTCCCAGGGATCGATGGCAATAAAGGAGTACTCTGCATTCCCCAAAGCTCCAGCATTACTGGATTGTCAGATTGTTTAATGCCATATCCTGGACACTCATTGGTGAGTGTCTTACCCCTCTGCGGTGAAGCAGCAGCCGACTGGGCAATAGATCAGTTGCCTTACCAAGGCTAAACAGCTCGTAGCTGATAGGAGTAAACAGACTCATACCGGTCTACAGTGGGGATTCCCCGGGACGTAGTGGCTAATGGGCTGGATAGTGGCCTTGAAGGAAGCGAGTTCGAAATCCAGTAACGCTATGACATTCACTTTGGTTCTAAAACCATTGGGACTTCCAGGCAGCAGTCACATCGATACTGCTATATGGATGCACTACATGGACGCTAACAAAACGGCTGGAGAAGAAACTAGATGGCAATTACACAAGAATGCTGCGTGCAATCCTGAACAAGTCCTGGCAGCAACACCCCACAAGACACCAACTGTACGGCCACCTGCCCCCTATCACGAAAACTATTCAAGTTAGGCGAACCAGACATGCAGGACATTGCTGGAGAAGCAGAGATGAACTCATAAGAGATGTACTATTATGGATCCCCACACACGGCCGCGCAAAAGCAGGACGACCAGCACGAACGTACATTCAGCAGCTATGTGAGGATACAGGTTGTTGTCCTGAAGACCTACCTAGGGCGATGAACGATAGGGAGGAGTGGCGAGAGAGGGTCAGGGATATCCGTGCTGCCAGCACGATATGATGATGATGGGTGAAATAGTATCTCTGCTGTTCTTCTACAAGAATTGATTTTGCATTAAATAAGCCACGATTTTTGATATGCCATTCAACAAAGAAACCTTTCAACTGAAATAATAAAATATATCTTGATAAAATTTCTTCATGATTGAAAAATTGAGATTAATGTTATCAAGGACTTAAAAAAATATTCACCTACATTTATGCTTCAGGGTTGTACTGTGATTTATAAATGTAGTTACAACTTACTCAAACCCTTCTTCACACAGCAGGTCTCCTTGTGGTGTTATAGTTAAAGCGCTGAACTGCGGAATCGTAGTAAGCGAGTTCGAACTCCAGTCACGCCATTACATTCACTTTTGGACAAATACCCTTGTGAAAAGCGTGAATCCCCTTATCCTCCCAGCTATAGGTTAAATTGTACTAATACTATTCTTCTAGAAGGCATTAAATAACCCAAGAAGGCTGATTTGCCATTAAACTGTCCTTCATCACGAACGGGGTGTGATATAAGGTCAATTTTAAGCGGAGCTCTGCTGGTTTGAATTCAGAGTTTTCCTTCTCCTAGCTCTAATGTTTTACCAAAATTAAAGATATCCGGCTGCCCGACTATTTACTCGTTGCGAACGGAGAGAAGAGATGGATTCATACTTTTCGCAAGAAAATTAACGTGATGCAAACAGCATCGTCTAGGATTTAAACTCGATCTACTGATTCCACTTCCAGTTAGGATAACTGTTACGCTATCAAATTTGTGTGACCATTTGTTGTTTCAATTAAAAGAATAACAAGAAAAGAATATTTGGAAATATTCTAATCCCTGAAAAACTGAAAAACCTTACTTAATAAACTCGGCTAATATTTTTATCCGCTTTCCGTGGAATAGCGATGTCTGAAAAAATATTACTGCAGTCAGTTCAATCCTTCCTGAATAACTCTATAATTGTTATATAGCTTTTTATTAAAACTCTTACGTTTATATCGTTTATCTTAGTAAGTTTTCCTGTTTTTCACTTGCCGCCGTGTCCGACAGCTATCATCAGCCGCCATCTCTGTTGATGTTGTCGTCTAGCGTTGCATCTACTAGTGTTCTATCGTGGTCTTGTTCGTTTTGTAATCTCAACTGTTTTAGTGCTATATACCAGTAAGATAGAGACAATAACACTTAAATAATATCATCTGTCTTTTTTTAACGAAAGGTACGAAAGGCTTGGCAAAATTAGTAGCGTGAAGACAGAGTTGGGATGGAGAGGGAACCGCTAAGATTTACACCGGGTTGAGATACGATATCTTCAAAGAGCCTTGCTTCTTCGCTCTGCCTCCACGAGGCTGGTACAGGGCCAACTTAAAACATTTAATCATCTTCGTTTCGTCTTCGTTCTGCCTCCACGATACTCTCATATTTTCTTCTGTTATTATACTCACCTTCGACATTAGTGAGTCTTGTACATTTAGCCTTTACCTCACAGCTCGGAACCGTCCGCCCCCACCCCAAGTGCCCAGACTGATGTGACATCTAGTCTTTCTCTCTCTCTCTCTCTCTCTCTCTCTCTCTATCTATCTATCTATTTGCTCTCTCCCCACGGTTCACTGCTCCGGGGTCGAAAACTTCCGTCTATATATATATATTTAGACACACACGTACCTTGTGGCTACTCCTCCGGTATCTCACTCACGCAATTCCCGTGGCATTTCTGCTGCCTTTGTTTACCATATGACACAGGTGCATCCTGTTTCTGAAACCTGCGAACTTACACGGCCTGTCAATGGTCACATATGTATCATTAGTTCTTTTTTGTTAGGAAAGAGACAAAACGGACACTATTCTTACGTGACCATATTTTATCTCTTACGGCACGTTCTATTTTACCCGCAAAACCAGTGAGGATTGACGAGTGTGGTAGAATTCAACTATTCTCTTCGAACAGTCCCCGGCAACAGATGAGCTGTACAAACTGTATTCTTAACTTCTAGAATGTATCGGTCCCCTGATTTAGATTATCCAATCACAGCCAAATTCTCAAAATGCTCTCGGAGGTCATCGCCTGTCAATTAAACTGAGCTGACTCACGGTAACCTTCAATCTGCTTAACGGTTTATAACTTATTTAAAAAATTGATAATCATAGATTTCACCAATTTATTATGTAACATAACATTGCCTTGTTTCAGACTAAAATTTGGTTAATATTAAGATGTTACCAAGTAAGTTATTATTTCAGGTCTGTTGTTCAGTGTCCTCTTTTGGTGGTCCGTACTCGTGGCGTCATGGCTAATGTGCTGGACTGCGACATCAGAGTAAATGAGTTCGAGATCCAATCGCGCTATTACTCTCACTTTCAAATTCATAATCTTTGAAAAAACATGAAGCCACTTATTTCTCGCAGGGTTAGGGTTAAATAGTACCACTAGTTTTGGTTGGTTTTCATAGTAAAAAAATACTAATTGATACCTTATCGTATCGTAGAAATACTAATTGGTACCTTATCGTAGCAACAGAAGCTGTAACATAAAAACATGTCCTCTCTTGCTTTTTTTTTTTTTTTTTTTTTTTTTTTGTTTCTACTTTGAAATTACGGCCAAAAACAATCAGTCTATCCGGAAAAGATTTCTCACCTTTTCCTGTTTTATTTATTTATTTATTTATTCATTTATTTACTTAGTTTCTATTTCATTCAACCTTTGAAGATTATCAAATATGTACGATTTCTAAATTTTGCTAGTTACATTTTAAACGGACCAAAGCTCATTTGTTTGCCCACAATTAAATGATTCCAAGTATTGCTATCAAATGCTAATAATTCTATTTGATATTAATAATTTTTTCTCACATACAGTTGAGTGATTTTAAGTATTCCTATCCGACACGAATTGCTGTGTAGCCGGATTTAAGGAACGACAATACTTGTGTTTATGAAAATATAACTCTTTACTCGAAAGGGTCGAGAGAGAGAGAGAGTGAGAGAGCGAAACTAAGAGACGAAAAACTCGGACTGTTATCATTGACACCAAATCTTCTTAACCCACATTGTATTCCTATTATCAGAGCCCCACTTAGTACTTCTTCTGCTTCTCTGCCGGGGGAGGACCTGGCCGCCCCCGCCCTCGCTATATGGGCACTCACTGACTGCTCTCCGAATCTATCCGAATCTCTCTGCATATCTGTGTATCGACTGCAAATCTTTTTCCAATATATATTTTCAACGCCCATTCGTTTTCTTTCCGGTTCGGAATTCACGTGATTCGTTTCCACTATCCCCTTGTTTACACTGGTGGAATATCCTGTTTAGAAATCCACAATAACTGACTGTCAAAGGTCAATATGAAACAGAATAATTCTATTTATTATAAATATTTACCAACCCCTCCGCTCGGGCAGGATATGACACAAAGTCAATTTTTAAGCAGAGTTTAACAGGTTTGAATTCAGAGTTTTCCTTCTTCTCGACTAGTTGCCTCACCAAGGCGGAAGAACCTAGTCTATCCCACTATTTACCCATAGCTAGGGGGGGGGAATAATTGGATTCATACCTTTCCCAAGGGTATTAGTGCTATGTGAAATGCAATAAGTTTCGTCCAGGATTTGAACTCGTGTCGCCGTGTTCATTTCCTACGACGATAAGCATTACATCACGGGCACCTCTATTCTATTTAATATAAATCATTTGTTTGCACACAGCTATGTGAAATGTAAAACGGTATTGTTCAGGATTTAAACCCGGGTTGCCATGTCCACTTCTTGTGACGATAACTATAATGCTATGAGTGCCTTGTACCTAACAACGTTTAACCTAGTAATCCCATATAAGGAGGTATGTTTGAGCTCCTGGCTGTGTAGTAATGGTTAAGGAGCGAGTCTCATTAAAACGGTATTGTGGATTCAATTCTTAATGCCGGTCTCATATTTGTAGTCTTGCACTTGACTAAACTAAAAATCTCGCCGGCACTCCTACACGTTTTGTGTTAGAATGTTTGTGTGCTCGTGCACACCAACATACGTCACTGTAAATGAGATTGCTGAGCGTCCCCTCAGAAATACTAATTGGTACCTTATCGTAGCTGTAACATAAAAACATGTCCTCTCTTGCTTTTTTGTTTTTGTTTTTGTTTTTTGTTTTTTGTTTTGTTTGTTTTTCTTTCTACTTTGAAATTACGGCCAAAAACAATCAGTCTATCCGGAAAAGATTTCTCACCTTTTCCTGTTTTATTTATTTATTTATTTATTCATTTATTTACTTAGTTTCTATTTCATTCAACTACTTTCCCGACGCAATTTAAATGTCTCCAATCCAAAATAACCAGATACATTACGGTCGGCGGTGACATCACTCCAAGGATGTGGAAAATGACACTGACCGCATTAAATATATACAATTGTCGATCATTAGAACATTCAGTGCATAGTAAAGAAAAGAAAAGAAAAGAGAGGAAAAGAAAAAAACAAACAAACAAAAAAACGGAACGTTAAAAACTTGTAAATTATCAAGTTGGACCGTGAAATAAGGACAATTGTTGAGGAGAAATGCCAGTTGTCTTTTTAGCTATAATTAACGCTGATGGAAAATTTAAGAGTGTGTGAGCACCCATTGTAAAAGCGTAATGAGCTGCCCAGTTTTGCAAAGCGCTGTCACTGAGTGTACGATAAAATGGACTAGATTGTTTGATTGATTGATTGATCGATCGATTGATTTTAAAGGCATATCAACTCGTCTAGGATTATTTTATGCCTAGAAGTTTGGTAATTGTGTTCATTGTACATTTATTGGTATGGTATCTTTGATTTTTAATTGCATATCAATCTTCGTGGGTTATTTAAAGCTAAAGCAGTCCTTGGGAACAGCAATTATACTATTTAGCCCATAGCTAACGGACTAAGGGGGTTCAATTACTTTTCCCAAGAGTATTAGTCCACAAGCGGACGTAATAGTACGACTAGAGAGTGCTCTGGTTTTCACACTAAACTGCATCTCATAGTGAGACGCCAGTCTTGGAGTTTTAGGGAATTTAGAGTACCCCTTCATTACCATTACTCCCAGGTCCACCCTGACCCTGATTGGCAGTACTTGTATGGATCCCATTTATTGGTCAAATAAAACAGTACAATCATTTACTGTGATTTAAGGATTATAACCAGTCCATTGGCCAAGCAGCCCGAGTGTCCGCTAATTGTTGGAGAGACGAGGTTCAATCCCAGGTCGAGTCATACCAAAGACTCAAAAAATTGTACTTGATGCATCTTTGCTTAATACTTAGAATTATAAGGTACGGATCAAGGATAAAGTGGAACAATCCAGGGAAAAGAGTAGCATCTTCCTCTAAAACTCGGTGTAGTAGCTAATGAAAAGGGAGCATTTGGGTCGCCTTCGACTAAGGTCGCCAACTTACAACAACTATTATCATTAATGTTTTGTGGAAATCATACTGTTGTGTGCAAATTATTTATATTATATAGAAATATTTGATAAATAGAATTATTAGTTAGATATAAATACTTGAAACTATTTAAATCTGTCCGAGGAAATAAGTTCTAACTAATCGTTTAAAAACAATGCTACTAAAAAACTGCGTTTACAAATTATATATATATATATATATATATATATATATATATATATATATATATATATATATATATATATGTATATATATATATAAAGTAAAATTGGCGCCCGTAGTCGAGGGCGACCCGAAGGCTCCCTTTTCAATTGCTACTACACTGAGATATAGGAGAGGGCGTTACTCCTATGAATTGCCTCTTTGCCATGGATACTTATCATTTAATGCTGAGTGTTTAGCAAGGTGCCATCAAGTACCATTTTTTGAGTCTTTGGTATGACTCGACATGGGATCGAACCCCGATCTCCCGGGCCACTGGCGAACACTCTACCCACTATAAGGAGGATTTGGTATTAAATAACCCCTAAGAGTTGCTATGCCATAACAACCAACCATTAAAGATTGACTAAAACTATTGAGTAGTGCATCACCAATCATCGGCTCAGATAGTCTGGACATATTCGCTGTATGAATAAACTTGAACATATCACTCAGACTATTAAGTAAGGCGCCTCTGGTTGTGTAATGGTTAGCAAGCTCGGCTAGCAAACCTACACGAGTGAGTTCGAGTCTCATTGGGTGCCCCTTTCATATGGCCTTGTGCCACATCTAAGCAAAAAGCTTAGTAAATTTCCACTCAGACTATTAAGTAGACGAGAAGCAACTCCAGCTCAGTCGGCTATAAAATACACCGACTGCATCTCTGAAGAGGAGTAAGACCCTCTCTCAACGAATGGCTCTGTCGGCTGGGGCTCTAGAATACACCGACTGCATCTCTGAAGAGGGGTAAGACCCTCCCTCAACGAGTGGCTCAGTCGGCTGTACTTATGCTTAACTGAATTGTTTTAAATAGAACTGTTTTGACATTTTACTGTGTGTAAACAAAAAACTATAATGATACTAAACTGGATTGTTTGAAGTTTAATTCGGTGTTAAATGACCCGAAAGGTGTTAATACGCCGTACCCCCCCAAAAAAAAAAACAACCAACCATCAAACAAAAAACCAACAGCAACTCTAAAGAAATGTGGCAGATTACGATTTCTGGCGTCAAAATATCTCAACAACTAGAGAACTTAGATGAAAAAGAACTTCACAAAAATTAAAAAGCCAGATGATAAAGACAAAATATCTGACAAGCCCAAACGATATCAAATTATTGGAAACAAGAATAACTGGATAATCAACTTTTATTTAAAACGGACTGTGACTTATTGTATTTTAATTTTATCTCTCATCTTTTTTTTAATCTTACAAAGACGTTTTGTTCGTGAAATAAGATACTAACTCAAACTCATTACTAATATATATATATATATATATATATATATATATATATATATATATATATATATATATGTGTGTGTGTGTGTGTGTGTGTGTGTGTGTGCGAGAGAGAGAGAGAGAGAGAGAGAGAGAGAGAGAGAGAGTGTGTGTGTGTGTGTGTGTGTGTGCGAGAGAGAGAGAGAGAGTGTGTGTGTGTGTGTGTGATTAAACTAGCTCACCCTCGCACTCTCTTTATATTTAAGTGTAAGCGTGCGTGTGTAATTAGACTCTCTCTCTCTCTCTCTCTCTCTCTCTCTTCATATATAAAGGTGTGGGGAGTGTTTGCGTATGTATATGTATCTAATTAAACTTCCCCCCTTTCTCTACCTTTACGTACATATTCATGTGTGTGTATGTGATTAGATTTACTCTCTCTTTCTCTTTTTCTAACTTCCTCTATCTCTCTCTTTAATCTTTATTGGTCTAACACTTTTTTTATACTATAATTTTCTATACAGACATCTACCCTCTCTGACTAATTTCGGGTTTTTCTCTCTTTACGCTATCTTTCTTTCTTTCTTTCTTTCTTTCTTTCTTCACTCCGGGGATTTGAAAGGATTTTAGTCAACTGATGCTCCTGTATTCTTCAATCCTGAACATGATAAATGCCATCATCTCGAACTCAAAAACAACTAAAAGGGTTGATCTATGAAAAAATAATTGTGATTTACGAGTGTTTGTTGAAAAGTTCATTGGCTGACAAAGATTCTCTCATGGAACGTGATAAAATACGGTTTATTTTATTGTACACAACTTCATCCATAAGTGTTGCAGTGTTTGGATACCATTGGTCAAAAAAGTAACAGTCGGCCGATGAATTTCTCAGCCCACACTCATATTATTATGCATATATATATATATATATATATATATATATATATATATATATATATATATATATATATAAGTTTTAGGTATTCTCTCTCTCTCTCTATATATATATATATATATATATACTGAGACAGATTGATATACATAGATATATATGTAGTTGCTATAAAGTATATATTGGTATATACCGGACATTGGCCTAGGGGTTAGAGTGTTCGCCAATGGCCCGGGAGACCTGGGTTCAATCCCAGGTCGAGTCATACCAAAGACTCAAAAAATGGTACTTGATGCCTCCTTGCTTAACTCTCAGCATTATAAGGTACGGATCAAGGGTAAAGTAGAGCAATCCAGGGAAGGAGTAGCGCCCTCCCCTACAACTTGGTGTAGTAGCTATCGAAAAGGGAGCCTTCGGGTTACCGTCGACTATAGTCGCCAACTTTACTTTTACTTTTTTTATATATTGGTATCGTCCCTTTGCAGAAGAAAGTGATCTCTTCCATCAAACAAAATGAACCCATGTGAAGAAATATGACCCCTCAAGCCAAATTCAAACTTGCATGCCTTTCTGCATAAGTGATTAGCAAAAGATTTTGGCATTGACATTTACAACGAGCACTCTGATATGGCTTCTGAAATCTGCAGCAAACCCACATAGTTTTTTTTCAGAATTATCACGAATTACTTATAAGATGCTGCGGTGGGTCCTATGAAAAATCAGCCTACAATTGTTTTGTTCTCATATGACTAGCGAGTGCAGGTGTCGACAAAAAGGTATTACAAACATTTTCAGGCTGAAGTACCGCTTCCGAAGTTCGTATTTCTGGATGGAGCATTTGATTCTCAGTGCGTCAAATGCTTTTCAACAATATGTCCATGAGGAGTGCTCCGAAGTTAAATCATCAGGAGTTAGAAGGTTCAATCCTAACTATAGGTAAATTACAAAGAATACTTACAATTGCTGAACACTTGAATCCGGTTATGGTTTACGGCTTTGGGAAAATCTACCACCATAGATTAAAAATGGGATCCGTTGAAAATTTTGTGCGGGCTCCCGAGTTCGACATGAAAATCCTGAAGAAGGCCGAAACATTGTGAATACAACGATGAAGATGAAGACAATAGTATAAATACTCTAAGTGATGAAAATTAAAACTTTCTATTTAATAGTTCTTATTTTTTCCATATTATTTAAACTTTAGATTATATTAACAATTATATTTTTTTTACTTATGCTAAACCGAATTATTTAAAATAGAACTGTTTTGTCTTTTAAACTGCGTACTCATGTTTGAAGTAGAACTGTTTATATGTATAAAAATGTATTTGGCATTAAATAACTTACAATGGTTGATGTGCCATAAAACCAAGCCAAACCAAACCAAACCAAACCGCTTGTCCCGGAACTTTTTCTATACCAGAGAGATAGCGTGTTTCCACTTTATGGCTCGCAGGGGTAAAACCCATGTTTAGACCATTTGTAAACATTTTTTGTCTAAAAGACTCTTCTACATATACTGTATGTCACACATTTTTCTGTAAATTTGACATGCTTGATTTGCTGTCATTTTGAAGAGTCTCAAAAGAAAATCTTTTGTGAAATTAAAATAAATTTCAAACAATGTAGAGCTTTCTTTTATGGAAAAAAGATATTTAAAAACATCTTCACATCCCCTTAATTATTGAAAGACCATTGAACACACACACACACACACACACGCACACACATACATATAGGTCATTGGCCAATACATACATGTATATATATAGGTCATTCGCCAATGGTCCGGGAGACTGGGGTTCAATCCCAGGTCGAGTCATACCCAAAACTAAAAAAAAAAGCACTTGATGCCGCCTTTTTTAGTACTTAGCACTATAAGGGGAGGATCAAGGGTAAAGTGGAGCAATCCTGGGAATTGAGTAGCGCCCTCCCCTACACCTCAGTGTAGTAGCTATTGAAAAATGAGCCGTCGGGTCACCCTCGACTAAGGTCACCAACAACTTATATATATATACATATATTACAATTTCAATAGAACCTGGTCTCAATCCAGTATTAATTAATATTTTCCTTGTTGAGCGTCTGTTACATAACTGAACAAATCGATTTAAACGAAACGAAATTTTTATCATTATCTCAATGGAATCAATAGTCATTGTGTATATGCCGTGGGATATGTGAAGATAATTTTACTGACTGCTTTTCCAGTTGGTTTTTCTAATTATCTTATTTACCAACCAAAATATGACACAAGGTCAATTTTTTAAGCGGAGTTTAACAGGTTTGAATTCAGTTTTCCTTCTCCTAGACTAGTTGCCTCATTAAGGCTGAAGAACCTAGTCTGCCCTACTATTTACCCATAGCTGGAGGGAGAATAATTGGATTCATACCTTTCCGAAGGGTATTAGTACTATGTGAAATGCAATCAGTCTCATCCAGGATTTGAACTCGTGTCGCCGTGTCCATTTCCTGCGACGATAACTATTACATCACGGGTTGGTTTTTCTAATTATGTCTCGGCAGACAGGTTGAGTATTGTTTGCCTTGGCTGATTAGATAAATCATATAGCCTGACTATTCAAGTGGAAATAGAAATTAAATTTTTATTCTATTTTCTCTCAAGAATGCTCCAACTAACCATCATTCGAAACTCAGCTTCATCACTTTACACTCTACTAAACTTAGAACAATAATTCCCAAACATTTTTTTTTATCAGAGATCAATTGAGAACCAGCAAAAAAAAAAAAAAAAATGACTCCCTTAAAACGAAAATTCAGAAAGGAAGGCATATACTTATTTTCTCCCCCGCTATGAGTAAATAGTTGGACAGACTGTCTTCTTTAACCTTGGTCGTGAAACCTGTTTAAGAGAAGAACCATTCTGAGTTCAAACCAGCTGTACTCCACTTAAAAATTGACCTTGTTTGACATTATCTTCACGAAGGAGGCGCTGAGTATGTACTCACAGTTGAGTGGGAAAGGGTTCATGCCTTTCCCAAGGGCATTAGCGTAAAAGTGAAACACAAACAATTTCATCCAGGATTTGAAATCGGATCGTCGAGTCCATTTCCTTACGACTATAACCATACGATACATACCTCTGAGAACTGGTGAGTAGAAACTTATAATTAAGTACCTGTCTGAAAGTTATCTCATTAAATGACACGTAAGACCATTTTGGGTACTTTGGATTTTACGAGTAGAATAACATTACCTGCGGTTCCTTCGAATGAAAAAGACATTGTCTTTTCTTTCTTGTTTTTATTTTATTGAACCTGTTTTTCTTTAAAATAAAATATCCTGGAAAATGAGATTACATTTCACTTTAAGGTGTCATCACTAACCCGCTAAACAGGTTGACAAGCTATTGTTATTCTAAATTAATCTCTTTGTTTCTTTGCGGGAAAAACAATAGTTTTAATTTTATCAATGGAAAAATATTTCAACTATCACTTGAACTAGGTAATAAAAGAAAAAAGGAAAATAAAACCTGATTTTTGAAGAAGAAGAAGAAGAAGGAGGAGAAGAAGAAGAAGAAGAAGAAGAAGAAGAAGAAGAAGAAGAAGAAGAAGAGTGAGTTGTTTTTTGTCGGAATTATTGTTAGTTTAAAGAATAGAATATTTGGTCTAGATTAATAAATTAAAAAAAAATATATTCAGCACCAAAAGGAACTGTTCCTTTTGAACTTGCTAACCCCCTGAATAGACGAGCATCTCGAAGTCTTGCGAAATGCGCTGTTTGATACTCTACAACGACAGTAAATGAAGAATGCGATTCAGGGGTTGGCTTTGATGGTCCATTTAAAGCTGATAATTATGTTTTGTCTATTGTATTGAGGGCAAATTTCAAGGGTAGTAAATATCTTTTTTTCAATATATATATATATATATATATATGTAAAACCCTAATTACACCTCATATATAATATTGTACTCAGGCCTGGACTTCTGTGGCAAGAAATGGAAATTGGCGTGTAATATTGAGATTGGGAGGCATATAAAGATGAGTGACAAAAATAATAAAAAGAATAAAAGATTACAATTATGGGTGAGAATGGAAACATTTGGATGAACTACTTTACTAGACAGAAGAATGAGAGGTTATCTATTTGAAACTTTCAAAATAATAGAATTTCACATCATGGTAAGTATTTTACATTATTTTTCCTTGAGCTGGAAAATTACTGTTAAAACAGTTTTCAAAAGCCAAGTCTACGAGCCAATTGAGCTTTTTTTGTTGTTGTTAACAGAGTAATAGATTTTTGGTTGGTTGGTTGGTTGATTGGATTTTACGGCATTGTAGGTTATTTAACGCCAAATCCATTTTTATGTAAATAATCAATTCAGTTTCAAATAATCCAGTTTAACATTAGCACGCATCTAATTGCCAAAAAATATTTCTATTTAAGCTAAACAATTCAGTTTAGCATAAGGATGCCGTTAGTTCTATTTAACCCATAGATAGGGCCCAATCAGGTGCTACCACACCGGGCCAGAGTGGATCTGGGAGCAATGGCAATGAAAGGTTGTTCTGCATTCCCCAAAGCCCCAGCATTACTGGAACCTCACCATCAGATTGTTTAGTGTCATAAACAGGACACTCGTTGGTGGGGTGTCTTACCCCTCTGCCAACTGGGCAATAGATTTTTCGAGCTAATTGCCTTATCAGATCTAAAACTGCAATAGCATTATACATTTTAAGATTAAACTGTAGGATTTCAGAAATAATGCTAAGAAAAAGAGAGTATCTTTTTTAACTATTGGATGGAATTTTCAACAAAATTTGAACTGTATATTGATATTACGTTTATAGTGTATATGTTCTGTGCAAAAGTTTTTATTTTATTTATTAAGGTTGATAGTAAAAGATAGTATAAAGGGAAATAGTGGAATCTTAAACGAGAAAACTTAGGCGTGGCTCAGAAAGGGAAACCTTTGGAGGTAAACTGAATCTCTTCTGATAGCAACACAAAACAATGCCATAAGGACTATGTCAAAGCAAGAATAGACAGGATACAACAAAATAACAAATATAGATTATGGGGTGACAGAGACGAAACGATCAATCACATGATAAACGCATGCTGTTAATTGGCGCAAAGAGAGTATAAGACAAGACACGACTGGGTGGGCAAAATGATCCACAAAGAATTGTGCAAGAAGTTTAAATTTAACCATACGAACAAATGGTATACGCACAACCCAGAATCCGGCCAAAAAATGAGACGCACAAAATTCTCAGCGATTTTCAGATACAAATGGATCATCTAATCTCGGCCAGAACACCAGACCTTATAATAGTCAACAAAAAAGAGAAACTGCTGAATAGTAGACTTTGCCGTTTTAGCTGGAGACAGGGTCAAACTACTGGAAAGCGAAAAGAGAGACCTTGCTAGAGAACTGAAAATAACTATGGAACAGGAAAGTAACGGTGATGGTGATACCAATTGTAATTGGTGATCTCTTTACAATCACCAAAGGATTAGTACTGGGACCGGAGAACTTGGAAATAAGAAGATGAGTAGAGACCATCCTAACTACAGTATTGTTGAGATCGGCCAAAGTACTAAGAAGAGTCCTGGAGACCTGAGAAGACTTGCTGTTACTTAGACTCCCGTGGAAAACCATCAGGTAACGCTGGTGTGAAGAAGTCTCAAATGAGTAATAATAATAATGATATACAGTCAGGATTTCTCATAGAAAAATGTGCCATTTGTGAAGTAGAAAAAGAGAAATAATGGAAGGAATAGAACTACCAAATCAAGAAAGTATCAGAACGGCCAGAGAAAAGGAAAATTACAAGTACTTGGGAATATTGGAAGCGGACACCATCAAACAAGTAGAGATGAAAAAAAAACAAAAAAAACGGAGAATCTCAGACGAATGAAAAGACTTCTTTATAGCAGGAATCTCATGAAAAATATTATACCTGGAATGTCTCTCTTGGAAGATACTCGGGATCATTCTTGAATTGGACGAGGGAAGAATTTAAATAAATGGACCTGTGGACTAGAAAGATAATGACGATGCATAAGGCCTTAGATCCGAGAAATGACATAGACACACAAGAAATATCTCACGATAAAACCTGGATATGGCTAAGAAAGGGAAAATTTAAGGGAAAAACTATATCTCTTCATATAGTTGCACAAAACAACGTCATAAGGACAAATTATATATAAGCAAAAATTGATAAGGCGCAAAAAATAGCAAATGTTGGTTATCTAGTGATAGAGATGAAACAATTATTCATATAGCGAATGTAACAATCTAGCGCAAAAGAGTATATAACTAGACACGAGTGGGTGGGGAAAGGGATCCACTGAGAATTGTGCAAGAAATATAAATTTATCCATGCTGCCAAATACTATTGGCAAAAACTTGAATCCGTTCCAAAGAAAGAGACGAACGACATTCTCTGGGATTTTGAGATACAAACAGATCACCGAATCCCGACCAGAAGACTAGACATAGTGAGACTTAATAAAATGAAGGGATCCTTCCGAATAGTGTAACATCTTCAGATGGAAAACCAACTTGACATATGGAGATATAACTGGTAGAGTAAAAACCAAGCCAAAATTTGGGTTTGGTTTGGTTTGGTTAACGGCAAATAACTACTTATGGGTTATTTAATGCCGAAATTTGATTCATTTCTAAACAGTCACGATTCTACGTTCATTTTGGACTAATACCCATGGAAAAGTTATGATCTCTGTCATCCCCCTCATCAATGGGTTAAATAGCTCAACTCCTCTTCTAGAAGGATGGTTTAAACACAAAATAAGCCACAAAGGTTGATATGCCATTAAACAAAGACACTAAACCAATTCAATCATTTAAAAATGTTTGATTACAATCATAACCATTTATATTCTCAACGTCTCATTGCAATCGTTTTTCAAAATCACTTTTTTGCACAGTTATATGGTGTCGACCATTCCTATCTAATAATAATGATTTAAACATAATATATGATTTAAAGTAACTATTTCTATTAGTAAAAATTCAATTGTTTGCGCACAGTTATATGATATTGAGTATTCATATCGAACACATATCTTTTTCACACAATTATATGGTTTCAATGTAACAAATAAAATAATAATAATAATAATCATGTCCCGCTGCCAGCATGGATCTCCCTGACCCTCTCTCGCCACCCGTCTCTACTGTCCATCGCTCCCGGAAGGTCTTCCAGGCTATATCCTGTATCGGCACAAAGCTGTTTTATATAGGTTCTAGCCGATCGTCCTGCCTTTGCGCGTCCATGTGAAGGGATCCATAGGAATATACTCTAATAATAATAATGCTTAGCAAATAATCATATCTTCAGGTAACTATTCATAATATGAATAATATGCACACAGTTATACGGTATCCTGTATAACTATCTGATACAATAAATTTCAAACAAGTCTATTGTATTAATAAAGTGTATTAATAAAGTTCACAATCATTTTAAACACGAACTCAGACCTTTTTTTTATTTATCGATGAGACCACTGGATACAGGTTAGTGACGTACATAGGATACACCTTGGTGTATCCATTCACAGCTTGATGGATGTTCTATTTCTCAATAGAAGATGTAGAAGTTTTCTAAGCCTCGTCGACTGCATCCAAGTCATTGTTTTCTTACCTCTCTATTTCTTGGTTTGTTAAGATTTTGTTTTAGCAAAATCTAGCAAAACCCAGAAAAAAAGCAATTTCAACCCTTTAATTCTTTCTTTCACATAAATAGGATTTTTATGATGTAAATGAACATAGGTTACTGGTGAAAAAAACTTGAAAATTAAATCTAACTTTAGTTTTTACAGAATTATCTCCCCTTAAAAGTGTGGATCTGATCCAAGGGAAATAACCTATGTTATAAATATACGAGTTATATACCTTGATTATTTTATTTTTAATTGCAGTAAAACAAGTTTTTTTTTGTTTTTTTTTAGTTGGTTGAATTAAATCAGAGATCGATTCACTTGCTGGAGTACCCGTTTATGCTGGGTAAGAAAGTCAATAATTGTATGTCAACTAGTTATTTTACAATCTTTGATGTCTATTAAAAGTTTGCCTGAAAAAAAAAAAAAGAAAAAGGTTTATCAAATTGTTTTTTCTTTCTAAGTTAATATTGCTCTATTAAAAAAGAAAAGAAGAAAAAGAAAAGTAAAAAAAAATCATAGTTTTCGAAAGAACTATTTTAACGCAAAATTATATTGCTACTTAGACACCAGAGTATTCTACATTTACCAGAAAAGAATAATGAACTTTTATTTATTAGGTTTGTAACCGTAAATCAAGTGTATCACCAAATAGAAAAATAGAAAAAAAAATCCACCTGTGTTAGCTAATCTAAAATTAGAAAAAGACCCAGGCATGACATAGTTTCTGGAAAGAACATTTCCCCATTGTCACCGCCAAAAGCTCGTGAGTATACATAGACTAAACCCCTAGTTCTTGTTAGTAGCCACCTTGCAGTCTCAAATAAACGATTAATATTAGCCCCAAAATTTCACAATGGTAACCAAGTTTTGTCCTTTAAGGAATTTTTGGAGAGATAAGCAAGTAAGCGTTTTAAAGATTACTTAAACGTTTACATACGCTTTACACATGCAGAAGTTAATAGTCACACAGTATATCTCTTATAAGTTATTAGCCATTGCCAAAGAAGTAAAAAATTTCAAAAAAGAAAACGTTTGATTCAATTCAAATTCCAGTTATTTGTTTTGTTTATAATTCCTTTCAACAAGACCCTTTTTATTTCGGTAAACAGAAAACTCCTCATTTCGTTACGAACTCAGTAGGCATAATTCGCTCCAATTATTATATTTCGTTCCGATAACAAAATTATAATCTGCTTCTTTTTGTTTCCATTTATTAACCGAAATGTAGATTACAGAGGGTCGAAGACGGCTGAGAGTCATATATAGTGGCCGAGATACGAATCTTCAGTGAACCCCTTTTACGTCCTTCTTGGATTGAATTCTTCCCGGGCGCCCAAGAAAATTCTCGTGGTCACACCTCCTCCAGCCTGCCTCATACACGTTACGCGTGATTCACATCAAAATATAAATGGGCACCTCGGGTGGTGTAATGGTTAGCAAGGTAGAATAGCAAACCTACACGAGTGAGTTCGATTCTCATTGGGTGTCCAATCCATGCGGCCTTGTGCTACATCTAAGCAAAAAGCTTAGTAAATTACCACATCAAAATATAAATGGAATCGTAAATGTCATGTATTTGATTTATATATCAACCTTGGTGATAAAATATTTGAAATTTAAAGAAAATTTTGATCATAAGTATTTTCCAAATAATAGAGGCAGAACTGAATAAAATTACTTTAAAGTTGTGTCAGAATAGCAATGAGTAGTATTGTAACGATACCCCCCCTTCTCGGCCCCCCTACGTTACATCAACTCTTCTAACCATTCCACTTCTCGGCCGGCGATCAACTAGTGGTTCCGAGGCGGGGGGTGGGTAACGCACATTTCTTGCCACTACAAGAATACAATGGAGGGAGTGGGAGAAAAAGAGGACAAACGAACAAACACGAACAAAACGCTTGGGGTTAACTCAAGAGCAGAAAGGGAGTATGCAACACTACATTTCCGATAGCATATATGGACTAACGCTAGCATGGATTACTAGCGAAAATTCCACAAAGCAACTGGAATGCCGACATCTTGACTCGATCTTCTTCGCTGGACCCTATCTTCTGCTACTGTGTCCGGAGTCGACTGCCTCTCGCCGTGTCCCGTCGCCAATTCTTGTCAGCTCCTTTCTCCAACCAACTCTCTTCTCGCGTCCCGTTACCCCTTCCGGCCACGCCGAGATTTCAAGTCCAAAAACCCTTTGTTTGGTTTCGCGCCAAAACAGACAAAGGAATCGTCTGCTTGGCAGGCCACCTATATAGTGTTACAGTATGTTTCACCTTTGCTTTTTATATTTTTTATATGCTGAACCTGTTTCAGTGTTTTTACGTTGTTGGTTGGTTGTTTAGGTTTTATGGCATATCAACCTATGTAGGTTATTTAATGCTAAATCAATTTTTATGCAAATAGTCAGTTCTATTTCAAACAGTTAGGTTTAGCATGAGTACACAGGTTGATTGTCAAAATCATTTCTATTCAAACCTATTCAGTTTAGTCAAACAGTTCTAATTCAAACAATTCAGTTTAGAGCAAGTATGCAGTTAGTTCTATTTAATCCATAGGTAGGGCCCAATCATTAGCTACCATTTCGGTCCAGAGTTGACCTGAGAGCAATGGCAATGAAGGGGTGCACCGCATTCCCTAAAGCTCTAGCATCACTGGAACCTCACCATCAGATTATTTAGTGTCACATCTAGGACATTCATTGAAGAGTGTCTTACGCCTCCACAGAGGTGCAGTCGGTGTATTCTACAGCCCCAGCCGACTGGGAAAAGTGTTTTTACCACAAAGAATAGGAATTTTTGAAGATCTGATAATAAAGGAGAATTTTACAGAAATAGTCATAAAAATTTTAACTAAACTTTTAATGTAAAAAATCAGGACGTTTCAAAAAACTATAAGAGTATTTTGTCTTAAATTAGCATATACCTGATCTAGAAAGCTATTTTAAATATTGCACCACAATTTGATGATAAATTTGCGTATCCTAATTTTAACATTAATTTTTCGATAAAACTATCAACTTCAAGACACCGGAACTTTTAACCAAAATGATAGCAACAAGCTTCTTAAAAAGTGGGTTCTGTTGAATTAATAAAGCTTCAAATATAACCACTGTCTAACCCTATCCTACTGTGGGTTGTTTAGCACCAGTACTGACTGTTGACAACAAATATCCAATATCAAATATCTTTTATTGCTCTTCTCTCACACTTTATCTGCATTTTCTCATTTTTTCTTTATCCTTTCCAATCGATATTAGCCACGTTTCAATAAAACTGTTTATTACAAAACACCGTAACTTTTCAAGAATAATAGAAACAGAATTTTAAAAAAACTTGTGTTTGTCCTAAAATTAAGAATATGCATATGTTGTGTTCCACATGGAATCTTCAAAATTAGCCAATCTGTGAACCTAATCCACTGTGACCTGTACTAATCATAAGGTTAGTTTTGGTTCGGGCTTTTTGTTTTATGGCCTATCAACTTTCGTGGATTATTTAATGTCAACGCAATCCTTGTAGAAGAATAGTAGTGGTACTATTTACCCATAGCTGAGAGAAATAGGAGGTTTTAAACATTTTTGTAGGGCATTAGTCCGAAAGTGTACGCTTGGTACACCTGGACAGTCGTCAGTGTTTAAGACAACGCTGGATTTAAGCACAAACTTTTTGTGCGACATAAAAAAAAACTGTTATGGGCTGATCTTTTCACATTCAAATAGACAATTGTTGATAGGCAACTGTAATCCAAGTACTTTGTATATTTGGAGGTTTTACTCATTATAATCCAATGTCTTCATTTGATTGGTTTATTTTCTTTGTTTTTAATTGCATATCTACGTTTGTGTTTTATTTAATGCTAAAACTATCCTTATGAAAGAACACTAATGGTACTATATAACCCATAGTTAGGTGGATAATGTGGTTCATACAGTTCCAAAGGATATTTGTACTAAAGTGTGGGGTGTCCTCGTGGTGTAATGGTTAAAGCAATGGACTGCGGAATCGTAGTAAGCGAGTTCGTACTCCAGTCGCGCTATTACGTTCACTTTCGGGCAAATACCCTTGGGAAAGGTATTAACCCCCTTGTCCTTCCAGCTATGGGTTAAATAGTACCACTACTGTTCTTCTAAGAGAATGGCTTTGGCATTAAATTACCTAAAAAGGTTGATATGCAATTAAACAAAGAAACCAAACCAAACCAGTCCTAAAGTGAACGTAATAGAGTGACTGGTGTCCTAACTTAATTTGAGGCTTCAGTCCAGCACTTTAGCCATTGCCTCATGGAGACTCCCTTCCACATTTGTGGACAGTTAGAATAAACATAAAAATTTTATTTAATACTTACATTTTGGTTAATTCAATGTATACTTTGCAGTTATAAAATTCATATTTATTTTACTGTAATAAAGTTTAAATGGATGTTTCAGCGTGTTTATTATCCATTTTTATGTGTTTCCTTAAAACAATAATTTCATTCTAAAACGGAAATTTTTATTAAAAAACGGGTTTTAAAGAGTTAGTTGGTTTGGTTTATTTGTTTTAATGTTATATCAATCTTCGTTGGTTATTTAAAACCAAAACATTCCTTGCAGAAGAACACTAGTTGTTCTATTTAACCCATAACAGACGGGTTCTTGCCTTTCTCGTGGGTATTGATGCGACAGTAAACACAATAGCGTTACTAGAGTTCGAACTATCTTATTACAATGTTGCATTCAAGCATATTAGCCATTACGCCAGGGTGGCTTACTCCTTTATCAGCTTTAAAAAAGGACGTTGTTAGGTTGGTTGGTTGGTTGTTTTTTTATGGCATATCAACTTTTGTAGGTTATTAAACGCCAAATCCATTTTATACAAAAGTCAGTTCTATTTCAAACAATTCAGTTTAGCATGAGGACACAGTTTAATTGTCAAAAACATTTCTATTTCACGCTATTTACTTCTAATTCAGCTAATTCAGTTTTGTATGAGTACAGATTTTCTTTCCTCACAGTTAAAAGTGAAAACAGTTCTATATTAAACAATTCAGTTTTGTTTAAGTACAGTTTCAATGTCAAAAACAGTTCCATTTCAAACAATTCAGTTTAGCATAAGCTTGCAGTTTAAATGTAAGTACAGTTTAATTGTCAAAATCATTTCTATTTCAAGCTATTCAGTTTAATCAAACAGTTCTAATTCAAACAATTCAGTTTAGCATAAGTATGCAGTTAGTTCTATTCAACCCATAGATAGGGCCCTATCAGGTGCTACCATTCCGAGCCAGAGTGGACCTGGGAGCAATGGCAATGAAGGGGAGCTCCAGTATCACTAGAACCTACCATCAGATTGTTTAGTGTCATATCCAGGACACTTATTGGAGGGGGGTCATACCCCTCCGCAGAGATGCAGTCGGTGTATTCTACAGTCCCAGCCAACTGGGCAAGGACGTTGTTTGGTACGTGTGTGTGTGTTTATATAAAAGTAAGTAAACACATTTTTTTGTAATTTTTAAGTATAGGAATTAAGAATCGAATTACAATGACCAGCAAATCCGTCAAGCACTATGCGTTACATACGGAACCACTGGACAGCTTTTTCGACCTTATTAGGTTTCATCAGTAGTGAATACCGTAATCTCCCCCACTGGAAATCAAACCAGCGACCAGAGAATGCAGAATCGAAACTCTACCACCGAGCCACAGGTCCACAGCGCATGCGTTGTACTTACTTCATAGTCCCTGAATGGGAGTTCTCGAAACATCTCCTCACGCTAAGAAGTGAATGAGTGTGTTCTTCTCCTTTGTGGAAGTAGGATCATAAAAATGGGCTGATCATCAAAAACCTTTTCCGCTTTTTTATTTTTAACATCATGGAGAAAACGTATTTATTCTATTTTAATCTTAATTCTTTATTACCACCGAATTTATTTATTTTATTTCATTCGATTTTTCCAGAATATCAGGACTAATTTATCGAGTTTCATAATATCGATTAATTCTTGTCTTTTTCTGTTTTGCTTCTTTCTCATTATTTTATTCTTTTTCAACCATAGCAGCCATTAGGCTGGGATATATTTTGCTTTAAATGAAGGCAAAAAAAAGAGAAAAAGAAAAGCTATTACTTAAAAGTTGTTAAATATAACTTGCTTTTGCTACCATTAAAGAAAACGCACATAAACGGCAACAATATATATATATATATATATACAAACGAATTGGCTTTCTAATTCTGACTGTTTATGGCTTCAGTAAAGACACATCCGGAAGCCATCACGAAAACCGGAAGTGGATGATATGTGAGAAAAAAAGGCCTTCCGCCCAGAAAACTCGTATTTTCATGTCGCAACAGTTGGTCTTTCTTGAAAAATAATGATAACTAGCTGGGCGCCTCCTATGGAACAAAGGTTAGCGAGCTAAGCTTGCAGGCTGTTGTTTTCGCGTCTGAATGTCACTAAGTGCCATATCTGTGCTAAACTAAACTTTTTTTGCGCTCTGCAGAGTGCGGTGTACATCTTCATTGCCATTACACCCTGGACCACTCTGAACCAATTAGATTGATTGATTGACTGATTTTAATGGCATGTCAACTAGTCTTGAATTATCTTAAGCCCTAAAGTTTGGGAATCGCGTTCATTGTACGTTCATATTTACATTTTCTTTATATTGTTTAAGAAATTTTTCTTAATACAGTTCCATCAAATATGAATAATTTTTAAAAAGATCTAGTTGATCCATAGATGGGCCCCTAACAGGTACTAAAACTGCGGATCAGAGCGGGCCTTGGAGTAATGACAATGAATAGGTACTCTGTACTTCATAAAGCGCCAAAACTAAAACCTTATCCTCAGACGCAGTTTAGTGTCATACCATAGATGACCTTTTCCTTTTTTGTAGAGTAGGGAGTTTTCTTCATGGGACACACTCAGCATATTCTAAGGCCTATTGATAGAGGTACCAGTTAAAATGCTGTCTATGGGTTAAATAAATATGTTTGAAAAGTATTAGTGTTGGATAGGAAGGCTTAAAAGCATATAACCGTGGCCTAATGAATAGAGTGTTTACCAATGGACTGTAAGACCGGGTTTCAATCCCAGGTTGGGTCTTACCAAAGACTCAAAAAATGGTACTTGATGCCGCCTTGCTTAACACTGAGCATTATAAGGTAAGAATCAAAGCTAAAATGGAGCAATCCAGAGAATGGAGTGGCGCCCCCCCTACATCGTGGTGTAGTAGCTATCAAAAATCGAGCCTTTGGGTCACCCTCGTCTAATGTACCCAACTTTACTTAATTACTTATTTTTGTTAAGTAGGAATAGTTACTTGAAACAGTTTAACTGCTTGAATTATTAGTATTAGATAGGAAAACTTGATATCGTTTGACCAGTCGGCTGGGACTTTAAAATACACTGACTGCACCTCTGCAGAGGGGTAAGCCCCCCCCCAAACGAGTGTCCTTGTTATGACACTAAACAATCTAATGGTGAGGTTTCAGCAGTGGTGGAGCTTTGGGGAATGCGGACTACCCCTTCATTGCCATTGCTCCCAGGTCCACTCTGGCCCGGCGTGGTAGCACCTGACAGGGCCCTATCTATGGGTTAAATAGAACTAACAGCATACTTATGCTAAAATGAATTGTTTGAGTAAACTGAATAGCTTGAAATAGAAATGTTTTTGACAATTAAACCGTACTGGCCTAGCGGTTACAGTGTTCGCCAATGGCTCGGGAGACCTGGGTTCAATCCCAGGTCGAGTCATACCAAAGACTCAAAAAATGGTACTTGATGCCTCCTTGCTTAACACTCAGCATTATAAGGTACGGATCAAGAGTAAAGTAGAGCAATCCAGGTAGCAATCCAGGTAGCGCCCTCCCCTACACCTTGGTGTAGTAGCTATCGAAAGGGGAGCCTTCGGGTTACCCTAGACTAAGGTCGCCCACTTTACTTTTACTTACATTTAAACTACGTGATTAAGCTTAACTGAATTATTTGAAATAGAACTGTTTTTTGACATTAAAACTGTATTTACAATTAACTGAATTGTTACATATAACTTTTTGAATAGTTTGAAATAGAAATGTTTTTGACAAACTGTGTACTTATGCTTAACTGAATTGTTTTGAATAGAACAGATTATTCACATAAAAATGGATTTGGCGTTAAATAACCTACAAAGGTTGATATGCCATAAAACCCAGCAAACCAAACCAAACCTTGATATCGTATTATTGAGAGAAACATATGATTATAGACTAATGTAAAAAGAATTTTTTTCAAATTCTATGGAAATATTGAAGATATAGCAATTGTCCTTATTAGTTAGATGCCAAGAAATTCCATGGTTGTTGACAATTAACATCATCTTATATCTAATATTTATGTCTTCTCTCGAATACTTTACCTATATCCTCTCACTCTCTTCCTTATCCCCTTCAATCTTTTTTTAGCATCCATTTGTTTATATACAAGGGTCATTCAAAAATTTCTATGCCTCATTCAGAAAGAAAAGCACTGCTGAACATCTTTGTTGTGACAGTACACTGCCACTTCTTATAAAATTAGAAAAAAAACCTGGATTACTTTTTCTAGTTTATAAGAAGTGGTTGTGTTTTATTACAACAAAAATATTTAGCTATGTTCTTCTTTTTCGGTGAGTCTTAGAACTTTTTGAATAACTCTCATAGATGTTTTACACACGGAGATTAATTGCGAATACGAAAAAGAAATAAAAGAAATTCCAATATTTTCTATTGCTCTTCTCTCACTCTTGACACGTGTTTTCTCATTCTCTTCTTTATTCCTTTCAATCTTTGTTGCCCATCCATGTTTATTGATCTAGATTATGTTGGGTTAGGTTATTTGGTTTAATTGCATATCAATGGGGTTTTTTTAAGCAAAAACCTGTTTATATATTCGAGCGTTCGCCAATGACTCGTGAGACCGAGGTTCAATACCAGGTCGAGTCGTACCAATGACTCCAAAGAGAAAGAAGTAGCACCCTACCTTACACCTTGGTGTAGTAGCTATTGAAAAAGAAGCCTTCGGGTCGCCTTCGACAACAGTTGGTCAGCTTACCTTACTTTACATATATATATATATATATATATATATATATATGCGTGCGTGCGTGCGTGCGTGCGTGTGTAAAACTATTGTATCGTGGTAAGGAAGAGATAGACAGTGAAATAGAGTTCATTATTTATTAACTGAAGCATCATGAGTCTCACGCTGTTGGTCTTACGTCCGAAGTTGGTCTTACTACTGACCAAGATCTTTCAGAGCTCTCAGTCTCTCTTTCTCTCTGCTTCTCTCTCGGCTTCTACGTGCTTGAGAAACACGGCGTCTTTTATACTTCCACGATACCGGAAGTCTCGTGGTACGAGCCACTATACAACAAAAACCGTGTGTGTGTGTATGTGTGTGTGTGTGTGTGTGTGTGTGTGTTTGTGTGTGTTTGTGTGTGTGTGATTTTGTGTGTGCATAGTCTGTAGAGAGATTTACTTTTAAGAGTTAGAGCTCATTTGTTTGCACACAGTTAAGAGGCTTCAAGTATCGTTATTCAGCACTAATAATTCTATTTTAGATTAATCATTTATTTTCACACAGTTAAATGGTTTCAAGTATTGTAAACACTAACAAGTCTAAATAGTTTCAAGTATTGCTATCTAATAGTAATAATTCTGTTTACAAACAGTTACAATAATTTCAAGTCTTATTAAGACTAATAATCTTATTCAACGTCAACTATTTGTTGGTCACGCATGGTTTATCTAGATATTAGAAAAATAGATAAGTTTTATATGCGAAAGAGAAATATTAGGAGGATGAATATTTTCTACCGCAACCTCTCTTTTGTCTTTCTTTTGTCTAATCTTCCCATAAAGAATTCTAATTTATCGCAATCCCTACTTGTTCGTGGCAACTGCTGTTTTATCTTGTAAAGAACATGTGAAGTGCCTAAATTCTATCTGTAAAAAAAAAAAAAATCACGCCTGAGCTGTTAGGCAGACATTTTAAAAATCTTTAGTCTCAGTAACTGTTTACTAGTTATGTTTTACTTAACTTTGTGGATTAACCAACATATGAGTCAGTAACCAAAATCGACCTTGTGTTATATCCTACTCTTGCGGACAGGCTAGAAAATAAATATGATCATTTCAAAATAGCCAATGCTGTCACTTGAAATTCCAGTTTTGAACATTTAATCAAAAATAATCGCGCTGTTTGATACCTCCAGTACGATACGACCCACCAGTGGTTCGTACTATATCTTTTAGTACCGACCCACCGATAGGTTGGTTCGTACAAACAAAAAAAAATATATAGCGCGATCCACCAATAGTCGTATCGTAGAGAACCTATTAAGTGCTGAATTGTCGTTGTGGTTTTAAAACATTACAAGGAGAAATTATAAAAAACATTATTTTTATCTCCTACGAACTTGTATTTCGGCCATCATGAAATATACAATGTTGCCCTCATACAGAAAAGTTTGAAATATTCTGATCTAGATTATCTCATTGCGTTGATCATCACAAAGACCCAGATTTCTTACAAAGAATCAAGTTAGGATTGAAAAGTTTACAACTGGAACAAATTCAAGTACAAAAGCAGCAACTCCTCGAGAATACTCCTCATTGTGGCCTTAAAATTACACCAAGGGCAAGTTCAACTATACGAATAATAAAAAGATGATCTCGATTTCATGTAAAAGACTTATTGACATGTAATGAAGCATTTAAATTAAGTCCTGAGTGTTTTTCTCTGTATGATTGACCGCTATTGATCTAAGGGACGACCTGAGACCATGGCTCTCAATGAATGATTTCAATCAGCTAAACAAAACGGTTCTACATTTAGAGATCACCATGTAAGAAAAGCACGAACCAGTTGGATGAAATATTCTTTTCTCTAACTCAAAATTTAGTTTGATGGATGATGAGAATTTGAAAAGTTGCCAAGGAATAAAAGTAATATGTGCTCATAGAAATGTGGTTACATTGTTATTCATCATCTCTGCAGAGAAGAACACCTGGAAAGGATGACAGAACACAGCAAACAAGAACAAGGATGACGACACATAAAAGAAACTAGGACACGAAGAACGAAGCAAAGTGAAGCAATAGGCGTTGGCCGATCGTTGTGTAAAAGGGTGATCATATGATAGTATATACTCACTCTGAAAGAGTATACAACATAGAAAAGATTATAAAGATGCTATGAAAGCATTCTTCACGGCTTCATTAAATCTGCCAGTAACATCAACATCAACGCTTACAACACATCACGGACTATATGAATTTGAATGCTAACTGCAAACGATACCACATGACCAATCAGATTGATAAACCTGGAATTCAAAGAATATCAAGGAAAATATTAGCGAGAACATCCCCGAAACGAAAACACATTAGCTAAACATCAGTAGATGGAATGATGCACTTACTTATCAGTGAAGAGAAACCGTTTTCACCCATCGGAAACCATTTTCATTGACCTTCAAAGATTTTCCCAACAAAGGCAGTACTGGAAAAATGCCATCATATGATAGTTTTTTCCAGTGCGTTCAGGATTATTTTGATATCTTCCCGCTGTGAAGCTTGTCCAAGTGTCTGCATTCCCCCAACCCCTCCGTCACAGACAGGATGCAACACAAGATCAATTTTTAAGTGGAGTACAGCTGATTTGAAAAGCACGAAGAGTCCGAAAGGGTTAAATTAAAGTACCTCTAAGCTTTTCATTCTCGTAGCAAATTTCTTTCATTTTATGAGCAACTCCTCGAGAATACTCCTCATTGACGACACATAGGCGTTGGCCGATCGTTGTGTAACCGGACCAATGGTCTAATGAGTAGAGTGTTCGCCAATGGTGCGTGAGACCAGGGTTCAATCTCAGGTCTAGTCATACCAAAGACTCAAAAAATGGTACTTGATGCTGCTTTGCTTAGCACTCAGCATTTTAAGGTAAAGATCAAGGGTAAAGTGGAGCAATCCAGGGGATGGAGTAGAGCCCTCCCCTACACCATGGTGTTGTAGCTATTGAAAAAGGAGCCTTCGGGTCACCCTTGACTAAGGTCACCAACTTTACTTTACTAACTTATCTGAAGCGAAAAAGCATAAGTTTCTACATGAATTGTTTTCTCTTTTGCTAAAAACACGTTCCTTTGACCAGTAAGCATAGATTTACTCAGCCATTCCACCACAATCAGGATGTGACATAAAGTAGATTTTTAAGTGGAATGCAGCTTGTTTCGATTCAGAGTTTTCTTTCTCCTAGACTGGTTGTCTTACCAAGTCCATAGAACTCAGTGTACTCTTATATTTTTCCCATAGCTGGGAACAGAAGACATGGACATGATTTTTCAAAGGGTACAAGCGCTATGTGAAACGTAAACAATCTCGTCAAGGATTTAAGCTCGGATTGCCGATTAAATTTCCTACGATAATAATCGTTACGCTAAGTGCTCCTCCTTGTAATGCAATTAGACATCAGAAGATTCATTTCCACAGCCATAACATTTGTGGCCGCCATTACATTGAACGAAAGCTATAATGCGTGAAATAAATATTGTCTTGAGTTGTTCATGAATATGGACACATTACATAAAACTTATCCAACGAATTCACATGCGCCCCTGGGAACACGCTGTAGCAAATCCATAACTGCTTCCTGATAATTTCTAATACCAGATCATGATCGAATACCTCAATAACAAGTATACAACGAATTTCTCACGGATTTCTGGCTTTAGCATACAAAAATCTTATAATGCTATGACACTGTAAGCTCTTATCTACTTCGGTGCACAATTTAGGTGCAATAAAGTATATGTGTATAGGTGCAAGCGTTATCAACATGATTATGTATACGTATAAGTGGAGCGTATACCTATATATGTATATATTTACAAGTGACTGTAAATGTATATCTGTATGGGTATGTGTGGATATAGGCGTAGCGTATTTTTATGCTTGTTTGTTTGTTTGTTTGTTCGTTATTTAACAGCATATACTATATACTATTTACCAACCCCTCCGCTCGGGCAGGATATGACACAAGGTCAATTTTTTAAGCGGAGTTTAACAGGTTTGAATTCAGAGTTTTCCTTCTCCTAGACTAGTTGTCTAACCAAGGCTGAAGAACCTAGTCTGTCCTACTATTTACCCATAGCTGGAGGGAGAATAATTGGATTCATACCTTTCCCAAGGGTATTAGTGCTATGTGAAATGCAATCAGTCTCGTCCAGGATTTGAACTCGTGTCGCCGTGTTCATTTCCTACGACGATAACAATTACACCACGGGCACCTCCACATATTTAACAGCATATTAACCCTCTCGGGTTATTTAATGCCAAATCCATCCTTTTAGGACAGTATTGGAACTATTTAACCCATAGATGGGAGGATAAGGTGGTTCATACCTTTACATACGGACTGACGCTGGCCACGTTACTGATTTTCTGTTCAACACCTGAAAGGAAGCTTTAATGACCTTTGCTTTGTGATTAGATTTTTGTCGATCTGACTTTATCATCATTTAACAAATTTTCTATCAAAAGAACGAAAAATGATTCAGGATTTCAATGTACACATTCCCAAGGATGTAAGCACAATGTGAAAAGCAAACAGTTTCGTCCAGGATTTGAACGCGGGTTGTCGAGGTCATTTTTAAGACGGTAACCATTACACCATGAACGCATCTATCGGTATATATTTCATTTGAACGACACCAGATAAAAGTTCTAGCAACATCGCCATGGCTAATCCAAATTCTTGGTTCATCAAGGAAAATCACTTTCATCCAATTGTCTACACGCCATCATTGCTTCTATTTAATCCATTTTAACCTTATTTTATTCTTCTTGTGTTTTAAAGCTGGTTTTCATTTGAAATTTCTCTATGTAAATCCCATTTCCTTCAGCTGATTTTTTAAAAGTTCGCTCACAAACATTGACTCGTATTTAGATCATTTGTTTTTCATTTACTCTGTTGTACGTTTTATATTTTCAAAGCCTATTGCTTTGAATTTTCAATCCTGGGGCTTTGATATTATAAATGGTCAATCAGAATGCTTTCATTTTTTAACTACCTAATTTTATTATCATTTGCAATAATGTTTAGTCACAGCCGGTTGGGAACTACTAATGGCTTTCGTCTTGCTTTCTTGAATGAGTTTTACAATCCTTTCCATTGTTTCAATTGAGAGTTCATTTGTTGGAACCATGTTTGCTTCCAATTGGGTATATCTAACAGCTTGCTGAGGTTTACAAGAACTATCCTTTAACTGTAAACCGTTTGCATATTTATCCTCTACAGACATTTCTTTTAGGAATGTAGATTACAAGATCGTTTCATAATGTTTTTTTCCAATAATGATTTTCTCCAATAATATGCCCGTGGTGTAATGGTTATCGTCGCAGGAAATGGACACGGCGAGATGAGTTCAAATCCTGGACGAGAGTGATAGCATTTCACATAGCACTAATACTCTTGGGAACGGTATGAATCCAATTATCCTCCCTCCAACTATGGGTAAATAGTAGGGCAGACTAGGTTCTTCAGCCTTGGTGAGGCAACTAGTCTAGGAGAAGGAAAAGTCTGAATTCAAACCTGTTAAACTCCGCTTAAAAAATTGACCTTGTGTCATATCCTGCCCGAGCGGAGGGGTTGGGTAAATAGGATAATATTTTTCTTACTTTTTTCATATTTTCTCTACTCGGCCTGGAAAAACATACCATTAATTTGAATGATTTAATCTCATATGTTTAATGAAACCAGAATGTTTAGCTATTAATTAAATATGTTTTTCCTCCTAATTGTTATTAGTTATCTACCACCAAAGAAAAAAAACTCTAAGTAAACATCCACTGAGTGTTTTGATTTCATATTTTTTAGGTCGAAGTTTTATAATTTTGTTCCTCTAGAACAACCTATTTAAGAAAATGAGGAATAGTTATTAAATAAAAAACTGATAACGCAATGGGATGTTTATTCTCTGCAAATTAATGAAGTATTCAATACGTGGATACTTCTTGAGGAATTAGCCAACAATTAGGTGTCAATTTGGTTATAGTAAAAGTAAGAAATCAGCAAATGGTCTTTGCCAGTGACATTTTATGCATTGTTCTAATTTTTTAATGAGAGGGATTAACTACTGTTTTGTTTTTTGTTTCTTTTAAACTGAATTGCATCAAATACACTTGAGTTTAATATGAACAGATTTTTAGTTTGTTTCTGAATTTCTTGAATGAAACGATTCTGATTAAATCCTCATTTCCAGACCACAGAAGAAATAAAGTAAGTGAAGTAATGTTGGTGACCTTAGTCGAGGGTGACCCGAAGTCTCTCTTTTCGATAGCTACTACACCGAAGTGTTGGGAAGAGCACTACTCCTTTCCCTTATAATGCTGAGTGTAAAGCAAGGTGGCCTCAAGTACCATATGACTCGACCTGAGATTGAACCCCGATCTCCCGGACCATTGGCGAACACTCCATTCATTAGGCCAATCAGTCTCTATTATAACAATAGGTATAAAGCACTGGTGATGTAATCGTTATCGTCCTAGGAATATCGAAAAACCCATGGCAAATGAATAAATAAATAAATAATAGTAATAATAATAATAATAGTAATAATATCAGGAGCCTCATCTTTATTTCCGCTGAGGATATTCATATTTTAATACAGTCTCAAAATGGGACAGTAAATATAAACCATAGAGGTGATACAGGAAAACCTGAAACTAGTCAGGTAAGTTTGAGAAATAAGGCAAAAATAGTGAGACAATGGGTGTTTTGTTGTGGGTTTTTTTTTTTTGTGACCTGCTGTTCATGAACAGTCACCGTGACTTTTCGCGGTCAAATCTGTGTCAGGCGCGCTGATAATAAGCAACCCCTGGGCCTGGTATAGCCTCAATATACCACCAATGATAAAAATGTTGAGTCAAAATATGACACAACTTGGGACCAAGGCAACAGGCTTGAGTGTCATGATCGGCAGTTGCTCTCCTGATAGCTAACATGGGAGACCCCACTGTCATCCTGCGAATGTTGGCTGTTCTTTTTTTCAGATACACGAATGACGATTTAAGGAGCCACAACAACGAGAAACATAAACGCAAAACATGGACAAGGAAAGATAACCAACTTGAACTACACTGCTATTTTAGGAGCAAACATTCACAAAGAGGATATAGGAAAAGAATGATGGACATCTGGCAAGAATGTGCTTGTTTTCAGACAAGCCAAAGACTTACCAACCAAGAACAATAATAAAGAAAGGTTGGTTTTCTGATCTTGAAATACTAGAAATACGCCCAAAAATAAATAATGAACAAGATGTGTACCAGACTCATTAAGAATTAACAAACTATAAAAGCCAACCTCGGAAAATGGTAACACAACTTATCCAAACAACCCAAAACAAACACTATCACAAGAATAAAAGGTAAACCTAGAAAATTTAAACAGAATTATGAACAGTAAAAAGACTAAAGAGTTTGTAGATCTCATTTTTCGGGACGGATTTTGGGTTGTGCATTATCACTATCATTATTATTATTATTATTATTGTAATTTAAAGCCAAATATTTATATTACATACGAATACTTAATAAATTAAATTACTAATGTGAAATAGCAATAATTGAAACACTTTAATCGTGTGCAAAGAAATGATTAATATTAGAAGGAATTATTAGTTTTTGATTGGAATACTTGTATCTAACAGCGCGTAAACAAATTAGCTTTAACAACACGTTTTCAAATAAAGTTACCCTCAAATTATTCACTTATAAATCCTATATGTGTGTGTATGTGTGTGTGCGCACGCGCGTGTGATGTGAGTATAAACAGTATTTGTTATTGAATACCGCACGACGGTTGATTTGCCATGAACACAAAACAACCCTCTAACTTATGACATACATGAAGTTATACCAAAATAATCAGTCAATTTGAATGGTACGTGCAAACTGAATGTTCTGCTTGCACTACCTTTTGTGAGCAATACCCTTTAGGCGATAGATGTGTACATCTTCATTTTAAGAAAACTCTCTGTCAAGTGAATTAATTTTCTTCTCATTGTCAAATTCACTAAAGTTATTTGGGATAGGTTTTTTTTTGTTTCAATGGCATATCAACCTTTGTGGGGTATTTGATACAAAGTCATCCTTGATGAAGAAAAGTAATGATACTACTTAACCCATAGCTGGAGGGATAAGAGGATTCATACCTTTCCTAAAGGTATTAGCCCGAAAGTGATAGTGAGACTGGAGATCGAACTCGCAGACCATCATGTTTGTCTCTACGCCACGTCTTCTTTTAATAACATTCACTGTTAATATATAAGAACTATGTCATACCAAGAAACATTCGTACAATGATGGACCACTGTTAAAAGTGAAATCCAATAAAGCTGTTGAAGAACATATATCAATATTTTATGGGAAATATTCAATATATATATCTAAAAAGTACATATAAAATATGAAATTGCAAGTTTGTACTTCTTTAGAATGAGTTAGTTTTTTTAAATTTTATTTCGACAGCATATCAACCTTCGAGGGTTATCTAATACCAAAGCCAGCCGTATAGGAGACCAGTAGGGTTAGTACTTGACCCATAACTAGAGAGATGAGGAGTTCAAACTTTCTCCAATGTTTTTTATCCAAAAGTGAATGTATATTAGAGGTGCCCGTGGTGTAACGGTTATCGTCGTAGGAAATGGACATGGCGACACGAGTTCAAATCCTGGACGAGACTGATTGCATTTGACATTGAACTAATACCCTTTGGAAAGGTATAAATCCAATTATTCTCTCTCCAGCTATGGTTAAATAGTAGAGCAGACTAGGTTCTTTATCCTTGGTGAGGCAACTAGTCTTGGAGAAGGAAAACTCTGAATTCAAGCCTGTTAAACTCCACTTAAAAATTGACCTTGTGTCATATCCTGCCCGAACGGACGAGTTGGTATATACGTATAGCGAGACTGGAGTTCGAACTCGCTTACTATGATGTCACAGTCCAGTACTTTAGCCACTACATCATGGATACTCCCTCAGAGATTGATTTAGCTACAACGCCACGTCTTTTCATAAACCAAATGGTTAATATAAAAGAACTTTGACATGCCAAGATGCATTCATACTAAGATGGACTGCTATTACAACTGAAACCCAACAAGATTATGCATCAGTTGTCTAAATTTCTGAGACGTAGCTTGTTGATTTTTATCATTAAGAGTTTTCGAACTATTGTCTTCATCTTTATTGTTATTTCCACAAACACCTGAAGAAGGCTGGAGGACATATCAGCCGAAACGTTGTGGAAATAACAATAAAGATGAAGACAATTGTCCGAAAACCCTTAATGATAAAGATTATGCATCGCTCAGATAAATTTTGTCATATTATAGCGTCAGAGTTTCCTAGTCTATATGTAATATATGTCTTGGTTGTCTCAGATGATTACCCTTGCCAAATATCAATTGTCCCAGTGTAAAGGAGATTAACGCTTTTCTTCAAGAAAAACATTTAAAATCAATGACGTACCGGATCTAAATCCAATGGAAAATTTATTGTGGAAATTAAAGAAAATGTACCATGAGATATTACATCCATTATAGAAATCTGGTATTCGGGTAAGTTGGAACCAATTTGATAAAGAATATTGCTTTGAATAAGTGAAACTTGTGCCTTAAAGAATTAAGGTTTTCATAAAAAAAAAGAAAACACAAGATTACGTCGGAATTCTTGACATCATATGTGTGCGAATTATTTGTATTAGGAATTACTTTACGTTATAATTATTTACTAATGATTATTTTTATTAGATACTTGAAACTATATAATTGCTTGCAAATTATTCGTGTTAGATTGGACTATTTGAATTCATCAGTCCAGTTGGCTGGCGCTGTAGAATACACGGACTGCATCTCTGCTGAAGGATTAGTCCCCGCAGCAAGTATCTTGGATATGACATTAAACTACATCTAATAGAGGGGTTCTAGCCCTGGCGTACCCTTTCACTGCCATTATTCCCTGATCCACTCTGACCCACAGTGGTAGTACAAGATATAGTCCCATCTAAGGGTTAAATGGAATAGTTTGATCATTTAACTGTGTGCAAGCAAATGACTGAAATTGACTCGAATTGAGAGTCTTACATGGCAATATTAAAACCATTTAACTGTATGCAAACGAATGATGATTGGTTGTTTGGGTTTCATGGCATATCAACCTTTGTAGGTCATTTAATGCCAAATCCATTTTTATACAAATAATCAGTTCTATTTCATACAGTTCAGTTTAGCATGAGTACACAGGTTAATTGACAAAAACATTTCTATTTCAAGCTATTCAGTTTAGTCAAACAGTTTTACTTCAGCCAATTCAATTTAGTATAAGAATAGATTTTGTTTACACACAGTTAAATGTCAAAACAGTTCTATATTAAACAATTCAGCTTAGCGTAAGTACAGTTTCAATGTCAAAAACATTTCTATTTCAAGCAATTCAGTTTAGCATAAGTACGCAGTTTAGATGTAAGTACACAGTTTAATCGTCAAAAACATTTTTATTTCAAGCTATTCAGTTTCGTCAAACAGTTCTAATTCAAACAATTCAGTTAAGCATAAGTATGCAGTTTAGTTCTATTTAACCCATAGATAGGGCCCTATCAGGTACTACTGGAGTAGACCGGGGAGCAATGGCAATGAAGGGTTACTCTGCATTCTCTAAAGCTCCAGCATTATTGCAACCTCACCATCAGCTTGTTTAGTGCTGGTTGGACGGCAGAGAAGCAGTCGGTGTATTCTAGCCAACACACACACACACACAATCTCTCTTTTCCCCTCCCTCCCTCTTTCTCTTTCTCACTTTTTCTTCTTTGATTTTGTTTCTATATTTCAGCTTTTTCTCTGAGTGTCATTCATTCTGTCATCTTTAGTTAATCATTTTAATATCTTTTTTCTCCTCCTGACTGGACAAGCAAACGAATGAGTAATGTTGAATATAATTATTAATGTTGAATAGCTATACTTGAATTAATTTCAAGCAAACAATAGCAATATTTAATTGTGTACGAACAAATTAAAAATAAAATTACCTACAAACTATTCACTAAAAAATCATGTATGTATAACCATTTAACTGTGTGCAAACAAATGACTGATGTTAAATCAAATTAATTTCAAATACGAAAACTTGAACTATGTGAAAAAAAAGGATAAATACCAAATAGATATATTCGTGTTATATAGCAATACTTCATACGATTTAACCGTGTACAAAAAAATGAGCTCTGGCTCGTTTAAAAATGTTGCTGACAAACTATTCGTTTACCAGTATTACATATTTAATATAGGTGTATAAACAGGATTTGGCATGAAATAAGCTATAAGTGTTGATATACCATTAAACCTTACCAACCTAGCCAAAACTTGAATTCATATAACTGTAAGCAAACAAACTGACAAAAATTGTAATAGGGCTGGAATACACTGACTGAATCCTCTACCGAGTGGAAAGTCCCCCGCTCTAAAAGGGGTGTCCTTAGTATAACACAAAACTTCATCTGATGGTGAGGCTCCAGTTTTGGAGCTTTTGGAAGGGTGCCATTGCTTCTGGGTCCCCTTCTGACCTGCGGTAGTAATACCTGCTAGGCTCATATCTATGGGTCAAATAGATTTGTTTGAAAATTATTTGACCCTTGGTATAAAATAAGCCTAGATGGCTTGACATGACGTTAATATCAATCAAAAAACGCCTGCGAGTTCACGGAAGCCCGCATCAGTTCTGATATAAAATGGCTTCCAGCCGATGAAAGGTGTGTGTGTGAGTGAGTGAGTAGAGAGAGAGAGAGAGAGAGAGAGAGAGAGAGAGAGAGAGAGAGTGTGTGTGTGTGTGTGTGTGTGTTTAAAAATATGATTACTGTAGCGTAGATATTATTACAAATTGAGGGTAAAGACTTCATTTATCAGTCAAAGAAGTCAGAAAACAATCGCTCGTGAAACAACAGTCTGGACATTTTGAATTATGACGCGGCCTGAAAACAAAAATGATCTCATGAATTATAGCAGTCGCAGTTTGGCCCTGGCGATGATGGAGATCTTTTACCTGAAATCATAAAAGTATAATCACACATTAGTTTTTTCACACCAGGACTATCTACATGGCTTTCAGTAGATTCTAAGTGATAGCAAGTATCCTCAACTCTCCTGGACTTTCCTTAGTATTCTAGCCGATCTCAACATTGCTGTGGTTTGGACGGTCTCAATTTTTTTCCGAAACTACAATTCCGCCTGAATCTTTTTGAGGTCCTTCGGGATTGATCCCAGAGCTCCATTTCTGATTGGTACAACTGGAACTATAGTTTTTTTTCATTAGTTACGCCATCTTTCTTTTATTAATCTTAAAGTTTCAAACACACTTTACACATAATCTACTAATCTAAAAAATACTATGTTATGCACACACTCGCATAGGCACTTATATATATATATATATATATATATATAGCTTGTAATATTTATTACTAAAGAGTGCTCAATATCGGTGATAGAGCAGATATATCTCAGTTGCTAAATGCCGGTGATTTTGTGCCTTTGCTATCCTAACACACACACACACACACACACACACATATATATATATGTGTGTGTGTGTGTGTGTGTGTGTGTTGGCTGGCCTTACTCGAGGATGAACCGAAGCTTCCTTTTCGATAGCTACGACACCGACGAGTAGGGGAGAGCACTCATGTGTTCCCTAGTTTGCTCCTCTTACACTTGATCCATAATGCTGAGTTTTAAGCAAGGAGGTATGAAGTATTATTTTTGAGTCTTTAGTAAGACTTGATCTGGGATTGAGCCTTGATCTTCCGGATCACTGCCAAACACTACCGACTTAACCAATATACATAGATCCGTTTATATTGTAGAACAAGGTACTATTCGAATAGATTGAAAGAAAGCAAGTTAAAAAGCTAGAAAGAAAGAAAGAATATAAAAAACGAGGAAAGAAAGGAAAGTATTACACGAAGAAAACGAGAAGAAAAAATATATTAAATAGATTAAGTAAGGATGCCAGAATGAATGACGCTAAAGAGAAAAAGCTGAAATATAGAAACAAAATCAAGGAAGAAAAAGTGAGAAAGAAAAAGAGAAAGAGAGGAGAGGGAGAGAGGGAGAAAAAGAGATAATATATGTGTCTGTGTGTCTGTTACGAAGAGAGAGTGAGAGACATTGTGTGCGTGAGAGTGCATGTGATTGTGTGTGTGTGTGTGTGTGTGTGAGAGAGAGAGAGAGAGAGAGAGAGAGAAAGAGAGATGGGGCTATCAGCTGCCGATTCATATGTAAATAATCACATTTATAACCGGAACTATGCTATTAGAATGATAAATGTTTTTTCCCATTAAAAATCATTTTATGCGGCATACGCAGTCAATTATGATACACAAATTACGTATGTTATTATCGTATTACTCCTTGCAAGTTTTTCACACCAGCGTTAACTGATGGTCTTTCACGAAAGTTGGAGTGACAGCAAGTCTTCTCAGGTGTCCAGGACTCTTCTTATTATATTGGCCAATTTTAACAATGCTGTAGTTTGGATGGTCTCGTATTTCCAACTCTTCCAATTCATTTACCAAGCCTTTGCAGACCGTTCCAAGTGCACCAATTACAATTGATATCACCATCAACTTCATATTCCATAGTTTTTTTTTAAAATTCTCTGGCAGGTTCCAAGTAGATGTCCTTCTTTTCGTTTTCTTTGGTTTACATTCTGTGGTCTGCCTTGATGGCAAAGTTTACTATTCAATAGGTTCTCTTTTTGTAGTTAATAATCACTTGGTACGGTCTTCTGGCCGGGATTAGGTAATCTGTTTGTATCTCAACGTCTAACAGAATTTTATGTATCTCATTCCTGCGGACGGATTCTGGTTAATGTATGTACCATTGAGAAGTAGGGTCAAACTTAAATTTCTTGCACAATTCCCAGTCGTGTCTAGTCACATACGTCTTTTTTTCCAAGTATGTGACATTCGCTTATTTTGATTTATGGTTTCGTTTTGACACCACATAATATGTACTTGCTATTTATTATCATTATTGTTATTCTTTTCGAGCTTTTCATACCAGCGTTAACCGATGGTTTCCCGCAGGAGTTTGAGTGACATCAAGTCTCCTCAAGTCTCCAGGACTCTTCTCAGTATTCTGGCCAATATCAACAATACTGTTAATTTGATGGTCTCCACTCGTCTGTTATTTATAAGTCTTCCAGTCCCTGTACTAATCCGTTGGTGACTGTAGTATGAGTACAATTGATATAAACGTCACTGTTATGTTCCACATTTTTTTCAATTTCCTTGCCGGGTCCAGGTACTTTTCTTCTAGCTTTCTTTCAAATTTACACTGTGGTCAGCCGGGACAGCAAAGTCCACTATCCCGCAAGTTCCTATTTTTGTTGTTGATTATTACACGATCTGGTCGTCTGGCCGATATTAGGTGATCCGTTTGTATGTAAAAATCCAGTTGGGTTTGTGCGTCTCATTCTCCAGGACAGATTCTGGATTGTTCGCATGGTCAAACTTCAATTTCTTGCACAATTCTTATACTCTTATACTCTTTCTGTGCTAAGTTACTGCATTCGCTTATAATGTGATTGATCGTTTTGTTTCTATCACCACATGACCTACTTCTGCCGTTTTGTTGCGTCTTATCAATTCTTGCTTTGATATAATTATTCTTTATGGCGTTGTTTTGTGCTGCTATTAGAAAAGATTCAGTTTATCTCATAGGGTTTTCCTTTCCTTGGGATATTCACGTTTTCTCGTGCAAGATGTCTTTTGTTCGTCGTTTAGAACCTCCATAGAGTTTTTTCTTCTTCCAATTTTCTTTTCTGGTTATTCCCGTTCTATTCATCCTCGTGTTGTCTGTATTGTGGTGGCTTTAATCATTCTTCCATGCTTTTCTACGTAGTCTTCAAGCCATATCGATGCGTCAACGTTGTCTTCAATACTGGTAAGTCCTCTTCTTCCTTCTTTTCTTGACGCATATAGCCTGAAGGCTTTATGCATGGTCATTAATGTTCTTGTTTTCTGGTTCATTATTATTTACTCCTTTTCATTGGAGTTTGAGAGACAGAAAGTCTCCTCAAGTCTCCAGGACTAGTCTCAGGATTCTGGCCGTTCGCAGCAATGCTGTTATTTGGATAGTCTCTACCCGTCCGCCAACTTCCAAGTCTTCCTGGCCTTTTAATAATCCTTTAGATATTGTGCCAAAAGCACCAACCACAAGTGATACAAGCGTCATTTTCATGTTCCACTGTTTTTTCAATTCTCTAGCAAGGTCGAGATTCTGATCCTTCTTTTCACATTCCTTCATATTTATTCTGTGGTCAGCCGGGACAGCAAAGTCGACAATTTTACAAATTCTCTTCATTTTTTTATTATTATAAGGTCTGGTCTTCTGGCTGGGATTAGGAGATCCGTTTCTATGTTAAAGTCATTTTCAAGGACAGGTGCTGGGTTGTGCATGTACCATTTGTTAGTAAGGTCAAATTTAAATTTCTTGCACATTTCCCAGTGAATCACCTTGCACAATCAGTCATGTCTCGTCTTATACTCCTTCTGTGCTAATTTGTTGCATTCGCTTATTATGTGATTGATGGTTTCGTCTCGGTCACCGCATAGCCTACATTTGCTATTTTGTTGCGTCTTATCTATTCTCGTTTTGATATGATTGATTCTTATGGCGTTATCCTGTGCTGCTATTAGGAGAGTTTCCGATTCTCTCTTAAAGTTATTATTATTATTATTATTATTATTATTATTATTATTATTATTGTTATTATTGTGTGTGAGTTTTCCCTTCTAGCTATTACTTGGGTATTTTTTACAAAAATCTAAATGACAGTAAATTTCCTCAGGTCTCTAGCCACCTTATTGGCAAGATTTAGGACACGCTGACTGCATTCGCTGCAAAGGAAAAAGATGCCCCCTCCTGAAACAAAAAAAAGTGATATCCTGGATATGAGACAAAACTACAACTGGTGCCAAGGTTCTAGTTCAGAGGCTCTGGGGATTGTTGAGTACACCTTCATTACTCACTGGTTCACTCTGACTGGGAGTCATAGTATGTCTTTGAGTACATCTATGTATCAAATAGTTCTATTTACAAATTATTCGTATTCGAAAGGCCCATGTGCAAAAAAAAAAAAAAAAATTAAAGAAACAAATGTATATGTGAACTGACAATGAACGCTGATCTAAATCAATTACAAGATGCCTAGAAATAAAAACATTTCATAGACGATACACACAGAAAATTAGAAATTTTCATATAGATATAGTAAAGATCATTCAATGGCCGAAAAGTGGCGGACTGAAGGTAGAGACAGAGGGGATGATAATAGTAGCAAAGGAGCAGAAGCTACCAACCAGAAACTATCTGGCAAACTTTATAAGCAAAAAGAACAAACCTAATATGTAGATTGTCCGAAGAAAAAAACGATTTCAGTAGGCATAAAATAACCCTGCAGTAGTTTGGATGGTCTCGATTCTTTCTCAGATTATTAGTTCCCTCATTCTCTTTTCCATGCGTTTGGGGACCATTCCGGTGGCACCAACTACAATTGATTTACCCGTTATTTCATGATCCACAGTATTTTCAGCTTTCTAGTAAGATCCTGGAATTTATAACTTTCTTTTATTTTCACTCTAAAGTCTGCTGGAATATAAAATCCGCTGGATGACAAGTTCTTTTGTTCTTGTTAATCAACACCAGGTCTGGTCCTCTGGCTGGGATTGCGATGTTTCTTTTGTCTTTGAAAGTCACTTATTTTCTATAGCAGTTTCTTGTTTGTGTTAATACTTTTGTCCGTATGGACAAAATTTTGTATCTTGCACAATCATTGTTTTATTATTATTATTATTATTTTACTCCTTTGAGAGTTTTTTCACATCAGCTTTAACTGATGGTTTTTCAGTGTAGTTTTCAGTCTGGATGATCTCCACTTGTTCTTTGATTTCTAAATCTTCCAGTCCCTTTACCAAGTTTTTCGAGATTGCTCCGAGCGCACCAATTATCATTAGTGTCAGCAACACCTTCATGTTCCATTGTTCTTTTTAGTTCTCTAGCAAGGTCTAGGTACTTATATTGGAGTTTGGGTGACAGCAAATCTCCGCAAGACTCCAGGAATCTTCTCAGTATCCTGTCTGACCTAAATAATGCAGCAGTTTCGATAGTCTCAACTCGTCCTATCATCATTATTATTTATTCATTAGAGTTTTTCACATCTGCTAACGCTGATGGTTTTTCACTGGAGTCTGAGTGAGAGCAAGTCTCCTCAAGTTTCTAGGATTTTTCTCAGTATTCTAGCCGTTTTCAATAATGCTGTCGTTTGGATGGTCTCCACTCGACCACCAACTTCCAAGTCCTCCAGTCCCTTTAATAATCCTTTAGTTTCTGTTCCAAACGCACCAATTACCATTGGTATAATTGTCACCTTCATGTTGCACAGTTTTTTCAATTCCCTAGTAAGGTCGAGGTACTTATCTCTTTTTTGACATTCTTTCAGTTTTATTCTGCGGTCATGCGGGACAGGAAAGTCGACAATTTTGCAGATTTTCTTTTTGTTGATTATTTTTAGGTCTGGTCATCTGGCCGAGATCAGGTTATTATTATTATTATTATTATTATTATTATTTTACTCATTAGAGATTTTCACGTCAGCGTAAGCTGATGGTCTTTCACTGGAGACTGAGTGACAGGAAGCCTCCTCAAGTCTCAAGGATTAGCCTCTGGATTCTGGCCGTTTTCAATAATGCTGTTGTTTGGATGGTCTCCACTCGGCCGCCAACTTCCAAATCATCCAGGCCCTTTAATAATCCTTTAGTTACCGTGCCAAAAGCACCAATCACAATTGGTGTAATTGACACCTTCATATTCCGTAGTTTTTTTCAACCCTCTGACAGGGTCGAGGTACTTATCTATCTTTTCACATTCTTTCAGTTCTATTCTATGGTCAGCCGGGAGAGCAAAGTCGGCAATTTTGCAGATTTTTTTTTTTTGTTGTTGATTATTATAAGGTCTGGTCTTCTGGCAGAGATTAGGTGATCCGTTTGTATATCAAAGTCCCATAGGAGTTTGTGTGAGCCATTTTCTAGGACAGGTGCTGGGTTGTGCATATACCATTTGTTGGCATAGTCAAATTTAAATTTCCTGCACATTTTCCAGTGGATCACCTTGCCCACCCAGTCATGTCTCGCCTTGTACTCCTTCTGTGCCAATTTGCTTCGTTCTCTTATTATGTGATTGATGGTTTCATCTCTGTTATATTATTTGTTGATATGTAAGGAAGTATTTGATTTATTTTGTTTGTTTCAGTTATAAGTGTTCTCCATTCTATGTTTCTTAATGATGGAAGGGTGATCTTCACACTGTTCATAATTATTTTTAGGTTTTCTAGACTGGTCTGTTGTTCTTGTGATAGTGTTTCTGTAGGGTTACTTGGTACTGTGGCGTATTCATTTTCAAGAGATGGCAGTTCATTTCTGATTTGTTGTTTTTGGTAGACGCCACTTGATGTGTTTGGAATTGCGTCTATGTTTTCTGGTGTATTTCTTGTATTTCAAGGTCAGAAAACCATCCTTTTTTTTATTATTGTTCTAACTTGGTCGGCTTGTAGTGTGAGAACTAGCACATTCTTGCCAGATCTCTATTATTCTTTTCCTATACCCTCTTTGTGAAGGGTTGCTCCTAAAATAGCAATGTAGAGCAAGATGATTGTCTTCCCTGGTCCATGTTTTGCGTTTTGGTCTCTGATCGTTGTGGTTGCTAATATCGTCATTCATGTACCTGAAAAGAGAGCAACCAACATTCGTAGGATGACGATCGGGTCTCCCATGTTGGCTATCAGGAGAGCACCTGCCGATCATGACACCCAAGCCTCTTTCCTTGCTCCTACGTTTTTTGATATTGAGATAAGACATTTTTATCATGGGTGGTATATTGTGGCTATACCAGACCCAGGGTTTGTTTTTGATCTGCGCACCTGACACGGATGTGACCGAGAGCAGTCATATTGACTGTTCATGATAGCGGGTCACAAAAAAAAAAAACGGAAGTATCACTAAACCTAAGTTTTAACTTAGTTAAAGTCCGTTGTCCTACTTTTTTATTTTTTACATCCCAAACACCTACAATGGACTGCTTGAAGGATTTTTTCATGCCAGTTCAATGGTAATATCTGATACTTAATCTAGTTTTAAATGTGCTGGTGATAATCTTTCACGTGAGTTTTTTGATGTTTTACGGCGAAATACCGGGCTAAAACGTGTATCGATTGAGAAAGTCGTTGGGCAATATGGAGAGTGACAAGGTAAATTTAAACAATTCTTCAGTTAGCTCGAGATAATTGCACCTGGTAAAAACATTTAGCCAATTGGTGACACTCTTCAGTTAAGATATAAAAAATATTCACCAACAGATTTTACAAGCCATCGAAAATCTATTTTTTTTAAAGAGCAGTTTGTATTAACCTCTATCAAGCGAGTATTCCAGGAGAATCATTTAGTCTGTATACATCCATATATTTCTTAAGTTGGGGATTTTATATCTTTCCTAAGAATTACTTGACACATGATTCTAGAAGATTCCATTCGAAAAATTCTGTTTTTGTGTTTTTTTTGTTTTCTTTTTTTTTTTTTTGTTTATTTTGGGGTTGGGTCCGCTTGGCTTTATACATTAAATTGAAATAAACGAAGTCTTAGGAGGAGGGGCGGAGATTATAAACTATTCTATATATTGCTAAATTTTTGTGCTTGGCGCGGTAAATTTAAACAATTTTTCATTTTTCAGTTAGCTCGAGATAATTGCACCTGGTAAAAAACATTTAGCTGATTGGTGACACTCTTCAGTTAAAATATAACAAAAATTCACCAACAGATTTTACAAGTCATCGAAAATTTAATATTTTTTTTAAAGAGTAGTTTGTACTAACCTGTACCCCGCGAGTGTTCCTGGAGCCCCTATGTACACCATAAATGGAATTTAATATATTAATGTTGTGTATAGAGACTAATATACAAGATGTGAAAGTCAAGAGAGCATTATTAAAAATTTCCCTTTTTTTAGAATTTGGAAATGGCTGTATCGGTTGAGAAGAATCATTTTCTATTCAGAGGTTAGCGAACACACAGACAAGCAAAGAAACACAAAAAAATTACCCTGCTTGTGAATTTTCAAAATAGACAGTTTGGCCAACAACATTGTGGTTGCTATTTAAAATAAAGTTTTCTTGAAATATATTGACATTTGAACATTGACCGATCTTAGTAGACGCGTTTTGTATCAAGGTCAAGGATAACAGAAGAAAGTTCCGTGAAATGAATATTTTCAGACAAAAAAGGATAAAACGACGAAAAATGGCAGCAAAACCATATACATATTTCGGCTGGGGCTCTTTAAATTCATTTCACTTTATTGTCCTTGAAAAATGTATTGCCCCATTTGTCCGCACTTCATTGTATGGTATCTCAACAAAAACGTGTCTCGTCACTGTGATGTCATGATCATTGGTCGAAAAAAACAGTTAGTGAGTGAGAATTTTGGCAAAACAACTCACAAATAAAATTACTACTTTACCTCCCTAGCGGGATTAAAATTTAAATAAATAGCAGTTACACCCATTTTCTACTGTAACAGGGGTATTATATATATATATATATATATATGCATAAACAATTGTACGCAAACACCCCACATATATTACATTGTGCTTGGGGTGGATGGTATTATTTGATTTAAATAAATAAAATTACTGGCCAGCCTACATATACAGAAAAAATAAATAACAAATTCCTCTATATCAATATGAGGTATTCACTAGTGCTGAAAACGTATGGAAAGCATACTTTTTTTTATTTAGGAAAGAGTAATTTTACTTTTATAAAATTCTCAAATAGACTTGACTTTGAATGAAATTCAAAAGTCAATTTTAAAAGTTCAGGGATGGACTAGTACTAACCGAAATTTCATAGAGTCAAAACAAAAAGTAAGCAGGCTTTTGGTTCATGACATCCCAAACTATTTCTTGCCCACCTGTTGGGGTTAAAAGGTCAAATCCTTTGATAGAGTATACGAACATGATTGAAGGTGTATGAGCGGGAGAATGTCTTTGAGCGAAAGAGATTGTATCCTACCAGCAACCCGGACAATCAAGAAAATTTTGATCTCGAAAATCGAAGAGTCAAGTCGTTGATACCAGAAGCGTGTGACGAGAAATACCTTATTAGCCTCTATCTCTTTTTCTCTTTCTGTCTGTCTACCCCTCTCTCTCTCTCTATCTCTTGTTTCCAAAATCAATTGCCTTTTCATTAATTATTGTAATTTCTGAGATTCCTTTGGTGTCTGAGAGTCTTAATGTGACTGTAGAAATAACTTGAATCCAGAAATAAGACGAAAAGCTGTTTGCTTTCCGGGAAACTAAAGGAGACGAAAATTCGAATACCTTTTTCATAAAAGACAAGTAAAAAACCACTCTTCAAAACAGCCTTATCTAACATAGCAGTCGGAAACTCACTGGATCACTAGGTACACAATTATTTGTCCTCGCTGCTCCTATATTACAAAAATAGTGGGGTACCCGAGAAAATTCGCTCTGTTGGGGTCGCCAAAGTTATTATGGTTTATTAACAGGTGGCTCTGAGAACGATGCACACATATATTGTTTTATCATTAAAATACAGACTAGCATAATGCAATATAGTGGTCAACTCCTACCATCACTGATGCTGTACCCAGTGATCAAACCCTGGTTCCTTTGGGATACCCGAGAAGCACAGCCACCAACCAACGAGGTATACAGATGGAGAAATTTTTAGCATTGTTCTCCACTGTGCATCTATGCGTGAGAAAGCAAACGCCTAAAAACTTGACATCCTAGCGTTAAACACCGTTTCAGACTGTAAGAAACGTTTGTTTTGCTGACACATATTATATAAAATTCCACCCCATATATATATATATATATATATATATATTTATATATATTGTCATCGACAGGCTGTTTCGTTGTATTACAACTCTTAAGTGTCACTAGACACGCTAGATGCGGAGATCGAAACCCTGCTGACTTTACGTCAGTCGGATATCTTACCCCAAAGTTATTGTCCCTCTCAGCGTAAGCAAAGGAATTTTATGTATATATTTATTTACATATACCCTTATCGGTTACTGGAGTGGTCAGTTCATGTGAAGATATACGTTATTAAGAATATGACCAAACTGAAATAAGCTATTTTTAAAAATAAAATCTATGTATGGAATAGACTTATATTACACGTGAAATTTTCAGTGAATTTGAACAGTGAAGTAAACGTAGTCCAGTATAATTTGTGATATTGCTATATTCCCGCGGAAGAACATTTTGAAAGCGAGGCATTTATGATGAGGAAATTATCAAAGCTTCAATTAGGATTTCCTATCTTTCTCTCTCTCTCTCTCCGACTGTCCCCCTACTCTCTCTCTCTCTCTATATATATATATATATATATATATACATATATCTTATTAGCATAGTGGGTAGAGTATTCACCTATGGTCTGGGACACATGGGTTCAATCCCAGGTCGCGTCATACCAAAGACTTTAAAAATGGTACTTGATACCTCTTTGCTTAACACTCAGTGATATAAAGTACGTATCAAGGGTAAAGTGGAGCAATACAGGGAAAGGAGTAGCGTCCTCCCCTACACCTCAGCTTTTGAAAAGGGAGCCTTCTGGTCGCCCTCGACTAAGGTTGTCAACTTTACTTACTATTCTATAAGGTCTTCGTGGTGCAATGGTTGTCGTCGTAGTAAATGAACACGGAGACACAAAACCTGGACTAAGCCGTTTGCATTTCCCATAGCGCAAATACCCTTGGGAAAGGTATGAATCTAATTATTCTCCCTCCGACTATCGGTAAATAGCAGGGCAGTCTCAGCTCTTGTTATACTTCCCTTAAAGATTGATCTTTTATCATGTCTTGTTCGTGCAGAGGGGTTGGGATATATATAAATATAAAAACAAAAACAATTTATATCTGTCCCTAATTTTACTTTTCTTATTAGTAATTTAACCGGCTCATTGTCCTAGTTGGGTAGAGTGTACACCAATGGCCTGACAAACAGGGGTTCAATCCTAGGTCGAATCATACCAAAGACTTAAAATGGTTCTTGATGCTGCCTTGCTTAACGCTCAGCATAATAAGGTATTGATCAAGGGTAAAGTGCAGCAATCTAGGGAAAAGAGTAGCGTCCTACCCCACTACTCGGGTAAAAGGGACCCTTCAGGTCTCTCTCGACCACCGTCGCCAACTTAACTAACTTAGTTTTATTTGTAATTTTATATTTTTTCAAGAAAATAGAAAACATAAAATTATTATTAAAATATTTGGATTGTTCATCTCATCTTTATCGTTACGCTCACAACGTTTCGGTTGATATATCCTTCGGACATCTTCAGGGTTTCATTCCGACTCAGAAGTCCGCACAAAATCTCGAACTGAACCCTTTGTTTGAACCGCAGGGGTAGTCTGTTCCAGTTCTGTAAACCCTGACGTGGCACAGTGTTTAGTTACAGTAAGTGTTCTTTTTTGTTATTTCTACCTGTTGCTGGGATTGAACCTGAAGCATCCAGATGATTTCACTCAGACGCACTTTCCAACCAAACGCTTATCTACTGCACCATTGGAAAGTGCTTCGGGGCAGAAATCACCTGGAGGTTGGCAGGTTCAATCCCTAAAGATGAAGTCAATAATCCGAATATTCTAAACTATAACAATCACCAAGCTTCATCACGGAAATTTAGATATGAAATTATTAATAATGAAAGAAATCAAAGAATGTGAGATTTATTTTATTTTTATTATGTTTACTGCTCTGCGGACCAATATTTTTGCATTATTGATTTATCAACAACATTTAAAAGATTGTTTGTTCTTATATATATATATATATATATATATATATATATATATATATATATATATATATATATATATATATATATATATATATATATATTTATATATATATATAATGTCTATCCAAATATTTTGATCATCTCAGAAACTGTTACGTCGTTTTAATGTAACTTGGCAACCAATCAGAGGTTTACATTTTCTGCGCATGTGTGAACAGAAACAAATCCTGGATTAATCATTTGGCACAGAAATGCTTCGAAGTAATTTTGTCCATTGTGTGAAGCACAAATTCTTTACGTTTAGTGCAATACTTTTGAGAAAACATTGTCTTTCGAAATAATGCATAAAAAATATTTAAAAAAACCACTGAAAGTATGTATAAAAAAAAAAAAATTACAACTCAACTTGTTTCTTTCATGTTAGTAAAAAAAGTCTTCTAGTGTATGCTTTTTTTTATTCTTGCGTAACTTTCGATCAACATTCCTTGCTTCTAATTTTACGCAATTGGGTCAGTGGAAACGGAAAAGCAAGAATATTTAAAGTTTACATTTCTCTCGCCTTCAATGTTTCTTTAAAATCTCAGGTAAGAGAGCCTGAACACGTTTGGTTTTACGGGCTGTATAGTACTATAAATTAGACCATGTGGATCGGGAAAAGGGCATATATATATATATATATATATATATATATATATATATATATATATATATATATATATATATATATAATCTTCAGATGAAGCATGTCGCGCCTGAAGATTATATATTTAAAATACAGGAAACTTTTAATGAAGTCGACAATGTATTTTAAGCTTCACTCGTCTCTACAGTCCAGTATTTGAGTACTTTTTTGATTTCCGAAAAATCTTTTTATTACGATTTTCTTATAATATATATATATATATATATATATATATATATATATATATATATATATATATATATATATGAAACCAGTCGGCTAGGGCTGTGGAATATGCCGACCGCATCCCTTCTGAGGGTTAAAACATACCCCCTACAATATATGTCCTGGATATTGCATTCAACTGCATCTAATTATGAGATTCCAGTCCTATAGATCACGAAATAGGGAGTACCTTATCATTGCCGTTACTCTCAGATCCACTCTCACCCGGAGTGGCAGTAACGGTAAGAGTCCCATTTTGGCGTCAAATAGAATTCTTTAATCATCTAAGACACTTGAAACCATTTACCTTCTTACAAAGAAATGATTCATCTTGAATAGAATTAATAATGTTAAGTAGAAATACAAGAAACTATTAAACTCTGTGCAAACAATAAACTCTGGTTCATTTTAAAATAATGTCACCAACAAGCGATTCGTCAACAAATCACACACCACACATGTTCCAACACACATGCGCACTCAAACACACACGCACACATACACGCATGTATATATTTATAGGTTTGTGTATGTGTATGTAAAAGGATTAGTAATAAATACTTAAAAGGTTGGTATCCCATAAAATATAACCAACTAATTAACCAACCAAATATATATATATATATATATATATATATATATATATATATATATATATATATATATATATATATATATATTAGACGAACCAGGCACGCAGGACACTGCTGGAGGAGCAGGGACGAGCTCATAAGTGATGTACTCCTATGGACCCCATTTGGCCGTGCTAATGCTGGAGGACCAGCTAGAACATACATACAGCAACTATGTGAGGATACGGGATGTAGCCCAGAAGACCTGCTAGAGGCAATGAGCGATTAGGGAAAAGTGGAGAGAGAGGGTCAGGGATATCCGTGCTGGCGGCACGACATGATGATATATATATATATATATATATATATATATATATATATATATATATATATATATATATATATATATGCATAAGTAGGTGCATTTCTAAAGTCAATAAAATTTTCTAAAATCAATAAGATATTTCAAAATAAGTTGATATATTTTAGAATTATATATATATATATATATATATATATATGAAGAGAAATGCAAATAAGAAAATCTTGCATAAAAATCTGTCAAATTTATTATAGCAGAATTGAAAGGAAACTTAAAATATTACAATTATGAATACTAGGCCCTTTATTTGTATTTCATATGGTGTGCACAATCATCATGTACTCATTATTAGGATATTTTGTGTGTATATATATATATATATATATATATATATACTTTAAGAAAAACAACGAAACCGGTCACATAGGATTATAAATTTATTTCAATCCTGTTACGCATTTTTGAAATTTCCAAAAACACGAAAAAAGTAACAGGACTTCTTCAGATCATTTTGGATAAAATGATGGAATTACTCCCAACTCCGGTTTAACTGGACCAAATATATATATATATATATATATATATATATATATATATATATATATATATATATATACCTAAAGAGAGAGAGAGACAGACAGACAGAGAGAGACAGAGAGATGGACCGTGAATGAAAAGTAAATCTTAATTTTTAAATACTTTTAAATTTATTTCTTGTAAAAGTTATAGTTAAGGTATATATATATATATATAGAGAGAGAGAGAGAGAGTGTGTGTGTGTGTGTGTATGTGTGTGTGTGTGTGTGTGTGTGTGTGTGTGTGTGTGTGTGTGTGTGTGTGTGTGTGTGATGGAAAAGTAATTCGCTATCTTAAAATTCTTATGATTAATCTTTGAACAATATATTTTTACTAGAAATAAACTTTAAGAAATTTAAAATAGTGAGTTACTTTTCAATTACACCCCCCACTATATATATATATGTATATATAGAGAGAGAGTGAGGAGAGAGACAGACGGATAGACAGACAGAGACAGACAGTGTAAGAAAAATTAGATATACAAATGTGTCAATATAGATTATAACACAAGATGTACGAAGAAAAGAATATGAGGTATTAACAAAGTGAGTAGAGATATGTGGATAAAAAAAAATCATCCGCATGGGATATAAGTAGTAATTTATGAAGCTCTTTTGCTTTGATGTTGCACAAGGCTGAATCAATGGGGCACCCAATCAGACATGGCATATAAGTAAAAACGTGAATGGTGATAGAAATTGTACAAATGTATCTTTAACTCTTAATTACTAATGATTAAAGATTTGAAAGATATGATTTTAATCTTGAAAACAAAATTGAAAAGCTGACCGAATTAAACATGTTTGCTGACTACATTTTCAGCCCACGGGCCATACGCTTGACTCCTTTATCAAGTCTTTTTTTTAAAACTAATCACTCATCAAAGAAAATAGGCCATGTGAAGAAAGGTTTGAGAAACAATGTCTCTTGAGAAGTTAAATAGCATCAAATCAAAGCTTAGATTTAATACTTACAAAACTTATAGCGACAAAAGACTGCCTTTAGGATTATAAACCTGATCGACGACTCGTTTTCTAAACAACTGGCGTTCTAGATGGCCCTAGATTAATTTACCGAGGCAGTAAGAACTCGTAGTCTGGCAGACCAAGGCACACAGAACTGTCGTATTCACTACAAGTATTTGTGGAGGGAGTTAAAGGTGACATAATGCTTGCATATATCGACTTATTGGCCCTAAAAGCTATGAATATTTTAACTGGATTTATGCCACGAAATTTAACAAGGAGCACGCCTCTAATGGCTTGCCTTAAGCGTGAAACACTTAAAAGTTAAGCCGCTGCTGTAGACTATTAACTATTTAGAAGTAACGAAGACTTTGTACAGTAAAGCACTTATTAATTAGAATTAGCTGAAGTTAAGCAGTTATTTTGAACTCGAACCAACATGCCCCTAATCCCCATAATGACCTCTAATGGACCCCACCTTTATAAAAATAAAGGTGGTAACGTTCTAAGAGTTGTCTAAACTTCTAAAATAAGCAATTATTATGACTAACAAGTATTATTTACGGGTTTTCGAGATGGTCCTTGATGTCAAAGCTGAGATTTTTCATTTATTTTTCTCTAAAGTACATGGAACTTTCAAAGTTTAATGCTGCAAATATATTCATCATGAAATAACCTATGGATAGACAACATTACATGTGTGTTTTTTATCATTCAGAGTTTTCGGATTATTGTCTTCATCTTTATTGTTATATTCTAACGTTTCGGCCGATATATGTCCTCCGGCATTTTTCAGGTGTTACTTGTCGAACTTGAGAGCCTACACGGAACTTCGAACCACGTCCTTTATTTAATCCACGGAGTCTACTTGCTCTGATTTCATAAACTATAACTGAGTACAAGTGTTAAGTATTCCTGTTTTGTTACTCGCCTGTATTGTTACTCGTCTATCAGGACACATAGCCTAACGGTCATGGGCATTGGTTACCTAAGCTTCTAAGAGACAATCATCAAGAGGTTGCCGGTTCAATCCAAACTGCCAGAAATATTTAACAATTGTATCCGATTTTGGTTAACGGAATTATAGCAAGTGACCCTCGTGATTAAATTAAAGAAGTGGTTCGAAGAAGTGGTTCCCGGGTTCGACAAGAAACACCTGAAGAAGCCAGGTGGACATATCGGCTGAAATGTTGTGAATATGAATTATTGTGAATATAGCTTTGAAAGTGAAGAATTTCTGGTTTGAATAAAACGTTTTCATTCTCCTGGACCGGTTGCCTTACCAAGGTTAAATAACCAAGATTGCTTTCTATTTTCCCATACCTGGAGGAAAAACAGAGACTTACACCTTTCATGTATGTATGGTTCTTCTTTGACCTTTGAACTCTGCATCGCAATACAAAAATGCACTGTGAAATATGTGTTACTATATATATGTGAGTCTGTGAGTGAGTGTGTGTGATTATATAAAAAAATTATGTGTGTGTGACTATATACATATATATATATATATGCGTATGTGTGACGATATATATCTGCGTGTGTTTGACTAAATATGTGTATGTGTGAATGTGTGATTATATATATGTGTACGTGTGACTATATATATGTATGTATGTGTGTGTGTGTGAGTGACTACATATAAATATGTATATATATATATATATTTATGTGTGTGTGTGTGTGAGTGTGTGCGTGTGACGATATAGATGTGTGTATGTATATGTGTGACTGTGTGTGTGTGTGAGTGTGAGTGTGTAGCAATACATATATTTGTGTGTGTGTGACTGTATATATGTGTATGTGTGATTATATGTATGTGTGTGTGTGTGTGTGTGTGTGTGTGTGTGTGTGTTAAATCTTATTTCAATTCCTCAAATGTCCATCCATCTGAACTCCCATTTTGGGCTGGATTTCCATCAAACTTTTGGATATATTTATACGTAAAACTAGCATAACAGAAAAAGATCCGTCAAAAGGATATACAATGTATTAATTTGGTGTTTCGATACCAGTGATACTTCTATTTTGAAACCTGTGCACATATTGATCTGATAATTTACTGTAATTTATCTGTATTTCCGGTACCTTTGATCTTGAGTAAACTGAAATATAATCAGTGCGTTATGATTTCATTTTCAGTCCACGCGTCCACCCCCATTAATATATATATATATATATATATATATATATATATATATATATATATATATATATATATACAATTATTGGATTTCCGTTTGCCGGAGAAGAGATGGGTTTTGTTTAAATGCTTTTCGCTTGTATTTTGATTTTATTTACAGTAATTATTTTTGGAAATGCCGGCTTCTGTTTGTGCCAGCTATTTTGTACTTGCCCTGAAGTATTTCCGGCAAACACCTGACGTCACAAGCAAATATGTCGTTGGCAACGGTCATTTCACTCTCTCACATTACCATTCTTCCATCATTTCTCTTTCCCATCTCAAGATTTAAACTTACGAGGCGAAGATCTATTAAGCAACTAGCCATTGATATAAGTTGTCTATTTCCGTTTATCTATATAAACGTGTGTGTGCGTAACTATAAATATATACATATATACATATATACATATATATATATATATATATATATATATATATATAATATATATATATATATATATATATAATATATATATATATATATGTGTGTGTGTGTGTGTGTGTGTGTGTGTGTGTGTGTGTGTGTGATAAGAAATACATGAATGTGTGCATATGACTATATATGTGTTCGACTAGGTGTGTCTACGTATATTTATGCGTGTGTGGCAATATATATTTGTGTGTATTTGAGTGTGTAACTATATACATATATTTATGCATGTGTGCTTGTGCGACTATCTATATATGCGTGTGTGTAACTATTTATATATATGTGTGTGTACGTGTGTGTGTAACTATGTATATGTATGTGTTTGTGATTATATATCACTGTGTGTATATGACTATAAGTGTATGCGACTATTTGTGTGTGTATGTGTGTAACGATATATGTATAACTATATATATGGGTGTTTGTGACTATATATATATATATATATATATATAAATGTGTGTATGTTTGTGTGACAATATATATCAGTCTGTGTGTGCGACTATATGTGTGCGTGAGTATATGTATTTGAGTGCTACAATATGTCTGTGTGACGACATTGATATATTTGTGTGAGTAACGATATGTATCTGTGCATTGGTGTATGTGTGGGTGACTATATATATTTGTGTATATGAATATATGTGTATGTGTGTATGAATATATGAGTATGTATGTATGTGTGTTCGACTATATAGTGTTTTTGTGTTTGTGACTATTGATAAGTGTATATGTGACAATATATATTCATTAAACGGAAATAGAATCATGTCGTCTTTTCTAGGGCGACAATTTTATCGTTCCACCCTGTGCATATACGTATGTGTGTGTTTGTGTGTTTGACTATATATATATATATTTGTGAGCGTGATTATATGTGTTCATAGTTCAGGATTTGAAATTGCGTCGCCGATTCAAATTCCTGCGACAAGAAGTATGACGCTAAATGCTTCCTCAATATAATGTAGCTTCTATAAGTGATCTTTGAGAACGAAATGGAGCTGAAAAGTTCTTGTTACAACCAAGACAGGAAGGAACCGATACATTTAGCGAGAAATGTGACTATGCAGCATAGCCTAAGGGCCAAAGTGCTGGACTGTGACATCGTAATAAGTGACATCGATCCCTAGTTGCACCAATACATTCACTTTCGGACTAATACCCTTGTAAATTGTATAAATCCACTTATCCTCCACCCCAGCAATGGCTTTGTTAGTACCACTACTTCTACAAGTATGGCTTTAGCATTAAATAACCCATGAAGTTTGATATGCCATCAAACAAAGAAAACAAAACAAAAACTGAATATACAGTGGCACAAAAATATTTTAATATATATATATATATATATATATATATATATATATATATATATATATATATTGCTGTGATGTGTAGTACCACCTCCGACAAGAATGAACTGATCCAAGCCCGTAAAGAAACCAAGCTGAAGCTAGCGAAGGACATAATAATCGGATACTTACTGTATACTGTATTTCCTTACCTGTACATTTATTCCAAGAATAAATAATCATTATGTAATTTGTATCTTTGACTATATTATCAAGATATAACATATATTTATGTTGTTATATTTTTGGTTAGAGAAGTGTTGAAATTTTATTCTATTTTTTCTACTGAGTTTGAATATGGCAGATTTTGGTCATAAGCAATACCTAATAACATTTATTTTAATCGTATAATGTCACGTTGGAAATAAGAAAATGCAACCATCTGGGGCTTAGATGATAGTTAATATTTTATCAAAATCATTTCAGGTATATTTATTTAGGGGTGATAATACACACACACACACACACACACACACACACACACACACACACACACACACACATATATATATATATATATATATATATATATATATATATATAGAGAGAGAGAGAGAGAGTGAGGATCGTAGGAATATTACATCACTGCTGACCTCTTGATGCACATCAAAAAGATATATTTTGTGAAATATATATATATATATATATATATATATATATATATATATATATATATATATATATATGAGAAAATGGAAAAGAATCCAATAGCATAAAAATATGAATAAACAAGATATCCAGAGTGTGAATTCATTTATAAAAGAATTTATTTATAATTGAATATTCTGCTAATATTAAAAATTCCGTTTTTTTATCTTTTTTTATTTTTATATCATCAACCCAATGTTAATATGTCGACTTCTATCTTCTGAATCAAATTCAAATTTGAATCGCCTCACATATTAACATTACCCCGATGATGGCTTCATAATGGAAAGCCGAAACATTCAAACTTGGAAAATATTTTATCACAAATAAATTCATCCTCTTGATATTTTTGGGCAGTCGGCTAGTGCTATAGAATACACCGACTGCATCTCTGCAGTGGGATAAGAATCCTACAACGAGTGTCTTGGATATAATACTAAACAATCTGATGGTAGGGTTCCAGTAATGCTGGAACCTTGGGGAATACAGAGTAACCCTTTATTGCCATCATTCCCAGGTCCACTATGACCCAGAGTGGTAGCACCTGCTAGGGTCCTATCTATAGGTAAAATAGAACTAAACTGTGTACTTATGCTAAACAGAATTGTTTTAAATAGAAATGTTTTTACATTTAACTATGTGAATAAAAAACTGTACTTATGCTAGAATAAATTGTTTGAAATAGAATTGTTTATATGTATAAAAATGGATTTGGCATGAAATAACCTACAATGGTTGATATGCCATAAAAACGAACCAAATCAAACCAGTGTGGATATATTGTTTTCACACACACACACACACACACACACACACACACACATATATATATATATATATATATAATTTTGAATTTATTAGCTTTTGATACTGGTCTTGTTATTTTATCTGGTCTTGTTATTTTATCTGGTCTAAAATTGGTCATATATATATATATATATATATATATATATATATATATGACCAATTTTAGACCAGATAAAATAACAAGACCAGTATCAAAAGCAAATAAATTCAAAATGAGATGTTTACTTTTCGATCGTCACGATTTAGTGCGTCACTGAAATCTGTCATCGGCGTCTTTTCTTTATCAAACACACTCGTCTGACCTTTACAGCAGTTTTTCACACGTCAAACCCAATGGTGAACATTTTTTCACATTCATCCAACTATTGCCATAAATTGCTTTCACACATCTGTTAATGTCGATTGGCGCACAAACTTCTCGTGCCAAAAAAAAAATCTATCACTGATCGCAGCTAAATCCGTAACTTAGGCGTCATACGCATGATTTGGTTGGCTGGCTGGTTGGCTGGTTTGTTTCTTTTACGGCATATCAACCGTTTTTGCGTCAATTTATGCCAAAGCCAGGGTAACTGACATAGTCTCTAGTTATAGAAAGTACAAACATATATCTACACTTAAACAGGTAAACAGTTCATACATAGACGCAATATCGATATTTTAAGTGCTGATGTATAAATAAAGTTCAAAATCGTTCTAATGAGGAGTTTCTATGGTGTAGTGGTTAAGTGCTGGACTGTGACATCGGAGCAAACGAGTTCGAAATTCAGTCTAGCTATTAGGTTCATTTTCGTGCTAATAACTTTGGAAAAGGTATTTATCCCCTTATCTCACAAGTTATGGGTTAAATAGTACCACTACTGATTTTCTACAAGGAAGGCATCAAATAAAGCATAACGGTTGATATACAATTAAACAAAAGAAACCGACCAACTCTTTTTAAAAAGATATTGACTGTAGAAACTTGCAATGTTTTATGTCTTACATATATTTTTTCCAAATAGAATACATACATACTTCGAAGATATTCTGTTTTTTAATAGCTTTATCGGCTGTTCAATAATGAATTTTGCATTTTCAGCAAAATACATTTTAACAAGTCTTTATATACTACCGAATATATGTTCAAAAATGTTTCATTACACTTTGAAACAAGTTCTCTTTCTGGGTAGTGAATATTTGCTCATTGCTCCAACTGTAAAAGTAATGAAAGTCTCCACCTAGTGGTTAATGTGTTGGTCTACGACATCATAGTAAGCGAGTTCAATCTCCCGTCGCGTTATTACATTTTCTTTTGGACTAATGCCCTTGAGAAAGGTATGAGTTTCCTCATTCACCCAGAGATGGGTTGAATTGTACGACCACTGCTCCTCTCCATAAATGGATTTGGCAATAAGGTTGATATGCCATCAAACAAAGAAACCAAAGATTTGGAAAAGTTTAGAAAATGGTCAAACTTCAAATTTTGCTTTCGTGCCTTTCCCGAGAGCATTAACACAAAGTAAAACGGAAACAACCTCCTCCAAGATTTGAACTCAGGTCGCCAATTCCATTTCTTACGACGATAACCATTACTTGAATGTTTATTAAAGTTTCTGCCGGCTAACTTTTCACTGACAGAATTATGTATGACTGTGTGCCTAACCGAGAAGTAGTTGTTAGGGAGGTCGCTGACAAACTTTTACTGCTGTAGTGCATTAAATTGGAAGTCTTCATTTATATCCGCGCAATTGAACAAGTTAATCTCAGTAAAGGTATAGCACATTTACAAGTATACCAATGTACTTTGCCCAGAGGTGTAAGACCCCCCTAATGAGTGACCTGGTTATGACACTAAACAATCTGATGGTGAGGTTCCAGTGATACTGGGGCTTTGGGGAATACGGAGTATCCCTTCATTGCCATTGCTCCCAGGTCCATTCTGGCCCGGTGTGGTAGCACCTGATAGGGCCCTCTCTATGGGTTAAATAGAACTAACGGTATATTTATGCTAAACTGAATTGTTTGACTAAACTGAACAGCTGGAAATAGAAATGTTTTTGACAATTAAACTGTACTTACATTTAAACTGCGTGCTTATGCTAAACTGAATTATTTGCAATTGAACTGTTTTTGACATTGAAATTGTACTTACACTAAACTGATTTGTTTAATATAGAACTGTTTTGACATTTAACTGCGTAAACAAAATCTATACTTTCACTAAAATTAAGTGGCTGAATCAGAACTGTTTGATGAAGCTGAATAGCTTGAAATAGAAATGTTTTTGACAATTAAACCGTGTACTCGTACTAAACTTAATTGTTTGAAATAGAACTGATTATTTACATAAAAATGGTCTCGGCATTAAATGATCTACAAAGGTTGATACGCCATAAAACCCATACAACCAACCAACCAACCAACCAACGTACCGACTGGAAACGGAAAGATTATCTTGTGCCAATTTTGGCTTTTACTTTGGGCTAAAAAATAAGGCTGGCTCTACAGACAACTATTTTTATAAGTATTTTTTTTTTAATTCTGAGGTGAAATATTCACTCTTGCTTTTATTATATCGTTTCGGCATGCACATTTGAGATTCCTCTTGCGTTTGTTGAATCTGTTGTCATTAGTAGTTGAGGAGAACTTGGAAAAATCGCTGATAGTCATGGAAGCGAGTGCTGTATAGATGAAAAAAAGATTATTTTGCACCAGACTTGTGGGTCTGCATTCGAAAACCTAGCATTTACTTTGGCCCCAACTCCAGGGATTGATTGATTTTAATAGCATATCAACCCGTCTTCGGTTTTTTTACGCCGCTAACTTAGCAATCACATTCATGTTTTTGTGTAAGTCGTTCTTAAAGGATTTTGTACTCATTCATGTGATATCAAGCAATTCTATCTAACGCAAATAATTGGCAAGCAGTTGCACAGTTTTAAGGTTATAGTATCTTTGTTTTTATTGGCATATTAACTTTCGTGGATTATTTAATGCTAAAGCAATCCTTCTAGAAGTACAGCAGTGATGTTGTTTAACCCATAGCTGGGAGGATAATCATAACTTTTTCAAGGGTGTTTGTCCAAAAGTAAACTTAATAGCGTGACTGGAATTCGAACTCACTTTCTACGATTCCGCAATCCAGCACTTTAATCATTACAGCACGAAGACACCTCTAACAACAGTTATAAATATTACTATCTAATACGAAAATGTTATATACACTATACGTGTATATAACATTTTCGTATTAGATAGTAATATTTGGTATCAAAAATCATTTCTTTTTTATAATAATCACTTTTGTTCCTAATTATATGATTTCCTTTAACTAATCATTATTATCTTGAGTAAACAATTTTATCTTCAGGTGACTATTCTTACACCAGATTATTTGCAGTTATATGGTTTATATCAAGTATTCCTATCTAATATAAATAATATTCAAACAGGTTCATTTGACCCATAGATAGGACTCTAACAGGTTTTACTACATCAGATCAGCGTAAAACTGGGAGTAATGGTAATGAAGGGTTACGCCACCTTCCCCAGATCTTCAGAAGTGAAGCCTAACCATATGATGCAGTTTAGTGTCATACCTAAGTTGCCTCTTTTTTATGAGTTAAGTCATATCGATCGGCAGGCGATACAGAATTCTAAGCCCCGCCGGTATGACTGGAGTACTGGGGAGAAAAACGTAATTGTTTGTTGAGCAGACTTAGAAATTAGAAGATATAAGGTTCTTGATAGATTGTTTAAGAAAGTGATGTTTTCGCTGCAGTAGCTGCGAGATATTGTCATGACGAATGTACAAAATTTCCCAGGGTTTTGTTTTTTTTTAAGATTAGAGAATAAATGAAAATAAAAATGTGAAAACTGGCCTTTTACTGGCAACTTTTGCATACTCCTCATAGTTTTCACAATGAGTCACTTAGGAAAGCAGTCACTAAATTCCGATCTTACGATCGAGTTAGCTGTTCAAAATGCACTGTCCGCCCAAGGTCGTTTCGTCGAAAAATTTGTAAACATCCGTCATTCGAGAAATAAAAGGAATAAAATAGTCAACCTGATTTTTGTGTTGGGAATAAACTTGGTTTAAAAGGACGACTAGTATTTGTTTGCTATTAAAACAAAGAAAAGGAAACAGAAAAGAAAGAAGACTGTCTAATAAGTAAATCTTTTTTACCGTGCTAAGAAATACGTTACTACTGTTTTGTGTGCTTTTTACAAGGGAGAATCACATGTTTTGCAATATTTTGGTGGTTGGTTGGGTTTTTATGGCATATAAAACTTTGTAGGTTATTTAACGCCAAATCCATTTTTATGCAAATAACATTTCTATTTTAAGCTATTCAGTTAATTCAAACAGTTCTAATTCAAACAATTCAGTTTAGTATAAGTATAGATTTTGTTTACACACAGTTAAGCGTCAAAACAGTTCTATATTAAACAATTCAGTTTAGCGTAAGCGAAGTTCTATTTCAAACAATTCAGTTTAGCATAAGTATAGAGTTTAGTTCTATTTAACCCATAGATAGGGCCCTATCAGGTGCTACCACTCCAGGCCAGTGTGGACCTGGGAGCAATCGTAATAAAGGGATACTCCACATTCCCCAAAGTTACAGCATCAGATTGTTTAGTGTCATATCCTGGAAACTCGTTGGGGTGGTCTTACCCCTCTGCAGAGATGCAGACGGCGTATTGTACTGCCCCAGTCGACAGGACACGCAATATTTTGGTATGCGCGAGTTTGTAGCATCTATATCACGTGACCGAAGCAGTTCAAGCCGTGATCGGTACTTGCTGTAGCTGGCAGTGTTCTGGTAGTTAGTGCGTTGACACGTCATACATTGCTTCACTCTGTATGTGCTTTCAAAACTACACAGATGAACATACAGCCTAGTCTCATTTGGTAAGTTATGCTTTACAAGTTTGTACCACGGAAGCAACCAAAACATTTATTGTGTGAAAGACGAAGTTTGCTTCGTTGGTTCGTTGGTTGATTTTTATAGCATTTCAACCCTTGTTGGTAATCTAATGACAAATCCTGTTTATACATATATATAAATTTTATGATTTATAAACCAAGGTAACAATTTTTAAAAGAGTCAGGGTTCATTTGTTTGCACACAGTTAAATTATTTCAAGTATTGCCATGTAACATCAATAGTTTTATTTGTACTTATCTAAATAGGTTCAAGTAAGTAAAAGTAAAGTTGGCAACTTTAGTCGAGGGCAACCAGAAGGCTCCCTTTCCGATAGCTATTACACTGAGTCGTAGGGGAGAGCGCTACTCCTTTCCCTGGATTGCTCTACTTTACCCTTGATACGTACCTTATATTGTTGAGTGTTAAGCAAGGAGGTATCAAGTACCATTTTAAAAGTCTTTGGTATGACGTGACCTGGGAGTGAACCCAGGTGTCCCGAACTATTAGTGAACACTCTACCCACTAGTTAAATTTTATTCAACATTATTTACTCATTTGCACACAGTTAAATGGTTTTAAGCATTGTTTATAATTCAATTCAACAGGCATTTGTTTCCACGTAGTTAAATGGTTTAAAGTAGAGTAAATGATTAAGGTTATATTTGAACCATAGGTGGAACCCTAACAAGTGTAACCAATGTTGTTTAGTGTGGACCTGGGAGTAATGGCAAGGAAAGTGTATTCCACATTCTTTAGAGCTCCAGAAATAGAGCCAAACTATGAGACTATTTAATATCATATCCAAGGCACTTGTTGAGGAGTGGGGGGTCTTATCCCTCCGCCGAGATGCACTCGGCATATTCCATAGCCCAAGCCGACAGGACTGACAAGATGTGTAGGTGCAGGGATCATGATATAGCAAATAGATAGTTGAAGAAATTTTGTTTCTGAAGTAAGAGCCTCGATGATCCGGCAAGATCAGGTAGGACTAAAACCGTGGATGCCAAAGCCTTATTCACAACGACAGAGGCAAATCTTGCAAGTAGAAATAAAACCGTGGATGTCAAGGCCATGTTTAAAACCACAGAGGCAAATCTAGCAAGTAAGCCTAAAAACGGGGATGCCAAGGCCGTGCTCCAAACCACAAAGGCAAATCTAGCAAGTAGGACTAAAACCGTGGATGCCGAGGCTGTGTTCCAAGCTAAACTGGCGAATGGCACTCGGAGAGAATCAGGCGAACTCAGCATCTCACAGTTCTATGTGCTTCGTCTGCTTCTCGATATCAACATAATCATCAGCAACTGCCTAATTGTGCCTCATATACTTTCAAAATATTGCAAAATTTTTGATTCACGCTCTTATTTTGTATGTCTTTTTTTTTTTTACTTGACGATAGTTTTGCATAAACTGACACATCCTGCTTTCTTAGCCGAATATAAAAAATGTAACTGAATATACGATATATTTTTATATTGGTCTTTGACGTGAATTGAACGTACAAACAGAAAAACACATCGAGACGTTGTAAACATATTTAGGTGTCCTGAATAACCGTAGCAAAACTAAAACACAATCAGAAAGATTAGTGTCGAATCACGATGAACACACGTTTCTGCCTGATCAACAAAGTTGTTATTTTGTAGCTTTGCTAATATATAGCACAAAGTCCTTCGGTTGCTTGCAATAATCGTTGTTGCTTATTTGGTCACCCATCAAGGCATTGAACAGGCTCACCGCTACTTAACATCATTGCTTTTTTTAGGCACGTTTATGTATTTTTGTAAAATTGTCCATCGGCTGGGGCTGTAGAAAACACCGACTGCATCTCTGCAGAAGGCTAAGACACCCGTAACAAGTGTCCTGCATATGACTCTAAACAATCTGATTGTGAGGTCCCAGTAATGCGGGAGCTTTAAAGAATGCGGTGTATCCCTTCATTGCCATCACTCCCAAGCTCGCTGCTTTGATATCTAAACTGCGTACTTATGCTAAACTGAATTGTTTGAAATAGAAATGTTTTTGATTTTGAAACTGTACTGACGCTAAACTGAATAGTTCGAAATTGAACTGTTTTAACATTTAACTGTATGTAAACACAAACTATACTTATCCTAAACTAAATTGTTTGAATTAGAACTGTTTAACTAACTTGAATAGCTTTAAGTAGAAACGTTTTTGACAATTAAACTGTGTTCTTATGCTAAACTGAATTGTTTAGATTGAACTGTTCATTTGAATGAAATGGATTTGGCATCAAATACCCTACAAAGGTTGATATTCCATAAAATGCAAACAAACATTCTTGTAAAATATTTCGGTATATTTACTATGCATATATCAAATGTTTCTGCGTGTGTAAATGAGCTCATCATGTCTTTCATTCTGTTTATTCAATGTTAGTGTATCAGGGGTAAACTAATGTTACTATTGAACCTTGGCGAGTGGGAACCTAATAATCTCTCTAGCACCAAGTAACACTGTAAAGTCGAAGTTATCTTTATAAACTGAAATCATATAGTCTACTAACGCAAATCTTAATCACTGTAGTTAATCAAAATCAGACCAGATCATTACTAAGATGGACGACTATTTAGGATCCTAAAGTACAGCAATTGATTTCTAGCCTTGTGTTAACCTAAGAAAAGCCGCTTGCATACTGTTGTAGTCTGGTTAACGCACCAAACGCAAATAGTCCAGAGAGTGAACGTACACCGAGAAGTAATCACTTCCGCCTTTTATATCCCCAATCAAAGATGGCCGAAACGGTGCTTCCGTTTCTTACTAACCAATATACTACATCCCTCCCCACTTAGCTTGCAACTGCACACCCACATATTTTTAATGACACCAAGAAACATCCATAGGTCCTTCCCCGGAACTCCGGCAAGAACTCCCATTACTAGTGGGAAATGTTGTCCGACTCTTGGACTTATTCACATCATCAATAGCCTCTGGATATTCCTGAGCCGCAATTTCCCCAGTTAAGGGCATGGCACTGGGCCGTTTCCCTTTTGTGTCTGGTTTCATGCTGATGTGCTGTCTTTTGGCTTTATTCTCAGCATTGTTCCTTCTTTCCTCTTCTTTGCATTTCTGAAAACGTGTTCTCATCTGGGTTCCAAGCTGTCACCGGTTGTTGAGGGGCTGCTATCTCTGTAGGGTGCAGGAAGCTGCGCAACAGATGTTGAGTGCCTTGTAACTGTTTGTTCCCGACTCCCCAGAGGTTGCCTGGATACTTCTGAGCCTCTCACGACAGGTTCTGTTGGAATATTCACGCGAATATGATTGACATGTCTTTTCCATAATCGACCATCCTCTAACCGCGCTCTAAAAGTCAGAGGGCCAAGTTGCTCCTCTAAAACTCCGGCCAGCCATTTTGGCCTCCCTTGATAATTCACCACACTAACGGTATCTCCAATATGGAACGTCCTTTGAACACGATTTTTATCCGTCGTCCTTTTAGCATTATCTATTTTTGTGGTGAGTTGGGTAGATAGATCTGGATACACGAGGTCTAGACGTGATCGAGGCTGACGGCCCATTAGTAGCATTGCTGGTGATTGACCCGTTGTTGCTTGCGAGAGTAAACGGTATTGGGCCAATACATGCAATAATCGCGTTTCCAAATCCCCAGTAACTTTTTAAAGCCCACTCTTAATGGTTTGCACTGCACGCTCAGCCAGTCCATTAGAGGAGGGGTGATTTGGCGCACATCGAACATGCTTAATGCGATTTAGGGCACAGAACCTGCAAAATTCCTTACTAGTAAAACTGCTAACATTGTCAGATACGATCACATGTTGACTCCCATATGTCGCAAATGTGCGTCTCAACATCCTTTCTGTTACTGCGGAAGATAGTGATGACACAACATGTGCATCTACTGTGAGCGTCGACAATCACTAAAATTCACTTGCCCAGGATAGGGCACGCATAATCCATGTGCACTCGGAACCAGGGCCTCCCTGGCCATTCCCATGGATGCAATGCACTAGCCTGAGGCATATTTGCACTATCTTGGCACATGTCACAATTCCTCGCAAACAATTCAATTTCTGCATCCATCTTAGGCCACCAAATGTGACTACCAGCCAGGGACTTCATCCGAGAAATTCCTGGATGACTCTCATGTAATTCTTTCAGTAAAGCATCTTGACACTTTGCTGGGATAACCACCCGTGGTCCCCATTAAACAGAACCCAGTTGTTCTGATAACTCATCCTTCCTGGTTGTGTGTGGTTGAAAATTAAGAGATCTTTTTCCGGCCACCCATTCAAGATCTATTTACGCACTTGTGATAACACAAGGTCTCTTGATGTGTAAAAAGCGACAGTTTTTGACGTGACTGGGGTTAATTCTAAAGCTGACATAGAGAGTACTACTTCTTCCGGGCAAGGTAAAGGCGTAACATAATCCATCTGCATTGGAAATTTTTGAACCAGGCTTGTGCACTAGTTGATAGTGATAACTTTGCTAGAACCAATGCCCAACGTTGCACTCTAGCACTTCCTGTCGGTGATATTGCACGATCCTCTTTAAAAAGCCCAAGCAGTGGTTTATGGTCCGTGATGATGGTAAATTCTCGACCATAGATATGTTTATGGAATTTGGAAACTCCAAAAATGACTGCTCGTCCTTCACATTCTATCTGGGCATAATTCCGTTCTGCTTTTGACAATGCCTACGGGAACTCATTTTTTAGAATATGTATTTGTATCTTATCAGTTTTTATTCTTAAACATTATATTCTAAAAAATGCACACACACACACACACACACACATACACACAAGTATATATTCGATTGACTCATATATAATTTTCGGTGTGTAAAGCAAGTTGTAAGTACACATTTCAAACTTCCAATGATTTAAACGTAAGTGGAAACTACTTGAATAAAGTGTGCCTCCATTGGTCAATTTTATTTTTGTAATGAAATGCTTTGTCATAACTTAATCTATGATCTCACAACCATAAAATGCATAAAATGCAGCAACTGAAAGAGCACAATCGACATGTAATGTTGTAGGAGATTAAGAATTAAAACAAAAGCAACAGAATTTGTAGTATTTATGGTGAAAGAGTTGTTACTAACTGCAAAGTCCAAAACTGGTTTTCGAAGTTTCATTCTAGCGATACGTCATTGAGAATTAAACCCTGGATATGATGCTCATTCGACCTTAAGGAAGATGCTTTAAAAATTGGTGAAATGCAATCCGCTCAAAAGTAGTCGAAAATTAACACTTGACTTCAATACATGCCAATCCACAATCTGATGTCACTTGAAGAAAACTGAGCAACCTGGGTGTTCGGCTTGCTCATAAACTTAGTGAAAAGAATCAGGAAGATAGCATTTCTATAGTGACAAGTTTTCTTTCAAGGCAGAGAAATTACGTTTTTTTTTTAAAGATTATCATAAGAGGTGATGTAAAATGGATCTTTTATGATAATGCCCTTCGGAAGATGCAGTAAATTGACAGCCAACCCCAAAGGCGAAGCTTTTTGGAATAAAAATCATGCTCTGTGAATACTGAGATCATCATGTTACTTCTTTTGATTTTTTAAAATCTTCATTTGACATTCAATGCCGACTTATACTCTCAACAGCTGCAATGTGTGACTGAAAATCTTTTAAAAAAACCTCCGGCACCCGTCAAAAGAGATACGTTGTACTCCTCAATGATAACACAATTTCACATTCAGTAAAAAAGTATTAGATTTGAATGGTCTGTTTTACCCCATCCACCATATTCACCAGACGTTGCAACAAGTGATTTCTATCTTTTTCTTTCTCTACAAAATATTCAAAAAGAGAAAAAAATTACTTAAAACGATCAGGCGAAAACGATTATGGAAGACTTCTAAAGCATGAAACCTGCTGAATTTTACTTGAAAGGGATTAACAAGCAAACTGATGAATGGCAAGAGGTGATTCAAAAGATTGGCGAATATACAACTGATTGAAATTAATTTGTTGTCGAATTATTCATGAATAGATTATATTTTACTTGAATGAAAATTATTTATTACTCAACCAAATACATTATTTTTTTCATTATCGTTAATAAAAAAAAAGAAATTAAGATAAGGGTCTTAAATTTCATAGAGTTTACCAGGTGAAAATCCGGCCCAGGCTGATTCTTAAAGCAGACAAACCCTATTACCCTGATAAAATTGCACGATAAATCATGGCGCAATACAATCATTATTCATCAGTTAAACTTTTTGCTTAAACTTAGTAAATATAAAGAAAAAAGAGATCGAAAACGAGTGTGTGTGTGTGTGTGTGTGTGTGTGTGTGTGTGTGTGTGTGTGTGTGTGTGTGTATGAGAGAGAGAGAGATAGAGAGAGAGAGAGAGGGGGGAAGTTGTATGGAGATAGATAGATTGATAGATAAGCAACCCTGAAACAAAAAAAAAACAACAAAAAACAACAAAAAGTCAAAAAGGAAGCGAGAAAATGGGCGAAATTTATTGCATTTCTTGTGTATTATTTCGAGAAAGGAAACGGCGGTAAAACCAGTGATCTTTGCTAGATATAATAATTTCATTTTCTATCAATAATTTCCGCCCTGACAACGAACAACTTAACAGCTACTAATTTACCTCTTCATTTGTATCTAAGTTTGTTCCACTCAAAATGTCTACTCAAACGAATTAGAAGGTAACAACAGCAAATGGATTTCTCCATACTTTTTTCAGATTATCTATCTATCTATCTATCTATATATATATATATATATATATATATATATATATATATATATATATACATACATATATATATATATATATATATATATATATATATATATATATATATTCAATCAATTATTCTAAAATGCTTCCGCCCACAGATGATTAAATTTCTTATATTTATCTTCATGTCCATTTCTGTTCAATTCTAAATCTGTTTGTGACGATATATATATATATATATATATAGTTCTATAATATCATCCAATCCATTATTTTATTTTTATCTATCTTTCTAGCAAGCTAACTCTGAAGAGTTGAATAACTTTCCATTTTTTCATATCTCAATGTTAGATCTTTCCTATCAATCCTGCTTTCCTAAGGCAACTTATCTATTTATCTATCAAGCTCGTAAGCCTGCCCAATCCGTTTATATCTATCTCGCAAATATATGGTGTTTACGACCCTCTATCTTATGAGATTTCTATCTCTCTTTATTTCTCCCATCTATCTATCTATCTATCTATCTTTTCAATAATTTCTTTTATGCATTTTCATTACTGTTGTTTTACCTATTACAAAACTGCCAACAGAAACCACCAAATTAGAACATCCTTTAATAGAAACAAGCAATTCTCCAAATTTGCTTGAGTCAAAAATAAAAATCAAATCAGTCAATTTAACATTTCAGGCAAAGCCAAATGCGTCCACAGCGGCGGTCGCTATTGCTAAATTGGCCAGAAATAACCAATCGAATAATTCCGATTTGCTTTTAAAGACAGAAGTCTGCAAATTCACAGAAAACGTGTTGGCCTCATCAAAGACAATGCTCCTTCCCCACCAAAATAGTTCCAGACGAAAACGCACCTAATTATGTAGAAAAAATTGAATAAAAATAAACACACCCACACATATTATATATATATATATATACATATATATATATATATATATATATATAATAATACATAAAAAAGTGGATACACATCGTGGAAATTGTATCCGCTTGGAAAATACAATCGTTAGACATAGGTCTAATTCTGTTCGAGGCCCTTGTATTCCTCTCATATAATCTCTGGAAAAAATTATGGAATCATTGCAGAATTCAAGAAGTTTACTCTGTTTTTATTTATTCATTTAATAAGAAATAAACTAATGACAGACCATTTTCTCTAATAGCTGACGATTTAGGCTTTTTAAAATATAGTTTAATGAAACAAGATTGAATTATTTCAATCAATGGTATAATTCTTTTTTTTACTGGCATAGGGTGTTTCAATATACATGGGACTCATGCGACTGCAAATAATAATGTTTTGCATTTTTTTCTTTCAGATTTGAAAATCGTATACTATAACAACTATTAATACTTGATCACAATTATTTGGACAAGAAAGGAAAAAATATTATTCGGAGACAAAATTATTCAAAACTGTTTTAAAATAGATGCAACCCATTGATATGATGATAATTTATCACTTGAGCAAGAAACTACAAAAAAGTTGAATGTCCAGGAAGCTGATAAAATGACTATGAAAAAAACATTGATTTGATGTCTCTTGCTCAAAGGATGCATTTTTTACAGGACGTGTTCCAAATGATAACCATTGCACTTGTCTCAGTAATAAATCATGATCATATTAATAGGTTGCATCAATTTTGAGACACCTTTTATATGGAAGTGAGTGCAGGCATATGTCTATGAGTGTGTGAGTATAGCTAGCACACACACACACACACACACACACACACACACACACACACACACACACACACACACATATATATATATATATGCACATAAATGTGTGTATTAAAGGGATAGATAAAATAATTTGGGAGGTCAGCAGATTTTAATTCATGATAAATAGAAAGAGAAGGATTTCTTGATGGGGATGAAAGGTTTAGTTTTTTTAATATCTGTAATATCGTCTTTGACGATTGAGGGTCAGAGATAGGTGGCCAAGGATATCAGTTTTAAGGTCATTTAGTTCGGTGGAACTTGCATAGGAAAAGCAGTTTTCTTTTCATGGAGTTATGGCTCCTTATATTTAAGGAATCAAACAGCAGCTTAGGGCAGTGACCGTTGGGTTGACCCTTGGACTGGGATTCCCTTTTCCACCCACCATCTACTACAGATGATCACAATAAGAGTTAATTAGAGAAACCAGGGTTAGGGTCCAATCACTTAGGCAGAAAGCAAAGTGTCACATTGCAAAAGCCATCATAATAAACTTGAAGAATGAATAAAGAAATAAGTGTATTCACGGGTTCATTGGTCTATTCTTGTGTAGCACTGACCCCTGGAAAAAAAATTTCAACCACACTGATAGACCTTTAAGAACACACAAACTTATATGCACACACAAGGGGAGAGATAGAGGCTACCAGGTGAGAGTGAGTAAGCTACGGACGATATTACCACAACTGCTCTTCCGCCTGTAGCCCAATCTCCTGGGACATTTGAATAACCAACTGCATCTCTGCATCGAGATACACCCCATATCGAGTATTCTGTTTTTGACACTTAACTGCATCTAATGGTAAGGTTCCAGTTCTGGAGCTCAGAGGAATGTAGCGTACCCCTTCATTGCCATTACTCCCAAGTCAACTCGGACTCGGAGTGGTAGTACCTGTAATAGTCAAAAAGAATTATTCTATTCTTTTCTGTTCTTTAATTGAGTGCAAACGAATGAATAATGTTGAATAGAATTACTAGAGTTAATTAGCTGTACATGAAACCATTTTACTGTGTGTGAACAAATAAGATCGGGCTCCAATATTTAGTTTGGTTTTAATTTGGTTTGGTTTAGTTTTATAGCATATAAACCATTGTAGGCTGTTTAATGCCAAATCCATTTTATGCATATAAACAGTTCCATTTCAAGCAATTCAGTTAAACATGAGTACACAGTTTAATTCTATTTGACCCATAGATAGGACCCTATCAGTTGCTACCATTCCCGGCCAAAGTGGACCTGGGAGCGATGGCAATAAAGGGTTACTCCGCATTCCCCAAAGCTTCAGCTTTACTGGAGCCTCACCATAAGATTATTTAGTGTCATATCCAAGACACTCGTTGGAGGATTCTTACCTCTCTGTAGAGATGCAGTCGGTGTATTCTGCTGTCCCAGCTGATTGGACCAGAGCTTGGATTTGTTTAAAGATTGTTACCTACTAACTATTCGTTTACGAATCATATACATTTGATATATATGTGTTATGTCCTCGAAAAGGGCATGAAATGAATAAGACAAACACATACTTAGAGAGGAGAATAAAATTTATGTATTACAGTAAACAAGTAGTACAATGTCACTAGAATAGCTTTTGCTACCAAAGGTATTTGTCGCATGCCCCACCGAAAGGGCAGCTGTGTGAGGATACAGGATGTTGTCCTGAAGACCTGCCTAGGGCGATGAACGATAGGGAGGAGTGGCGAGAGAGGGTCAGGGATATCCGTGCTGCCAGCACGATATGATGATGATGATGATGAAGAGCAGAGCTGTAGCCCAGACACCTCTGGCATTCTCAAAAATGCCTCCTGTCCCGTTGGCATTCCTCTAAAAAGGGGCGCGTCAGGCACCTGGCGAAAAATCTAATCCTTCCGAGGAGGGTTAGAGCTTGAGAAGACGGTGCCCTGAGGTTCGAGATGTGTCAATATTGGCCGCGATACGCGGATGCTAAGCTTCCCCGGCATCTACGTTGGCAGCTTCGACTGACTTCGATATCTAGAGACATGACACACCCGACCACATCCATGACGTTGATACCATGCCGGCCGAAGTATGCCTCATCTACTAGATTGGTACAGTTGCTACCAACGGTATTTGTCGCGCCCCCCACCAAACGAGCAAGTAAGGCACAAAGCCTTTTTGAAGGTTAGTCCGGGTGCAGGGCCGTTGCCTAGACGTGCCGGGGATTCCCAAAAATACCTCGCTCCTCATCGGTATTCCCCGAAAAAAGGGCACCTCAAGCGCGAAGCGATAAATTTAGCGCCTCCGAGGAAGATTAGAGCCTGGGGGGATGGCCCCACTGAGGCTCTGTCAGTTGTGTGATGCGAATGCTAGGCCTCTACAGCCGGCCGGAGTGTGCATCATCTACTGGATTTGTACAACTGAGCAAAACTGCAACAGCTTTACTACCAACTCCCAGAGTGGATTACAGCCAAATGTTATATCTTTATTGGAAGAGTCCATTGTGTATCGAAATTAGGGATGGTAACTCAACAATATGTATAAACAGGATTCGACTTGAAATAGTCTACAAGGTTTGATATGCGATAAAACACGCCTACATCAAACAACCAATCTCCTGTCTGGAACTAAAATCACTCAGCAATCTATTTGGGGAAATTATATTACCTTATGTTAAAACAAGAATTACTCCCGTTTGTAATTTTGTGAGTTGATGTTTCACCTTTTTCTTTTTTCGTTCGAATCGTAAATGTGTTAAATAGTATCAATGCCGTTATTCAATGAGGATGGCTTTTGCATTAAATAACAAAGGAAATTTGACATAGCATTAAAGAAATAAACACAACTAAACCAGTCCCTTAGCCACAATCAGGATGTGACACAAGGTCAATTTTTAAGCGGAGTCTAACAAGTTTGAATTCAGAATTTTCCTTTAGCATTCCAAGGTTAATGAACCAAGCCTACCCTACTATTTGCTCATTGCTTGATGGGGAATAGTTGGATGCATACCTTTCCCAAGTGTATTTGCGAGATACGAAACGCAAACAGCTTTGTCCAGGATTTGAAATCAGACCGCCGATTTAATTTCTTACGACTCATGCAAACAACCTCTTCTACTCGTGTATGTTATGTTAAGAAAGCATTGAAAATTCAACGTGTTTGTTTTGTAAATCCTAATGGTGTTAGATGAACAGCTCTTTACCAATTCCACTTGGAACAACAACAGTTAATGAACTCGACGCGAGAATCAAGATGAGAGTGAATATCAAATCAAATAATTGCTTTCAAACAAAAATGATTACTTCAATTACAATTCTGCCTCTGCTAAAAATGATTTAGTCTTATTCGACAAAGATTAGAATGAATGAACGCTAGTCATCGCTTACATCTAAATTTAATTAAGTAAATTTTAATTTAAAGGACGATATCAATAACGTCGTCTGTCGCAACAAAACCTCAGTGAAACGACGCCACTAATGCTCTCCTTTTCTTCTTCTTCTTCTTCTTCTTCTTCTTCTTCTTCTTCTTCTTCTTCTTCTTCTTCTTCTTCTTCTTCTTCTTCTTCTTCCCCAACTTATCGTACACTGGCACTGATCTACCTACTAAGCCTCTTACTTTTGATTCACGCACGGATTACAGACTCAATCATTCATTTTCCATTTTATTTGGCGCCCCCAAGACGATCGTGAGGTGATATGCATGAGGTGTTTTTGGAGGCTGAGAAATTTGAAAAGAAGGAAAGAAGTAAAGCAAGTAGGAAACGACGACGAAGTAATAAAGACAAAAGGCGTCTATCTTTGTTTGCTCACTGACTTTCTACACTAACTCTCAGAGTCTTTTATTCTGGGCTGCGTTAGAAACACGAAGCACGCAGAAGACTCGGTGAATCGTGCGCTGTTTTCACTCACCAATACGGCGTGATGATTGGATCACGAACTTCTGCGGGCGGAGTCGATAACGGGTACTGACGGTGGCAACAACGTGGGTATGTTGTTGGAGGTAATTTAGATTTTGTTGCAGATGAAGAGGAAAAGGGGAAGATTAGTGAAGGATATGTTCAGGATATAAAAATAAGCATCAAAAATAAGTTTAAAGAATACACACACATTAATACCCCCACTCTCTCTCTCTCTCTCTGCCAGTCTATCTGTCTTGTGTATGATACTGAACTGCATTTGGTAGTGAGGCTGTTGTTCTGTGTCTCTGGGGATTATGTTGTCATTACTCCCAGGTCCACACTGACTTTTCAAAAAGTCAGAGTGGACCTGGGAGTAATGACAACATAATCTTCTTCCTCCAGCTATAGATAAATAGTAGAGCAGTTTTGGTACATTCACCGGTCTAGGAGAAGGAAAATTCTGGATTCGAACCATCACTATACCACTGAAAAATTGATCTTATGTAGCATCCAGCACATGCCAGGATCAAGATTGGTTAAATGCGTGCATCAAATGTTTTGGAAGCCATGTCAATGAATACACCGACTGCATCATCTTCTTCTAGGGTGAGGTTAAGTCCTCTCGCCTCCACTCCAAATAATGAGGTATCCTACGAATGACACTGAACTGCATCTGGTGATGAGGCTCCAGTATGGAGCTCTGTAGGATATGGAGTACGCTTTCTCTTCAATTACTCCCAGGTCAACTCAGATTCTGTAGTATCTGTTTTGGACCAATCTATGGGTCAAATGTATCTATTCAGAAATAATTTAAGACTGGAACAGTTCAACCTATATAACTGTGCACAAATCATTTGAGTAAGATAGGAATACCTGAAACTATAAAACTGCAAAGAAGTGATTATTTGGCCAAGTCAGCTGGGACTGATTGCATCTCTGCATGGTAAGACTCCTCCACCGAGTGTCCTGGATATAAACAATCTGGTGAGGCTCTAATAATACGGAAGCTTTGCCATCGCTCCTAGATGTACTTTGGTCGATTATTATCAAATAGAAATAAATAGTTTAAACCATTTAATCGCATGAATTATAAGCGTTAGATGAGAATATTTGAAACCAGATGAATGAGAAAATTATTTGTAGGAAGTAGAAATACTTTATATTATTTACCTGTGTTCAAATATATTAATAATGACAAAAATTAAAACTGTAATAAAAATACAACAGAACATAAAAAATATACTTATGGTTCCAAAAAGAAATTAGCCACGAACAAAACTTCTATTTTCTTCAAAATAGCCCCTTTTTTCAAAATATACCGCTTTTTTCAGATGATGTTTCATGGAAAACCCATTCATTGCCATTA
>OY757912.1:69916942-70114442 GCA_963585895.1 Sepioteuthis lessoniana | reverse complement strand
ATAAAATAAGAGGTATTATTAAACTTATATATGGTTATAAGTATTCTAATCTAATGCTAAATATTGGTATACAATTATATCAATTCAACTTTGTCAAGCAATTATATCTTTTGGTTGGTTGTGTTTTATGGCATATCAACGCTTTTATGTTATTTAACGCCAAAACCTGTTAGCATACACAAATACGTATATATATATATATATATATATATATATATATATATATATATATATATATATATGTGTGTGTGTGTGTGTGTGTGTGTGTGTTTTGTAAATCAATAGTTTGTTGGTAATAGTTTTTAAACGAACAAGAGCCAATTTGTTTGTAGATAATTAAATGACTTCAAGTATTTCCATTTATCATTAGCACTTAGTCAAATGGTTTCATGTATTGTGATTTAACACTAATAATTGTATTTAATATCAATAATTGTTTGCACACAGTTCCTTGGTTTCAATTATTGCTATCAAACACTAATAGTTCTATTTGCACACTCTTCAACGGTTTCAAGAATTGCTATTTAACATTAGTTATTCTATTTATCAAGAGTTACTTTCCAATTCAATACTAATCATTTGTTTTCACACAGTTAAATGGTTTTAAGTATTGTTATTTAATGCTATCTAAAACTAATCATACAACTTAATATTACTCTTTCATTTGCTCACAGTAAACTGGCTCCCAGTAATATTATCAAATACTTATAATTCCAGTTAACATCAATAATTTGTTTGCACACAGTTATATGGTTTGAAGTAAATTAAATTTTTAGATAGCTCTATTTAACCCATAGATTGAATACTAAATAGTACTACCATTCTAGGTCAGAGTGTACCTGGGAGTAATGGAATTGAAAGTGTAAATTTAGGCATTCAGTTAAAGACTTTCAATTACAGCTATAATAATTCAATAATAATAATAAGTTGATTCATCATTACTTATTCATTTGCAGACTGTTAAATGATTCCAAGTATTGCTATGTATCACTTAAAATACAATTAAACATCAGTCATTTGTTTACTCACTGTTAAAAGATCAAACAGTTCTAATTCTAACAATTCAATTTAGCATCATTTTTTTGCACACAGTTTGAATGTTAAAAAGTTTTATTTGACCCCCAAATCGGACCCTATCAGGTACTACAATTCTGAGTCATTCCAAACAAAATGATAATATCTGAAAATCGGTGAATAAGTTTCAAAATAACCCGATGGTAGTGGGGCTGTGAAGATCAGGTAAAATCTTTTCTTTAATATATTTCTTACAATTATACATCTTTTTTGTTTGTAGGCGTATTGTGGGTTAATTAATGCCAAAGCCATCCTAGAAAAAAAAGTAGTAGTAGTGTTTAACCAACAGTTGAGGGAAAAGGAGGTTCAAACTTTTCCCAAGGGTATTAGTCCAAAAGTGATCGTAATACCTCAACTAGAATTCGAACTCAGTACGATGTCACACTCCAGCACGTTAACCACTACACCATAAAACAGAGAGAAGTTGGTTTTCTTTGTTTAACCTTCTGGGATTATTTATTATCAAAGCCAGCCTTGTAGAAAAACAGCAATTGTAGTATTTAACACATTGCCAGGAGATAAGTGGGTTCATAACTTTCCCAAGAGTGTCAGTCTAACAAAGATTGGCTGCAAATTTTTATGCTATATACTAAAATTGATTTTCAAGGGTCTGGAAATTTTCAGCGACGAAAACCTTGGTAGAAGGCGCGCTTAACGTAACGGTTATTTCTGTAGGATAAGGAAACAACGACCCAAGTTTAAATCACGGACAAAGTTTTCTGCGTTTCATTTCGTTCACGTGCTGTTAGGAAAGGCATGAATTCAAGCCTTCTCTCACCACCCTCAACTATAGGAAAATGGTAGAACAAAATGGTTTCTTTAACCTTGCAAGCCCAGTCGGCTAGGGCTCTAGAATGCATTGATTGCATCTCTGCAGAGAGGTAAAACTCCTCTAACTTGTGTTCTTGATAGAGAGTCACTAGCTTAAGAGATTTGGGGAATGTGGAGTACCATTTCATTCCCATCGCTCCTAGGTCCAATCCAGCTTGGTGTGGTAGAAATTCATAAGGTTCTATCTATGGTCAAATACAACAAACTACGAGTGCAAACAAATTACCGTTGCTAAATTGAGACTGTTATATACCAATACTTGAAACAATATTTACTGCGTGCCAAAAAGAGCCAAGGATCGTTCAGAATAATACACACAAATGTGTTTTCAAATTATATATATATATATATATATATATATATTAACAAAATTTGTCAAAGATTTAAACTACAATGGTTGATATACCATGAAACCAAATCAAACCAAACCAAACCTTTAACCTCGCTTAAGCAGCCAGCCTAGAAGGAAAAGTCAAAATTCAAATCAACTTTAAGCCACTTAAAAAACTGACCTCGTGTCAAATCCTGTATGTGTTGGGGTTATTGAATAAATACATACAATACCTGAATTGACCTTGTGTTATATCTTGCTCGAGATGGAGGGTTTGGGTAAATATATACAAAACCCCATCTAACCTAGTTATTGCGTGTCCTATATTTGTTTGATCTATCTAAGACTTGGTTACCTTAGGTTATTTGTTTTAAGGGCATATTAACCCTTGATGGTTATTTAATGATAAATCCTGTTTTTACATATATATGATTTGTAAGCGAATAAATTATAGGTAGCTATATTTTAAAACGAGCTAGAGCTCATTTTTTTGCACACAGTAAAATGGTTTCAAGTACTGTTATTTAAAATTAGTAATTCTATTTGTCAAGTATTCATATCTAATTTAATATTAATCATTTGTTTGTGCGTGGCTAATAATTGTTTGCATACACAAATAATTCAATTAATCAAATGATTTTAAATATTGCTATCTTGCACTAATAATTTTGTTCAACATGATTTGTTCTTTTGCACACAATTCATCATCATGCCACGCCACCAGCACGGACCTCCCTGACCCTCTCCTACCACCCGTCTCTATCATCCATCGCTCCCGGTAGGTCTTCAAGGCTACATTCTGTATCGACATAGAACTGTTGCATATACGTTCAAGCTGGTCTTCCAGCCTTTGCTCGTCCATATGATGGGGTCCACAAGAGTATGTCGCTTATGAGTTCGTCCCTCCTTCTCCAGCAGTGTCCTGCATATCTGGTTCGTCTAACTTGGATAGTTTTTGTGATGGTTGGTCGGTGGCCATACAGCTGCTGCTTTGAGAGGTGCTGCCTCCATAACTTGTTCAATATTGTTTGCAACTTTTTTGTGTAATTGCCGTCAAGCTTTTTCTCCATACGTTTAATTAGCGTCCATGTAGTGTATCCATATAGCAGTATCGATACGACCGTTATTTTAACGGTCAGGTCTGATTTTCGTATGATTGATAGCCTAGCTTTTATCTAAAACTAATTATTCTAATCGACATTCATTTGCTCAGAGTTAAATAGTTCCAAGCATTATCTAATATTAATAATTCAATTTAATATTAATCATTTGTTTGGACACAGTTAAATGGTCTCAAGTATAGCAAATAATTAAATAATTTTACTTTGCCTAAAGCGAGAGGTACTACCACTCCGAGTCAGAGTGGATCAAGAGTAATGCCAATGAAGGGGTACTCCAAATTCCCTAAAGCTCCAGGACTAGAACCTCATCATTAGATGCAGTTTAGTGTCATACACAGGACACTCATTGTTGGGAGAGGTGTCTTACCCACTACAGAGTCATAGTCAGCGTATTTTACAGACCCAGCCAACAGGGTAGTTATTTAAGTTTAAAGTATTTTTTTCTTTCAGACATCCGTTGTATAACCTGAAAATTTCCGACGAAGACTTATACGGCGAAAGCATCGCCAAGGAACAATGGTTAACTCGTTAAACTTGCAACTCATTTCTGTTGTAGTAATTTTGATCCTTACTAGGCGATTGTATTATCTGAAAATCGGTGATTAAGTTTCAAAATAACCTGATAGGAGTGTGAAGATCAGGTAAAATCTGTTCAAAATTATATTTCTTAATGTTGTATAGCCATGAACACTATACATACACATATGCAGACGCATGCAGAATCATAACGACGGCACAATAAAGACGAGCGACACAGATCTTTAGAAAAATTTACCTCTCACTTTATTTGAAAGGGTTCGAAAGGGTTACTAAAGGTTTTACTGTGAGAGGGAGTTGGAGTCCGAACAGAACTGCAACATATTACCCCCGCTCTTATGACCATAACAGTGTTTCTTTCCCGTTTTCCTGGGCTGCTCAACCGGTGGCCTGGGGGCCCACTCTGCTGGGTGCGGGCTTTCTCTACCACATCTTGTCTCCAATTGATTGAACCTCCTGTGCACCGAGTTATATAATAGTTCGACACCCACCTTCTTGCGGTCGTCACAAATCTCACTCTTTCAATCCGTCCACGGTCAAGGTTATATTCTGATATTTCTCGACCGGATGCACTTGTTATTTACACAGGTGCATTTCCTATTTTGACCGCCCGGCCGGGTCGGAGGTCAATATACAATATTAAAAGTAGGGATCACCTTATATTCAATCAAAGAGGGTTTGTTTTGTTTTATGACATATTAAGCTTCGTGGGTTACTTAATGCCAAAGCCATCCTTGTAGAAAAAAATAGTAGTTTTATTTAACCCCAAGCTGGAGGTATAAGTGGGGTATATACTTTTCCCAAGAGTATTAGTTCAAAAGTGAATGTAATAACGCGACTGGAGTTCGAACTCACTTACTATGATGTCCTAGTCTTGTACGTTAGCAGCTGCGCCATGTAACAACTCTACGTGTTGTTCCATGTTGTATACAGCAAATTAAGTATTAATTGGAGTCACCCTTTGTACTACAGATCTTACCCATTTCGTCTCGTTGAACATTGTAGTAAACCTGTTGTGCGTTTTTTTTTTGTCATGCTCAAGAAAAATTGATTGATTATCAATAATCATCGTACAAAACGATTCTTCAAGTAATTTAATATAGTAACTGGGGATGGGTCCGGAGAGAACACGTCTCATTTTAACTAAGAAGAATATGGTCAGGGCTAAACTATGAAGCCTGCGGAAAAGCCCAAGGTAACTGGATATTTGGGCGGGAGAATGTCTACGTTAAATAAGTATTCTCAAACACATGGCATGGGGTCACATATTCCTTGTTGCAAGTTCCTACAAGAGACCAGCCCAAACACGAACATCTGAGTAAGACTCTATAATATTACCTCTGTCTGTCTGTGTCTCTCTCTGTCTCTCTGTCTATCTCTCTCTCTCGCTCTCTCTTTCGATTTCTTTGTTCAATGGCATATCAATGAGAATTAAGTTGCGAACCGAACGTAGTATGAACTTTGGCTGTTAAACTTCAAATGTTCCTAAACTTGGCAGGGCTCCAAATCTGGAGATCTGGGGAGAGTGGAGAACCCTTTCATTGGTATAACTCCCAGATCTATGCGTAAAGTAGATCTGTTTAATAATTATTCCTTTACAATAAAAATGTAAATGTGTATGTACAATAGACGCATTTTCCAAGTCTCTATGCATAAAACAATCTAAGTTGGGTCGACATGCCGTTAAACTAAAAAAAGCCAACTAACCATCAATAATGATATAGCCTCAGTGTCTTTTCTCAAAAAGAAATTTTTCTGGCTCAACAACTTTTAAGGGTGGTGCTTGTCTGATAGTCATTCTTGCTGAACTGTTTAGTTGACTTTTATGGTATATCAACCATTGTAGATTATTTAATGCCAAATCCTTTTTATACATATATATTAAATATATATGATTTGCTTTAGTTGGCTTTTATGCTATGTCAACCATTATAGGTTTTTTGATGCTAAATTCTTTTTATGCATGCATATACGTGGTGCATTCAATAAGTTTCCATGTATTCACAATATAAACTGTATTTACATTTAAACTGCGTGCTTATGCTAAATTGAATTGTTTGAAATGAAACCGTTTTTGACATTGAAACTCTACTTACGTGGTACATTCAATAAGTGTGCCGATTTTTTTTACATGCATTTAAAATTGTCGTAGACTCTTGAAAATTTAGTATCTTATTACTATAGATCTTATGAGATGACTGACCAATTTTTATGATTTTAGCTTCAAATGAACCGCTACAGCAGCAGTTGGAATACACCCTACTAAAGCCCGATTGTCACAGCTGGTGAATTTCAAAAATGCAATCTGGACGTGAGGACACTTTAGAAGAATGATATGCATTAAAATTGTGTTTGAAACTTGGAATAAATGCCACAGAAACGTATGGAATGCTTCGGACTGCTTTTGGACCATCTTGCATGAATCGAGCATCAGTTTTTAAGTGGCATAAGAGATTCTAGGAAGGCAGGGAGTCTGTGAGGATGATGAGAGGTGTGGGAGGAGTAAGGAAGTCAATACACCACAGTTGATTGGTCAAAGGGTTAGGGTTAGGGTTAGTATGTTGAGGTTTTAAGGGAGTTCAGGAAGAGATTCCTATGGAAGAGGCATGCACTCTTCAAATCGGGTCTGTGGCATTTACACCAGGACAATACACCAGTCCACAACTCCATTCTTGTTACAGACTATTTGACCAAGATAGATATCAAGACAGTTCTTCACCCTCCCTATAGTCGAGACCTTGCTTCCTGTGACTTTTGGTTATTCCCTAAGCTCACAGGCTGTCGTTATGAGACAATCGAGGAGATGAAAGAGGCTGTGACGAAGATCATTGACACGCTCACACAAGAGGACTTCCACGGGGTCTTTCAGATGTTGTTGGAACGGTAAAAGTGCATTGCAACCGGAAGAGATTACTTCGAAGGGGACAAGAGTTTCATGTGTGTACTATCAATAAAAGTGCCCATACGAAAAAAAGTCTGGAAACTTATTTAATGATCCTCGTATATGATTTGGTTTTGTTTGGTTTTATGGCATATCAACCATGGGAGGTTATTTAATGCCAAATCCTTTTTGTACATATATTAAATATATGATTTATAAACATTTTGTACATAAGATTTTTTTACATAATCAATAGTTTCACATATTTCTGCCTAATACGAATAATTGTATTTACTATTAATCATTAGTTTTCACAGTTTAATGTTTTCTAGCATTGCTATGTATCATCAACAATTCAATTAAACGTCGGAATTTTGTTTACACTCAGTTAAACGTAAAGCAGTTCTATTTCAATCAATTCCGTTTAACATAAGTACACAGTTTAAATGTCGAACTGTTCTATTTGACCCATAGAGAGGACCTGTCCGGGCCAGAGTGAACCTGGGCGTGATGGCAATGAAGAGGTACTAAACATTTCCCAAAGCTCCAACATTACTAGTGCCTAACCATCAGATTGTTTAGTGTCATATCTAGGACACTCGTAGGGAAATTCTATAGTGATGCAGTCAGTATATTCTAGAGCCCAAGTCGACTAGACCCTCTTGCTGAACGAGTAACGGTGCCATCATAGAAAAAAATTGTAAAAATATGAGAAGCGAGACTAAATTTCACCACAGCCATATTCCTTATTTTAAACCGACTCAGCTTATAAAAGTCATTGACTCTGGTAGCATTGTGCTTGATTGAGTTAAGGTTAATAGGTACCTATTGACATTCACGAATAAATGATGTGAATGAAGTTGACTGAACTGAGTTTAATTTGGCATGTAATTATTTCAGTAGAATGGTGGAGATTATATTATGCCTGTCTCCAAAGATTTGATATTTACTTAGCTTGGTATAATGTTGCCTCAAGTAATTTTGAAGAGAATAAAACAAGATTATGTTGCGCCAATACTCCAAAATGAAACGTTCAGATAAGATGTCAGCTAATCTAGAAAATCAGAATTCGAAGGCCTGGCGTTGACAGTTTGGGATTCAACTGAAAACTATTGTTCTTTTGAACACCGTTTTTTTGTTTTTTGTTTTTATCGGGGTCTCAGTTTGCTGATTCGATGATATTAGTAGCGCTACATTTATCAAGATAATCTTAAAGATTTGCCAGTATATTCAGGCTTTGTTGATGCTCCAGTCTATTAGCCTTGTACCAGACTAGGTTAAGTTTAATAAATATCTATTTTCGTACACAAAAAATGTGCGAATGACGTCAACTAAACTTTGATTAATTTGGCTAGGAATTATTTCCATAGGAAAGATTGTGTTACACCAGCTGGTTGGTTGGGTTGTGTTTTATAGCATACCAATTATTGTAGGTTGTTTAATGCCAATTCCTGTTCATACATATATTTTGAATATATATGATTTGTAAACAACTTTAGTTGATAACATCTTTTAAACGAGTCTGAGCACATTTTTTGCTGTCTGATAAATGGTTTCAAGTATTTTTATCAAATACGAATAATTTTATTTACTATCAATCATTTGTCAGCACAAAGTTAATGAGTTTTAAGTATTGCTATGTAACAGTAATAATTTAATTTAACAATCATGATTTTGCATACATTTAAATGAATATGCATATATTTAATTCGTAAAGGAACAGTGTGAAGGTAATTTTATGTTCAAATGAGTAAGAACTGATTTGTTTGCACATTAGTATTGCTAGTGTTTATATATAGTTAAATGGTTTCAATTATTCCTATCTAACACTTATCAATCATTTGGTTACAGACAGTGAAGTGGTTTCAAGTATTGCTATTTAATACTAATAATCCTATTCAATATTTAAAGGCTTCTAAGTATTGCTATGTATCACAAGCAATTCAATTAGACATCAATCATTTGTTTACACAGAGCTAAATGGACAAATAGTTCTATTTCTGACAATTCATTTTGATATCAGTCACTTGTTTGGGTACGGTTTATATGTCAAACAGTCCTATTTGACCCATTGATAAAATCCAATCAAATGCTACCACTCTGGGTCACAATGGACCTGGGAGCAATGGCAATGAAGGGGAAATTACCATTTCCTCACAGCTCCAGTACTGCAGTTTCTCGTTCAGATGGTTTAGTATCATAATCAGGACACTCGTTGAGGGGGTTACCCTTATGCAGATATGCAATTGGTGTATTTTACAGCCCGATCCGACTGAGTTGGTTTTTCGCTAGACTTGAAAGATTTGATATTTTCTATTCTTTTCTTACTCAAAGTAATAACGATTAGAGAGTGTTCCACTCGGATATATGTAAGATGAAACTATGAGGCCTGTTTATTTCAAACATTGTAGCGTAGTCCCCATTAACTGCTTTGTAAGGGATGACTAAACATCGGACAAGGTAGGCAAAGCACCAAAATGCAACTCATCTTAAAAGTTATGACCTATGTTGCTTTATTCTCTGCGTTCAGTCTCTGCTGGAATGGCATCAAGAAGAAATGGACAACTAATACAATGCATTGGCTAACCGTCTTCTTTGTTCTAGAAACAGGATTCTTTGATTCCATCTTCCTTCTCCGTTCATGTGAACATTTAGCTTCTCGTACCCCAGCTACAAAAAAGAGAAAAAGTGACCGAATCATGAATATATATATATTAGGGTTTTTAGAACAACCCTCACTACAGTCAACTAGTTAGATGATTGATTGATTTTAACGGCTTGTCATTGTATGCCTAGACATGAGGGAATCGCATTCATTTTATTTATATGTTTTGGTATATTTTTTCTTATTTGATCTTTTTTGACTAGTGCCCTATCGAATACGAATGATTTTGAAACAGATCTGTCAGGCTAATAAGTGAGAACTTAATGGGTCAGAGCAGACCTAGGAGTAATGGCAATAAAGGGGCCCTCCACACCCTCCAGATCTCCTAATCATCAAAACTGGAACCTCACAAAAAAAAAAAAAAAAAAAATGAAATATCATACCAAAAACACCTGTCTTTTTATAAGAGTGGTGTCTTACTGCCGGTAGGATGATACTGTTATCGTACTCTAAGCCACTCTGACACGGAAGTTAACAAATCTGAAAGTGAAAACTTTTAAAATAATCTCTTTTGATAATAAAATTTGCCAGATGTAATATACGTATACCTGAAAACAACTTGCGAACTGACCGGCTGAAACGAATTTTTATGATGCTCGTCCGATTAAATCTTCGAATGGTAGCAATTCTTCAATTTACTGCTGCAGACGAAAACTTGAGTAGATTATTATTAATATGCTTGTAAAATCTGAAATGCTCATGTAAACGTGTGTGAGAAAGGATAAACGAAATGGAGAATGTGAGGAATGGCATGTTCTATGCACTGCTTACGTAAGGTGTGGCGGGAAAATTGCACGGATAAATCGTGCTGTGAAAACTTAATCGAAAAATTGCGCGGGAAAAGGATTGGACGAACTGACACTGACATCAAAAGCCGCCATTGGTACCGCTTCTCTAGCTGCCATTGCCAGCGGTGTACTCGCTGCACTTTGTCCGATCGCTTTTTCATGGGGTGTGGAAGCGTGGTAAATCTTGCCTGTATTTTTCTTTGCCTAATGGCAAACTTTCTTTCTCACTCAACTCCTGAGCTTTTTGCTACTTGTCTCTTTTCTTCTACTCGTTACACGAGTCAGTCTCACTTTGGTTGGATCTTCTTTCGGTAGTCAAGTAAGATAACTAAATGCATCTATTTGACTCTTTTGTATGATTGACTGATTGGTGGATTGATTGATTCATTTTAACCATATGATAACCTGTTTAAGGTTGTTTTATGACTCCAGGTTTGGGAATCACATTTATTTCTTGATTTAGGTTTGTTTGTTTTGATTTTATGGCATAATGACCCTTGTAGGTTATTTAATACCAAATCCTATTTATACATATATACCAAATAAGTATGATTTGTAAATACATTTTGTTGATAACATTTTTAAACGAGCCTGGGATCATTTTTTGCACACAGTTAAATGTTTTCCATTATTGCTCTCTAAAATAAATAATTCCATTCATTTTTGCAGACAGTGAAGTGGATACAATTATTGCAACTAATTCTTATTATCCTAGTCAACACTATTCATGAATTTGCGAAAAGTCAAATGGTTCCAAGTATTTCTATATAATACTAATAATTCAATTTTGGCTCACAGTTGAAGAGTTTAAAGTATTGCTATTCGACACTAATAATTCTATTCAACATTACTCATTTGTTTGCACACAGTTTAATATTTCCAAGTATTGCTATATATCACAAACAATTCAATTTGACATCAGTCATTTGTTTCAACATTAAATGGTCAAACAGTTCTATTTGTAACAATTCAATTTAGCATTAGTCATTTTCCATACTATTTAAATGTCAAACAGTTCTATGTGACCCATAGATAGAACCTTATCAGGTGCAACCACTCCAGCCCAGAGTGGACCTGTGAGCAATGGTAATGAAGGACTACTCCACCTTCCTGAAAGCTCTAGGACTGGAGCTTCATCATCATATTGTTTAATGTCATATCTAGGACACTCGTTGTATTACATATTGACCCTTTGACCGAGCCGTCAATCAGTGACGCAACTGTGTAATTAAACGGAAGCAGTTGCAGTTGTGGGCGTTATGAAATAATATATGTAGATGCCTGCAAGTCACTTGAGGAGTTGGTGTTAGTGAGGGCCGAGTCAGAGCTAGCTAGCAGTCACTGAGATCACCCCGCTTGGACGTGTGGCCCACACTAGGCCTCCGGTTAAGTATCTCCGGCCGAGACGCAGAAGTGCTAAGTGGGGTCTTGAAAAAAACACAGAGTGCTAAAGTTATGGGTCAATATAGCAGTCTGTCATGATCGTATTGTCTTCCTCTGTCCGTCTGTCACAACAGAGATTTGACCTCTTTCGAAAGAATAAAAAGACGCATATATTTTTATAACCAAGTGTTGTGGTCCTTCTTAATCCTTGTACCTTCCCTCATTATGAGTATACAACTGTTGTGGGGGTGTCTTACCCCTCTAGAGATACAATCAACGTATTCTACAGCCCCAGTCAACTTGAGTACACATTCATTGTACGTTCATATGAACATTTTTGGTATATTTATTTCTTAAGATTTTTTTTGTTCACGTTCCTATCAAATAATTTTCTAACTGATCTATTTTACCCATAAATAGGAGTATAATAGATACTACTACATTGGGTCAAACTGAACCTTGGGGAAGCAATGAAGAGATATTCCACATTTCCCAAATCTCTAGAATGGGAGCCAAATCCTCAGATGAAGTTTAGTATCAAATGCAGCACACCACTATTTTTATGGAGCCTTACACCTAATGTGGGGGATACAGACAGCGTATTCTAAGCTCTATTGATAGAGTTAAATTTCTTATAATGAAAGTGTTGTGGTCTTCAGATAAGACCGGTGGAAGAACAACTCAAACAACGGGTGATGGGTAAACGTTATTATATTAGCAGAAAAAGGAAGTCATACAAAGGAAGTACTAGCCACGCTCGGCTTGCAGTCTGTCAGTCAAATGTCTCGTAAGGAACGAGAAGTTGTATCCCACGAGCAAGCTAAGCTCGGAGAATATGTTTAGGTTGGACGAGTCCATCTTTGGAGTATGGTAGGATATGTCCCCATAACAGAAAGAAACTAGTTCACAGAAATGCTCTGCTGCAGAGAATAACTTTGTTAAATTTTTATAAAAATGTTATGGGGTACTCCCCGTCGCGTAGTGGGTATAGTGCTGGACAGCGACACCGTAGTAAGTTCGAACTCCAGTTTCACTATAATGTTCACTTTCAGGCTAATACTTTTGGGAAAGATATGAACCCTTTTATAAGCCCTTTATAAACCGGGCCATTGAGTAGAGTGTTCGGCAATGGTCTGACAGACCGGGGTTCAATCCCAGGCTGTGTCATACCAAAGACTCAAAAAATGGTACATGATACCGCCTTGCTTAACACTCAGCATTATAAGGTAAGGATCAGGGGTAAAGTGGAGCAATCCAGGGAATAGAATAGCGCCCTCCCCTACTCCTCGGTGTTGTAGTTATTGAAAAGGGAGCCTTGGGGTCACCCTCGACTAAGGTCGCCAACTTTGCTTTACTTATGAACCCGCAGCTGTGCGTTAAATAGTACCACCAATGTTCTCCTACTATTATGGCTTTGGCATTAATTAACCGATGAAGGTTGATATGACATTACACAAAGAAACCAAACCAAGTCCAAAATTTGACATATCTTTTTTTCCGTAGTTGTTTGTTTAGAAACTCTTAAAAAGCAACTACACAAAAATATATACGTACGTGCTTCCCTGTATTCAAAGCGTAAGATAACCCTAGACGGTTTAACAAGCCATCAAAATCAATCAACCAATAAACTAATTCCTATAAATAAAGAGTAAAAAAAAAAACTAAATCATGATAGCATTTTTTAACCTCTAGAATCTTACTAAATCATAGACCGCCTCTCTTATCACGTGACAATTCTATAAACCAGAGTATAGCAGACCTTTAAAAAAAAAACACAAAAAGACTTCATTCTGTTTATTTCCAAGACGGGAAAATGACCTATGGACTGTCGATCAAAGCCCCCGTTGTCATTTCGACTTCCCGCAGGTGTTAACCCCGCCACATATGACCGACACCCAGCGCCGTACACTAAGCCGCTACAGTACATTATAAAATCTAATGTATGTTCTAGTTTCACTAAACAGACCAGCTGGAATTCTAAGGAGGTGCTTGATGCATATATCATATCAGCAAGGATAAACGATTCTACTTGTGCAGTTTTAAATCTACTTAGCGTATATTCTGGTTCAGTTTCTTTGTTTAATGGCATATCAACCTTCCTGGGTTATTCAATGTCAAATCCATCCTTGAAGAAGAACAGTAGTGATACCATATTTGGTCGGATGAGGTGGTTCATACCTTTTCCAAGGGAATTAGTCAGGAAGTGAACGTCATAGCCCGACTGGAGTTTAAACTCGCTTACTATGATATGGGAGTCCAGAAAGTTAGCATGAGGACATCCTCTCTACAGTAGTTACTTGAGTAATGGGCCTATCCAACCCAGCCTTCGACTGCATCTTCAAACCCAAATACAAACAACGGTTTGAACAAAAAGAAAATCATCAAATCGTTTGGCCTTCGGATGGAACATATTCTCCAAGAATCCGCAATTTCTGTTACAAATGTACATCAAAGCATCCAACCACAAATGTCACCTTGGATCATTAAAAACCACAAGTAATTCTTTAATTAAACAAACTCCCCATAACAAAAACACATCCCAACACTTATCTGGAAAAAAATTTCTCACAATCGTCTTACACCATCCTGACCATCAATATATATTTACGGATGGCTCCAAGGATAGCAATAAAACAGCGTGTGACGCTGTCCTCAATAAAATCATTCACAAGAAAGCCCTTCCAATGAAAAGCTCCATCTTCACTGCAGAAGTACGTGACATTGACCTTGCTCTCAACATCATTTCTAAGGACAAACATAAAAAAACTTTATCATATAAAAAATGTATCGTATTATCTAACTCAGTCTCTGTATTAACATCACTGAGAAATAAAAAGCTGGAGAATCCATTAATTGTAAAACTGCTGAGTCATGAAGAAATAATTTTGTGTTGGATCCTAAGCCCCATAGGCGTGAGCTGAAATGAAAGAGCAGACTCGACAGCCAAATCGGCCTTAGATCTAAGCCCCGACAATATCTATATTCCGTATACTGACTTGAAACCCCAAATCAATAAATTCTTTCTGAAAAAATGGTAACAACGCTGGAATTAACAACAAAATCTTCCAAATAAAGCCCACTTTAGGAGAATGGAGATCAGTCTTCAGAAAATTAAAAAAGGAACAAGTCATAATATCTCGATTGCGGATTGGCCACACAAGTCTCACTCATTCTTTTATACTCAAGTAGGGACAGCCACCACAATGTTTGACATGCCAGACACCTTACACCATAAAACATGTACTAGTGGAATGTGGAGCTCTGGCTATCACAAAAGAGCGGCATCTTAAAGCAGATAATATGAGGGATATGTTTGAGAACGTCTTCATGGATGAGATTCTCTCTTTCTTGATAGATACAGGGTTATACCTAAAATATAACACTTTTCCCAATTCTGGAAAATTCAGCCATCCAACATAGCAGTCAACTAAGTACAAATAAATTATTGTTGAATAGCAATACTTGAAACCATTAAATAAAATGTAATGAGAAAAATGCAATGAATAAAATGTAATGAGTAAAATGTAATGAGAAATAATAACAACTACTTGGCTGTGCAAACAAATTATATCAAATAAACTACCTCAAGTTAAATAGAAATAAATGAAACCAGAGTAAATGAGCTATTTAAAAAAAATTAAGGCATGTTCTCTACAATATATGCGTTTACAAATCCTGAATATCTATTATATGTTAACTGGATTCGGCATTAAATAACCCATAGTGATTGATATGCCATAAAACCCAAGCAACCGACGAATCTCGAGTAATGAACAATTTAGTGCAATGAATGACGCCTAATTTTTGGGGTTGGGTAGCCTACGAAATATTTCTTTAACATATAGAAGAGTGTCGCCGTGACGTTGTGGCCTTCATGCTTGAGTTTGAGCTTCAGTCGCGCTATTACATTCACTTTCGGACTAATACCCAAGGGAAAGGTATGAACTCCCTTATATCACCGATATGGATGAATTAGCATCATTACTATCCTTAAGTAAAGATTGCTTTGCCATTGAATAACCCACCAAGAAACCGATTCAGCATCCAATATCATAAAGAGAAAACATTCAAAAACTGATTTTTAATTTAAAACTACTGAACTCTAATCAAAATCAATGAAATACAGTAAATAAACAATGTAGTCTGAACCTTGATGTAGCTTGCAGTGGTTTACGTGTTATCGGTGCACAATACGCAGAGATGTCATAAATAATGAACTATGTTAAATAAAAACTTTATCATTTTTATCAATAGCCTTTGTTTAGGTATAGACAATGCGGGGGACCTTTGGATTGGAGTTACGAAAAGTTTAGGCTTAGAAAAGGGTAAGTGTCGATATAACCAAAAACTTATCTCGTGTAACGGACGACCCTATGTTTTTTTTAGGCGAGAAATCGATCTTAAAAATTCGTTCATGACCCGATTATATACGATAGTAATTTCAAGCTCTGCTCGTAAACTCGAAATACACACACACACACACACACACACACACATATTTACATATACTTTATTCAGTATGCCCGTACATATATGTGTGGAAAGCTTGCAACTAAAATATTTCAACCATAACTACAGCCCAATCAGCGGGTCTGAGAATACGCTGATGTATCTCCTGCAGAAAGGTAAGACCTCCGCAAAAGAGGAGTCCTGGGTATGACACTAAACTGCATTTGATGGAGAGCCTCCAATCCTGGATACCTGAGGTGTGTGCAGTACGCCTTTATAATCATTACTCCCAGGTCTACTCTTACCTGGAGATATAGAACCTGTTAGGGTGCTATCTACAACTTAAATAGAACTCTATAATAATTATTTGGATTGATAGGACCAGGTGCAATAAAAAAAATTTAGAAACTTCACAAAAAGGTGAATATGAATATACAATGAACGCGATTCCTTAATCTATTAGCATAAAATGACCCCAGACATGTTGATATGTCGTTAAAATCAATAAATTGATGAATAAATAAACCACATGAAACATATTAAGTCATGCGTTAAAAAATATAACTAAATGTATTTTTAAAAAACGCGCTTCTTTAAAATGAGCATAAAAATAAATAAACCACACGTAAATTAACATATTTAGTCATGTGTGAGGAAATATATTGAAATATACTTTAAAAAGGGTGCTAATTTTAAAATTAGTATAAAAATATATGATAATTAATTTACGCTTCAGGGTGTTTGAGTACGACACGGTATCAACAGCGTTTGTATATCCCACGATGCTAACGCAAATTTAAATAAAACTCGTTATTTAGGGTAGGCTCTAAACATTTGTTATTCTCTTTAGATTCAACACTTCGTGTTTTAGCAAATTGTTAACCGCTTCTAATAATAGCAGTGTACGTGCGAACAGAAATAATTTCTTCTGGTGCAAAGTGTTGCCATGCGCTATAATTAAATGTTGCGCGAATGCAGAGCACTAAGCGAGTTGTATTTGCGAAAGTAGTTTATTTCTGACTTCTGACGAGAAAAGTCTGAGTTTGTTTACCGAAGACGAGAGTAAACGCCAGGGTAAAGAAAAATAATAAAAAAACGGAAAGAAAAATACCCACTACCCCTTTTGAAATATTTTTCATCATAAACTGGCCAATTATTTTTCTAATTTCAGTTCAAACCTCAAAAAAAAAAAAAAAAATAACATCGCAAAATAGAAAGTACCTGATCACGGAGACTGTACAAAACCTGTTACTTGTTGCCGGAACGAAAATAAAAATGCTTTTTATTTAAAGAATTATTCGGGAAAATATCCTCATCATTGCTCTTCTGATCAATACGTTTCTGCTGATAGATCTTTTTCCTTTCCTATGGTGCATCGACGAATAGTTAAATATTGCACAGTATCTTAATATATATATATATATATATATATATTTTTTTTTTAGATATATATAAAATAGTAACCATAGCTTAGATGCGTCTCAAGACCAAAGGTTTTGGGCGTCCATTTAGAATCGAACAATCTACCTTTTCAACCTTCAGACAACATTTTATATATATATATATATATATATATATATATATATATATATATATATATATATATATATTCTTGTATCAGAGTAAGTGAAATAGTGTTAATTATTTATTAACTCAGGTAGTACAGTTCGACTAGTATTATTCGTGTCGCGCTGTTGATGTTACGTAATAAGTTGGTCTTACTGACCGACGTCCTTTCAGAGCTGTCTCTCTGCTTCTCTTTCTGCTTCTGCCTCCTTTATTTCTGTGTAGTGTACACAGAAGGCACAAGGCCTTGAAGTTTTTGGGGAGGGGAAGGGAGCGGTCATACTTTTCTATATAAACTAAGGAGACCTAGCTAGTCACATTCGCCGACCCATTCAACAATACAATAAATATCCATTCATCCATCGCCTTTTGCGCTGCAATCACCAAAATACCACATTTGCTCTATGAAGAAGTCCTACTTAAAATCCCGAGATTCATGAATGATTTTATGATTTATTTACAATGAATGTGATGGGAATGGGAGAAAAACCCCGAAATATATACAAAAACAAAGGAAAAATCCCCCGTTTGGTTGCCCTCCCATCCCCCCGTCTATAAAATTGGAGGCCGACTGTTTTCCGGGGCGAAAGAACCGGAAACAAGTCGGACCTACCCTAGGTGGGACAGGGATCCTAATCTACAGGGGTGAAAAGAATTTAGGGGTCGGGCGCGGTATGGGTTAATACAAGTAGGTGATATGATTTTTATACATATGAATGTTCAAGATCTTCAGTAAACGTGGACTGGGATACGGATTGAGGTACAAAAATAATGGGGATGGGGAAGATCTTGAGAACTAACAACTAGATGACGGGGACAATGACTCACAAACATACTGCTAACTAGGTACCTGGGTACCAAAAGAAAAAGGGAACAGTTTTACTCACCAGGGGTGGGGTCCCTAAGGACCCGTACCGTAGACGCCATGAGCCGGCAGAGGAGGGAAGGATGACTCCAACGTTGCTCCCTTTCGCACGACCAGGCTCGCTGCATTCACCCACCTTTTGCTGAATGTTATGCGATCCAAGCGTTTTCTATCGCATCTGATTTTGACCCTCAGCTGATGCCGAAAATACAAAATCAGATCACGATGAGAAAAGCTTGCATCGTCATACAATCCCTTGTTTCGCGTCGTCCAAATCACCATTCTAGCTACAGCTAGGATCGCGAGAAACACCACACGCTTCTCACCCTGATACGGAGGAAGAACGTTGTCCACGACGTAACCAACGTCGAGCAGCACGAGCTGTTTGGGTTCGATGCGAGCCGTCCACTCGCCGACGTGATCCCAAAACGGGCGAACTCGCTCGCAGTAGTAGAAGGCGTGCTCAGCCGTTTCTTCCAAGCCACTGGCGCAGCGAGCGCAATCGGGCATGTCTGCCAGGCCCGCTTTGTAGTTCAAGCCGACAAGGGGTAACGCATTTCGCACAAGTCGCCAGGTGAGCGAGAACTCGGAGTTGTTCAAGAAGCTCGATCCTGGCGCCCAATTCCAATGAGAGCGAATCTCCTCCGTCGTCCAGCCGTGCCGCTCGCTGAGAGGATCAGAAGCGGAACCCACCACTAGCTCCCGATATAGTTCTTTTCGAGGCCGTGAAAGGTCACTGGACCCAAGAAGGTTACGAAGGGCCGTTCGGCACTCGCGGACAAACAGTGTTTCGCCCAAAGGCCTACGTCGACCTTCAGCCTTTGGGTCTGACTTTAGGCGAGGAAAAGTCCGACTCGCCTTCAGTCTCCACACTGCGTCCCCCGTCAAAGCTCTGCCCAGGTATGCAAGTCTTTCAGCAAGCCAGTGGCTCTCCAGATCAGGCATACCTAGACCCCCGTTGCGTGTACGTTGGATACAGACCTGCCTACGGACCATCGGCCTTGCACCTCCCCAGAGCAATCTGGAAAGGGATCGTTGCAGCGCCAACCGATTTACCTTAGGCAGAGGAAGTACAGCCAATCGGTAAAGGATCAAGGGGAAGACGTACACGGCGCACGCCTCCGCCCTGCCCTTTAAGGACAACCTCCTTGAAAGCCAGATTCCCACCTGAGCATTCACCTTGGCTTGTATTTCCGACCAATTTCGCTCCAGTTGGAGGCCGGGCCCGAACCACACCCCGAGGATGCGGACGGGTCCGTCACTCCAGCGGAACGGCCCCGGAAGAGTATTGCTACCCCTCCAAGCACCGAGCCGCAAACCTTCGCTTTTGTCAAAATTGACCTTGGCTCCTGCAATCCGCTCGTACTCGCTAACCGCCTTCTTCACAGCCTTTATATCCAGACGGCGGGATACAAACACTGTGATATCATCGGCGAACGCGGAAACCCTTGCCGTAAGAGGGCCAGCAAAAGGGACACCGCGCAGGGCCGGATTTGCCGTCCTATCCCTAAGCCTACGGAGCAGGGGCTCCAAAGCTAGGACATAGAGAAGAGGAGACAACGGGCAGCCCTGCCGGACCGACCGCTCGACCGCGAACACCGTCGAACGCCTTCCGTTCACCTGCACCACTGCCTGAGGGTTGTGGTACATCATGCTAATCCATCTGCGGAACTCCGGTTTGAATCCGGCAGTCTCCAAAACAGTCGCCAAAAACCGATGGTCAACCCTATCGAAGGCCTTGGACTGATCTAAACTGATCAGCGCGGCCTCGGTGCCGTCTTCTATACCCTCTAGGACCTCGCGAATCAAGTGCAGGTTGTCCTGGATCGATCTTCCCTTCACAGCAAAGGTCTGCTCAGAGCCGATCAGATCGCTAATGACAAGCTGTAAACGATTCGCTAAGACCCGGGCCAAAATCTTTAACTCTGTGTTAAGCAGAGTTATGGGCCTGTAATCGTCTAAACCCTCCCAAACATGCCTGCCACCTTTCTTCAGCAATGTGATCACGCCCTTGGTAACGCTACCAGGGATGGCTCCCTGGGCGAACCAATGGTTGAACATATCCGTCAGAATAGGCACAAACATGTGCGACATCCTCAAGTACACTTCGTAGGGCAAACCATCTAGTCCCGGCGACTTGTTGAGGCCGACCTGCTTCAACGCGTCACGGACTTCGCATTCAGTAACCACACCCTCGCAGCTAGCCGCTTCAGCCACCCCAAGGCGGGGAAAGTCGGCAAGATAGCTACGAAACTCCCGGAGCGGGAGATCAGTACAGCGGGCAAAGCGATCCCGAAAGTGCGCCCGAAAGGCGTCACGAATCTCGCGAGCCGATCGCAGCAGTCGCCCATCCGGGGCCTTGACAGAACCGATATACCGATCGGGGAACCTTCGCACTTCTTCTTCACGCGCAGTCGCGTTCGTTTTCACAGCTTCGTTGAGAACTCTCTTTAACCTAGATCTAACTACGTATCCCTTGTAGCGCTCGCTACTCTCGCGCTCAAGGTCCCCCCTAGCTAGCTCTACGTTTAGGGAGTCCCCCCCAGCCACCGCCCGGGAAAGTCTATCGTCTATAGATTTCGCTTCCTTGGTCCTATCTAGGTTGAGCTGTTGACCGTACTTGGTAGCGAAATCTCTAATCCTATGTTTAAGAGATCCCCACCACCTATTCCCGGTAACCGCCCCCACTAACGCCCGCTGAATTAGGGATTCCAGCCGGTCCCGGAAGTCCCGTATCTCCAGTAAGGAGGTATTGAACTTCCAGTAGCCGGCCAGACTAGGCCTATTTGCTAACCGTAGACTGACTCTAACAAGTTTATGGTCAGTCCACGCTATCAAGTGGAACGTGGGACAACTAACAAAATCAATGTCAGCTCGTCTCACTAACACTCTGTCCAAGTAGGAGCCTACTTTGGCAGAGGGCGAACTATCTAGCCACGTCCACATCTCCCGCCCTGGGTGATCCAGACGAAACCTGTCGACGAGGTCATGACGAGTCATGAGGCCGGCAAGGCTGCTTTCACACCTTCCCACACGCCTAGCTCCCCGCCCGACCTTATCTATCTTGGGATCAAGGATCGCATTCCAATCACCCATTAAAACTAGCCGCTTCGTATCGTCCAGGAACGGCGCCAACCGACGAAAAAAGGAAACCCTCTCCACAACGATATTGGGCGCATAAACCGCAACCAGACGAAACTTGAAACTTTTCACGGCAACATCGGCCACAACCAGTCGGCCCCCGTCACCTGCAAAAACAACGTCAACATCAGCATCAAGGCTGCGTCCAACTAGCAAAGAAACCCCAACGCTGGTACGGCTGCCGTATGCTGAGAAAACGTTAAAATCGCTTTCCAGCACACGACAGTCGGCACCGCAAGTGAAATGGGTTTCCTGCACTGCAGCAACGTCTACGCCGAGAGTTTTAAGTTCACCAAGCAAGCGCGTACACTTGCCCGGATCCCTCAATCCCCTCACATTCAAAGTAGCAAGGTTTAGAGCCATCAATCCCACTTACCTTACTCAGTGTCGACTACGGGCCGGAAATCCTTCGGGGTGAGGATGCCGACGGCCTGACGCAGGGATCCGGTGCCGAGCTCAGTACTTACTCGGTCGTCCCTGGTAATTCCACCGACATCCATAGGGTACCGCAACTTTAGGGACCTATAGAATGATGGGTGAACCAAAATCGGGACCCTGCCCGCACAGAAGGGTAGCATTTTTTTCAGCATTGGATTTTTTGTATCGACCAGCATTACATCCGCCCGGCTGGCTTCGTCAATAAAGTTCCAGAGTTCTTTGGTCCGATTGCCAGCCAAGCGGACGAATGTGGTCAACTTTGGTGCGTCCTTGAATAGATGTGGCTTTGTGATGTCTTTAGTGTCAATTTTTTGGAGTGAGCGTAATGGTTTTAATGATTGTTTTAAAGTGTGGTCTATGTGTGGATTGTCCATGATATCTTCGCAGAAGTAAAAAGAGTTTATGGCACGTCGGGCTTCCGTAGAGCGTGCTCTTGGTTTTTGAACAGTTGCTGCTGATGTTGACGGTGTTTGGGGAGAGGGTGTAAGTCTGGTTGCTGAATAGGATCGAGTAAGCATTTTGGGGGTTTTAATTGGTGAAAGAGAGGGGGGTAATGGTATTTCCGTTGGGATCATAGGGGTTGTTTTTGTTTTTTGTGGGAGAGGAATCAATTGTGCTGGTCTTTGTTTATTTGGGACTGGTGATTTTTCTGTTGTTTTTTCCCCCTTATTTTGAGGTATGGTGGGTGTTTGTGTGGGTTTTTTTGGATGTTTTTTCTCCCCCTCTTTAGTTGGTGAATCCTCGCTGTCTCTCCTTCTTTTTAAATTCATGGACATATCCATCGGTTCAATGTTTTGGTTGTCTTCTTTTGTTGATTGTTTTGCAGTTGATTGTTTCGTATTTGTGGTTGTTAGTTTCGTAGTTGTAGTCAAAAGAGTTGTTGTATCTGTTGTTGCTGGTTTTTTAGGGGGAGTTTTTTTCCCTCCCTTTTTTTTGGTGACTTGCGTCCACCCTTCTTCATTTTCTTTAGGGGTTTCTTGTTTGTTTTCTGAGGTTTCTGTTGGTATTATTGCTGCTATGACAGGTGAAGGAGTAGCAGTAGTAGTAGTAGTATTCGTTGTTGTGGTGGTGATTGTTGATTTTTGAGGGCAGTTTTTTGAAAAGTGGCCGATGTTATTGCAAAACCAACATAGCGGTTTCCTGCCCTCAACTATGACTGTCATGGTTTGATCGCGGTAACGTATTTTATGGGGAATTTTGTTAAACCCTCCCCTATCGAGGCATATAACGAATACGTAGTCACCGTACGCAGTTCCCCGTGTTGACGTTACTTGTGTGACTTGTTCCACGCCGCCGTATATACTTAGATAGGCGGCGAGGACGTCACCACTCAATTGCATAGATACATTGCATACGGTGACTCGTATTCTTCTTTTGCCTCGATATTCCGGTTGTAGCCGGAAGAAGCGTGTGGTGATGTTACCACCGGCGAGGCTTTTTGCTACTTCCTCTGAGGGTAATAAGACATCCCAGGTCGCGAAACTTCTGCGGCAGAAGTATTTCCCTGGGATGTTTGCTGTTTTGAGTAGGTCTTCGAATGTCTCCTTTTTTATCCCCGCTAGTCTCTTGGTCTTAATGTCTGTGACTACGAAGGACAGGGTCTTCGGTTCGACCGCCTCGACCAATTCGGGTATTGGGAGAATTTCCCCGTCCTTGAAATACTTTTCATACTTTTCGACCCTGTCTCTTGCGTAGTCACAAGGGGATTTTTTATTCACGCAATGTGAAGACCAAGAGACAGCTGTTTGTTTTGGTTTTTGTGCCGGTGGTATTGTACTTGCCGATGAAGAGAGGTCGAATGGAGCTTCTTCCGGCATTGGGGAGGGTTGCGTTTGGAATATGTCGGTCGGTGATTTTGATTTCATGTTGTTGGGCTCCCCCATAGTTGTGAAAACACAACTAGAGGGAGATGAAACGCGTATGGTGTTACAAAAAATTCAGGCGAGACGATTTAAAATAAATGTAGAACGATGAATGTTGATAAAAATGGCGGTCGTTTTTTAAAAAAAGTTCAACAAAAAAATCGAGTCGCGTTTGACCCTCCTCACAAACAAAGAACAATAGTTTGAGGGGGGTCACAAAACTTTAACAATGATAACAATATTCAATAACAATAATTTTAACAAATTTTTAACAATAAAGAACTTACTTTTTCGTGGTGAAAAAGAACTCAGACAAAAAAATTCAGCTTCTAGTCTCCCCGTGCTTTAGAGACATGGCGTCTTTTATACTTCGGTGATACCGGAAGTCAAGTACTACGAACGACAATACACCATATATATATATATATATATATATATAGAGAGAGAGAGAGAGAGAGAGAGACTTTATGATGCATCCTGCACGTGTGGAGGGATTGATATTTAAATACCAAACCCTCCCCATAAGCATGATACCATATAAGGTCCATTTTTTAAAGCCGAGTTTAGCAGGTTGGAATTCAGAGTTTCCCCTTCTCAACTGGCTGCTATACTGAGATTAAAGACCCCAGTCTGCCCTGCTATTTACCCATAGCTGAAGGGAGAATAGTTGGATTCGTACCTTTCCCAAGGGAAATAAAAACTTTATATAGAATTTGAAATCGATTCACCAATCCATTTATCTCTTACAATCACCATTACATTTCGAGCAACTCAAGCCATGGAGAACCAAAGACAAACTAATAACTGACGTTCTCCCATGGACCCCTTCACATGGATATGTAAGAGTTGGCTGACCAGCAAGATTTTATCTACAACAGCTCTGCTCGGACACAGGATACAGCTTAGAAGACCTGCTAGGAGCGATGGATGATCGGGACGAATGGAGAAAGAGGGAAATCTGTGCTAACAGCGTGACTTGATGATGATATATACATTTATCCATTAATGGTGTAATGGTTAGTAAGTGAAAGTCGAAGAAGTCACTGAGTCCGAAGAGAGAATGACAGAGTAAAAAGTCATGTTTATCACATTCTTCAATGTAAAAGGAATTATCCACAGAGAGTTCTGGCCACAGACCCAGATGATCAATCAGCAAGTCTACAAGGAGATCCTGTGGTGCATGCTTCCATCAGTTCGTGAGAAGAAACAAGAATTGTAGCTGGACAAATCGTGGCTGCTTCACCACGACAATGCACCAGCTGACCACGCTCTGAGCATCCGGCTGTTCCTAGCCTAAAGGAACAACACTGTACTGAAACAACCCTCCAATTCACTGGATCTTGCTCGTGTGACTTTTTTCTTTGTCCCAAGCTCAAGGGGATCATCTTGGGGACCCGTTTTGAAGAGAAAAGCATATAGTTTGCTTTTTGGAATTGTAATAAACTCTTTGTGACACAAATCCCGTTACTTTTCAGACATACTTCGAATATATTCTCGTCCAGATATAAAGGGCTGTTCTTGGAAATACTGCAACCTTTAAACACAACAATAATAATAATACATATATATATTATATACATTACATATTATTATCATTAATCTTATTATTCCATGAATATATATTATATATTTATATTACATAATGTATATTATTGTTATTATTGTGTTATATATATTTTTGTGGTAAAGTCGACAAAGGCAACAATATTATTTGTCGACTTTACCAAGGTCATTAACTCCATTCACATAGAAAAGACAGAGCAAATTCTACTCGCCTACGGCCTACCAAAGCAAACCGTCGCAGCCATAATGATGCTGTATAGAAACACAATAGTAAAAGTCCGTTCTCGAGATGGAGACACAGACTACTTCGACATTGTAGAAGGTGTACTGCAAGAAGACACATTAGTCCCATACCTCATCAGCTGCCTAGACTACATGCTTAGAACATTAATTGATAAAATCAAAGAAAACGGTTTCAAGCTAACAAACGAAAGAAGCAGAAGGCACTGTGTAAAAACAATTACCGGCACCGACGACGCCGATGACATAGCTCTTCTGCTCCCGCCCAAGCCGAAAAACTGCTACATAGTCTGAAACGAGTCGCCGCAGGCATAGGCCTCCATGTCAATGCGCAAAAGGCAGAATATATGCGCTTTATTCAAACAGGTGACACTACACTAAACGGTAACCCTCTGAAACTAGTAGACAAGGAAGCAGTGTCTCATCAACCGAGACAGACATAAACACATGACTAGCAAAGGCATGGGCAGCTATCGATAGGCTATCGGTCATATGGAAGTCAAACATGACCGATAAAATAAAAAGCAGTTTCTTCCAAGCAGCGGTCGATTCGATACTGCTATCTGGATGCACTACATGGATGCTGACTAAACGTATGGAGAAAAAGCTCGACAGAAATTATACAAGAATGCCGCGAGCAATATTGAACAAGTCCTGGAGGCAGCACTTGACAAAGCAGCAGCTAACGTCCACTAAACAACCATCATGAAATCTATCCAAGTTAGACGAACCAGACATGCAGGACACTGCTGGAGAAGTAGGGACGAGCTTATAAGTGATGTACACCCATTCACATAGACGAGCAAAGGCAAGACGACCAACTCGAACCAACATACAGCAGTTCTGTGCCGATACAGGATATAACCCTGAAGATTTGCCGGGAGCAATGGACAATTGGGAGCGGTTGTGAGAGAGCATCAGGGATATCCGTGCTGATGGCGTGACATGATGATGACAATATTATATATATCATCATTTTGAATATATATATATATATATATATATATATATATATATATATATATATATTATGATCATATATTACTATATATATATTTATATAAATGAAAAGCGTTCCGAAGAAAATGAGAAAATTGCATAACAATGCTCGGTGTTACTATTTTAGTACTGGTGTAAAACCTAAAATATCAAAAATATCTTTTACCGTTACCTAAAGTTTCAAATTGATCACAGAGAAATTTGTGAAAAAGTGGCTAGTCGACATCATTTATAGTGAGAAGAATTTGTCACGAAACATGATGTTTGTTCCCGTGACAAGTACACCCAAAAGATTATTTATTGATCTTTGAAATCTGTGCACTCCAAATACAGAAAAATAAATTACGATATCGACCAGGTGATAAATGATGCAGAAGAAATTTATTAATACATCTACGAAGGAAATTCACTTTTTCTTTTATTCAGCAATTTATTATTTCCGGTGTAATATATATATATATATATGTGTGTGTGTGTGTGTGTGTGTGTATGTGTAATTTTTTCCCTAGACATAATCTGCTGTTATAATGAACACCTTTATACTGTTGGGCTTGCAGAATATTTTATTTGATTATTGGAGATCTATCTGTTTCATCTTTATATATTTATACATGCATATATATATATATATATGTGTGTGTGTGTGTGTGTGTGTGTGTGTGTGTGTGTGTGCAATGGGTAAATTGATGTGTAAACTAAGTACAAATGAAAATAAACTGATAACTCACTTTATCAGCAAATTTACCAGAAAAAATCTTGAAATACTATAGATTAAATTTATTCCAAGAAATCATCACTGGCTTCAACCACGGCTTTTTGATAACTTCTGAATTCCCTGGAGGTTTTTCCGATAGTCTCCTTGTTTAAATTGCGAAATCCCACCGTTATCCTTATCTTCAGTTCATCTTTGGTGCTGCATGAAGTTTTGTTGTTCTCTTACTCGACCGTGTCCCACACATAATAATCAAGGGCATTGCATTCTTGGGAGTTAGGCAGCCAGATATTAAGAGTGCTGCGGTCGTAGGGAAATTTCTCACCGCAAACTAAGTTTTCCCCTGCTTGTGTGACGTGGCACAGAATCCTCTTACTACATGAAGGGGCTTCCAGTAGTTACCTTTTTGATTCAGGGAAGCACTACCTCCTCCAGACACTTGATGTTTTCTTTCGTGTTATCTGAAGCCACGTGGGTAGATGAATGGAGGCATAACATCACCATCGATTTAGACACCTTAATTAGCATTATATGAACTGGATGTTTGGTTTTCATTAATATTGGTACATCCTGTAAGCATTGAGCAATCCAATGATCGTTCTTTAAGTTCATCATCAGATCCTGGCAGAAATTTTTCTCATCAGAGAAAAACTAAAGCATGTTAGGTGGGAAGTGATACTTGCGTTTGTTTTGGACACTTTCATAGGCCATCATCAGGAGTTTTTTGCATGTGTAAATATTTTAACAAATTTTTTAAAAAGATTTTTGGTTTTATAACATTACAAAATTACGTAAATGCGAAGTTGGGTAAAACCGAGATGCCGATGACATCGAACGAATTTAAAACAGAAAGCTCTAAACGGAAATAGAATATTATCAAGAGAAATAGGATATTAAAAAAGACTAAAGGCATTTCAAATCAGCGTCGCTATTTTCAAAATTAATTCTATAAATTGTAGATTTTTTGTTTCTATATATAAGGCTTCTTGGATTTGTAGTCGTAGCTTAGTAATTTCGTATGCTATTATAGTGGTATTTTCATCATAATTTTTCGAAATTTGGATTTGGGAAGGGAGTGGGTTTTAAGATGTAAAGCTATGGAGCTAGAATGATTAACGTGCATGGTAAGACGTTTGAAAGAGTCATAGTAGTAAGACCAACTTACGTAATATTTTCTTTGGAGACACAGTCTCCCTAGCGGCATTTGAATATATGTATGATGTTTGTTTTATCAAGAAGTTCTGGGGAGAGGGAGAGTTATGGGAAATAATTAGGGATTTCTACACAGGATGTTCCAGCTGTGTAAACAATTTGATTACCGGAAAACACGCTACGCGTGGGTATAAGCAGATTACGTCAGTTGACAACACGAAGGACACCCGGATGAATGCGTGGGTGATATGAAATTATATATACACAGGAAGTCTCAGGGACAGTCAGTCAGAGAATCACTGTCAGTCAGTTACAGAGAGCGGACAGCGAGTGTCCAGAGTGGGACAGTCCCCCACCAGCCGAGAAATGAAGTGCGAAATGAAGCCCTGAATATAGAAGCACAACGTGGCTAAAAAGAAAATGTCACTATAGCAGTCCTCAGCTAGTGTGAGTCCACGTCCTTCATCTCCTTGTCTCTCTCACACCTTTACAGTCAACTTCTGACCCTTTCGAGGAATAATGTTGTGAGAGTTATATCTTGTGAAAAGAAAGTGTTATTGTAATTCCTTCATTTTTCCTCAAATAACACAACGAAAAAGTACAATAATAAATGTACAATAAAGTACAGTAATAAATGTACAATAAAGTACAGTAATAAATGTACAATAAAGTATAGTAATAAATGTACAATAAAGTATAGTAATAAATGTAGAATAAAGTACAGTAATAAATGTACAATAAAGTACAGTAATAAATGTACAATAAAGTATAGTAATAAATGTATAGTATAGTAATAAATGTACAATAAAGTACAGTAATAAATGTACAATAAAGTACAATAATAAATGTACAATAAAGTATAGTAATAAATGTAGAATAAAGTACAGTAATAAATGTAGAATAAAGTATAGTAATAAATGTACAATAAAGTACAGTAATAAATGTACAATAAAGTATAGTAATAAATGTACAATAAAGTACAGTAATAAATGTTCAATAAAGTACAATAATAAATGTACAATAAAGTATAGTAATAAATGTACAATAGAGTACAGTAATAAATGTACAATTAACTCGATTTCTTAGCCTCTAGTCATAAAATAACCTTTGATGGGTTTACATGCCGCTAAAAACAACTAATCTGATAGAAATTAGATGATGTCTATATATAGAGAAAATAAATAAGCTTTCAATGTCAAACTTGTCTCAGCATACGGGTTTTTGTCCGTGTCTCGAAGTAAAACTCTGATTGATTGGGAATTGACAAGCTTCTTGGTGTAGTGCGAGCCACAAAACAAGTCATTAGAAAGAATTAAAAAAGCGAATTCCCTTCAATCACGGATTTAGTGATGGCAAATCGAACGAAAAAGCCATCATCTGTCAAATGTCGAGCCATTTAACCTCCTTAAACAAGATTCACGTTGTATGCGCTCAACATAAATATTTAGGCATCTATTTGTAGAATGATGTATAGGTAAACACTATTTGCCGATAATTTTTAACGAGTAATGAGTTTGATCCTCACTGTGTGTCCATACACGTTTTTATAGAAAAGATACTGGTTTATGAATAATGTATTCCTCAGAATGAGCATATTTTAATCCCTTGGACAATTCGTCGGGGGAATTACCTTTCTCATCCAGTCATGCCTTGTCTTGTATTCCGTGAGAGATTTTAATTTCGGCATTCTACTGTCTACATATACTCTCTCCTAGGAATTAAGCAGCCTTTTTGGAAATACTACAACTTTTAAACCCCAGGAATTACACGCACGCACACACACACACGCACACACATACACACGCACACACACGCATATATATTTTTTGAAAATAAAAGTAAGGTTTTTTATTTATTTATTTATTTTATTTTATTTTTATTTTTTTTTTTTATTTTTTTTTTTTTTTGTTATGTAAATTCTAACCTTGGTGGGTTCTTGGTGAATATAAGACGGCGCTTTCTCCTTTAGCATTAGTTGGAGTTAGGCTTCCTGATGATCCGATAAGGTGAAACTTTAGTAGAAGATTTCCGACTCGCGATTTAAGTTAATTTTATAATTGGCTCCACTTGTGTTGAGCACTTTTGTAATTGTAGCATTGCATGATTCGCGGAAGGTTTTAGTTTTCTTTTGACCAACTGACTGCGTATCCCTTGATTTTTTCAAGGGGTCGGACGAGGTTGGCCTTTTCTTTCTTTTTGACCAATAATTTTTTCTTTTTCCTCCGGGCGGTGATTCGAGATACTTTTTATCTCTTGTTCCTGGCGGGTTTTTTTTCGTTTTTTTTCTGGTACCGTGAATGCTGGTAGATATTAGATTAGTATATATATATATATATATATATATTGAAAAGATAGATTGTGACGATTCTGACTGTATGATAGAAATATATAAACAGTTGGATAAATCAAATACTGAAATCCGATTTAGATGCGTAATATTTTGTTCTTTTTATTCCAAAGAACTTTTTCAAACCGAAACCGTTTTTTGAATTTTTCTATTTATAAGCAAATGAAGAAAATGATAAGATGATGGAGAGGATAAAGGTGTAGCAGGAAGAAAGGAGAGGGCTTAAAGTTAAATGTATAGAGTTTCATTATTATTTTTTTTTTTTTGTGGAAGTGGAAATAGTTTTATTGAGCTGATGGAAAAGAAATACGGAAAGGTGAAGGTGAAAGGAGTTTTGGCATCACTTGTTTCGTTGAAAGATATTGACTATAATGTGATGTCACAGAACTTTGACGATCATGTGATGTCTAGTTGGCAAGGATAGCGAAAAAGGGAAAGAGAAAGTGATAAGGAAAGAATTCTCAAAAATATGTATATATATTTCATCATCATATCGCGCTGGTAGCACGGATATCCCTGACCCTCTCTCGCCACTCCTCCCTATCGTTCATCGCCCTAGGTAGGTCTTCAAGACAACATCCCGGATATATATTTACATCATTTTTTTATAAGACTTGAACACTCTTTTAAAACGAAAGTACCTGGATTTTATTATTTTCAACGGAACTTTAAGCAATTAAAACATGTATCATTAGGTATTATTTATGACCAAAATATAGACATTTAGGCAAGATAATGGAATCGACTGTTTCCTCTGAATAGCTAACACAAGGACGAGAGAAAGAATCGTGCCTAGTGACTCGAGTCAAACGCCGGTCGTGTTACTCGTTGCACGGATCGGTTCATGTGGCTTCGTCGCGGTACCAGTTAGCCGACATGCATATCACGCGTGCTAAGACCAGCTTTCCTCGAGCTTCAGTGGCTCGTCCCTCTAAACTCTAAATATCCTTGGATCGGCTAGGTTTATCGCATGGCGTCTGAGGCGCCTCATTTTTAGGAGAATGCTGACGGAGTCCGAGGCACTTATGGGTATACCGTGTGTATTTGGACTACGGCTAACTGGAATGCCGCAATCACAATACAACGAGACTTGAAAATGCCATCTGTCAAGTATTGATTGCTCGTTGATTATATCTTGTGTCATCATCATCATCCTTGTGTCGCGCTGCCAGCACTGATCTCCCTGACGCTTTCTCGCAACCCGTCTCAATCGTCCATTGCTCCCGCCAGGTCTTCAAGTCTATATCCTGTATCGGCACTGAGCTTGTCGTCCTGCCTTTCCTCGGCAGTGTGAAGGGGCCCACAGGAGTATGTCGCTTATAAGTTCATACTTACTTCTCCAGCAGTGTCCCACATGTCTGGTTCGTCTAACTTGGATAGTTTTCTTGATGGTTGGTTAGTGAACGTGCAGCTGATGCTTTGTCAAGTGCTGCCTCCAGGACTTGTTCAATATTGCTCGCTGCATTCTTGTGTAATTTCCGTTGAGCTTTTTCTCCATACATTTAGTCAGCGTCCATGCAGTGCATCCATATAGCAGTATTGAATCGACCGCTGCTTGTTAAAAATTACGTTTTATTTTATCGGTCAGGTCTGTCTTCCATATGATCAGTCCATGCCTTCGTTAGTCGCGTGTTGATGACGTTCTTGGTTGATGAGACACTGCTTCCTAGGTAGGTGAACTAATCCACTAGTTTCAGAGAACTACCAATTTAGTGTGGAGATGTCACTTCTTTGATAAAAGCACATGTATTCCGTCTTGTCGGCGTTGACATGGAGCAGCAGCTCGTTCCAGAGTTTCGGCTTGGGCAGGTGTATTTGCCAAAAGTGCTATGTCATCGGCGTAGTCCACGTCTGTAATTGTTTGTGAGGGGTATCTTCTGCTTCTTTCTTTTACCAGTTTGAGACCATTATCTTTCATTATATCAATTGACTTCTAAGCACGCAATCTTGGCAAATAATAAACAGGTATGGTGCTAATGTGTCTCCTTGCAGCTCGCCTGCTACAATATCAAAGTAATCTGTGTCTACATCCGGGGAGCGGATTTTACTTTCGTGTTTTTATATAGCATCATTCTGGCTGCGACGGTTTTTTGGGTTGGCCTAAGCGAGTAGCTCCATCTTCCCTCGGTGTATGGAGTCAAAGGCCTTGGAGAAGCCGACAAATAATATTGTTACCACAAGTTATTTTGTACGTACACCTTCTAAAATTCGACGGATAGTCAAAATTTATGATGTTGTGGATCGATTTATCCGAAAGCCATTTTGGTTCTTCCTAAGTATCCTCTTAATTTTGGGTGCTATGCAGTTGCGTAGTAAAGCATGGATGTAAGGGTTATACCTCGGTAGTTCTTATCTATTCCAAGGTCACCCTTCTTAAGGAAAGGAAGGATGAATCCCCTTTTCCATCTGTCTATTGTGTTTTGGTTAAATACGGCATTACATTGTCGGAGCAGTATGTCGTCGAATTCTCTGGTCATCCTTACTTCTACTGCTTTCCTATTCTTTATTTTTATTTTTGTACTGAGTCGAGTTCTTCTTGGGTAAACTGTCCTAGTTTGATGATTAATTGATTGCCAAAAATTTTCGGGATTGGTTCATTCGTAATTTTCACTAGTTTTCCGAGTAAATTCTCGAAATGTTGTTTCCACAGGTGTATCTGTTCTTCTTGCCTGGTAGCTTTCAGTTTAGCTTTCACAGTGCTCTTCCTTTTGCTCACTTCGTTTACCGTTTGCTATCCTAGATTGTCTATCTTCAACCGAGTTTCTAATCTTATTGATCTGATATTGTATGTATTCTGTTCTTTTAGGTATTTGTTAGTTAATTCATTTTGCACCTTTTTAAGTTTCAGGGCATTGATATTGTTTGGGTACCTCCTATTGCATTTGAAAGGAGTTTTCTTGTCTGCACGCTTTTTTCTAGCCGCCAATGTCTCCCATGGGACCCTAGGTTTAGCTAGAGGGCATTGACGAAATTTTCATGTTCTTCATTTGGAGTAGGTGTTTCTGATATCTCCTGAAGTGCATCGATTTTTTTTTTTTTAGTGTTAACGTATATTTATCTCTAATATCTCTGTTGTTAAGCAGGGACTAGTCATAGTGTACGGTTGTTATTGTTCGGGTCGCATTCCATCGTAGGCTCAGTCGTATCTTTGCCGTAACAATTCGGTGATCGGAGAAAACACCCAAGAAAGAGAAATATGCCCCGCAATTCAATGCGCTATAATTCCATTTCCTATTTATAAAGACGTAGTCTGTCTGTGCTTTAGTGTTATTTGCGTAGGTGTAGGTCCATAGATTTCCTTTTCTTTTCTGAAATTTAGTATTGAGGCATATTAATCTATTTTCTAGCGTGAAATCTGTTAGAAGTTCCCCATTTCTGTTTGACGAGCTGTATAAGCTGATTTTGTGCTTTACGTTTTTACCAATTAAGACATTCATGTCTCCACCGATGACGAGAGCCTTGTGTTTCGGGATGCTCCCAACAAGGGGAGGATAGCTCGTTATAGAAGGCGATGAGGTCAGTTTCTTTACTAACGTTGTTAGGGCTGTAGCAGAAAATCACTTTTGTGCTGGTGTTGACCTTAAATGTAGCTACCATTATCTTTCGTGGTATTTTCTCGATGGTGTTTAGTGATTTTAGGGCCCGTGGTCCTATAAGCATACCTACACCTCATATCATGGCATAAACAGAGTTTTTCCGAGAAAACCTATTCTTTTATCAAACTAATTGTTTTTTTACTTTCTCTGTTAACTCGAATATACGAGTTACAACAAATAGTTCAAAAGTAAGTATACGCTTATATAGATATCAAATGTTAGTTTTGCTCACAAAGGTGATGCGTTTCGTTGATACGGGGTAAAAATCCTGGGGGTTGATAGTCGAACAGCGTTAGTTAAACTTATCACAGCAGAAAAGGAATAAAAAGCCCGTATTCCCTACTTTTTTCAATTGTTAGATATATTGAGACTTTTAGCCTTGGTTGGGCAATCAATCCTGGAGAAGGGAAACTTTGAAATGAAACCAGCTTTATTCCACTTGAAATGTGTCATATTCAGTCGGCAGCTAAGGGATTATGTAGGAGGCATGCTTAGAGTATTGGTTATCGTCGTAAGAAATGGAATTGGCGATCAGAGTTCAAATCTCGGACAAGGCTGTTTACGGTTCACTTCGTTGAAAGACCCAAGAGAAAGATATGAATCCATTTCAGCTTTCTCTAGTTAGGGGTAAGCAGATATTACGTAAGTGGGAAAACTCTTAATTCAGTCCAACTTTACTCATCTTTGAAGTTGACTAGTGTCACATCCTATTTGTGGTAGAGTGCTTCGGTAAATATATTCAGATTTTAATCCAGTAGAGTTTGGTAATAAATAATACCTAATAATATCCTAACAATATCCCAGTAGAAAAAATGAAACCCTCGTTTAAAGAAAATATTGAAATAGTAGGTGTTAGCTTATTTTGGATCTATCTTTATTTAATTGTTCAGGCAGGACAAATACAATGGCTTATAAATTTTCTAATTCATTCTTAGTCTTGACCGATAGAGGCCTGTGTGTATGTGATATATATATATATATATATATATATATATATATATATATATAAGATTTTATTTTCTTATTGGATCTGATGAAGACCTCTTAAAAATTATTTTTGAGTCTTTGATTCATATCAATGCTCTTAAAGGGATGGAAATAAATTTATTATCCTAATGCGACCGAATATTGTTTTTTTTTCTTAAAATAATATTATATTATTTGCTCTGTGAATTTTATTAAAATTGAGCTCTTTACCAGGAATATTTAAATATTCGAAATTAGAATAATCTATTTGTCCCGACCGAATTGTTCCCTAATCCGGATTTACTGGATTGAAGAATACCTATATATATATATATATATATATATATATATGCGTGTGTGTGTGTGTGTGTGTGTGAGAGAGAGGAGCTGATTGTGCCGAGTATGGGGGTTAATATTTTAGCTATGGTGCAAGCTATTTTTGAGTGGCTCTACTGATGCTGGAGATAATGGGCCGTAGGGGAGTGATTGCTAAGTGGATTTTGGGTAGGACAAATAATATTGGGATGGTAGGATGGGATGTCCAGGTTTTTTGGTTCTTTAAGAGTTTTTTGAAGAGTTTGTTCAAGAAAAAATGTCTCGTAGGTGTTTCTGTCTTCGAGAAGTGGATTAATTTTGTCGACGTACCTCTGTTTGTGCATGATTACATCGCCACATTGTAATCAATGACTGTGACATCACATTATAGTCAATATATATATATATATATATATATATATATATATATATATATATATATATATATCTGATTTAAAAGATTCATATTACTGAGATATTTTATTAAATGTATTCATATTTGGTGACGTATGATAAATTCATAAGCACGAAAAAATCTTAAAGATTTTAATATCAGAAATTGGTCTTGTATTAAAAAAATCTCCCTTTCCAAAATCATTCGAGAAGACACGTAACATTAAATTTAGCATCACACAGCAAATCCGAATAAAAATGTTTGTAAAACTGAGATATTAGGAACTAACACGCATTTCAACAAATCAATAACTTGAAATATCCATATCAATGTTTAGAAAGACATTATTTGTCCGTGCTTCATAAGCAGTCAAATAGTTTGTAGACTTACCAATTTTGCAAAGCATATTTACTGCACTTAAGAGAAGGCTTAAATGTAAACTATTTTATTCCTTAAGAAGGAAGAGTGTTCGCATTGCGAGGGGATTTCTAATCATCAGTCAATGGAATTTAGAATAGTCTGGCTGCTGAGAGATGAGAACCACACAAAAAAGGAGGTGTGTAGGGTGGGACAATAAATTGCACCCGGTATTGAGACTCCACTTCTGGATTTCTGGGGAGTTAGAAGTACCCCTTCATTGTGATTATTCCAAAATACTCTATGACGCTGAGTGGTTGTATCTGTTAGGGTCCTATCTATTGGTAAAATAGATTTATTAGTATTCGATATATATCCATGAAACCATATAACTGTTCAAATGTTTATTAGTAATTACTTGAAGTTGAGCAGAGGGTTATTATTATAAGTCACTTGAAATATTTTACTGCTTGCAAATTGTCAGATAGGAATACTTGCCGCTGTTATTGCTGTGTAACGCTGCGAACATTGATTATTAAAATAGTCAAGTAAGTGTTTTAAAAAATGACTGTAATCTAATATTTTCAAATGAATAAAATTCAGCATTAGAAAACCCAAAAGGAATTGATATACTGTTAAATAAACCAAACCAAATAATCTACTAAACTATAATAAAATGGAATGTTACTGCAGAATGTATTTAATTGTGCATGAATGATCAAAGAAAAAAAAAACGAATTGTATTACTGAGAGAATTACGCCTATTAGGTTTTTCAAGATGAGCAGTAAAATAGTTACATATCTTTATTGCTTATTCAATAGTTAAAATCTGAACAAAAGACAAATATATTTAAACTGATAAATCGCTTAAATAAAAAAAAATCTACGAAACAATCCATAAAACAACAGGAATTTCCTAATATAAAAATATTCAGAATTGCTCATGAATCTCAAACAATTTTTTTAAATTATTTTTTCTCCAAGCAAAAATAGCTAGATTAAAATATTAATATGACGTAGGCCAAAAATGAATAAATCCTCTATGAATATGTATGCGCTTGTCTTGTACAATGTAACCCAATACGAACTGTCGCATGTTACTTACAGAAAAGAGAGACTAGTCTGGGCTCCTATATAGTTTAATCGTCATCGTCGTAGGAAATGGACACGGTGACCCGGGTTCAAATCCTGGCCTAGGTTGTTTGTATTACCCATAGCTCTAATATCATAGGGTAATGTATGAATCCAGCTATTCTCCATCCAGCAATGAGTAAATACTAGAGTAGACTCGGCTTTTTAAACTTGATTTGCGACCTGGTCTAAGAGAGAAGAAGTCTAAACTCAAAACTGTCAAGCTCGGCCTAAAAAAAAGACCTTGTCTAACATGAAGAAAGAAAAATATGTATATTTACGCAATTATACTTTTGTTTATAGAGGCACGGGAATTGTTGTTTTTTATTTTGTTTTTGTTATTGATTTTTAATGCCATAAAGATTGGTAGTAAATAATGCCTAATATACCCGTTTTATTTGAATAATGTTCTACTAGAAATAATTCCGTCTTTGATTTATAAGAAAATTATCTTTATCAAAAAATTGACTAGTGTGTACTTATTTATGGGCGTTACTCTTGTTGGGAAATTTCTTTTACAATGTGGTTAATTTTCTTTGTTTAATGTCATGTCCAGATTTGTGGGTTATTTATTGTCAAAGCCATACTTGTAGAAAAATAGTAGTGGTACTAATTAACCCCTAGCTAAAAGAATAAGGGGTTTTATACTTATCCCAAGGGCATTAATCCGAAAATGAGGGTAATAGCACGTCTAGTTTAGTTTGGTTTGGTTTGTTTCTTGGTTCAATGGCATGCTAACATTTGTGGGTTATTAAATGCCAAAGCCAATCTTATTAGAAGAACTTTTGTAGTATTATTCAACCCAAAGTACCCCTTTATTGCAATTACTCCTTGTTCCACTCTTACCCGGAATAGTAGGACCGGACCTATTTGGATACTATCAATGTGTCAAATAGATATAATTGCAAATCATTTATTTGTATTAGATAAGAATGATTGATACTAGATTGGAATACTTGCAAATATAAAGGTACAATGTACCCAATTCCCTGACATCTAGGCATAAAATAACTCTAGACCGGTTGACACGCTTAAAAATTAATCAATCATTTTTTTTTCGGCATGAATCCAATTGTTTCTGTTCTCTCTTTAATTACTTTTTCTTTTCAGTGCAGTCTTGTCAACGGAACGCTATTATGACAAAGGCCAGTAAATAAAAGTAGTTTAAGTAGAAAAGTGCGTGACCATAAGATGGTCACTAACAATAAAGAATAAACAGTGGAAAGCCATGTTGCTGAGAAGTATAACTAATCTAATCTAAATTTAAAAACTTCAAAAGAAAAATGAATTAATTACTTGTCACACTGAAATAATTATTCACTTTCAATTAAACATTACATATACTTATGCCTTAGATTATAGATAGAGCGGCAAGCTAGAAAAGTAAAATACATAGAATTATTGCCTTGACAGGACTAATAGTATGGAGGATACAAAAACCTCCTAAATATCACAGATTTAATTAAAATGACATTTTCTTTGCAAACGCTTGTTTAGAATCCAAATAATTTCCTAAATATCACAGATTCAATTAAAATGATATTTTTCTTTAAATGCAGTTCGATTGAATCCATATAATTCCATAAATATCACAGATTCAATTAAAATGATATTTTTCTTTGCATCTTTTCTATCGAATCCATATGATTTCCAAACAGATCTACTTAATCTATAGACTGGATAGTAAGGGATACTATGAATCAAGGTTAGAGTGGACCTGGGAGTAATGTCAGCGAAAGGGTACTTCACACAACATAGATGTCAACAACAGAAAAGGTAAATACGGTTTACTGTCATACCCAGAACATCCTTTTATGAAGGGTCTTGCCCCCTGCAGGGGATACAGCGCATTCTGAGTCTCATTGACAGTGCAATGATGTAGACGGGTACCTGAACTAGTGATAAATATTTCTCTTTAACTAAGTGTTTCTAATGATGTAACTTAAATAACAACGAATAGGAATGAAAATCCTTGGCATTTAAAAAAAATTTTTTAAAACATTTCTACTTTTGTCTTATCTTCAGCAGATCCAAGATGTCTGTTTCGCGTGGGGGGGGGCGGAAAGAAGAAATTCTTTAAGTCGCATATCGAATTGCAAATGACTCATTATTACGAAAATATCTGATAATTTCTTCGCAATTAGAAAGTCGGAAAACATCTGCAGAATAAAAGTTATTTTCTGCAGATAAAATCTGCAGCCTCTAATTAATACTGCCAACTAATTGCTGCAGCTGCGTTTTCACAGTGACTTTCAGTGCAACACAAGATGTGCAGGACTGTATATGACATTTAACGACTGTGCCTTCTCGTTTTCGGATTGTGTCTTATCCTTTCTCGATTCATTCTCCTATTTTACACGTTATTTTTCTCGACTTTCTTTGCCATTCTTTTCTCTGATTTTTTTATTGTTTAAAGAGATTATTTAAAATAATCAACAGTAGGTTGAGTAACATCTATATAAAGTAACCATCGATCTCCAAATAAATTAAAGTTAATAGAAAATGGAATCATTGATTTCTTTTATAATTGCTCTAGCATAAGGCTTATATGGTGATTAGGGTGCCTTTGTTTCTGCGTTGAAACCGTGTGACAATTTTCTTGGTCTAATAAGGTTTAGGTTTACGTTTCCTTGCTTAATAGCATATCAACCTTCGTGAGGTATTTAATGTTAAAGAACAGTTGCTGTGGGAGGGAATAAGGGGGTTAATACATTTCTCAAAGTCAACATTTCTGAAAGTGAACGTTATAGTACGACTGGCTTTAAATTCGATTACTACGATATGACAGTCCAGCAAGTTAGCCACCAAACTACGGTGACTCCCCCGGGTATAATTTGAAGCAAAATTTGTAATGCAGGTGTTCATTGTAGGTATCTGCTCACTAGTTGGTAAAATGACGCAGCACAATCTTTCTTGAGCTGGAACAAAATAAATGGTCGTTTTGAATCACAAAATCCTGGAATTGTTTCCTGGATGTAATTAAAAGTAGAATTTGCAATGCTTATTTTTTAGAAAGAAGTTTCTCACCAAATGACGCAACACAATCTTTCTCGCGTTGGTTGAAAATAAATTGTGTTTTGAACAAAAACCTGAGAGCATTTCCTGAATGTAATTAAAATCAGAATTTAGAATGCTAATTTTCAAAGCTTTTCAAAATTTGGTCAAATGACACAACAAAGTCATTCTCGGGTTGAATCAAAATGCCTACTGGTGGTATATATTATAGACATTCGTTTGTCGTTGTTAGATTCCAAACATTTAAGGTTCATAAATCAGACCTTTCCAATATAGAAGATATGTGATTTAAAAGACAGTAAGCAGGAAGCCTAACACTTGTCTTTGATTCCTTGACAGTTCCATAAACTTGACATTAACAACCGCAGTTAGTTGACTCCGTTCAAAAATCAGTCGGCCATCATGATATATATATATATATATATATATATATATATAACAGTGGTCGAGCTGTCTGTCTGTATTGTACATCTATTACTCTCTCTCTCTCTTTCCCTTTATACACACGCACATATGATAATCATCATTAAATCGTGCTGATATCTCAGAATTCCTTGACTCTCTCTCTCTCTCTCTCTCTCTCTCTCTCTCTCTCCATCCGTCCATAACTTTCAGCCGATTCTCCAGACTGCACACAGTGTCCGTAAAAAGCTGATGTATGTACGTCCTTGCTAGTTGACTAACAATGGTACGTCCATATATGGGTGGCATAAGAGAACATTGCTTAAGAGTTCGTCTTTACTTCAACAATATTGCCCAGCATGTGTACTTTGTCTTAATCCGATGATTTTTGTGATGGGAGATAAGAGGCCGTGCAACAGCTGATTTTTAGGATCCAGCTTCCATAATTTGTTCAAAACAGCACACAGTATTAGAAAAATATCGAATTAGGAACACGAAGTCCGTGAACATCCAGCTTAACACAAGGCTTTACACCATTATACATTACGACTGGTTAGCTACTTTTCCAACTCTTCCGTCTGATGATTGCGTACACCTCATGAAACTTAAAGAAACGGATTTTCTGTCCATAACTTGATTGTTTTACTTGCTCTGTCGAAGTGACATCGAGCATTCTACTTTCAACCGCTTCCTATTTCTCTTCATCTTAATATATATATATATATATATATATATATATATATATAAGTAAAGTAAGCGACTGTAGTCGAGGGCGACCCGAAGGGTCCCTTTTCAGTAGCTACTACACCGAGGTGTAAGAGAGGGCGCTACTCCTTTCCCTGGATTGCTCCACTTTACCCTTGATACGTACCTTATAATGCTGGGTGTTAAGTAAGGAGGTATCAACTACCATTTTTTAAGTCTTCGGTATAACTCGACCTTGGACTGAACCCCGGTCTCCCGGACGATTGGCGAACACTCTATGGCTATTGCGCGTCAAAACTGGATTCGTGATTTTTTTTTTCAAATAGGTGGTGATTCGTTAGACCTCGTTTACTCGTCGAGATAGCAATCCACACATCGTCAATGGACGAGTCTCTCAGCCAAATACATGTCTTCATTAATTTTTTTTGTTGTGTTTGCCCTTTTCATGCCACAAATTCCCTTGGAAAAAGGCATGAACCAATCTTTTGTCTCCTTTTGCTAAAGCTAAAACAGTAGGGCAGATGGCTTTCTCTAGTTTTGGTAGGGTAACCGGTCTAGAAGGAAAAAAGCTCTTCCTTCAAAACCTAAAGAATTAGCCAGCGATAAATCTTGCTAAAAACTGAGCAAAATTTGTTCCTAGACCTTAGAAAAAGTGAAAGAAGCTCATGGACAAGATGTCTTGTGCTGTGTCCGGTATTTGACTTCAAGGGAATACGAACACTTGAATAGACTTTCCTGGCAGAAATACTGAACTTGTTGAGAAAGTGCACAAGCTAGTGAGGCTGAAGATTTGATGGGGTAGGCATTTCTATTGAATGGAAAAGCTATTATTATTGTATAATACGGACTTATTTTCCAGGTTTTTTTTATTAAATCCTAAAATGAGAACAAGATAATACCTTTCTGTTCGGTCTTGTGTGTTGTCATATTCAGGATGACATGAAAGAAATATTGTCCAAACTAATCATTGTGTAACAAACACTTTCGTTTTATACCTCCATAGAAGAATAGCCACTGGAATACGTGTTTATATATAATTTCTTTCCTCTATTGGGAATTTATTTTCGCTGAAAATTTGTTATATTTTTGCTCTAAATACTGTGAGAATGTGTTTCGAAGAAAAATTTAAACAATATCAATTATTATTTTTAGTTAATAAAAACCGGATAAAAAGTTTAACAAACTTAACATAAATTTAACCGCTGCAAATTCCAAAAAGTCTATGCGTATTATATACGAGAGATATTTTTATCCAGATTTTCGAAGCTGAAATTTACAGTTTCGTATTATACACAAATGTGTGTAATATACGGTACTGAAGGGTTTTGGATGACTAGAGCTACTTATATGATTCAGTGTGGTGAAACCAATGCATATTCTTTGAAAACTATCTTAACAAGTACCGAATCGAAGGTATGTGGTCACGATCCCAAAACGAAACTCGATTATCTGTATAGAAATCTTCATCATCACTAAGACCAAAGATGGCTCACTAAGTTTATAGCCAGGCAGAAGTGCTGGCCAGGATTTTGTTTTGACTGTGAATGAGTAATTGAACTATGTTTAGGCTCCGGAAGGTCAAACTATTAACGAACAACATAACTTTGAAGCATGATCGGTCATACTGTGCGTCACAAACCGCAAGACGAGTGGTCCATGGGGTCGGATGCAAATTAGCCATTACAGTCCAATTGTACCCTCTGCTCAATTCATTCAGCAGTTTTTGTCGAAATAAATGAAATACCATCCTCGCTCCGTGCAAATATTTCATAAACTGAAAATTCATCAAAAGGGGTTGAGATTAGAGGACGTTTAAAGTTCGGCTTCACATTATATTAAGAACGACGCTTCAGTGAAGCGTCGATCAATGGAAAAGTGGCAGGAATAAATGTGCTAAATGAGGTGCCCGTGGTGTGATGGTTATCGTAGTAGGAAATGGACACGGTGACACAAGTTCAAATCCTTGACGAGACTGATTGCATTTCACATAGCACTAATACACATAGGAAAGGTATGAATTCAATTATTCTCCATCCAGCTATGGGTAAATAGGGCAGACTGGTTTCTTCAGTCCTGGTTTGGCAACTAGTCTAGGAGAAGGAAAAGTCTGAATTCAAACCTGTTAAACTCCGCTTAAAAATTGACCTTGTGTCATATCCTGCCCGAGCGGAGGGGTTGGTAAATATGATAAATGTGCTAAATGAGGACTATTTTGCATGAAATCAACGTTTAATTCCTCGTCCAATTATATGTTGAAAAAATACAATCACATTATTTCTGAAGCAAACTTGGTTTCTATATATAATGCTGATGAATACTCCCTTCAAAAGCACACGCACACACACATTTTTTCGTGGGGATAGGAAAAAATACAGCCGTCGGATGAGATCAGCTAGATCAGACAAGTGTATTTTTGATCCTGTTTCATTGGCCGGTATAGAGAACATTTAATTTTTTTTTAAAAAACATTTTTGAAATCAACTATTTATTCATACTCATATATACAGTATGGAACGATAAAATTGTCGCCCTTGAAAAGACGACATAATTCCATTTCCGTTTAATGAAAACTGGTTTTCTTTTTTTTTTTTTTTTTGTTGCAGACCATCTACTAGTTGGCCAGTTGTGTACCAATCCCAAGAGCGATAGGAGCCTTCTATCATGTCTGAAAGTGACATAATGTTCAACGAGCGAGATCAGAGAAGCGCCACTGTACAACTCATGCTCTCTACCGATCCAGGTTATGACAACAGGACCATTGTCAGCACTCTCAAAATGCAAGTCTGGATTGCCACAAATAACAGGAACGTGACCAGGGTGATGAAAACCAAGTTTCCGGCTTCTTTGGTGTGGTTTCAAGTGAGGGCCACCTCATGCCACCTCACGTCTTCGAAGTCGGCTTGAAAGTCAACACCAAAGTGTACCTGGATGTGCTGAGGAATGTGGTGATCCCCTGGTGCGATCAGGTGGCCGGTGGTAGACCCTGGGTGTGGCAGCAGGACTTGGCGCCGGTCCACAAGTCCAAAGAAACCCAGGCTTGGCTTCAGAGGGAGAGCTACGACTTTGTACCCTTCTCTTACTGGCTCCCCTCCTCCCCCGACCTGAACCCGCTGGACTACTTCGTTTGGTCATACGTCAGGAACATCACCAACATGACCTCCAACCGTATCGAGGCGGTGATTGAGGCTGAAGGCGGCTACATCGAATAGATGTCAGCTCTACTACATAATCAAGTTACCTGAATTGATTTTTTCAATAAAAGTTTTAATATAAAACTGTAGTGTTGTTTTCATTAGGACGACAATTTTATCGTTTCACCCTATATATATATATATATATATATATAAGAATAAGATGAAATTGCGACATCACCGCCACTAAAAATATTATTGCATAAACGTATATAAGAGGTGTACTCATTTTTAGCCGGTTACAAATTCATATCTTTGGTTACAGATTTTGCTATGAAATAAAATCTAATTATATCTGTTTTGGCTGTATACCATGCCACTAGAAATAATAAAACCTCAATATCTTCCATATATATATATACATATATATATATATATGGGGGAGTCGTTTATGGTATAATAGACATCGTCGTAGGAAATTGGCACAGCAATACGAGTTCAAATCCTGGACAAGACTGTTTTTATTTCACATAACGCTAATACTCTTGGGAAAGGTATGGATCCAATAGAGAGCAGTCTTGGCTCTTTAACCTTGGTATGGCAACCGATCTAGGTGAAGGAAAACTCTGAATTGAAACCTTTGGAACTCTGCTTAAAAATGACCTTGTTTTACATCCTGCTCGTGCTGAGGGATAGGTATATATGTGTGTTTGTGTGTTTGTATTTTTGTGTGTATTTATGTGGTTGTGTGTGAGAGAGAGAGAGAGAGAGAGAGAGAGAGAGAGAGTGCGTGCGTGCGCGCACGCGTTTGTATGTGTTTCTATGTGCGTGTATGTAGAATAACAATTATCATCTTAAGGAAATGAAATGGACGACCCAAGTTCAAACCCTGAATGAGGCTGTTTGCTTACCACTTCGTGCTAATACCCTCAGGAAAGACATGAATCCATGTCTTCTTCTCTCAGCTACGTCTAAAATTGTAGAGCAGACTTGGTTATCTAGCTTTGGTAGAGTAACCCATCTAGAAGAAGGAAAAACTAATAGAATTCAAAAGCTGACGAGTATCATTTGAAAAATATGTGGTTTATTGTGGCTTTGTTCTTTTCTCATCAGCTTATCCAAAAGATTTGCAGGTTCTACACAGGCTGTCACCACAATAAAAAAAAATCCCATGAGTAGGTAGTCCAAAGGCTGAAATCATTAACTGAATTACTATGTCCTTATACATCAAGATAGACAGGAGAGTACATTTTTATCTATTTATAAATCCATCTATGAATCCTTATGACATAATAAACAAATATATGCATTTTCTCAAAACAGACGTACACACGTACACACACACACACACACACATATATATATATATATATATATATATATATATAGGCTGAAGAATGTACTGAATTACATGTACGAATATATGTCTGTTCCTCAATCTCACTTCCTGTCTTCTCGTCTATACATAAATAACATTTATTCTTTTGCTAAGCTATGTTACTTGAAGCGTGTAGGCAGATGTGATGCCCGGTACATTTGTATAGTCATAATACTAATCGGATTTTCTATGGAGTTACGAGTCAATGTGAAAAAAAGAATGAGAGAAAGGATAAAGGAATTGTTGAAGGAAAGGAGGATTCTGAGAAAGAAAAAAAAAAGGGTAAACTGAAAAGAAAGAAAAGATGAAGGGGGAAATGTTGGCCAAAAATAACATTTTACAATCGATAGAGAGTTAAAATATTTATGGAAAAAAACTATGTGAAAAATGAAGAATGCACCAGAAATTTGGGGGAGATAGATAGCTTGGTCTGTTTTTTATTTTTTTATTTTTTTATTTTTTTTTTTTGTTTAATGCCATATCAACCTTCGTGGGTTATTTAACGCCCAAAGCCATCATTGTAGAAAAATAGCAATGACACTATTTAACACATAGTTGGGAAATAAGTAGGTCCATACCTTTCTCAAGAGTTTTAGTCCGAAAGTGAACCTAATAGTGAGACTAGATTTTGAACTCGCTTACTACGATACGAGAGTACACCTGGTATAATTGGAATCTATATTGACGTTTACATCTTGAAATTATTTTCCTTATCCTATTAAACGATATATATATATATATATATATAGTGATGATGATGACTCCCACACGTTAACTGATGATAGCCGGGTTAAACACCAAAAGTACGACTCAAATACCCTGTTTAAGAACTAATTAACCTTAATAAAAGTTACACAAGATACCTAAGATGATAGTGTAGCAAGATTGGATTATACTGTCATACCGGTACGACACTTTTGTCATTTTCTGAGCCCATATAGCTACAGCCATTTGGCAAACAAAGCGAGGTAACTGTTGAATATGCAAACTACAAGTTTTATTTCAGAGTATATTCTCTTTCGACTTTTCCAATTATAGGATACATACAATTCAACTGCTTTTTGATGTTCGAACTTCTTTCGCCAGTTTTGATTTGGGAGTTAACTTTTCACGACGGCATTTTCACAAGACTAGAACCTCTTCTACCCAATATGTATATATATATATATATATATGAAAACATATTTTCTGGGAGTGCACTTATTTATAGGAGATAACTCTTCTCCATATATATGTATATATGAGTATGTTTGTGTTTGAGTGTCTGTGGGTGTATGTGTGGGGCATTATGATTATCGTCCTAACGAAATGGTATCAACGAACTAAGTTCAAATCCTTGGACGAGATATTTTGTAAACCATATTCTCCTATTTTCACCTTTCATATATATATATATATATATATATATATATGCATGTAATTTTTAGTTTTATATCTATTCTATGATTCAGACGGTATAAAAAAAACAGATGATACAATTTATAGATTGAAAAATATTACAGAAACTGACATTTGGGAAAAATTCCATAAAGATCGAAAAGACTAAAACCATTCGTACTAGTTGAAAATAATCAAACAATATCACATTGCCAAGTCAAAAACAAAACAAAAACCAGCGATAGAATACCTTAAGCTAAAACGTAAGAGTGCTCAATACACAAAGTAGTGCGAAATACGAATACTTACAGAGCCCGAAGTAATCTCGATTGACAAAATCAAAGAGAATGGCTTCGAACTGACGAAGAAAAGAAGCAGAAGATACCCCGCAACAACAATTACCGATGCCGACTACGCCGATGATATAGCGATACTGGCAAATACACCTAACCAAGCCGAAACACTTCTGCATAGTTTGGAACGAGCAGCAGCAAGCATAGGCCTCTATGTTAATGCACACAAAACGGAATATATGTGCTATAACCAAACGGGGGACATCTCCACTCTAGAAGGAACCCCACTTAAACTAGTAGACAAATTCACGTACCTAGGAAGCAGCGTCGAATCAACCGAAAAGGACATCGAAACGAGGTTAACGAAAGCATGGACAGCTATCAATAGGCTATCGATTATATGGAAATCAGACCTAACCGATAAAATGAAACGCAGTTTCTTCCAGGCAGCGGTCACATCGATACTGCTATATGGATACACTACATGGACGCTAACAAAACGGCTGGAGAAGAAGCTAGATGTCAATTACACAAGAATGATGCGTGCAATCCTGAACAAGTCCTGGCAGCAACACCCCATAAGACACCAACTGTACGGCCACCTGCCCCCTATCACGAAAACTATTCAAGTTAGACGAACCAGACATGCAGGACACTGCTGGAGAAGCAGAGATGAACTCATAAGAGATGTACTCTTATGGATCCCCACACATGGCCGCGCAAAAGCAGGACGACCAGCTCGAACGTACATTCAGCAGCTATGTGAGGATACAGGATGTTGTCCAGAAGACCTACATAGGGCGATGAACGATAGGGAGGAGTGGCGAGAGAGGGTCAGGGATATCCGTGCTACCAGCGCGATATGATGATGATGATGATATATATATATAGTCAGAATTATCCTGATGATCCGGTTATATACATATATATATATATATATACATGAAAGGCAAAAATAAGAGACAGGCTGAGAGGAAAACAAATATATGCTTAAATTGTTTGAAAAGTGTTAAAAATGAAGAGCAAGACAGAAAAACGTGAAAAGTGAAGAAAATGACAATCGACATGGGGAAAGAGAAAGAGAAAGAAAGGGGAATAGATAAAAGGAAATTTTTTTGAAAATTCTTCCACGAGTAATGAGAAACTAAAACAAAGAACATTTCCAAAGAAGGACAAACAAAAATGGCAAGATGTTACTGAGGTGAACATTGATCTAATGCTCATTATATACAGAAATATGTTCACAATAAAGGTCTTTTGTTTCTGAAACTCTTTCTTTATTTCATTGCTCCCATTTAAAAATCTCTATGTATGTGTATATAAGCCTTTGTCATTAGACAGAAACGTCTTATACACTATATATATAGGGCACCTCTGGTGGTGTAACGGTTAGAAAGCTAGACTAGCAAACCTACACGAGTGAGTTCGAGTCTCATTGGGTACCCCATTCATTCGGCCTTGTGCCACATCGAAGCAAAGAGCTCGTAAATTACTATACATTATACATATATATGTGTGTGTGTGTGTGTGTGACTGTGCAAAAGACGAAAATTGGGGACAGGCAGGGCGATGAATAAATAGGTGAATCTTTTATAAAAAGAAAAAAGTATTAACAATATCGTCACATTCAGAGAAGTGTGTAAAATTCTTTTAGAAAATTTTCAACAAATTTATTGGATTGCATCGGACAGTTTCTTTTAGTTCTGTTAACCATATATGATTTGATACATACGTATATATAAACAGGATTTTGAATTAAATAACCCACAGGTGTTGATATCCCATAAAACACCAGCCAATTTGTAAGCAACATTCTCCAATGGACTCCTACACATGGATACACCAATATTGATTGGCCGGCAAAAGCTTACATTCAGCAGCCTTGTGCAAACACAGGGTGTCTTCTTCAGAATTCACAATAAACGATGGTTGATTGGGACGGATAGTGAGAGAGAAATAAAGAAATCTGTGCCGTCGGTGTGCCTTGATCATGATAATGATGATTACAATAAATAATCATATCTCAAAAGAGAAACAGAATACCTGTAAATGACTTTACAAATTGATTTTTGCAGAAAAGCTCATTTATATCAAGGATAATAAAGAGAAACAAGACAAATATTGACGATGCTGAGATAAAGTCGAGACCGTCAATCACATAAAAAGCCAATACAGTGTAGAGAGTGTAGTGCAGAGGCCGAAAAACGCAACTGCTTATATATTTATTTATCTCGTAATCTCAGCTAATCCTGTTTGAATATAGAAGGTCACCGAAAGTATGAAAGGAAGTATGAAAAAGACAGGGGAATGATTTTGACAAATCCGAATTGGAGAATGGCTTCCCGTACGATGACATTTTTGAAATATCGAGAGTCAGGAATTCAGAAATCCCTAAGGCAGTTAAGCGATAGAGAAAGATTATCCGGTAAGGAAGATTGAAGTGCTTGGTGGAAACAGGAAGATAGATCAGCTGACGCGTAGTATATCTTTATTACTATCATTATTATTATTATTATTATTATTAGTAGTAGTAGTAGTAGTAGTAGTAATACAAGCAGATGGAGTCAAATGGAATAACAATTGAAACGTATATGAATATGAATAGACCGTTTCAAAACATTGAATATGAATAGGGTGTTTCAAAAAGTTTGATATCATTTGAGATGTACTGGATGTTTCATAAAAAGTGATATAATTTCCTTATCTAATAACGTAACAAGTGATCTAGAATTTTAACAGCATGGGTAGGTCTAAATCAAACTTCTATGAACAGTGTTTAAACGTCTTTCCTTTTGCTGTGAATGGCAGCCTGAAAAAAAAAAAATGTTTTAAAAAGGATGCGACAGTTTTCTTGAAAACTTGTATTTAAACTATTTTGAGAACAATTTAAAAAAGACAGTCGTTTATATACTTTCCTGTAATCGTAGGCTACAGTTGTTTTTTTTTTTTAAATTTTGTAAAGGTTAAGTTACTCGCTTTTCTCTACTAAATGTATCAGTTTTAGTGTAATGACTCGCTTTCTGTGTAATTGATACAATATAATGCTGATTCATATATATATATATATATATATATATATATATATATATATATATATATATATATAACTTCCTGCCAAAATTTACTATATATATGTATATATATATTATTGAATACTATTTTATTTTATTTGGTTATTTCATTTTAATACTGATGGCTTCAAGGATTAAGAAGCGTTTTTATTATGATTTTTACGTATTAATTTGGTTTTATTTATGAGGAGTTTTCGTACTTTGGCAGGTGTAAATTTTTCAGACTTTATAGTTATATCTTATTTTATGGAACAAGTATCAGAAATGTCATAGTGAATGTCCTCCAAAATATAAAATACCTCAGGTAAAAAGCTTAATCCATAAAAAATATTTTGCAAAGAACTTATTTATATAAAACAAAGTCTAGTCAACAATTTGATCGATCAACCAGTCGATCAACAAATAAAACTCTATCTTCATACAATTTACCAAAATATAAAATGGCAACATTAACACTTAACTCATATTACAGAAATCAGATTGACAAAAGATATAAATTAAATCAACAAACAATAGCTTACATTATATAGAGACTTACGAAAACGCATCGAAACACTGAAAATCATTAACCTCATCATCAATTACACCATATTTCATCATCATCATCATCATATCGTGCTGGCAGCACGGATATCCCTGACCCTCTTTCGCCACTCCTCCCTATCGTTCATCGCCCTAGGCAGGTCTTCAGGACAACAACCTGTATCCTCACATAGCTGCTGAATGTACGTTCGTGCTGGTCGTCCTGCTTTTGCGCGGCCGTGTGTGGGGATCCATAAGAGTACATCTCTTATGAGTTCATCTCTGCTTCTCCAGCAATGTCCTGCATGTCTGGTTTGTCTAACTTGAATAGTTTTCGTGATAGGGGGCAGGTGGCCGTACAGTTGGTGTCTTGTTGGGTGTTGCCGCCAGGACTTGTTGAGGATTGCACGCAGCATTCTTGTGTAATTGCCATCTAGTTTCTTCTCCAGCCGTTTTGTTAGCGTCCGTGTAGTGCATCCATATAGCAGTATCGATGTGACCGCTGCCTGGAAGAAACTGCGTTTCATTTTATCGGTTAGGTCTGATTTCCATATAGTCGATAGCCTATTGATAGCTGTCCATGCTTTCGTTAACCTCGTTTCGATGTCCTTTTCGGTTGATTCGACGCTGCTTCCTAGGTACGTGAATTTGTCTACTAGTTTAAGAGGGGTTCCTTCTAGAGTGGAGATGTCCCCCGTTTGGTTATAGCACATATATTCCGTTTTATGTGCATTAACATGGAGGCCTATGCTTGCTGCTGCTCGTTCCAAACTATGCAGAAGTGTTTCGGCTTGGTCAGGTGTATTTGCCAGTATCGCTATGTCATCGGCGTAGTCGGCGTCGGTAATTGTTGTTGCGGGGTATCTTCTGCTTCTTTTCTTCGTCAGTTCGAAGCCATTCTCTTTGATTTTGTCAATCGATGTTCTAAGTACGTAGTCTAGACAAATGATAAAGAGATACGGAGCCAGCGTGTCTCCTTGTAGTACTCCTGCTACTATGTCGAAGTATTCTGTGTCTCCATCTGGTGATCGTACTTTTACTTTAGTGTTTCTATAGAGAATCGTTATTGCCGCTACGGTTTCTTTAGGTATGCCGTACGCTAGTAGGATTTGTTCCATCTTTCCTCTGTGAATGGAGTCGAAAGCCTTGGTAAAGTCGACAAATATTAATGTCGCTTGTAGGTTCTTTGCCCGTACACCTTCAAGGATTCTGCGGATGGTTAATATTTGTGAGGTCGTAGATCTATTTCTTCGGAAGCCATTTTGGTTTTTTCTAAGTATGTTGTCGATTTTGGGTTCTATTCTGTTTCGTAGTAGGGCATTGTAGATTTTGGCAGCTATGGATGTAAGTGTTATGCCTCGGTAGTTTTTGGCTAATCCGAGGTCCCCCTTTTTAGGGAAGGGGAGTATGCATCCCTTCGTCCATCTATCTATCGGATTTTGATTGTATACTGCGTTGCAGTGTCGGAGCAGTATGTCGTCGAATTGTCTGGTCTTCCATACTTCCGGGGGAATTTCGTCCAGTCCTGCAGCTTTCCTATTTTTAATTTTTCTGAGAACCGAGTCGAGTTCTTCTTGTGTGAACGGTCCAAGTTTAATGTCTAATTGTTTGCTAATTATTCTGGTGATTGGTTCAGGCGTTATTTTTGGTGGGTTTCCAAGTAAGTTTTCGAAGTGCTGTTTCCACAGTTTTATTCTTTCTTGTTGGTTTGCTGCTTTAAGTTTTGCTTTGGCCGTGTTCTTTCTTCTGCTCACTTCGTTTATTGTTTGCCAGGCAATTCTAGATTGTCTATCTTCCACCGAGTCTCTAATCTTATCTATCTGATTTTGAATGTATTCTGTCTGTTCCTTTATATATATGCCTGCTAATTGATATTGTGCCGTTTTTAGTTTTAAGGCATTTGTGTTTGTTGGGTTTTTTCGATAGTTTTTGGAGGCTGTTTTCACTAGTGCACGTTTTTCTCTCACCGCTAAAGTTTCCCATGGGACTCTATATTTAGTTTTAATTTTTGTTGGAATGTATTTTGCTGCTGCCTCAAGGTGTGCATTGACGAAATTTTCGTATTCGTCGTTTGGTGTACTTTTTTCCGTCTTTTCTTGTAGTGTTTCGAATCTGTTTCTTAATTCTAATACGTATTTATCTCTTACATCTTTGTTGTTTAATAGGGCCCAGTCATAGTGTTTGGTGGTCGCTGTTCGTTTGTCGTTTTTTCGTAGGCTTAACCGTATTTTCGCCGTGACTATTCGGTGATCGGTGGACACACCCTCGAAAGAGGAGTATGCCTCGCAATTCAATGCACTATTTTTCCATTTCTTGTTTATAAGGACGTAGTCTATCTGAGCTTTAGTATTGTTTGCGTACGTGTATGTCCATAGTTTGCCCTCTCTTTTTTGGTAGTTTGTATTGAGGCATGCTAATCTATTTTCTATCATGAAATCTGTTAGATGTTGCCCATTCCTATTTGACGTGTTGTGGAGGCTGTATTTGTTGTTTCCGTTTTTCCCGATTTGTGCATTCATGTCTCCGCCAATGACTAACATGTTGTGTTTCGGGATGCTACGCACTAATGAGGATAACTCATCGTAGAAGGTGACTATTTCATTTTCTTCACTAACATTGGTGGGGCTGTAGCATGAGACGATTGTTGCTCTGGGGTTTCCGTTAAATGTAGCTACCATCATTCTAGGTTGTATTTTCTCTATGCTATTAAGCGTTTTTAGTGCTCTAGGTCCTATAAGCAAACCTACCCCTCCTACTGCGGCGTTGACAGAGTTTTTCCATGCGGATACAGTGGCGAGCGACCATCCATTGCCAGTTTCGTGATATTTGATATCTTCTGTGTGCGTGTATCTGTGTTCTTGTATGCATATTATGTCTATTTTATGTTCTTCGGCCGATGCGATTAGCTCTGGGAGTTGTCCTATTCTATTTAAGGTTCTTACGTTAAATGTGGCTATTTGTAGTGTTTGCTTGCATTTTAGTAGTTTTGATTGTTTGAGCTCTGTAGCTGATTTTTCGAACACCGAGGCCAGGGCTCCAACCTCAGCAGGACGCGCCCCTTTTTTACCCGCGCGAAGAGCGATGTGGTTTGTGTAAGTGGTTTGAGTGTGGGTCATGGTTATCTTTCGATGGCTGTTTTATTCTCTTCTATAGAAGCCACTCTTATAGAGGAGCAGCAGTAGTTCCCCGATCGAACTGTCGATCCTGAGCGAAAAGTCTTCAGACTCACGTCCAGGACCCATTTGGGTATTGAGTTTGGTCGTCCATTGTTTTATTCAAATACCTTTACGTACATCATGCTGCTTCCCATGTGTACATTTATATATATAAAAAAAAAAAAAAAAAAAAAAAAAGGTGGGGGAATTTATTTTAAGTTTTAACTTAGTTAAAGTCCAACATTAAGGTACTTTCTTAAGACTTTCACTAGTACTGACTTATACTTTTACGAATTTTTAAATTATTCGATAGAAGATATTCAAAAACATTCTGCCTTGTTCGCTGACATGTGGATAGGCTTAATATCAAATTGGCTTTATAGTAGAGTAAGCGTGCTTTTACATTTAAAACGCATAGTTTAAGCATTATTTCACAAACAAAATACAGCATAACATTTTGTAAAATTCAGCATTTTAAATTGGAATTAAAGACATACTGACCAATATTGACATATTTCTTCCACTCGGCTCCTGAGTTCAAATGCTACATCTTCGTTTGGACTTTTATTTACTACTGATATTTTAGGTAGCTTTGGGGGTGGCGGTCTACTGGGGTGGAGGGGAGAATTCGTTTTTGTTGGTTTTTTTTTTTTTTTTTTTTTTCCTTTTTCCCTTTCTGAGGGGGGTGGCTGTGGTAGCATTCTAGGCTTTTCTTCTAAACTACTGTTAGGGCTTTCTTTACGAATTTTTAAATTATTCGATAGAAGATATTCAAAAACATTCTGCCTTGTTCGCTGACATGTGGATAGGCTTAATATCAAATTGGCTTTATAGTAGAGTAAGCGTGCTTTTACATTTAAAACGCATAGTTTAAGCATTATTTCACAAACAAAATACAGCATAACATTTTGTAAAATTCAGCATTTTAAATTGGAATTAAAGACATACTGACCAATATTGACATATTTCTTCCACTCGGCTCCTGAGTTCAAATGCTACTTCTTCGTTTGGACTTTTATTTACTACTGATATTTTAGGTAGCTTTGGGGGTGGCGGTCTACTGGGGTGGAGGGGAGAATTCGTTTTTTTTTTTTAACACCATATTTAAAACATCAAATCTCATTGTTAAAAATAATACAAACTTCCTTGAATCCTGCCCAGACCAAACAAATGTAGTATATAAATTTACATGTCAAATTTGAGTGTGTCTACCTGAACAAATTAATTGGTCATACAATAACCACTCTATCCCATCCACATATATACCACCTTTCTGATACTAGTACCATAAAGCCATTATAAAAAATTGCTTTTTCAAAGGAGAAAAATCACCCGACCCTAGAAGTTAGGGTTAGGTTAAAAAGAATTTCTTGCGAGCTGACGAATTACGAACTAAGGAACTAAGATATGTTTCACATTGATATATGGCCGGACGGTTAACGTCAGAGTTCAAACAAAGGGGTTTGCAGTGAGTTTTAGGATTACATTCGGAAACATTATACCAGGAAGACCAGACTGAGTTGTTTAGTTCGACGCCTATATTGTCGATATACTTCGCCTCGAAGCGAAAGAAGTGGTTGGGAATGAGGGGTGCATTGCAGAAGATTAATTTCGGCAGACACTGAAGACTATCAGGACTGACAAGACTCCCGGTATCGATGGTCTTCTTATGAAGTGTATTTTGGGCTGTCACGCATCTTTGTTTCTTTGTTGACGACTGTCTATAACAACTGGATGAAGTAGGAGTTGATTCCCCCAACGCTTCGCTAAGAGTATGGTAAAGTTTCTTCAAAGGGCAAACATTGTAGGTGTTGGATTAGGAATTTTCGCCCTTTAACGATCACTGAATTAAAGATTTTGACGAACATCTTGGCAGACCACTTGCTAGCTTTCCTGCCAAGTCCAATCGGCCCTGAGTAGTGTTGCGCTGTTAAGGGCAGTACTATCTTCATTTGGTTCGCACAATCAGTCGGTGGTAATGCCGTGCTGATCAATTTAGATCAGTTCAAGGCCTATGATAAGAATGGCAATGGTTTTTTTAGACGGTTTTATCTGCGGCTAGACACGGTGTAAACTTTGTAGCTGGATTCGTCTTATGTATGTGCCTCCCAGAGTCATGATGGAAGTGAACGGAGTAATATCAAAACCCTTCACTTTGTCTCGATCAATCATTCAAGGTCGTCCACTCTCACCCATGCAATACATCTTTGCGTTGGAGCCTTTCCTTCGTAAGTTGAGGGCAAACCTGGCCTAACGCGGTCTTGAACTACCTGGTACTACTACCACGGTATTCCGCTTTCGTTGATGATGTTAGTTTGCTTGTAAGAAGAAGTACTGGCGTCGAAGTGGTCTGCAAAGAAATAAGAAAGTATGAAGGTATGTCAGGGGCTAAATTAACCGTAAAAAGTCGGTGGGTTTTACAGTCGAATTCATGGAAGGATTTTTCCCCTCCAGGCCTTTTCAGACGTTCCGCGCAAGATACTCGGCATCTGATTCAGTTTCGACCTCCAGTTGGAGAAAAATTGGTCGAAGATACTTAAAAAGGTCGTGGCTGCTACCGGCATTGGGTCACGGAGGAGGCTCTCCTTAAAAGGCAGAGCAGGGGTGCGGCTCGCACATCTCCCCCATTGTCATTTACCGACTTTCAGTACATCTTCTCCAGTGGACCGTCCTAGTTAACCCAGAAAGAGTCATGTTACACTTCGTTTGGCAAACTGGTTCTTTAAGTAAATCACAAAGTTTGTCACATTCAGCCCTCCGAACACGGCCAATGAGAACAGAATGTAGAGATACGATATCTCTACATTAGGTTCTCCTTAGCCGCATCTTTTTGGACGGTTGCATCTCATTTTCCTTAGTTGGAAGTGCACGTAACATGATGAGAACAGTGAATTTTGCAAAGAAATGCCAAGAAGGCATTCCTGACATTGAGAAATGTGTGCTTGTATTAATGGAAGACTCACTGATTGCCCAGAAACTGTAATATAATTATGGTTGATAATTAATCATATTAGTTAAATATCTTATTTATAGGGATAGATTGATAGTTAACTAAAAACTTTGAGTGTAAATGTAAGTCGCGAAGGTCGCAGGGAATGGTACGATATCAAGTTGACAAGTTGTTTTGAAATCCGCGGAAGGACGACAGGATGTACGAAAAATAAAAAAAATGTCAGGTGACTTGAGATAAGATGACATAATACAGAATGTTAATGACAGCGATTTAGATTATGAGTTGATAGAAATTTTTAATGACACGTGTTCTTATCATCATAAGTTGGGGCGAATAATTAGGATATTATATAAGCAAGGAGAGTCTGTTCAGACTGTTCAGAGTCGCAGACAGTAGGTTGACTTCAGAGAATTGGGTCCACTAAAGGCGAAGGGACGTGCTGGGTGAAGAAATGGAAGTTGGTATTTTGTTTGCCTACCATCCTTGAATCTCATAGTGTTTCTATGACACAAGTAAATCTTTCTATCTATCTTCCGCTCTCGTTTCGTATCTAACTACTAGAAAAACAGTAGGGGTAAGAAATTTTCGTATCTAAAAAAAACAATGGGTCCGCTTTGTACTTTTCGAAATATAACATCAGTTTGTGTTCATGATCCCGTAACGTTACAAAACGTGTGCTCCTACTATCATGCTAGTATTCATGTGACCGTTAGACCCTTGGTTGATGTGCCTCAATAAAAACGAAGCACCGATAACATTGAATGGTGATTTGGAGAGCCCTTTGGGTTAGTAAGGGGCTTTTTCCCAGCGCATCTGGTAATTTCACCAGAGTATGTCCTATGTTGTGATATGGAAGTGTTGATCGTGCACGCATGCTTTCATTGCCCGGTCGCACGGCTGTTTTGCAAACTTCTTGAGGGCTATTTGGTTCGTGTACTGAATGGAGAATTCTTTGTCCTGGAATCAGTTTTACCTGGAAAATTAACAGACAACCCATGTTAAGTAAGTGAGACTAATTCTATTATGAAAAATCAATTTAACTTAGCTTGAGTATGTCAGCTCATTGACTCAATTTTTATTTTTTTAGAGTTCATTTTTTTTTGTTTTTTTTTATCCCTTCCACCCATATTAGATGACCGAGACTCAAGTTCTCAGGATATGCGAGAGAATTTTTTTCTTTCGCAGCACTTTTCGACTGGTGATTTAGCTTTTCTGGGATTTGAGGGGGTCAATACTAATGTTCCTTTTTGATTCATATAGATATATATATATATATATATATATATATATATATATATATATATATATATATTGTACTCATTTGTTATTCTTTGGGGATTTTTTTATGGTAAATAAATTTTTTGTAAAATAATTTTTTAATCATCCCTCCCTTGCTCACAAGTGCGTAAATAAGGGTTTACAGTGACCGAATAGTTTCAGTGGTTGTCGTGCGAAAGATATTTAGAATAATTGTCTACGTGCGATAGACTGCTTATTATAGTATGTTTGGATCAGTAAATGAAAGTATTATAGTATGTTTGGATCAGTTAAGGATATTAATGACCATGCTCTGCCCATTTTTGTGGCTTTGCGCCAAATATATGTTAATATACTCATTAAATGATAACAATAACTACATAAACATGAAAATAATCCATAGATGTGGTCGCAAGCGTTTGAGAGGAGAACTTAAGGCAACTCCTTGATCAACTGGACGATAACATTAGGAAACTGGCAAGAAATCTCGAGAACGAACAAATAAATAGGATCATAGAAAAGGTAAGTGCTATAGCCTTTACTAAACGTATTTGAACTATATATATATATATATATATATATATATGTGTGTGTGTGTGTGTGTGTGTGTGTGTGTGTGTGTGTGTGTGTGTGTGTGTGTGTGTGAATATTTTCGCGAGGTACAAAATTTTATTATAATTTAGAAAGGACCAATTTTTAATCATTTTTAAAAAATAGAATATTACAACTAACCGGTTTCGGTCCTCACTGATCACAGCTGAATCGATGACACGATTAAAAAGGAAAAGAGGCAGCGACTCTGTAATGTAGAGGAGAAAAAAAAACTTGCATTTCACTAAAAATTGCATTTTTTCTCCTCTACACAACACAGTCCCTGCCTCTTTTCATTTCTTAATCGTGTCCTCCATTCATCTGTGATCAGTGAGGGCCGAAACCGGTTAGTTGTAAAATTTCATTTTTTAAAAATGATTAAAATTAGTCTCTTTTTAAGTATAATATATATGTATATATAGTGAGACAGACAGACAGAGATAGAGAGAAAAAGCCCTAAATGAATAGTTGTATTTATAGCGATGAACTGTTTGAGATTGATTGACAAACAAGTGGAAGACTGATAAATAGATAGATAGATAGATAGATAGATAGATAGATGAATATAAAAGGCTGCCAGTGGTCCAGTTGGCTGGGTTCTATTACCCCTTTGCAGAAATGCAGTCAGTGGATTCTACAGTCAGTCATTTGTTTGCACACGATTTACGTATTAAACAGTTCAGTTTGATACATAGATACGACCCTTGATATGATACAAAACGATCTGATGGTAGGGATCTAATTCTGGAAACTTGGGTAATATGGAGTACTCCTTCAATGTCAATAATCTAAGGTAAATTCTTACCCAGAGTGGTAGTACCTGATAGGGTCCAATCTATGGATCAAATTGAACTGTTTTATATGTAAATTGTGTGCAAACAAATGACTAATGTTAAAGCGAATTGTTAGAAATAGAAATCTTTGATCATTTAAATGTGTGTAAACAATTGACTGATGTTTCATCGAATTTTAGTAATACATAGCAATACTTGGAACCATGTAACTGTGTACAAATAAAACTGTTAGTGTGGAATACTGTATGCAAAATAGAATTCTTGGTATTACATAGCGATACTTGGAACTATTTGACTGAGCGCAAATGAATGAATCATGTTTTGTAAAATAAATAATGTTAAATGGCAATACTTGAAACCACTTCATTGTGTACAAACAAATGTTTAATATTAAACAGAAATATTCGTGTTAGATCGTCGGAATTGAAACCATTTCACACTGTAGAAACAATATCAATACTTGTGTGTAAACAAATTAGTTCTAACTTATCTAAAGATAATTACCAGCAAACTCTTCACTTACAAATGATATATGAATATCCATTTACCTGTGTGCAAACAAATGACTGTTGTTACATTAAATTTTTACAGTTACATAGTAATACTCGAAACCATTTATGGGCCAGTCTGTTGGGGTTGTAGAAAACACCGACTGCATCTCTTCAGAGGGCTAAGACTCCCCCAACGAGTGTCCAGGATATAAAAATGAAACAATATGATGGCGAGGCTCCAGTAAAACATGAGCTTTGGGGAATGCGGAGTACCCCTTTATTGCCATCGCTCCCAGATCCACTTAGGCCCGGTGTGGTAGTAGCTGATTGGGCCCTATCTAAGGGTCAAATAGAACTGTTTGACGTTTAAATTGTATACTTATGCTAAATTGAAAAGTTTGATATAGAAATGTTTTTATATTTGATTGTGTGTAAACAAAAGTCAGTGCACTCATGCTAAATTGAATTGTTTGAAATAGAACCGTTTGATCATTACATAATATGTAGACAAATCACTGATGTTTTATTGAATTGTTAGAGATACATAGAAATATTTGAAAACATTAAACTGTGAGCGAACAAATGATTAATAGTAAATAGAATTATTCTTATAAGATAGAAATGTGAGAAAATCTTTAACTGTGTTCAGAAAAAAAATGCGCTCTGACTTATTTAAAATGTTATTTACAAAATGTGTTTAGAAATCTTATATTTGATATAAATCAATAAAAAGCATTTGCCATTAAATAACCTACAATGGTTGATATGTCATAAAAGCAAAGCAAACCAAACCAAACCAAACCAAACGAATTAAAACCGTGTGAAAAAGAATGAGCTCAAACTCGTTTAAAAATCTTATCAACAAATGTTCATAAATCATATATATCTAATATATATGTACAAAGATGATTTAGCATAAAATTACCAACAATTTTTTATATGCCATAACCCCCAACCAACCAACCTCTATATATGTATAAAAAGGATTTGACATTAAATAACACACAAAGTTGATATGCCATAACACACAACCAAACAGGACCAAACCAAACCAATCAACCAGCAAAGCAGTCAGCTGTTATAAACAGAAAGTTTGACCCTAATTGAATCCATGCTGATGTCCACTTTTTCTGGAATCTGAAATCACAGAACGTTTACTTAAAGACTTTTCTGACAGTTGTCATAACAACGTCTGTTGTTATGACAACTAATTACGTTTTGATATCCAGGAAAAAAGAAATATTTCCGTCCATGATAACACAAATTTTCATGACAAATGTCTAATAGATATTATTGTTTGCGAGAAGTATTCATATCTCTCTGAATAGTTTTGTAATGAATTTTATTTACGGTGATATATGTTTACGTCACTTTTAATGTCTATTTAAATTTTTTTTTTTTAAATCTACGTAGAAAGAACCGTAATTATTTGTGGTATAACACACACACACACTTATGTATATCAAGCACTTTTAACTTTTTACAACGAATTTCAGGTAAAAATTTCCGTGTATAATACGCACTGACATTTTAGAATTTGAGGCAACTAAATTCAACGTCAATTTCGCATTGGTTGAACTTTTTATTGGTTCGTACAGACTAAAAATGAGGATTTATCATATTTACCCAACCCCTCCGCACGGGCAGGATATGACACAAGGTCAGTTCTTTAAGCAGAGTTTAACAGATTTGAATTCAGAGTTTTCCTTCTCCTAGACTAGTTGCCTCACCAAGGCTGAAGAACCTAGTCTGCCCTACTATTTACCCATATCTGGAGGGAGAATAATTGGATTCATACCTTTCCCAAGGGTATTAGTGCTAAGTGAAATGCAATGAGTCTCATCCAGGATTTGAACTCGTGTCGCCGTGTCCATTTCCTACGACGATAACCATTACACCATGGGCACCTGAGAATTTATAAAGTTTACATTATATCTTAAAATGCAAAATTTACACTTTTTTGGAGCAAACAGGAATACAGCAATGTTCTCTCAAAATTGCATTGAGATTTAGTCGAAAATAAAATAACATGTTGAGAAAGAAAATTATGGACAAACACACATTCCAAGGGATATTTAACTTCAGTTAAGACAGTAGATATAACTCACTTTTCGTTATCCCATCTCAAATATGATAAGTTTTGTGGCCGGAAGAAAATGAATTATATAGTTCTCGTGCATTATACACAAGAACTATGTAATTTAATTTTTTGTCATTACTCCCAGGCCCACTCAGTCTCAGAATGATAGTACGAGTAAAGATTTCATCTATGGGTAAAATAGATCTATTTGAAAATTATTCGTATTAGATAGGACAGTGTGCCTAAAAATACTTTTAAGAAAAAACTACACATAAAATATAAGTATGAACAAAAAATGAACGTGATTCCTTAATTTCAAGACATAAAATAACCCTAGACAGTTGATCAATAGATCAGATCAATAAATACAGCAAGAAGCTGAATTTTTATTCCAATGAATACATACGTGATAGAAAAAGGAATATGGGAATCTGCATAAAATTTTCCATTTTAACTTTTCCTTTATTCCATTTTTCTTTTTTGGTAAATTCCTTGTTCTTTTTTTTTTTTTTTTTTTTTTTTTTAGTTTTCACATTTGATGAATTCGGTTTTTGTTTTCACGTATTTTTTTATTTATTTAATGAGTAATTTGCAATGAATTGTATTATAAATTTGGACACAGAGAAAACAAAAGCAAAAGTCAAGGTTTAATCATATTTAGATAAATAGCAGATATAGTTTCTGTTTATTTAACAATCTGCTCACATATATCTTTTTCTATTTGTGTCAGCTGTTTTTCATCTTTGGTACACTTTCCCCATGCCAGTAAAACAAGTCTTTCTTATGTTAAGAGTCAAAACAATCTTCTACATGTTCTCTTGTACGTGTTAGTTATCTGTCATTTCAAGTACACCTTCAATGTCAATATGAGTTTCCAAATCTACTTATTCTCATATAATTCTCATGTTCATTTGAGCGAGTCAACTTTTTATAATCTCAGTCATGCCTCTATTATAAAAAGTATTTTAAACAAGCTGATATAGATTTCACTTAGGTTCTTATAAAGAATATTTCTTTAAATGAATATAAGATAATAATACTTTTACTTCTTAGTTTTTGATCTTGAACTTATGAAAACGACTAATGTTAAAGTATATTAAACCCTTCTTTTGGGAGAAACGCGGTCAGGGATAAGGGAAAATTACCATAATTGAGGAGAATATTAGTCTCGAAAATTATTCTTTTGCGAGCTACAAAAAGTAATTTGCGGGTAGCATGCAGTCCCTGGTCTCTGTTTGAGACTTCTGACATATACAGAAAAATACGGGAATATGTTTCCAAAACAATATTACATCCATATTATTGACCTTGTGCTGCATTCTACCGATAGCAGAAGGGTTGGTTAAAAACTTACTACACTCATTTCAAAATTGACATATTGTGTGTGCTGAAATTCTATTCACCGTTAGAAGTAAGCAGGATAGATTTATAAATTGAAACCTTTTGCCGATTTATATCAGTTTAAAGAAATAGGGAAAAATCGAGAATGTATATTGTAATTTATTTAGTTGTTTGATTGCTTTTTAGATTGTCCCCGTGGCAAAATGGTTAAAGTGCTGGACTGTAATCTCTAAATAAGCGAGTTCGAAATCCAGTCGCCTTATTGTGTTCACTTTCGGACTAATATCTTTGTGAAAGGAAATTATCTTCATCATCCCCCAGCCATGTATCTCTGTGGTTTAGAAAGGATGGCTTTGGCATTAAATAACCCACGAGGATTGATATGCCATTAAACGAAGAAACCAAATCATCATTCTCGTGTTGCATTGCGGGATCTCAACGAAAGTTACCAGACAAAAACGAAATAAGGAAATGACAACAACGTCACAAAAATCAGACACGTGCTCACAGAAAAAAATACTACTCTCTTTATTACTATGTTTCGACTTCCGGTCTCAAAAAACAGGGAGATATGATGAGGTAATTTTTAGTTAATGAAGGAATTGTCGAATCGAACCCCCTCTCCCACTCAGTGGCAGCAAGTCTACTCAACCTAAAATTGATATAAATATGTTTCCTCTGCTCGTTGCTCACAAACAGTTTCTTCTAAAAATTCACAACTTTTGTGTAGCCCTTTTTCGTACCTACCATGGGAACTCTCATGGTTGACCTTGCCTTCATTTGTCAAAGAATTAGGGATTCCCGTTATTTTCGTAGTAAATTCTTTTTCAAGTTAAAAATAGAAGTTTTAAGTTGCAGGATTTCATTTGTGAAGGTCAAGGCTCGAGTGAGCATTTGTCTTTCTTGAGATGTCAAGCCGATGATAATTAGCAAGTTCGAAGATTGACAGTTTACTTTAGAATCAGCTGATATTTAATATTCTAAGATAAGCAATTGGGTAAAATCAGCTGATATCTTGGGACGCAGCAACCACGTGTCACAAAAAGACTTAGCAGTATCGAGTTACTAAAGAACTTAGCTGACGTGTAATTTATCGATTGCAAATTTGTTAAGTTTAGGATATAGTTATAAGAAACGGATTTGATGACACGAAGGAGACGAGACCTCCAGGGCCGAGAGACTCGTGAGGGGTTTTGCTCCGGTGAAATCCAGAGAGAAGACGGAAGTCTTGCATGTACAACTCGGCCGGTCGGCGGAGTAATAAGAAAATCTTTGTCTTACTCTTTCGTCTCGTGCCTCTTTTCCTATGTCAATCTACTGGTTTACGTATTTCTTCTCTCTATCTCTCCTTTCGGCGACGACTGTAAAATGGTCCACCACGAATAAATTTTTGTATCATGCAACCAATGGAGTCTTGTTGCTTTCTTTGATCTTCGTCATCACGATCCGGTAGCATTACAACTTTCGATTTGGGACCGTTAACGGTACCGTTACCACCTTCTATGTGGTACTGTAGTGTTAAACACCGATGGTAGGAGGCGTAAATTCCTTATTTTAGTAAGTGAAAATCTTCAGACGCACAAATTACATAATCATAGTACTAATCACAATACTATCTTGAACTCCCAAAAACAGAATGTGTCCATAGAATTTAGAAAATGCTGTCATCATCATTATTATCAAAGCATGCTGAGAGTTCGGATTTCTTTGACTCTCTCTCTCTCTCTCTCTCTCCATCACTTCCTATCGGCCATTGCTTTGGTAACTCCTCTAGATACTATCCATTGTCCACATGGTTCTGAGGAATGTAAGTTTTTGAGAGTCTGCAATCACTAGAGTATTCATGTGCAGGAGTCCATAGGAGAATGTCGTTCAGGAATTCGTCTTTACTAATTCAGCAATGGCTAACATGTCCTATTTGGATGCATGTGGTGTAATGGTTAACATGCTAGATTCAAAAACCATTGTTGTGCCACAGCTAAACAAAGCATAGTAAACTACTTACTTGGGTGGTTTGCGAGATGGGAGGTAAGTAGCCGTACAACTGTTGTTTTTAGGGTGCTACTTCCAGGAATTGTTCAAAACACCACGCAGCATCTTGGTGAAGTTTTTTCTGGCTTTGTCGCCAGGCGTTTCGTAAAAAGTTCAAGAGGTACAACCACACAATAGTACTGACCCGGTTACAGAATACTACTGCAATTTTGATATTGCTAATGTGATAGATCATTTTTTTAACTAATGAATTTGCTGAAAACATTTTGAAATGTTTAGAAAAGATAATTTCTTCTGAAGAAATGCGTCATGAATATTTCAACTGGTTTTTATCTAAATTCGATGGAATAGGTTTTACAGGAAGGCAAACACATGGAAAAGATACGGCAAAAGCTCTGGATTTTTAAAACAGCACGAAAATAAGATTTTTTTAGCCTATGAAATTTCATGGCTCATTCGCTATGAAATGCATATCTTGTAGGTTATCCTTTTCAATCGTTCGTTTTTATCGGTCGTTTTGTTTTCTTTTTCTTTGCTCTATTTTCTACAGTGCAAGCAAAATGATTTCAATAAACGACAGGTTTCTGTGTAATTTAAAATTAGTGTTTATTGCAACGGTTAAAATTTACTTGTGAGATGAGGATATAAAACTACAATTCTGAAAAAGGATATGGTCAAACGATTTCTAATTCCTTTTATTTTATTTTACTTTATTTATTTATTTATTTATTTATTTACTGGTTTGTTCTTTCTTTTTATTTTTATTGATTTTTTTTTTGCACTTCCGTTTTCTGTAATCGATATTTTTAAAAGAAGCCAATAATAGCCACTCCTGAGTAAAACAATAAAAGATTATATCACATATGATCATAATCATCATCATCAGATTGTTCTGACAACACGGATTCCTTGGACTCTTTCTCTCTCTCTCTCTCTCTCTCTCTCTCTCTCTCGCCATCCGCCCATATCTGTTGAAGCTTTTGGTAAGTTCTCTTGAGGTCAACCTGTATTTACACAGAGCTGATGAATGTAAGTGAGTCTACGTGCAGGAGACGATAGGAGAACGTCTCTTATGAGTTCCTCTCAACTTCACCCGCCATGTCCAGTACGTTTTGCTTGTCTTACTTTGATGGTTTCTGAGATGAAAGGTAAGCAGCCGAACAACTTCTGTTTTGTTCAGTGCTACTTCCAGAATTTGTTCAAAACAGCACGCAACATCCTTACTTAGTTCCCATCTACTTTTATCTCAAAACCTTTCGATAGAGTTCATGTAGTGCATCTATAGAATAGTACAGACACGGCTACAGCCTGGACGAAATCCTGCTTTATTTAATCAGCGAGTTCAGATTTCCATATAGTCATTCACCTGTCAATAGCTGAGTATGATTTTACAATGCGTACGTTCAGTATATGAGTAAATTACTACCGAAGTATATGAAATGGTATACTAATTTCGGAGTCTTTTCATTTAATAAGGAAATGGGCATGAACTTTTTCACAAGCAGCTTAGATTCGGCTTGCTCTGGTGTATTGGCAAGAAGCGTTAGATCATTTTAATAGTCTGCCTCAACAATGGTTTCTGCGGGACAATTACAACATTGAGTTTCAAGTAGTCTAGTCTGCATGCGTCGAATTATAAGATTGAAGTGATACTCGAAAGATTTTGAAAATGACACAGGAAAAATAGGTGAGAGTTTTGCCGCCACTTTTGTGAGATCGCAGTATACATAGGTCAGGAGAATACTTCAAAGAAAATAGAGGAAACTACATGTTATGGGAAGTCATTTTCTTCATGTTTTTCAAAACCATTCTTTAACGTTTGGCAGGTACTCTATACGAATATGGGGGGAGTCCTCGTGGTGTAATTGTTAAAGCGATGGACTGCGGAATCGTAGTAAGCGAGTTCGTACTCCAGTCGCGCTATTACGTTCACTTTCGGGCAAATACCCTTGCGAAAGGTATGAACCCCCTTATCCTCCCAGCTATGGGTTAAATAGTACCACGACTGTTCTTCGAGGAGAATGGCTTTGGCGTTAAATAACCTACAAAGGTTGATATGCCATGAAACAAAGAAACCAAACCATCTATACGAATATATACATATATATATATATATATAATCCCCCCATGGGGGTTGAGCACTCTGGCGAAGGAATTTACGGCTGCCACTCGCTTAATACAAAGCTCTTCTAATGAACTGAGCAATTGAGCACTCTGGTAAGACAAAAATGTAAACAAACGAAAGCAACTACATAATTCCGTATAATTCCCGAGCTGACGTGGTACGTTTGCTGGCTGAGAGGTATAATATTAAGTCTGACGTAAATTTAGACGGGTTTCGATCCCAGCGTCAAGCGTCCTACGTGTCTAGCCACACTGAAGAGTTGTGATACAACGAAACAATCTGTTTGTGGATGACAATATACACTTCCGCCATGCGAAGGGATATACGGCTTCCACTCGTATAAGAGAAAGCTCTTCGAATAAATTGAGCACTCTGGTATCCGGTAAGGCAAAAATGTAAACAAACGAAAGCTACTACATAATGCCTTATAATTCCTGAACTGACGTAGTTCGTTTGCTGGCTGAGCGGTATGATACTAAGTCTAACGTAAAATTGGATGGGTTTTGATCCTAGCGTCAAGCGTCCTACGTTTCTAGCCACACTGAAGAGTTGTGATAAAACGAAACGGTCTGTTTGTGGATGATATATATATAATGATGAACTCAAATAAGACAAATTGGAATATAATTTTTATTCATTTTTAATGGTTCTCCACTAGTTTGATATGAAACACCTTAGGATGGTCGAAGGATGCATCGGCCGAAACGTAATGAGTATAACGATGAAGATCAAGATAATAGTCTGAATATTCTAAGTAACAAACTCCAATGCAAACAAATAAACAAAAAACGAAAGTAACTCACAATTGATTTGAAAGGCATCCCTTTAAAAATAAGCGTAAAAAATGCACATAAACAAGCCTGTGAAGTCGTGACTAATTTGAAACATAATCAGACCAAATCTAAAGAAAACACAGTGAGACAAGTGCTCTCACCATAGAGAGGAATGCATATAATGTTCAATCCCAGGTTGAGTCGTACCAAAGACCCAAAAAATGGTACTTGATAACTCTTTGCTTAACACTCAACGTTATAAGGTATTTATCAATGGGAAAATGGAGCAATCCAGGGAAAGGAAGAGCTCCCTTCCTTACATCTCGATGTTGTATGTATTAAAGAGGGAACCTTCGGGTCGCCCTCGACTACGGTTGCCAAATTTTTATATACATAACCAACCGAAGATAATTTGATCAGAAAGGATTCTTTCGAGAAATGGATATTTTACATTAGCTGTATATATATATATATATATATACATATATACTGTTAAAGTAAAATATATATTTGTAAAAATTATATATATATAAAGCGTGATCTATGATGGTGATGAAACGTATGTTGATCTAATTTAGGATATCAGAGTATAACAGCGCTTGGTGACTCTCAGTTTCTCGCCAATGTGATTACCATGTTCATATATACAAGAGGCTGTATTTCCATAGAAACCTAAAGAGGTATAGGGACCTTAATGAATTTTTTAGGTTGGTTGGTTGGTTTGATGTTCCAGCATGTCAACCGTTGCAGGGTTATTTAATATTCAGAATCACTCTTTTTCTTTATCAAGCAATTATATAGTTAATAATCATTTGTAAGTAATTATAGTTTCAAGTAGGCGGTGCTCGTGGTGTAATGGTTATCGTCGTAGGAAAGGGACACGGCGACACGAGTTCAAATCCTGGACGAGACTCATTGCATTTCATATAGCACTAATACCTTTGGGAAAGGTATGAATCCAATTATTCTCCCTCCAGCTATGGGTAAATAGCAGGACAGGTGAGGAAACCAGTCTAGAAGAGGAAAACTCTGAATTCAAACCTGTTAAACTTCGCATAAAAATTGACCTTGTGTCATACCCTGCCTGAGTGGAGGGGTTGGTAAATATGAATAGTTTCAAGTAATTATTCTTCATACTAATGTATCATGCACAATGATCTAGTTTTGAGAATCGTTTCCAGTACACTAATTATCATCTGTTTTATACAGTTACATGGTTTCGAGTCTTATCTAATGATCATTTGCATGTAATTATATGATTTCTAGTATTAATAATTTATACAGAATTCTTATACAAAAAATTTTCATACAGTCGTACAGTTTCAAGTATTCAAATTTAAAACTGATATTTTGCACACATACGTTTTTCAATATTCTTATCTGATACTAATAATTTCTAAATTCATATATTTGACCCAAAGATAGATTCTTCACTGTTACTTGCTCTTTGAGTCAGTTATCATCGTATGAAATAGACGCAGAGACCCCAGTTCAAATAGTGAACGAAGCTGTTTGCATCTTGTATAGCGCTAATACCCTTGGGAACGGTATGAATCCAAGTATTCTCCCTCCAGCTAGAGATAAATTACAGGACAGACTGGGTTGTTTAGCCTTGGTATAGCAGCGGGTCTGGAAGAAGGAAACTCAAATTCAAACCGATTAAATTCCGCTTAAAACTGACCTTGTGTCTCATCCTGTGTGGAACTGACAGAATTGGCAAAAAAGAGACATTCTACACTCCACACAGCTCCAGAACTTGAGCCTAACCACTGGATACAGTTTAGTGTCATATCAAGGAACCCCCCTTTTTTTTAAAGGAGCTCTACACTGCTTTAGGGGATGCATTCAATATTTTCTTTGGCACGCCAAAACGTCAGAACACATTTTCAGCGATAAAGCGCTCATCGTCATTACAATTGGCTCTGCCCTTTTCTAATCTATGAACAAGATTGTGCAACAGTAGAATCGATCCACTTTTTTCATTTCAAGTTGTTTTCTTTGTGAAAGGCATAAATCTACATGTTTCTCACAACTATGGATGAATATTTGGGCAGACGTGGCTTTTCGAGCAGAGTCAAGCAACCACTTTAATAAAAGGACATCTTGTATCGAACGGGGTTGAATAAATTCACACACACACACACACACACACACACACACACACATATATATATATATATATATATATAAAGATAAAAAACAATCGCTTCAATAAAAATGTTGGAGAAAAATGTACTCACATACTGGCAAGCAGAGCAGTATTATGATCAAACATTCCCTTTTACTTCTGCGACAGGTAATTTCATGAGATTATTAGAAAAATCGTGGTTGTAGGGAGAAAAATACATTTGGCTTTTGATTGTGTGTGTGTGTGTGTGTGTGTGTGTGTGTGTGTGTGTGTGTGTGTGTGTGTGTGTGTGTGTGTGTGTGTGTGTGTTTAATGCATAAAACATAAACCAGTAACAGAAGACAAAAAGAGTGCGAGGCAACAATACTTCAGTTATATAATATATATATATATATATATATATATATATATATATATATATATATATATATATATATATATATATATAAGGTACTTAGCTATATTTATGAATATTAGTGATGAAGCAAATACGTTTAAGTTGTGTTTGTGACAAAGTATAATGGTTATCATCATAGAAAATGGACGCTAGTTCAAATGCTCGAAGAGACAGCATTTCACGTAGCACTAATAATAATCATATTTTCCCCTCTCCAACTATGGGTAAACAGTAGGACAGATTTGGTTCTTTAGCCTTGGTAAGTCAACCGGTCTAGTAGAAGGAAAACTCAGAATTCAAACCTGTTAAACTCCGCTTAAAAAATTGACCTTGTGTCGTATCCTGCATATTCAGAGAGTTTGGTAAATGCATACATCTAAGATAGAAACAGAATATCGGGTGGCGCAGACAGATGGAATCAACAGCGCTTGTAAACCGCCAGTCTCTTGCTTATGCGGTAATATATATATATATATATATATATATATATATATATATATATATATAACCGCAACGGAACTGATATAAAAGAAAATTTTTTTTTATTATTCCACACTCCAATAAGAGAGTGTCATCGTGGCGTAATGGCTAACGTACAATACTGCGAAATCGTAGATTGAGAGTTCGATCTCCAGTCGCGCTAAAAGTATGAACCCCCTTACCCGCCAATTATGAGTTAATTAATACCACTACTGTTCTTCTACATGGATGGATTTGGTATTAAGTTAATCATTAAGGTTGATATGCCATTAAAAACAAAGAAACCAAACCAAATCAAACAATTCAATACAGTGACTTTAAGTTTCAAGTTTCAACACACTCATGTATTTGTATGAAAGTTGAAACTTAAATTCACAATATTGAATTGTTATATATATATATATATATATAACAATTCAATACTGTGAATTTAATGCACTCAATATATATATATATATATATATATATATATATATATATATATATATATTGAGTGTATATTTGATTGATGATAATATGCAAGTTAACACACTTAGTCCTAACGTGATTGAGCGAACTCGGCTTCGATGCAGCGATATGTTCATACGAATATAAATCGAGGCAGACATAATCATACATATACATGTATAAACGCATATTTGCTCTGAAAATGCAGATCGGCATGGATGAGCATGCGCAGACGAGCGTGCGAAGCCTCTCTGGTAAAACAAGATGGAGATCAGGAAAGAATGGTGAAGACAGGCGTAACTGGAAACTGATGCGGAAGAAAAGATGAGTGCTAAACAAAGTAGAAATGGATGGAAATAAAAGATATAAATGATGGGAGAAGGAAGAGCGAAACAGAAAGATAGAAAAAAAAGATTAAGAATTGGGGAGTGGGTTCAAAGAATCTGGCTAAAGGGATCGAGAATGAATGAAATAAAAGAAAAATAGAGAGGAAAAAGCGAAGAAAGAAATGAAAGGGAAAAAAGGGGGAAGTAAAAACGTGTATAAAGGATAAAGGATGGAGAGCAAAAATGGAGAAAGTGAAAAAGAAAAAAGATGGAATGTTAAAAATAAGCGAACATACGGGAAGACAAGAAGAAAAAACTTGAAGTAAATGAAAGAAACTAATAATTCAAAGAGAAGAGGTAGAAATGAACTGAAGTTATAATAAAAAAGAAAAAAACAAAGATGAAGTCTAAATTCAGAAAATCGCAACAAAACCGCATTGATCCGTGTATAAGTCGAGTTTTCAAGAAAAAAACTTTAAACGCTTAATTTTGTGTCGATATAAGATAAAATATGATAGATAAATAGACAAAAATAAATATGATCAGACTAAGGAGTTTAAACGAGCAGAGTGAGATGGATAGATGACAACAGACGAATATCCACAGGAAAACAACGATAAACATTAATGAAAAATAAGATAGATACATACTGTAGGTTTGTTTAAGCTTTAGAAACGGAAATATTCATTTTTCAAAAAAAGTGAAACAGAATATTTTGGTTGAAACTTCTGTTTTAATATTAAAAGCCTAAGCAATAAATAATCAAGATTTTATCTTTGACGTTCAATATTCAAATTTTCCCAACCCTCAGTTTAGCAACGGGGAATTTATTTATTCATTTATTTATTTTTGAGTTAAGTGCGTAATTTTATTTTGGATGATAATCCAACTGATGCACGTGGCATAAATTCTAGATTTCCTGACAAAAAATATAATTTCGGTTCGTATACAAAATATGATATATATATATATATATATATATATATATATATGTGTGTGTGTGTGTGTGTGTGTGTGTGTGTGAGGGAAGAAAAGAGTGAAAATGTATAGAGATGAAAAAAACACAAGGTCTTCATTGAAAATAAAAACTTTCTTATCTTTTTCGTGAGCACTGTTTTGACATTTAAACTGTGTACTTATGCTCAACTGAATTATTTGAAATAAAACTGTTTTTAGATTTAACTCTGATTATTGCCGAGTCAACTGGAGCTGTACAATACACCGACTGCTTTGCTGCAGAGAGGTAATAACCACCCCCAACGAGTGTCCTGGATATGACACTAAACAATCTGATGGTGAGGTTCCAGTAATGCTGGAGCTTTGGGGAATGCAGAGTACCCCTTCATTGCCATTGCTCCCAGATTCTCTCTGTTCCGGAGTGGTAGCACCTGTTAGGGTTCTATCAAATAGAACTAAAGTGCGAACTTTTGCTAAATTGAATTGCTTGAAATAAAAATGTTTTGACATTTAAACTGCATACTAATCCTAAATTGAATGGCTTGAAATAGAAATGTTTTAACAATTAAACTGTGTTCTTTTGCTAACCTGAATTGTTTGAAATAGAGCTGCTTTTTTGTATAAAAAAGGATTTGGCATTAAATAATCTACAAAGGTTGATATGCCATAAACCCAAACAAACAAACAAACATCTTTCTCGTTTCAGTTTGTAACTTAACTACCCTGAAGACGGTCTAAACGCTTAACGTTGGCGAATATTTTTACGAATAAAATGATCCTCGGATCACCTTGTTTTTATTCATCTCTGTTCATTTTCATATATATATATATATATATATATATATATATATATATATATATATTTCTTTTTCTGACGAAGAGGAGTCCGTAGTAAAGATAAGATTTTTTTCTTTCCATTGTATTGGTAGTCGGATAAAACTGGTCTCCTTCATAAAGGTGCCAACTGAAATAAAGTTCTAATTGCCAAATGAAGGATTTGGCATGAAATAACCTATAAGGGTTGATATGCCATAAAACACTACCAATAAACCAACCAAGACACCAATAAAACAAGAATATATATGATAATTTAATACTTTATTATATATATGTCTATCTCTCTGTCTCTGTCTCTGTCTCTCTCGGCCTCTCTCTCTCTCTCTATATATATATATATATATATATATACATGCTCTTATTAGAGTGTTTTTGTTTTTTTACTTCTTTTTCTTCTGCGTAGACACGCACGCTAACAAATGTACATACATACATATACACACGTATATATATATATATATATATATATATATATATATATATATATATATATATATATATATATATATAAGACAGATTCAAGAAGACAGAGACCGATAGATAAAGAAAGAGAATAAAAACATAAAACAAATTGAAATGTTTCTTTTATGTTTTTATTTTCGATTGTTCTAAATAGTTTCGTCCTTAGGTTATGGCCCGGAAAAGGTTTTGGCGAAGAAAACGTATTTTTAAAAAGTTTTTAAAATATTTTTCAACAGAGTTTATATTTGATAAAAGAAGTGATGAGAAATTAGTTGGTAACATAGCACATCAATTCATTGAGTCCATACACACACACACACACACACACACACACATATATATATATATATATATATAGCTATGAGTAAATCAAGCTCCGTAGCTTTGGTAGGTCGACGGTGTCGGAGGACGAAAAGACCGAGAAGTATTGTTCAGAAAAATTTGTAGTACACTGGTCTACCATTCTTCTGTCATCAGATTATCCAAAAAACCGTCACCGCTTAAACAAGTCACCTGTGTCGGTAGTCTGCGACTTAGTATCTGTAACCGAACTGTTAAAGCCCAATATATCGAGATAGACGATAGAGTCCAATATATATATATATATATATATATATATATATATATATATATATATATATATATATATATATATATATATACGTGTAGAGTAATGATCCGCAAACTAGTATGTGAGGTCATTACGAGTGAGTTCAAGTAATACTGGGTGCCCCATATTTCCATTCTTGTACCATATCTAAGCTAAGTCTTGTGAACAATTTTAGATAGATAGATAGATCTGGATGCCTAATTTTAGACAAAACAAATATTATGGGGAAAAACGTCTTATACAGGATAAATATTTCAAACTAGCAGAAGTTTCCGGAATTCCCTGGGAAAAAACTGCAAAGTAATTTAATTAAGAAAACAAGCCACAATATAATCGATTATTGATGAAGGTCACAAAGGAGATGTTCAAAAGTGAATAAGAAAACAATTTTATTTTCTCAGTTTGATGTCTAAAGCTTTATATACAAATTACTTACTTATTCTTAATATAATCAACTCCCCACCATATATATATATATATATATATATATATATATATATATATATATATATATATATATATATATATACTTTAAGAAAAACAACGAAACCGGTCACATAGGATTATAAATTTATTTCAATCCTGTTACGCATTTTTGATATTTAAAATTTTCCTTCTTGTCCTGATGGAATTACTCCCAACTCCGGTTTAACTGGACCAAGAATATATATATATATATATATATATATATATATATATATATATATATATATATATATATTAAATGAATATGTCCACAAAGAGATTTATTTTTCAATTATTCATTTAACTCTTACGTGTGTTTCTAGCTTCTTATCTCTGTCATAAGGGAATGTTTAATGATCCCTGATGACAGCGATAAGAAGCTAGAAATAATGAAATAATTTAGAAGATAACTCTCTTTATGGACCAGTTCATTTTGAATTATTCACTTTGTTTTCTCTTTGGACCAACAAAAAAAGAAAAAATATATATTCAGAGCTATGAGCAGGAAAAACATTACTGTACGAATAAATAGTAGTTAAGTAGAAATGATTTTAAAATATTGAAGAATCGTTCAAAATTTTCCAAACCTCAGCCAGATTTTTAGATTTGTCACACATCTCTCACCTTTGTATGAGCCTCACTGGTACAGGAATTAAGACAAAAACCTGAATTAGTTTTTCTAATTTGATTAGAAAAACATTTAGCGATGGCTTTTCTTTCTGGGTGAGGCTAAGAACTTTTAAAGGAATATCATAGATGGTCAACTTGGTGAAAATCAACAAAGAAAGAACGAAAAGATGAAAGATAACAACAGCTGAAAAAAGAACGAGCTAATGAAGAAATAATAGAACAAAAATACAAGAGAAAAGGAAAGCGGAAACAATTCAAAATGCAAAAATAAGAGAAGAATTAAAGAAAATATGATTAATAGATAACTGATATCAGCGCATGTCAGATATTTTACGGGTTCACAGAACTTATATGAATATTGAGCTTAGAACCTTATATGGCTCTCAAGGGCAAACGCAGATAGTTTTCGGTTCATTGGAAGTGCTGGATTTAATTGAGATAAACGGGAATAGATAGATAGATAGATAGATACTGACATAAATAGACTGGCAGATAGATAGATAGGCATTGACAGATTAATATAGTTTGATAGATAGATAGATAGATAGACAGATAGATAGATTGACAGAGGCATTGGCATGTTGATGTTGATAGGGAGATAGATAATTAACAGAATGGTATACTGATATTAGAACATAATAACTTCAATATGTTAAACTTGTAAGAGAGAGAGAGAGAGAGAGAGAGAGAGAGAGAGAGAGAGAGAGAGAGAGAGAGAGAGAGATGAACAGACTAACACAGATTTGATAAATAAATAAATATAGATAGATAGATAGATAGAGAGAAAGAGAGAGAGAGAGAGAGAGAGAGATGAACAGACTAACACAGATTTGATAAATAAATAAATAAATAAATATAGATAGATAGATAGATAGATAGAGAGAGAGAGAGAGAGAGAGAGAGAGAGAGAGAGAGAGAGATGTGGATAGACTGACAGTAGGGAGATAGGTAAGTCGGGAGATAGATAAGTAACTAAATAGTTCACGGAGATTAGAGCATAATAACTCAAAATATGTTAAGATTGAAATAGAGAGAGATATGAAGAGACTAACACTAGTTTGAAGATAGATAGATAGATAGATAGATAGATAGATAGATAGATAGATAGATAGATAGATAGATAGATAGATTAAAAACTGGCATAGAGATGAGCCTTGTGATATTTATAAGTGCGCAGGTCGATTTAAATGAATACTAAGATTGATAAATAAGAAAGGAAAAAGAAGGAAAGGGACCCGCACTGGATGTGACAAATAGATCGACGAGAAAAGAATAGAAACAAATAGATAAAGTGAAACTATCAGTCGTAGAGAAGAGATGAGAACCAGAATCAAAGAAACCAAAGAAAAACAGCTGCACTTGGTAAAGGAGACGGGACAAAATAAAATAAACATGGCGAGAAATAAGATTCAGCGTGTTTTTCTCGTGTCAGCATAGATACTACAAATATCGAGACGTTTGTAGAATTGTCTGAACTTTAATTCTCTTCCAAAGATATTTCGTACCAGCCTTATCCGGTTTCTCAGACATCTATCTTGCTGAACTATATCCTGTCGTTGAAATACTAGAGAGTTAAGAAAGAGAATGGCGAACGATAACTGAAGAAATATCAAAGGAAGATGTATTTGGACATCTTAAAATCCAGGCGGGGATCTAACCATTGACTGACTCCTGTCCAAAATTACTCTTGCCACCTCGTCACACGTAAAGGTTTGATTTTTTTAACAATCTGTAAAGAGTGTGACCTTTATTGTATCTTGGGAAGAGAATTCACTGATTTTATAGGTAGAATAATATACTGCTTATGCAAACAAAAGAAGCTGAAAAACAGCTTTTCATTATGATAGATTGATTAATTGATTTTAACAGCATGTGAACCAGGTTAGGGTTAATCTAAGTTTGGTAATCGTGTTTATTGTACATTTATATTTACGTTTTTTTGGGTTGTTGTTATTAAGAGGTTTATATTTTGCACACGCTCCTATCGAATTGGAATAATTTTTCAATAGATCTATTTGACTCATAGATGGAAGCTAATAGGTTCTACAAATACGGGTCAGAGTAGACCTTGTTGTAATGGCGACTAAGGGGTATTCCACTCTCTCCAGAGCTCTTGAATTATAGCGTCGCTATCAGATGCTACTAATTGTCATACACAAGACACCTCTTTAGGAGCAATTATTGCACTGCAGAGGATACAGTTAGCTTATTCTAAGCTCCATCGACCCAGCTACGTTTTTAATTATACTATTCATTATCAATCTAACTATATATTCAGCGAATTTTGAGAGTCAAATTGATTTTGGTTGGTTTGGTTTCTTTATTTAATGACCCACAAAAGTTGATATACATATCCAACTTCGTGTGTTATCTAATGCCAAACCATCCTCGTAGAAGAACAATACTAGCTCAATTCAACCCATAGCTGGGGGGGGGGGAAGAAGGTGTATGCCTTTCCCAAGAGTATTAATCCAAAAGTAAATGTAATAGCGAGACTAGAATTCGAACTCGATTACTACGATGTCACACCCCAGCACGTTAGCAATTACGCCACGGATAGATTTTAAAGATAGCACTCATCATAATTGTTGGATTTTTTCGGGGATGTTTTCTTATATGAGAACAAATATTTTTCACTTGCCCGCCCAAACGAGCAAGTATGGTACAAGGCCGAGATTTAGGTGGGTCCAGGCACAGGACCGTAGCTGAGACATGCCTGGCAGGTACAAAAATGCCTCAGGCCCTATCGGCATTCTTCTCAAAAGGGGCACCACAAGTGCCAAGTGATAAACCTAATCCCTTCTAAAAGGTTTAGAGCCTGGGGGGACGACACCCTGAGGCTCGAGGATGTGGGCCAGTCTTGCCCGCAAGCCGCGACAACTGGGTTTACTCCGCAGTCGCATCAAGCAGTCTCGACTGACTATACCCAAAAAGAAACACCACTGATCCCAAACCAACTGAGTACTCAAGTGGCTGGTCAGAAAAGGAGGGTCTCTTAAATGAGTACTAACCGCCTACAAATTGCTAGCAGCTATTTATTGACTGGCCCGTAATTAGCAGCAAGAAATCGACCAATCAGAGATGATTAAAGCATATATACCTCAGCGTCAAAACATATTCCAGCCTTGGTACTAAGAAGTACCTTTTTAATATAGAGAATCCCTCAACTGAAACAAGATGGATACCCGAATTCCAACAATAATAATAACCAATTTCAATGGGGATACAATCATCAAGATAATGATATATATATATATATATATACTATTTTTTGAAAAAAAGTTAAAAGTGCTCAATGCTTTTAGGACAGAATTGATGCAAAATTTAAACGGTAAAACTATATAGTTCACACAACACAAGGGAGTGGATGCTAGAATGATGTTAGCTTAAGACACATTATTTCAAGTGTTAAATACTACTGTTTCTGAGAACAATAGAACCTCCTGCCTAGTATTGTAACATAACATTTATGTTCGTGTAAATTCTACCTTGCCATTTTTACCGCTGCATTCTTTAAAAATTGTGTAACAATTGAACTCAGTGCAAGACCATTAGTAGGAATTGAACCTGAGTAAAATATTATACTTAGAAAGACCTCCATACCATCAGCATTCTCACAAACCAATCATGTAAGACAGTCAATACATATAGGGAACTGTTGGAGAAGTAAGGACGAACTCCTAAGTGACGTTCTCTTTTGGACTTCTTCATATGGACACAGCAATGTAAGCCGGCCAGCAAAGACTTACACACATCACTTTTGTGTGGATACTGAGTGCAGTCAAGAATACCTACTTGAGGCGATGGATGATTCAGACGGATGGAAAGAAGAAAACACAGTCAGTCGATAATACTGATGATAATATTAAATTCTGCTTGAATTTATTAGAAGTCTGTTATTAGCTCTTCTTTCAATAAAGGATTTTTCGTTTTCTCATAATCTTGTATTTAGTTCTTCTAAGGTTCATGTCTTATCTTCGATATAATTTTCTAGTTTATTCCAATTGCTACAGCTCAGCATTTTTTTCCGTTATCATTCGTCAAGAAATGAAATAATCTTAATGTTAGTAACTCCGTCACACTGTCTTATCTTTGGGCACCTGTTTATTATCGGGATATTTTTTCTTGTTTGTGCCTTACTTCTTGAATTTATTAAGCTTATTTACTTCAATGTAAGCATTCAAAGGCTAATGATGAAAACAACAACACCACCAAAAAAGTAAATAAAAAAAAAAAAAAAAAAAAGCATAATTGATTTTTACATAACCTTTATTATTTTATTATAAAGATATGTTAGCGCTACATTTAATCAAGTGATTCTCAATTAGTCCACATAGGATGAACATTATAGAAAGAAAATTTCAGATTCAAATTCACATGAAATTTCAGATTCAAATTCACACAACAACTTCCTTGTAGGATACGGACATATTAGTCCACATTTGTCGAACATTATAGACTGAAAATTTCAGATTCAAATTCACACAATAATTTCCTGTCAGGATACGGACATATTAGTCCACATAGGTCGAACATTATTGAATGGAACTTTCAGATTCAAATTCACACAACTTCCTGTCTGGATACGGATATAGGTCGAACATTATAGAAAAAAAATTTCATGTTCAAATTCTCACATTTACTACCTGTTAGAATATGGACTTATTCATCCAGTCTGGTACAGTCAACTTATTTTTTTATTTGAATCAACATGGAATGTTCAGTCCCTACGACACGGACATGATGAGACACAAGGTTAATTTGTTAAGCAGTGTACAAATCTTTTGAAGTCAGAGTTTTCCTTCACCTAAACAGATTGCTTTACGGAGATTAGAGAACCCTCGCTCTCCGACTATTAACTTTAGCTGTGGAGAAATAGATGGATCCGTGACTTTCCCAAGGATATTAGCGCTAAGTGAAACGCAAGCAAATTTGTCAAGGATTTGAACTCGTGTCACTGATTCCATTTCCTGCGCACCACCTCTTTTGAAAATACTTTTGTCGAGGGTGACCCGAAAGCTCCCTTTTCAATAGCTACAACACGTAGGTGTAGGGGAGGTAGCGACTCTATTCCCTGGGTTCCTCCACTTTACCTTTGATCCACACCTTATAATGCTGGGGGTTAAAGCAAGGCGGAATCAAGTTCCATTTTTTGAGTATTTGGTATGACCCGACCTGAGATTGAAACCAGGTCTTACAGTCCATTGGTGAACACTCTATTCATTAGACCAATGCCCCAAAACTGATGTAACTATTTATATATGGATCAGAGTATTCGTAGGCCCTGCCGAGAAAGTAAGTGATGCATCCTAGGATCGCTGTGGTACCGGTGCGCCTTGTATAGAGAACTTAACTCTCCGGTCTTAGAATCAATGTATTATCTGTGTACACTCCCTAGAATCAAAATGTTACTGATTGGTTTTTTGCCTTTAATGAATGTATGATATCTGTATGGTCTGTAAAAAAAGTTACATCCAATATATGTATTTGCTATTCTGTTGTATATGAACAATTGTCACTTCAATACAATAGATCCTTATGGTATTGTTTAGTGCAGCAATTCGAAGTGATTATGTTTCTCTCCCGAGATTGCCCTTTCTTAGCCATATCCAGGTTTTCTTATGTGCAATCTCGCCAATTTTTTTCTTGGTGTATCCATACAGCATTTTTTCTTGCCATTTTTGCTTTCCAATTTTTGTTGTTTTTCTGTTTGTTCTTATGTTGTTATTGCTATGACAAGCTCTTGTAATTAATGTAACTTCGCTCTTTTTATGTTTTCCTCAAGTCTGTGAATTGATGCATCAATGCAATACTAAGTGCTGGATAGTTCTCTTCCATTTTCTTTTATTGATATATTTAATCAGTCTATGTCATATCTCAGCTGTATTATTATTACAGTTATTACTAATACTTACGATTTTTTCACATCAGCTAACGCTTATGGTCTTTCACTGAAGTCTGAGTGACAGCATGTCTCCTCAAGTCTCCAGGACTCTTCGTAATATTCTAGCCAACCTTAACAATGCTGTAGTTTGGATAGTCTGTAGTTATGATGGTCCTCCAATTTCCAACTCTACCAACCCTTTTACCAAGCCTTTGTGGGTCGTAACAAGCACACTGATTACAATTGGTACCAACATCACTTTCATGTTCCATAACTGTTTAGTTCTCTGGCAAGGTCAAGATATTTGTCTCTCTTCATTTTCTTTGATTTTCTCTCTGTGGTCCGCCGGCATGGCAAAGTTCACTATTCGTCAGGTTCTCTTTTTTGTTAATCATGATAACATCTGGTCTTCTGGTCGGGATTAGGTGATCCATTTGTATCTCAAAATCCCAGAGAAGTTTGTGCGTCTCATTCTCAGGACGGATACCGATTTGTATATAACATTTTGTCAGTACGTAAAGTTGGTGACCTTAGTCGAGGGCGACTCGAAGGCTCTCATTTTCAATTTCTACCACACCGAGGTGGAGTGAAGGGCGCTACTTCTTTCTATAGATTGCTTAACTTTACTCTTGATCCTTACCTTATAATGCTGAGTGTTAAGCAATGAGGTATCAAGTACCATTTTGTGAGTCTTTGGTATTGAACCCTGGTCTCCCGGGCCAGTGGCAAACATTCTACCGATGGGCCGGTCAAATTTCTTGCATAAAACTCTGTGGATCATCTTCCCCTCTCAGTGGTGTCTAGTCTTGAATATTTTTGCTTTTTATGTGATCAATGGTTTCGTCTCCATCACAATATAAACTACTTTTGCTATTCTATTGCGTCTTATCTATTTTTGCTTTAATATTGTTGGTCCTTATGGCGTTGTTTTGAGCTGATATTAGAAGAGATTCAATTTCTCTCATAGTTTCCGTTTCTTTGCCATGTCTCGATTTCCTCGTGTGAGATTTCTTCTTTATATTGCTTGCGATATCTGTATTGTTGTTTTTCTTCTCATTCATTTTTCCTAGTTTTTCTTGTTCTGTTGATCCTTATGTTGTTTGTGTGGTTTCTGGTTGCTATAATTAGTCTTTTTCTGCTTTTTTATGTTGTCTTCGAGTCATCGTATTGACGTGTCCACCCTTTCCTCAATCCTGGCAAGTTCTTTTCATTCTTTTCTTGATACATAAATATAAAGTTGGCAACCTTAGTAGAGGACGATCCGAAGGCTCCTTTTCAGTTGCTACAGCACTAAGTTATTGGGGAAGGCGCTACTCCTTTCTCTGGATTGCTCCTTGATCCGTACCTTTTAACGCTGAGAGTTAAGCAAGGAGGCATGAAGTATTTTGTATGATTCGATCTGGTATTGAACTCCGGTCTACCGAGTCAATGGCGAACACTCTACCCACAAGGCCAATTTTATCTCTCGTAAAGACTTATCTATGTAAAGACTTGTGCATCGTCATAAGGTTTCTGGTTCTCTGTTCCTTTGGTAGAAGTCTTTCTCTTGTTCATTTCAAGAATGGTCCCGAGTATCTGACAAGGAAGACAAACCAAGTGTTTACCATTTGATGAGAGTCCTGCTGCAGAGTATCGTTTCGAGAAGCTTTATCGTTCGTCTGAGATAATCTTTCCTTATTTTTTCTTTTCTTTTATCTCTGCTAGTTTGATGTTGTCTGGTTCCAATATTCCCAACTACTTGAAATTTTCTTTTTTTCCGAGCGTTCTGATTCTTTCTTGATTTAGCAGTTCTATTGCTTCCGTTATTTGTCTTTTCCCGCTTTTCATTATGAGCGTGGCACATTTTTCTATGCAAAATTCTATTCCTATTTCCTAACTATATGTTTCTATTGTTTGAGTTTCCAATTCTTTTTCATTTTCTGCGAATAGCTTGATAAACATTAGGTGATTAATCTTTTCTTGTGACTTTGTAAATTAGTAGCTCCTTGTGCATTTGCTAAGTGTGTGACTGATCAACCTCATCAGTAGTACAAATAGCAATGATGAAAGTGCGTCTTCCTGGGAGATACCTTTCTAGATTTTCACATCAGCTAAACTTTTTCCTCCTACTTTCAATTTCACTTTACATATTTTCGTGGCTTCCGTCATGAACCTTATGAATTTATCGGATACCTTTGGCCCCACTTCTGAATAATATTTTATATTTATATTTTATATTTTAAGAATGGAGAAAAGCATTCAATTCGCTTTGATAATATAGCAAGAAACTTTAGAAGAAATATTTACTAACCACTTGATTCGCCAAAGTTAAAGTGTAAAAGAAGAGTAGCTCTTTGTCTAAAAGGATCTTCCTAGCACTCTGGCTGTCTCATTTTCATGGAAGGAACTTTTGTTGTTTTTTTTTTCTTAAGAGTTCCAGTCACAGGTATCATGGGTATAAACTACCGTTTATGCTCATAATAATCTTATTAACATTATCACTGTGGGTCACTATTTCTTTCTTTCCATATAATATTCTAATTTTACATTTTGTATTCTAAAAAAGAGGAAAAGCATACAATTCACTTCTATAATATAGCAGGAAAGTTTAGAAGAAATATTTACTAACCGCGTATTATTATTATTATTGTTGTTGTTGTCGTTGTTGTTGTTGTTGCTGCTGCTATTGTTATAAAAATTATTATTATTATTATTATTATTATTATTATTATTATTAACAAGTCTCTGTTAGGAAGATAGTGTGACCAGACAGAGACAGTTATTTAACCTCCGGTTGTTGGAAGCAGTCTAGCAATGGGAGACGGCGGAAGTGAAGATAGAGGTAAGTGTCGAACGTTATTAGATTGAAGAGCATCCAATAAAAATGATGTCTGCAATGAATGATATGAGTAAATAGGCAGCTTATTACATCGAATAATATCAAGTCTCCGACTGCGATTATCTTCGAAATACTGAAAGGCCAATAGGCTTGTTTTCATTTATACATTTGATTTTTTTCTTTACATTTTCTGCCAACTAACCGTCTTTCACATCTATCAATCTATCTAGTCTCTTCTTATCAATCAATCTTTGTGTCTTCATATCTATCTATCTATCTATCAGTCTGTATCCTGAGAATAGAAAACTTCATCCTGATCCATTGCTCTCAAGTTTACTCTGATTCGAAGAGGTAAAACTTGTTAGCATTCAATTAATTAGCCAAATAAATTTGTTTGAGATAATGCACACTATGATTTTGAACTACATTGGCTTTTAAAACTTAAAAATTTCCACTACTTAAAACCATACAATTATTGGCAAATTCTTTGTATTATCGCAAAATAATTAACCAATACCGTTAAAAATCCTGTGAATTATTGGTATAAATTAGAAATAATTAAAACCATAAAATTGTGTGCGAATTATTTGGATATCCAGTTACTTGTATTAATTAATTAATTTTAATTGTATTAATTAATTTCTTGAAAGTATGATAATAGTTACGTGAGACAAAAATGTTTATCGTTAAATAGGAATAATTACGTGAAACCATATAATTTGCTAGAAAAAAGACTGACTTCAGCCTAATACACTTCTAATATCAATTTTTTTAGGAGCCAATGTGTTATTGCAGTTCAAACTCAGTTTTAAGTTTAAAACGTTTTCTCAAACAGGCCTATCTGTCCCAAAAATTGGGCCACTCCAATTCAGAGTGAATTGGGGAGTAATGGCATCCACTTTTTGGCGGTTACAGGTCTTATCCTACTCGTCGCTGTATTCTAGGACTTCATGACAGAGCGAATCATGAATTCACATTCTAGTTAGTGAGAAAAGAGAATTTAAATTTTATAATTACCAACTTTCTTCAATATAAAAGATTCGTGTGAAGAATAGTCACAGATTCAGGACACATTTTTTGAAATACAGTTTAAAACCTGCTTCATTATGATATATTCCACATGAAACACTCGGAAGTGAAACTTAATGATAATAAAAGTTAAATACCAATTTGAAATCATTTTCGGATTTATCAATTTCAATGTACATACACACACACACACACATATACATGTGTGCGTATGTGTGTGTGCGTATGTGTGTGTGTGTGTGTGTGTGTGTGTGATATTGTGTGCGGTCTGTACCTTACCAATATTATCAAAGCGTATAGTATAAATTATTGTTTAATAGCATCTTTGATGTATTGATGTGTCAAAGGGAAATTTTTTAAATGGAGAAGTCACACGTCGGTCAATGAAAAGGAATAATAAAAACAATACGATTAAAAGAGTTCTACATGAACAAAAGTCTAACATTAATCAAAAAGTAAACTATTTAGAGATGTCATAGATATTATCAAACAGCAATAAACGAAATGGCCGAAACACGGCAAGGAAAATTAACAGATGGCTCAATCATTAGTCGAATTCTGCCCATGAAGTAACAAGCGTTATATGAAATGGACTGACAGAAAATTGGGAGATTATATCGTAGAATATGCTTGCAAGACAGTAAGAAATTGGGGAAATCTGTTTCGCAGGGAACGGAAAAAGGCTCGTACAGATACTGATCATATCAAGTGACATCAATAATTACGTAACCTAATAATGAAAAATAAAAAAAGGATTAATTTTAGTTTGGTGTGGTTAGGTTTTATGGTATACCAACAAATATTGGTTATTTAATGCCAAATCCTGTTTATACATATTTGTTTGATATATATGATTTGTAAACATTTTGTTGATAATATTTTTAAACAAGGCTGAGCTCATTTTTGCACACAATTTAATGGTTTAAAGTTTTGCTATTTAACACTAATAATTCTATACAACATTACCCATTCATTTACACAGTTAAATGGTTCCAAGTATTGCTATGTATAAGTAACAATTCAATTCAACATCAGTCATTTGTTTACACAGAGTTAAATAATCAAACAGTTCTATTTCAAACAATTCAATCTTGTGTCAGTCATTTGTTTCGACTTAGTTTAAATTTCAAACAGTTCTATTTGACCCATAGATAGGATCCTATCAGTTGCTACCATTCCCGGCCAGAGTGGACCTGAGAGCAATGGCAATAAACGGGCACTCCGCATTGCCTAAAGCTCCAGCATTACTGGAGCCTCGCCATCAGATTGTTTTGTATCATATCCAGGACACTCATTGGTGTGTAGGGTCTTACCCCTCTGCAGAGATGCAGTCGGTGTATTCTATATTCCGAGCCGACTGGGAAATTAGTTTTTATCTAAATATTTATATACCGTACCGGCATAATGATGAATGAACAATGACAATAACGCTTGATTATAAAAATATATAGTTCTCACAACTTTATTTCTCGAAAGGGTCTCAAGTTAACAGTAAGTGTGAGAGAGACAGGGAGACGGAGACGGACTCGAAGGACTGTTATATTGACTCTTAACTTATTAAACACGGTGTGCTTCCATATTCAATGCCCCATTTAGCAATTCTTTGATGGAAGATACTTGACCGAGTTCTGCTATGGGGTACTGCACCCTCACCCGGGCGCCCGCCAGCTCTACGAACCTTTTGACAGCCCGACCGTGTATTCCAGACTGACCATAAGTGAAGTGTGTACCCGCATATATAATTTCATAATGCACATATATTCCCCCGGTTGTTAATCCACGTGAGCTGTTTTCGCTTGTTTACTCACGTGCATCCAGTGTAGAGAAATCCCTGACTGCTGGTTCTGTTAAAGGTCAATATGAAACATGTACAGACTTAGAATACAATAGCCGTATTCTTTGCAAAGGAGTAAAAAAGAACCACAAAAAGCGAGCGGACCGTGTATGACGTTAAACTGCAACTGACGGCGAGACTCAAGTTGTTGAGATCTGGGGAGTGTGGAGCACTCTTTCATTGCCAGTATTCCTAGGTCCACTATAAACCATTGTGGTAATAGTACCTATTAGGGTCCAATATATCGGTCAAACAGATCTGTTTAAAAATTATTTGGATCAGATAGGAATGCTTGATTCGATATATCAGTGAATTATCTTTATAAAGAACAATTACAATTTTACTAAGCATTACCATTAGTTGTATGAAACCATATAACTGTATAAACAACTGATTATTATCCAATAATGATAATTCCTTGAAACGATATAATATTACTAGATAGGAATACGTGAAACCATAAAACCGGGTGCAAACAAATTACTTTTTTAAAACAGAAAGGATTACTTGAAACCATATATTTATTAGTGTTAGATAAGTGAACTTGAAACCATAATGTGTGCAGATAATTTGTAATAGGTTAGAATATATATATATAACTGTGTACAAGTTATTTGCATTTGATAAGAATACTTAAAATCTTAAAATTCTTAAGAAACAACACAAAAGTATTAATATACAATGAACGTTATTCTCTAAGGTCTAAGCATAAAATGCACCAAGACGGATTGCTTGCTATTAAAATCCATCAATCGAACACTCTAGTAATGGTTTGTTCGCGTAACTTGCAAACCATTGTATATATATACATATATATAGGTTAGAATATATACATATATATATACATATATATAGGTTAGAATATATACATATATATATACATATATATAGGTTAGAATATATACATATAACTGTGTACAAGTTATTTGCATTTGATAAGAATACTTAAAATCTTAAAATTCTTAAGAAACAACACAAAAATATAAGTATTAATATACAATGAACGTTATTCTCTAAGGTCTAAGCATAAAATGCACCAAGACGGATTGCTTGCTATTAAAATCCATCAATCGAACACTCTAGTAATGGTCTGTTAGCGTAACTTGCAAACCATTGTACCACCCAAGGTAACCATATTGTATTAGATTTTAGCTTTAGCAAATACTTAATAGGTTCTGACCTAGAGGTCAAATAAATTTAGTTAAAATGATTCGTATCAGAAATAATCAATGCCATATAACTGTAGACTATTAGCATTAAAATAGTTAATTGATGTTATAATTATTTACTAAAGATTATTATTTTAATTATTCGAAGCTATATGACCGTATATAGACAAATAGTTATTTTTAAATAGAAATAATTGCTTGGGACCATAAAACTATGTATTTGTAAAAGATATAAATACTGACATCGTAGAACTGTGCAAAAAATCTTAATAAATACAACGAATATAAATTTAAATTTGTTGTGAACACGATTCCCTGGCTTCTAGACATAACATGGTACAAGATGGTTTGAAATGTCGTTAAAACCAATCAATCCCTTATTAATCTCATAGGTCACACTGAAAATTCTAAAAAAAATATAATCCGCTTATAATTACGTGTCAGTCTACGAACTTTTTGATACAGTCTCGTTTCATGAAGAACTTGTGCTGCGTAATTTCGATATTTACTGTTTTCGAGGTATCGTTCTGTCTTGAACTTCCGATATTTCATTGCTGGAAGAGGAAAGAATTACATTCCAGTAGGCAAGTACATTAAGATTAATTGTCCTGACCGAAAATTCTTCAGCGGCATGTTTATTTTTGCCAGTGCTTAAGTGGCGATGCTAACTTGCTGAAGATCAAATTTTGAAGTCCGAAAATTTCGTTATCTCAAAACTGTGGTGGTAGGGTTGACTGCAAACCGACATGATGGCTTGAACCTGACAACTAATAATCTCTCGTTTCAGAATCTCCATCAGTGAACCGTTGCAAAAGCGTTCGTTTCATAATGGCGTTTAAAGCAAATAATTTTGCCCGACAACATAATTACATTAGCGAGTGAGTAAGTTGAAGAGAAAACTATGTACGAGTTGGTAAGTAAGATGCCGTAGACGAGTCTGGGTAAACGAAATGAGTGTTGTGTATAAGGGTGTGTGAGTGTGAAAATACACTTTCGACGGAAGCTTTTAGCTGAGTAGACAGGAAAAGTGATACACACACACACACACACACGCACGCGCGCGCACAAATACATACACACTCATACATATATAAAGCTAGATATTTAAAGTGATATATATATATATATATATATATATATATATATATATATTTAACTTATTAGATAAAGTGTAAAAGAAATATACGGATAATATTTAAAATGTAGTATAGTTTAGACTATATATATATGTCCGTGTGTACATATGTAAAACTCTGTCGATATATATATATATATATATGTCTCGAGAGAAGCAAACATACAGACAGACTGAGACAGAGAGGGAAACTGGAACATGCAGATAAAATATAATTCGATACGCACATTAACCGATTAACGACGATAAAAGCGGCCTGACTCTCTCTCTCTGACTCTCTCTCTCTCTCTCTTTCCCTATATATATATGTGTGTGTTTGAAAGAGATTATCAGTCACATTTGACTGAATATATTTAGCTTGACTCACAGATATTTTTCCAAGACGCTAACATAGGTTAAGATGCGAACAGACAAGCGAACAGACAGTGATATTGATGAACATATACGTTCATCCTATACATACATATATATATATATATATATATATATATATATATATATATATATATATATGTGTGTGTGTGTGTGTGTGTGTGTGTGCACTCCTGAAAAGCTGATATATATATATATGAATCAATATATATATATATATATATATATATATATATATATATATATATATGAATCAATATCGGTAGATGCATGTACATGCACATAAGGTAAAAGTTTGAAGCAGTTGACTTAGATGCGTATGATTTAACTAAGTATTTTTTCATACATTCATAAATGCAAACATAATAAGAATCTTTGAAATAGATACATAAATAGATAGATGTAACCGTGCGATAAATATTTTTGAACAGATAAGCCTTGACATTAATTGTGATATACACGAAAACAGCTGAAAAAACACAAGATACAATTAAAAACGATTGAAGTAAAAAAAAAAAATCGAGTCCGATCCCAAATTGTCCGAAACTGATCTTAAACATAATTTATAAAATATTTGTACCAATTTAACAAAACGCACGTCAATTTTAAATGCAAAAGTTTGTAACCTAATTATATTAAAAAAAAAAACATGAAAATATTCATCAACATCATTTTATTTTATGAGGGCACTTGATTTACTGAAGATTAATTGCATGTATTCAACATTGATAAGCAAAGATTTCTTATCGAAATGCATCTTATGACTACGTATCATAACCTTTTTTCTAGTTTAGAGGTGACACAAGATCACGAGTAATGGGCACCCTGTGAGCTCGACTGAACTCACTAACAATGTCCGCCAATTCGGTTGGCTCGCCTTTACACCACATGTGATACCTCCTTTATACACACACACACACACACACACATATATATATATATATATATATATTGTCCTCCTGGTGGTTGAGCAGTCTGACGAAAGAATTAACGACACCACCCGCATAATGCACAGCTCTTCTAACGAATCGAGCGCTCCAGTATCCGATAGCGCAAAATGTGAACAAACGATAGCTGATACAAAATGCATTATTATTCCTGAGCTGACCTAGGTCGTCTAAATGGCTGAGATGTAAGATACTAAGTCTAGCGTAAAGTTAAGTGGGTTTCGATCCCAGCTTGAAGCGTCCGGCGTGCCTAGCCCCACTGAAGAGTTGTAATACGACGAAACAGTCTGTCTGTGGATGACTATATATATATATATATATATATATATATATATATATATCAGTTAGGAGTTTTCAAACCCTCTTTCGACATCTGTCCTTATCATCCATTGCTCCAGTTAGGTATTCTAGACAGCACCCAGTGTCTGCACAGTGCTAACGTATGTAAGACTGCTTGTCGGTCAGCACTGTTACTTCCATGTGTTGGAATCCATAGTAGAACGTCTCTTCTGAGTTCGTCTTTACTTCTCCGGCAGTGTTTCGCATATCTTCTTCATTTTATACTGATGGTTTGAGAGAATGGAGGCAATGGCCGCACAATTGCTATTCTGTGAGGTGTCGTTTCCATGATTTTTTTTTAAACAAATTATGTAGTTCATTTTTTCTCAATGCGTTTCGTTAGCGTCCTGGTGGTTTATCCATACAATAGTATTGACCCCACCACGGTTAGGAAGATATCCCATTTTCAGCCATATCACATTGAGTTCAGTAAATAAGATGAGATATTGCTACCGATGTATGCAAACTGGTATACTAATTTCACTTGCTATTTAAAGTAGTGATGGCTCCTTCACGTTTAAAACATATGAACTCTCTCTCTCTCTCTCTCTCTCTCTCTCTCTCTCTGTATATATATATATATATATGTAGTTGTACCATAGCCAGATACGGATATGTGAAACGTACATAGAATGTTCATAACATATATACATAGAACATAGGAGTCCCGAAACACGAAAACGACTTCTTAGTTCAGGTACGAAACCTTTTATTATCTTTGAGTTAAAGGTTCCGACATAAGGAGGAGACATGTACAATCTTTCTCTGCTGATTTTCCATCTGCCCCCCACCCAACACGTGTGACGTCCGTAGCGCACAAATTCGTCTGGCCTCAGCGAGCCCCGAAAGTTGACCCTTCCGGTTCGGAGTCTAGTTCTCAACTACTGACTTTTTCAAATCTCCCCAAATCCTCCGCACACGCTTCCGGTGCATGACGTCGTTCACAGCCCTCGTCACATCCTCTCTCTGGGAATTTTATTTTGACATCTGTGAACAACACATCCTCCGCGCGTCAACACTTGTGCTCAAGTTTGCACCTAACTAACCCATGTGCTGAGCCGAAAGGTTCTCAGCCTAACTAAACCCAAAGGCAAGATATATAAAACGAAATCCCTCGGCCATTATATTACATAGTTGGTGTTTTACAATTTTAAAAATAAAATGATCGGGCACAAATCAAAGATTGCTTAAGATAGATTAATGAAAATTACATTTATTGAAAGGTAAAATTGTACCATCAAAAGATCTCCAATCATTAGGTCTCAAATATGAACCAAAAATGTCAAGAGGAGCCCAAAACTATATGTTCCAGATGTCCGTCGTTTAGATAAGGGCACAGCTGAATGCGGCGTACAAAGTTGTTAATACCTCATGCACATTCCACTTGAGTTTTCAGATTATTATCGGAGGCCCAGATATGAGAAACCCGTTGCCCATCGATCTTCACAAGTGTCACGAGCTTCAAAGTTCTTGACCAACTTGAAAATCTGACTCCCATTTAGAAATATGTTAATTTTGAATTTCTATCTCGCTTGAACAATCTTGAAGGACTCACTTTCATTATGTGCCTTCACACAAAAGATCTGCTTTATCGTCCATGGCAAGATTTTGCTATATTTGGTTAAATATATCAAAATGTAAACTATTTTTCAACAATAAACCGAAAAGCAAAATAGAATACAACGGGGAAGATTTGAAAGTCCGCTGCTTTGTTTCAACAAATGTGAAACACGCAGTATAATAAGTATATATATATATATATATATATATATATATATTAGAGAGAGAGAGAGAGAGAGAGAGAGAGAGAGAGAGAGAGAGAGAGAGAGAGAAGGGGTTATGAGAAGAAGTGTGGGCAGGATGAAGTTATGGACAACGATTTAGACAATTTCGGCATACATCGACAGCAAAAGAATCGGTGAACAAGAGCAAAAGAAAGACTGATTGATTGATAGGTAAATGTCGGCTAGCTGCTTAACTGATTGAAGTTAGCATACGTATGTAAATATGAATCTACGTGTACATAATTTTGCGTGCGTGTATGTGTGTGTGCGCGCACGCGGGTGTGTATGCCGATTCGCGTGATCTTAATTTTGTCGGAAGCTTTTAGGTGGATGTAATAAACAAATTAACACGTGCACGTTCGCACACACAGACACAGATAAATATGCACATATGCAAGTACACGTATATTCCTGTCTAGAGAGAGGGAGAGAGAGAGAGAGAGAAGAACAGACAGATAGATATAGACACAAACTGACATATGAAAACTGTGAGAGAGGCTCCCAGAGATATAATTATTGATAGAGGAATGCAATAAAAAGTAATAAAAATAGTGCCGGCAGATAGATAGATATGAATAGTTTTAGATAGATAGATAGATAGATAGATAGATAGATAGATAGATAGATAGATTTTTTGAGAGAAATAAGGAGAAAAGAATGTTAGCCTAGTTTGGCACAGTAATAATCCAACGTACTACACTTGTGAATACTTTTCGAAATTTCTCTAATAGATAGATAGATAGATAGATTATAGTTGGTTAACAAGATGGAAAGAGACGTAAGAAAAGAAGAGAACATATTCAACTTTATATATATATATATATATATATATATATATATATATATATATATATATATATATATATAACCAGATAGTAAGATAGATCATAGATTCAATAGATTGAGATAGATAGATAGCAATAGAGAGAGACCAATAATTACGAAAGACCTGAATTCGCTAGAAGACATTGAAATTAATCAGTGGTAATATCAGAAGGTAGAGAAAAATCGACACATGAAAGAAGAAATCAGATGGGGAGGAAAATAATGAGAGAAATGAGAGGCAAGCAGCGAGTGAGTAAAAGAGAGAGAGAGAGAGAGAGAGAGAGAGGTGGGTGGGAAAGAGAGAAAGAGAGAATGGAGTGCAGTATATTTCCAGGTATTAAGTATGTTGTTTACTGCATTCGAACTCGGCCGGTGATTGTATCTGATACGAGATAATGTCTACGATCGATATCAATACGGCCTGCATATTCCACCTTCCCCCACTCGCTACCTCCCCCAGCCTCCTCCCTCTACTCCCCTCCCACCGCTTCTACGTCACCTCTCATTCACCTCTTTATTCCTTGTTAAATATTTCGAATCTTTTTCTCCTACCAAAGCTTCCGATTCACAGACTTGCTTTTCTTTTTCTTTTCTTTTTTTCCCCCTATCTTTTCCACCACCACCACATCATCATCATCATCATCATCATCATCATCATCATCATCATCGTGGTGCTTGCTTCCCAACCCACCTCGTTTTTTCCTTCCATATCAAATTCGCAATTGTCACCTTCCTCTTCTACTTCTTCTTCTTCTTCTTCTTCTTCTTCTTTAGTCTTGCTTTCATTCTTGTTCTTTTCTAAGTTCTTCATTAGCAGTTATGATTATTTTCTGAACATTTTTCTTGGCTGACGTCAATTTTCTTTCTTTCCTATTTTTCTTTTGTTTGTTTCTATCCATAATTAAGTTGTCACCCGCTCCTGCTTTTTTTCTTCGATTCCTTTTCCTTTTTTCAGTCCTCCTCTTCCAATCCTTCTTCTTCTTCATCTTCTTCTTCATCTTCTTCTTCTTGTATTTATATTGGTCTTTCTTTCTTTCTTTCTTTCTTGTTCTGTTATCTTTTTTTTTTTTACTCCTCCCTACTAATTCTTTATTTTCTTTCAGTTCTTAGTGTCTTCTTCTTCTTGTTTCCTTCTGTTTACTTTTCTTCTTTCCTTTCATATTTCCTTCTTTTCGTCTTCATAAGATTTCTTCTCTTTCTTCCTTTCTTTCTTCGTCTCTATTTTTTCTTCTCCTTCTGTTCACCTTTCAGCCATTTCCTTCTTTTTCTTGCTCCTCAATATGTAAAAATATATCAAATATACACCTGGTTCCTTTTTATTTGATTTATTTTATTCTATTTTTTCCTCCATGAGATTCTTTTGCTTATATCTTTTTCTTCTGATGCCTTTGTCACCAAATTCTTTCATCTCTTCTTCCATATTCTTTTTTTTTTTCTTTCTTCTGCAATTTCCCTTTCTCTATTCAATACTTTTCTACCTAAATTCTAATCTACTTCTCTAACGTGCTTCTTTTTCTCCACCTCTCTCTCTCTCTCTCTCGCTATCTCTTTCCATCTCCTTTTCTATTTCCTTTTCCGTTTCTTTTATTTCTTCTTTTTTCCTCCTGTAATTCTCTTCCCGTCATTCCATAAACTAAATTTTAATGTTGTAAACACTCACACCTACTTCGTGCGACATCGTCATTTATTTAAAAATTCCGATCCTGCTAACAACAGTGACAATAACAAAAACGACAGTAGCAGCGGCTGTTCTAATCGCCGTCATCGTCGTCGTCATCACTATCAATGTCCTAGTTTTTGTAGCACTATTAGGGAACATTTTTATGCTGCCTCATATTGTGAACTGACATTTATTTACAACATTGAACACTATTAACTTTTTATAACAATCGTAAGTTTTTTGAATTGCTGTTATGAAATATTGCCCTTATCGTTAAATTTTGGATTTTTTTCCTTCTCTTTTTTTTTTTCGCAACTTTCTGATCATTTTCACCTAATTTTACGATCGTTTAATAAACAGAATTAAGATTAGGCTTTCAACAAGATTTGAACTTGCATCTTTTGAACTTTAGTTCAGTCAAAATCAACAGTAGTTTATTGTTTAAATCAGAGAGCGGATGTAGTTTTGATTTTGCTATACTCATCTTTATTCTATTTTAAATTTCAGGCAATATTGTTTGTTTACATTGGCAGAAATAGATTAGATATTCTTAATTGTAGATTTTTACAATTATTACTACTTAATTTTTAATGTCATTTTCGGTTACTTACAGTCCATCTCCAGGTTTTTACTTTAAACCTTGGGCGAGGGAAGTTAGTGATTATGTGCAGTCCATGTATTGATGTTTTTGCTGCCACTTTTGGATGATATTTTTCAGTTATATTGTTAGCACTCTCCAAAGGAAATGAGCAGTTCTGCAAAGTGGGATTTTTTGCATTTCATATAGGACGGGACTGGCAGGTACTTTTTTTTGTATGTTTATCCGTTACTTTCTTGATCATACTCAAAGTTCCGATTATTACCAGTGTGGTGCTGGTTTTAAGGTGGCATATTTTCTCAGTTTCAATTTTCAGGTGTTTGTCTTTACTTATTTTATTATATTATTTGACTGATATGTTATTATCTATTGGTTCTGACATATCAATTTGAAGGCATGTTTTTTTTTCTCTTTTATAATCCCTACATCTGGTCTATTGCTCTTTATTTTTCTATCTGTTTGGATAGGTTTAGTAGTAGAGTGTTCGCCAATGGACCGGGAAACCGTGGTTCAATCTCAGGTCGAGTCATACCAAAGACTCAAAAAGTGGTACTTGATACCTCCTTGCTTATCAATCTGCATTATAAGCTATGTTTCAAGAGTAAAGTGGAGCAATCCAGGGAAAGGAGTAGCCCTCCCTGACACATCGGTGTAGTAGCGATTGAAAAGGGAGCTTTCGGGTAGCCCTTGACTTTGGTCGCCAACTTTAATTATCATTATTATTATTATTATTATTATTTACTCCTTGAGAGTTTTTCACATCAGCATTTGCTAATGGTCTTTATTGAAGTTTGAGCGATAGCAAGCATCCTCAAGTCCCCAGGATTCTTCTCAATATTCTGGCTGATCTCAGTAATGCAGTAGTATGGATGGTCTCCACTTGTCCTGTTATTTCCAAGTCCTCCAGTCTTTGTAACAATCATTTGTACCAAGAGCACCAGTTACAATTTGCAAAATCGTCACTTTCAGGTTCCACAATTTTTTTCAATTTTCCAGCGATCTTTCACTTGGTCTCTAACAAAAACCGGAGAACGTAGTGATTAAATGCAATATTTTTTGCTGCTTCTTTTGGGTGTTATTTCTTTTTTCATTCACATTAATAATACTCTCCTAAGAAGAGGAGCAGTTCAGTTATGATTTTACTCGGTGTGAGTTTTTTTTTTAATCAGCGTTAGCTCTTGGTTTTTCACGGGAGTCTGAGAGACAGCAAATCCTCTCAGTATTCTAGCCTATCTGGATATGATATTAAACAATCTGATGGTGAGGCTCCAGTAATGCTGTAGCGTTGGGGGATGCGCAGCCAGGTCCACTCTGGCCCGGAGTGATAGTGTCCTATCTATGGGTCAAATAGAACTAAACTGTGCACATGCTGAATTGAATCGCTTGATATGGAACTGTTTTTAACATTGAAACTGTACTTACGTTAAACTGAATTGTTTGAAATGGAACATATGACAAAAATTATACTTATACTAAACTGAATTGTTTGAATAAGAACTGTTTGACTAAACTGAATAGCTTGAAATAGAAATGTTTTTGACAATTAAACTGTGTACTCATGCTAAATTGAATTGCTTGAAATAGAACCGTGATCCGTTTGTATCCCAAAACCACTGTGAAACTTATGCGTCTCATTCTCTCGAGAAGATTTTGATTTGTGTAAATTTAGTAGTATGGTTATGTTTCAACATCTCGCTTAATTCCTTGTAGATCACCTTTACCCCCAAGTCGTATCAAGTCTTGGTTCTTTTGGCGATGTTTTGTATTACTCAAAGAATCACATTAGGTTTCTCTCACAAGGTGTCCCTTTCGTAGCTATGAACAGGTTTTTTGTGTGCAATTTCATTAGTTTGTTGCTTGAAATACCCTTACAGTTGTTTTACCCCATTTCTTTTTTGGATTTATCTTTTTTGTTTTGCTGTAACTGGCTGCTGTAACAAGTCTTTCTTTGTTCTTTCTAATGTATTCCATGACTAGCCGTCGCATTGATGCATCTACGCCATCCTTAATGCGAGTCCTGTTTCTCCTTCTCTTGATACATATAATTTTTCTATGTCATCTTTCAGATGTAAAGACTTGTACATAGTCATCAATTTCTTTGTCGTTAGGTTCATTAGTCTGAGTTTCTCCCTTGTTCATTTTCAGAATGATTCAGTGTATCTTACAAAGGGGACTGCATAGATGTTCATTCTTTTGATAGCATTTCTGCTGGATAGTTCGGTTTCAAGAAGTTTTTTTTTGTTTTTCTGAGGTATTCTTTTCTTATTTTATCTTTCAGCCCTTTTTGTTTATTGTGTTATATACCATCACAAGGAAGAATAATATTGATGGACCATACAGAAGAGGCATAACACTTAGTAAAAAATATGCTTCTCTATTTCTTTCTCGAAACTCTGTAGATGTGTGAGAGAGGTAGGGAGACGGAGACACACGATCGAAGGTGGACTGACGATTGCTATATTGACCCATAACGTCTTAACAATGATATGCCATTTCGGTACCCTATCTACCACTTCTTCTGCTTCTCTTGTGTTTATCCCTTAGATGCAATTGGTTTCAAATAATTTTTACCGTTCTTTTGAGGTACTCTTTTCTAATTTTTTTTTAAATTTCTGCTTGCTTGATGGTATCCACTTTTAATATCTCAGATAATTCTAGTTTTTCTTTTCTCCAAGTGTTCTCATTATTTCCTGATTTTACAGCTTTTTTTCCGTCTGTTATTTCTCTTTTCCCACTCCTCTTTATAAGGATGACACATTTTTCTGTGTAAAATTCGATTCTTATATCCTGGCTGTATATTCTTGTTTGTATAAAAATATCTTGTTCTATATCAGTTTTTGCAGATAGCTTGATGTCGTTCATGTACGTAGGCTGATTAATCTTCATTAATTTATAGCCCTTAGTGCACTTACTAAATATGTAACTGAGTGGCATAATCATTATAACGAAAAATAGTAATGAAAGCAAATCTCCCAGAAAGAGCCTTTTTCGATTTTCATCTCTGCTAGGGTTTGACATCCCTCTATAAACTCCACCCTCCAGTTTTCTATGATATTTATCATGAAGTTTATGATTTTGTCGGATATTTTATACATTTTCAAGCACTCTATTATCGATGTTTACAGGACCATATCACAGGCCTTTTTGTCATCAATGTCTGCTATGGTTATATTTTCCGCCTTGTTTTGGCTTCTTTGAGTATACTCTGGTCTATATAGGTATCCATTTGTTCCTCTTTTTCTATTGTGATATCCTTTTTGTTCTTCCGAAAGTAATCCTTGGCATGCAAGCGAGTAATAGATTTCTTCTTTTATCTGTACGGTCAGGATTTTACACGGTAAACACGCCATGAGTCTATAATTAGTGGAGATTGTCCCCTTTTTGGGATCCTTCTGGATTCGGGTTGTTTTCCTGTTTGTCATCGATTCTGGTATGCTTGCTTCCTGTAGGTATTTACTCAGTTGCAGACTAACTTGTCGTGGATAAACCTAATTTTCTTTTAACCAGAATCCATGGACGCCATTTTGGCCTGACGTTTTCAAATTTGGCACTGTTGTTTTGGTCTTTTTTTTACCTGAAATAATATCAGCCAACATTCTCAGGATGCCATTAGGTCCCCCTTTTGGCCATCAAGGGCGCACCTACCGATCAAGCCACCCAGACCTGTTGTCTGGGTCTCACGTTGATTTAGTTTTGTTACTTTTCATAGGTAGTTTATTGTGACGCTACCAGACCCAGGGTTGAATTAATATCTGTGCACAAGCGGGAAAGAAATTCTCTATAGCTTTTCAGATTGCTATCTCCTTGATTATTAGGTGTGCAGCACGATTGAACAAGAGACCCATAAAACTCTGTGTAGAACCAAAGATAAACTGTAAGATTAAGGTAGCATTCAACAGTTTTAAACAAGGTTATCCTCGAAGAGGCTTATAGGGAATCTCGATGTCATCTGAAGGCTGCGTTTGAAGCCAATGACAATTTCTTTGAACACATTTAATCCAAACTATTTCAAGATATATTCGTGTAGAGTGAGTAAATACATCTGATAAATTGATACGTCAGAGTTATTTTCATTTTTGTTGTAATTTACACGATAGTTTGCTTATCGTATCCACTATGTGCATACATAAGTGTCCACACTTTTTTGTATAGGCCTTTGAAATTTTCGTAGACCCTTGAAAATTCAGTATGTTATTGCTATACATCTTATGAGATGACAGACCAATTTTTATGATTTCAGCTTCAAATGAACAGCTGCTGCAGGAATTGGAATACACCCTACTAAAGCCTGATTGTCACAGCTGGTGAATTTCAAAAATGCAATCTGGACGTCAGGACACTTTAGAAGAACAAAAAGCAATACAATTTTGTTTTAAACTTGGAAAAGATACCACAGAAACGTATGGGATGCTTCAGACTGCTTTTGAACCATCTTGCATGAATCGAGTATCAATTTTTGAGTGGCATAAGAGAGTCAAGGAAGGCAGGGAGTCTGTGAGGGATGATGAGTGGAGTGGGAGGAGTAAGGAAGTCAGAACACCAAAGTTGATTGGCCAAATAAAGAATTTCATGGATAAGGAGCGTCATGTGTCTATAGAGACAAGAAGTGTACAATTTGATGTCAGTGTGCGAACTGTACACACAATTATTCGTTAAGAACTGAAGATGCGGAGGATTTGCGCGAAGTTTGTCCCAAGGGTGCTCAGAGAAGATCAGAAAGAAAGACGTTGTCATGACCAAGATGGGCATCAAGATAGTTCCTCACCCTCCCGATAGTCCAGACCTTGCTCCCTGTGACTTTTGGTTATTCCCTAAGCTCAAGGAAAAAGTTAGAGACTGTCGTTATGAGACAATTGAGGAGATGAAAGAGTCTGTGACGAAGGTCATTGACACGCTTACACAAGAGGACTTCCATGGAGCCTTCCAGAAGTTGTTGGAACGGTCCAACTAGTGCATTGCAGCAGGAAGAGATTCCTTCGAAGGGAACTAGAGTTTCATGTGTGTACTATCAATAAAAGTGCCCATACGAAAAAAAGTCTGGAAACTTATTTAATGAGCCTTGTACATACATTGGAGTCGCACCAAACGAGACGATTATTGTTGCAAGAAATGCAATCGTCAATCGATTTCTATTCCTGGACGATGTTGTGAGCGCTTCACTTGGCATTTATGCCCTTGAGAAAGGTGTGAATGCATATGTTCACCAACCAGCTATAACAAGGTAGACTGAATACTTTAGCCTAAGTTAGACAGTCAGTCTAGAAAAAGAAAAACTCTGAATTTAAACCAGCTATACTCTGCTTAATAACTGACCATGGATCAAGTCCTGTTCGTAGAAAATGGTTTTGTTAAATAAATACATATCTATATCTATATCTATATGCTCCCACATGAGGGTTGAGCTCTCTGGCAAAGGAATTGCCGGCTACCGCAAGCGTAATGCAAAGCTCTTCGAAAGAATTGAGCACTCTGCTAGCCGATAGGGTATAAAAAAATGTAAACAAAGTCTGCTGCTGCTGTTTCTAAAAATAAAAATACCTTAAAATTCCCTTAGCCAACGTGGTCCGCTTGGTGGACGAGTGGTCTGAAACATAGTCTAACGTAAAGTTGGACGGGTTTCGATCCCGGCTTCGAGTGTCCTGCGTGTCTAGCCACACTGAAGATTTCTGATAGAACGAAACAGTCTGTCTGTGGATGACTATATATATATATATATATATATAGTCTTCAACAGACAGACTGTTTCGTTGTATCACAACTCTTCAGAGTTGCTAGACATACGAGATGCTTCAAGCTGGGGTCGTCATTCTCAGTATAAACGAAGGAATGCATTTCAACTATATATGTACGTATATTTAACTATAATTATCTAATTATATATATATATATATACTGGCCAATTCCCATAATGGTTTGAGGTTCGGGAAACCACGGTGCAATTCAAGGTACTAGCTTAACACCCAGCATTATAAGCTATTTATCAAGGTTAAGTGGCGCAATCAAGGGAAAAATCGCATCATCTCCTATACCTCGGTGCAATAGCCACTGAAAAAAAAAAACCTTAGTTCGACCTCAACAACGGTCAGCCAACTTACCATCCATATATATATATATATACAATTTCTTTGAATAAATTTAATCTATTGTAATTTAAGATTTATTCATGCTGTCTGGCATACCTTCACGAGAGTGTTCGAGTTTCATTGGATGCTCCATTCATACATCCTTGTGCTACATCTAAACATAGTAAGTAAGTAAAGTTAGCGACCATAGTCGAGGGTGACCCGAAGGCACCCTTTTCGATAGCTACTACACCAAGGTGTAGGGGAGGGCGCTACTCCATTCCCAGGATTGCTCCACTTTACCCTTGAACCGTACCTTATAATGCTGAGTGTTAAGCAAGGTGGTATCAAGTTCCATTTTTAAAGTCTTTGGTATGACTCGACCTGGGATTGAACCCAGGTCTCCCGGGCCATTGGCGAACACTCTAACCGCTGGGCCAATGTCCCGGTTGTTTATCTAAACATAGTAAAGGACCTATTTTCTAAGGATTTTGATTTTATTGTGCTAACCAAAATTTCTCATGACGTGCCATCTTTGCAAATGGTAATGTAACACATGGTCAAATAAATTTACGCCCAAGTCGACTGGGGCTGTAGAATACACCGACTGCATCTATGCAGAGGGGTAAGACTTCCACCAACGAGTGTCCTGGATATGATTCTAAACTGTATCTGCTGGTGTGGCTAGAGCTCAGGGGAATGCGTTATACCTCTTCATTGCCATTACTCCCTGGTTTACTATGACCCGGAGTGGTAGTACCTGATAGGGTTCCAACTAGGGGTTAAATAGAACGACGTGCAAACAAATGACTGACTTTTATTTGAATTGTTTGTGTTACATAGCAATAAATGAAACCATTTAACTATGTGCAAACTAATGAGTAATGTTGAATAGAATTATCTGAATTGAATTGCAGTTTTTACAACCGTTAGCTCTGTGAAGAAATTGAATTATTTATTTATTACATCAATACTTGAATGCATGTAACTATGTGCAAACAATAGCAAACTTGTGTTTAAAAATAAATTTAATGTGTTTAAAATTGCATGTATTTAAAGATAAATTTACCAAAAGACTATTCACTTACAAATCATCTATAACCAATAAATTTTGCAAAGAAATGAGTTCTAGCTCGTTAAAAATTTTTCCTAAAAACTTTTATATATATCTATGTATGGACAGGGTTTGTCATAGAATAACCTACAATGGTTGGTATGCCATAACACCTAATCCATCTAACTCACCATAATAATCTAATTGTTATTATATAGATTAAATTTTCTCTTTCTAAGTTGATTTTTGACAATGTGAAATTAGATATTACGTTTGATAAATTCTTGTTTGGTGTTCTAACCATGATCGCATCAGTGTTTGTTAGTGTTACATTGTCACAGAAGAACGAGAAAATAGATTCGAAAAAAGTTACTAATGAATGCTACGACGTTGAATGTAGAGAAACTTGAAACATTACAGCTTAAAAAAAGGACGTGAAAAATACAATAGATTTGTAGTATTAGTCATTGGAGTTTGCGTTAGTTTTGGTGACGTAGGCATTCTAATAATTATGTTTCCAAGATTTTTTCTCCAACTTTTGCTGTATATTCGCTACAAGTCCAGAATTTTTTCTCGTGCTAATCAACCATCTTATCGATAAACGAAATAATTATTAATTGTAAAATCAATCAGTGACATGAGGTTGTATTTTGGCTGATGTAAAAATCTCCAGCATTTTTTGACAACATTTTTTTATTCATATGAATTAATGAAATAATTATTCAGTCATGAAAATATTTCCCTTGTTTTCAATTATTATACTTAACCTTTCAGTTCTGTCCTGTCAGTAGATCTCAGAATACCCCGACTTCGGCCCCTGTAGGGTGTCCTGGGTATGACACGGTACTGTAACTGGTTGTGTGGCCTCAGTTCTGAAGCTCTGCGGAGTGTTGAGTACCCCTTATTATCATTACTACCCGGTTAACTCATATCTACAGGTCAAATAGTTCGATACAAATGTAAGTCTGAACGTACAATGAATGCGATTCTCTATCATCTAAGCATAAAATAATCACTGACAATTTGACATGCCATTAAAACCAACCAACCAATCAATTAATCTTTTTGTTGAGATACAAGGTCTATATTCTCATCTGACTTGAAGTGGTAGTACTTAAACATCAAGTAGCCATTCTTAAGATAATGAAATGTTTACCTATGCAGCGAATTTATGAGTAAATGATTGAAGAAAACATCAATATACAAATTTAATAAATTTTATTACTTTAAATTGAGTGAAAAGTTAGTTGAAAGGCAGAAGTTACGAGGTCTTTTCTTTTAGAAAATATAATATTTGTGAGAGTGTAAATATTTTCCATGGCTCAGTCGACTAGAGCAGCAGAATACACTGACTGCATCTTATGCAGAGACGTTAGACTCCCCCAACGAATGTCCTGTATGTGACATTAAACAATCTGATGCTCGATCTTTGGGGAATGCAGAGTACCCCTTTATTGCTAACGCTCCCAGGTCCACTCTGGTCCGAAGTGGTAGCACCTAATAGGGTCCTATCTATGGGTCAAATAGAACTAAACTAAATGCTTATGCTAAGCTGAATTGTCTGAAATAATTGGCATTAAATAACCTACAGTGGTTGATATGCCATAAAACTAAACCAAACCAAATATTTTCCAATAAAAGAAAGAAAAAAATCATGCATTTCAATGGAGCAGTTTGTGTAGTCTAACCTAGTGGATATATTTTGGGCGAGTAAAATATCTATTTGAGTGTGTCAATATGTAAAGGAAAAGTATACGCTGATATGTAAACAGATGCAACTAATAATATTTCATCACCTCGGGAAGACTGAAATGGGAGTCTAAATAAACAACATTTTCATTTGATTTAGAATAATTAAGCGGTGTTGAAAATAAATACATTCCTAAAGGAAAACAAAGTTATATTTTCACTTAAACGAAATAAACTCGAAAGTTTTGAGAAGATTTATGGAATGGATCCATAAATCTATTAAACACGTATTTATTTCATCGCTAATTTATAAGATTGAAATCGGCTCGAAATTTGATAAAAAAAGTTTGATTTATTTATTATTCTAATGGGTCAAAAATGTATTTTTAACAACCTAGGAGGGAAAAGATTTCTTAAATTACTCTGGTTTACAAAGAAATTGAAACAAGCACAAAAATACCCTTTTTTACCTAATTTGAGGTTGCTGAATTCAATTTGAAATCAAATTCCGCATACCCAAATTTACAAAAAAAACAAAAAAAAACAAAACAAAACACCTATCCCCATTCTTGCCTCAGACCAAAAATTTTTTTTTGTAAACCAGTGTTATTTTTTATTTCGATCCTTCAAATTTTGGGCGGCAACTAAATATTGTTGTCTGCGCATCTCAAAGAAATTTAATAACGAATGCGTAAGTGCCGATTGGTCAACGAATGCAAAAATACAGATACATAAATTACAGCTTCTGAAGCGTGATTTTGCACCAAAATTAACACTTTTTTTTAGCATGGAAATCAATTGATTTTCCTTTCCTATTTAAATGTTATGAAGATACTTACTTTTTATGCTGTATAGAACTCGAGACCATAATTGTGAACCAACCAGTCAACAAACCACCTTTCAGATAAACTGGGATTTTCAATCATTTTAGGTTGAATAAATAGTTTCCAACATTGTGTTGGTTTGGTTTGGTTTCTTTGTTTAATGGCCTATCAACTCTTTTTTTAGATTATTTAATGCCAAAGCCATTCTCCTAGAAGAACAGTAGTGGTACTATTTAACCCATAGCTGGGAGGATTAGAGGGTTCATACCTTTCCTAAGGGTATTTGCCCGAAAGCGCGACTGGAGTACGAACTCGCGTACTACGATTCCTCAGTCCATCGCTTTAACCATTACACTACGAGGACACCCCCCAACATTGTGTGATAACATCGTTTATTCGTATAAATTCATAACATCATTATTCCATCATCAAATATTTTCTTTCCTATTTCATGACTTTTTACCATCTTTTAGGGTCTTTTTTGGGTACGCTTAGCGTAATGGTTATCGGCGTCGGAAATGGAAGTGGGTTCAAATCTTAGACATGGCTGTTGGCTTTTCATTTTACGCTAACGCACTTTTGAAAGACATGAATCTGTCTCTTCTCCCCCCAATTACGTATTTACCCAACTCCTCCGCACGAGCAGGATGTGACACAAGGTCAATTCTTAAGCAGGATTTATCAGGTTTGAGTTCAGAGTCTTTTTTCTCTTATACCAGTTGCCATACTCTGTCTAAAGAACCTAATCTGTCTTACAATTTACCCATAGCAGAAGAGAAAATATTTGGACATACCTTACCAAAGGGGATTAGCGCTATATGATATGCAAACAGCCTCGTTCAGGATTTGAACTTGACTCACCGTGTCCATTTCCTATGACAATTATTATTTCACCACAAATGCCTCCATTTTATCCCTCAAATCATGGGTAAATAGTAGTGCAATTGGGTTTTCTAACATTGGCTCGGCAACCTGTCCAGAAGAAGGAAAACGATGAAATCAAACCATCAGAACTCCGCTTAAATGTTGACCTTGTGTCGCACCCTGCCTGTGTTGTAGAGGTTATGTGAATGCATTCAGTTTAAGCTAAATAATATTTTCTATAATAAAGGATATTTTATATAATAAGAGAACGGTTCCGAAGAGTGTGTTTGATATCTTTTTCGCAAATAAACCTGCTCAAGTCGAATCTCTGCTGCATATCCTAGAGCAAGTTGCGAGAGGCATTCGTCCTGGGCACTGCAAGGGCACACATGGAATAGTGACTTTCTTTCATTAACTACAATACGTAGACACACTAATGTTAGCCGACCGATTAAAACTTGCATTCACCAGCTCTCTGCAGACTCTTGGTGCTGTCTAGAAGACTCACCAAGAACGATGGCCAATAGGGAAGAAAGGCGAGAGAGAGCCAAGTTGAAACGCTTTAATGTTGATTATGATGATCAAACCTGACGGAACTACCAATTAGATAATGAGTATTGAAGTGAAACAAGGGATAACCAGAGAACAGATGTGAATGATATAAAGAAGAAGAAGAAGAAGAAGAAGAAGAAGAAGAAGAAGAAGAAGAAGAAGAAGAAATTAATACGTTTTTATTGTTCCTTGATTCTATTCTTCATCTCATTTTCAACTCGAAAACTGGCTTTGTTATACAGCAGAATCCCCAACAGCTTCCCTTGCCAGAGAAATAATGTTTTGTTCGTTTCAATATGCCCTTCAAATAAATAAATTGGTCACTGTAGTGACATCAGTAACAGATTGTTAAGGTTCTGGTTAGTTACGGATAAAGTATTTCTTTTGGACAAATAAAACCTTTTCCTCAAGTTGATTCTGCTTAGGTAAGAAATATCCTTGGCAGGTTATTCTTTATTTTAGTTCATCCTTTTTTTATTGCATATAACTATGTTAGGGTATAAGTTCAACTCTCTTGATTCCGGGGTCATGTTTATTGGTCACTACCAATATAACATAACCCCATTGCACTCCAAACAAATCGTATTTCTCGTTGACACGTAGCTAATTTCGAAACTCCTTGCGAAATCTCACTTTCTACGCAGCTGTTAGAATGGTTGCTCGTTTATAATTCGAAACTAGCCCCAAGGCACATTTTCATTCGTTGATCGTGTAGCTTGACATTCAAAGCTCTTCAAGTGTTGTGATTCTTATAGGCCAAGGAAAAAGGTGTTTTCCAAACCGATATGCCGTGATGATATCCTCTGGTGATAAATGTTCTGAACAGGATCAATCGCTTCTTTCTGCAGAAGGACCATAATGCCATATGATTAAATATAAAGTCTAATAACAGTATATTAAGTGAAAAATAATCAACTATCTTATGACATCTACAATTATACAAAACAGAATACAGCGTCGGAACTGGCTATATGAGTATTTGTTTTAAGTTAACTTTAGCAACTTAGTGAAATGCTGGAATACTTCCCAAATGGATTGTAGGTATATGATTTGGCTCGCAGGCACTTATATAATAATACGATGTATATGTGGGCCGACAACAATTGAAATTGAGTGCGTGCTCTGTTTCTCTCAATACGAGTCAATCTTTCCTCTTCGCAGACGAAACACTAATTAACTAGTGACATAAAATGAGAATATAATATATGCACATCCTTTCATAATGAAAATCTAATCCAACGCTAAAAATCCATCCCAAATCTGTTACTGTTCAAATAAACTCCAGGAGTTATTTCTTCTAAACTTTCAAAAACTATATTGCAATATTTTCAGCCCATAGACAGCTGTTATCTCTACCCAGTCTCGTAATCCGCGTCATGGTTTGAACTCTCACTGTACGGAATCGCGCCGGGTGTTCTCAACAATCCACCTGTTCTTTGAGAAAAATACACAAATCTGATTTTTTGCATTAACCCAATCTGGACAGCAGTGAAGAAAATTATAATTACAATATTCTCAAAAGAAAGTTAATCCTGTGACATAAGAATAAGTTAACTTTGTCACTAGAGGATATCGTTTAATACCATCGATTTCTTTTTACAGAACTGTCTTTATTCTACGGATGACCCGATAAATCTTTATCTAACCAGAGAAATGTGTCCTTAACTTGATATTTCAACTTATGCAAAAAAAAATAAAAGAATGCCTGTTGGTTTTGTTTAATTTGCTTTCTTTGTTTAACGACAAATCAACGTTTGTGGCCAAAGCCATCCTTGTAGAAAAACAGTAATTGTACTTCTTGCTATGGAAAGAAAAGGGGATTTATTCTTTCCGAAAGTAAATTAATTGCGTGAAAAATGTCACATCATCGTTAGACACTACACTACTTCAGTGCATAGATGAATAATTTTTTTGTGACGAAAATATATGAACTCCCTTTTCTTTCGGTATTCATCAATGAAACAACTCGTAAAAAAGAAATAAGGTGATTAGTTTTTTCTACATGCATAGCTATACAGAATATCCTGTATCATTTGAACTGTGTAAGAAATTTAAAAATGACCTAACGAATAAATGCTATATGCACAACCCAGAATCTGTCTAGTAGAATGAGACGCACTAATTCCTCTTGGGTGTTGACATCCAAACTGATCACCTAATCTCGGCCTGGCGACTTGACATTATAATAATCAACAAAAAAAGAAAACTTGCAGAATTGTGGACTTAGCTGTCTCGGCTGACAACAGTGTAAAATTGAAAGAGGCGAAAAGAATGATAAGTCCCTCGACCTTGCTAGAGAATTGAAAAAACTGTGGAACATGAAAGTGACGGTTATACCAATTGTCGTTCGTGCTCTTGGTAGAGTCGCCAAAGGATCGGTAAAAGGAGTTGAAGACTTAGAAATAAGAGGACGAGTGGAAACAATCCAAATTACAGCATTGTTGAGATAGGCCAAAACACTGAGAACAGTTCTGGAAACTTGAGGAGAATTTTTGTCACTCAGACTCCAGTGAAAGATCATCAGCTAAAGTGGATGTGAAAAACTCACAAGGAGTAAAATAATAATAATATTTAGAAGAAGAAGAAGAAGAAGAAGAAGAAGAAGAAGAAGAAGAAGAAGAAGAAAATGAGATGCACAAAGTTCACTGGGATTTAGAGTTACAAACGGATCACCTAATCTTGACCAGACAAACAGACCTAGTGATAGTCAACAAAAAAAAAACCTGCCGAATAGTGGACTTCGCCGGGGTAGAACTGAAAGATTGCGAAAAGAGAGATAAGTATCAAGACCTTACTGGAGAATTTTAAAAACTATAGAACAGGAAAGTGACGGTGATATCAATTGTAATTGGTGTGCTCAGTACAGTCACCGAAAGATTGGTACTGGTACTGGAGGGCTTAGTAATAAGAGAACGAGTGGAAACCATCCAATTACAGCATTAGGGAGATCGGCCAGGATACTGAGAAGAGTCTTGGAGATTTGAGGAGACTTGCCATCACTCAAATTCCAGTGAGAAACGATCAGGTAACGATGGAGCGAAAACTCTCAAAAACGTTAAAATAATAATAATAATGATAATAATAATAATAATAATAATAAGAAGAAGAAGAAGAAGAAGAATTGTAAGTGAACAAATCGCTAGACATTAATGTAAGTTAAGCATTCATGTCTATCCGATTACGAAATAGGAAAAATAGAAGTACATACATAAGCAATACTTGTTCGAATCTATCATGTAATTCTGGGAAAAGAATTTGCATATTAAGCTAATTTTCCAATCCTACTATATACACAGCTTCATATTTTTGTACAGTAAATGAGAGTTTATTTGCTTCTCCCACAGTCCATTGCATTCTACATTGTTTCAAAACATTAGGGGGTGTCCTCGTGGTGTAATGGTTAAAGCGAAGGACAGCGGAATCGTACTACGTGAGTTCGTACTCCAGTCGCGCTTTTACGTTCACTTTCGGACAAATACCCTTGGGAAATGTCTGAACCCCCTTATCCTCTCAGCTATGGGTTAATTAGTGCCTCTACTGTTCTTGGAGAATAGATTTGGCATTAAATAACCTTCAAAGGTTGATATGTCATTAAAGAACCAAACCAAACCTAAAATATTCACTCTTCACTGCACATGAAGAAATAAAGTACAGTTTTTTTTTGCTTTAACACACGCATAAGCACTACATTTAGCTTACTAAGATAACAAAATAAAATTCAAATGATATTTAACGTTTGATTTGGATATGTTGACTAGATTTTGATTTGATCGATCACAACTGGCCTATTTGACTACGTGAAATACCATCGGTTGAAGCTCTTGTGAAAAACTCGCAAGCACCAAATGATATAAGACAAAGACATAGACTTTGCTGAAGAACTGTACTGTGGTAGAACACGAGAACTATTGTAATTGAAGAGCTTGGAACGGTCTCCAAAGGCTTTGTAAGGGGACTGAAAGTGCTGGAAGCTGGAGAACGAATCGAGACTATCCAAACTACAACATTGTTAAGATTGGCTAGAATACGGAGAAAGATCCTGATGACATTAAGAGACTTACAGTCACTCAAATTCCAGTGAAAGACAACCAGCTAATGCTGGTGCGAAAAACTTGCGAGGAGTGAAATAATAATAATTTGGACCTAGTCAAAGAACTGAATAAGCTATGTAGCAAAAAGGTGACAGTGGGCTTGAAATGATCCCCAAGGGCTTTGCTTAGGGGCTGGAAGAGTTGGAAATCAGAGGACGCGCAGAGACCATCCAAAATGCAAAATTGTTAAGATCAGCTAGAATACTGAGAAAGATCCTGGTGACCTGAGGTGACTTACTGTTACAAATGGTACTTTAATAATTATTGAGATACAAACTAATTACTTTAACTTGGCCAGAAAACAAGACCTACTATTAATTAGGAAAAAAAATTGCCACCTAAAAAAATGTGCCGTTCTGGCGGGCCACAGAATGATAATAAAAGAAAGCAAAAATATAGGCATAAAAATGGATTTGTAAGGGAGCTGAAAAAGCTGTGAAACATTAGGTGACAGTGATACCAGCTGAAGTTGGCGGGCTTGGAAGATGTCTCAAAGGCTTAAAAAATGACTGGAGGAATGGAAGATCTTTGGAAGTATCAAGACCATCCAGACCACTTCATTGTAATGGTCAGCTAAACAGTATACAGTAATCCTGGAGGCTCGAGTAGACTTGCTCTCATACTCCTGAGAAATAACCCCCTCCAATTAATGCTGGTGTGAAAACTAGCAGGCAGCAAAATAATTATAATGACAATAATAATAGCATCAACAACATCAAAATAATAATAATAATAATAACTCCAAGGGGACTTTGACGTACCGACGAATCACCTAATCTTGGTCAGAAAACAAGACCTTATAATAATTAACAACAACAAAAAAAAAAGAGAATTTCCAAAATTGTCTACTTTGCTGTTCCGGCTGATCACAGAATAAAACTAAAAGAATGTGAAATGAAGGATAAATACTTCGACCTTGCTAGAGAATTTAAAAAACTGTGGAACATGAAGGTGACAATTATACCAATTGTGATCGATGCTTTTGGTTCAGCAACTAACGGATTATTAAAATGTCTGGAGGACTTGGATGTTGACGGTCGAATGGAGACCATCTAAACGACAGCATTATTGAGAACGGCCAGAATACTGAGAAGAGTCCTTGAGACTTGAGGAGACTTGCTGTTATTCAAACTCCAGTGAAAGACCATCAATTAATAATAATAATAATAATAATAATAATAATAATAACTAAACAAACTGCTAAGATCAATTTAGCAAGCCAAACTTATATGGCCAAACTTCAATGCATTTTAGAGAAGAATGAGTCATGAAATAGTCCAGGATTTTTATGTCCAGACTAATCACCCAATCCAATCCAACCCCATTCAGAAAATCAGATCTGATTATTTGAGAGCGACGTTTTACCCTAAGCAGAGCGCAGAGATAATTTGATTTTAGACAGAAGTGATGATCCATACGAGAATAATTCTGCCATTTTTCGGGTACTCTGAGAGATAGAAATAATAATGAAGGTAATAACAGTAAGATATTGAGCTAAAAATGTGATTTTTTTTTCAAGGTCAAGATAAAATCAATAGCCCAAACCGGCTGTACAGAAATGGCCACTTTTCACTAAAGCAAAAGTTAAATTTCAACTTGAGCCGTCAAAGAGGATAGCTTTGCCTTCTGAACCATCTTCTGTTTTGTTATTACTCTGTTTGAATCAGTGATTCGTAAGACTAAAAATGAAAAGCCGAAGTGGATTTCATCTTGATCATTATAGTTTGCGAAATTGAGCGAAATGTTACAAAGTATCCAAGAAAGCAAAGACAAAATCAAAAATAACACAGAAAAAAAAATACTAATGAAGAGATTTCCAGCAAAACCTCTTTTGTTACGTTTCAACGATGGGACTCCTTTGACCTGGATGTCTGACAATCTCTCTCTCTCTCTCTCACTCTTTCTCTCTCTCTCTGTTGCTTTCACTTTAAAAAATTGTCAAATCTAATGTCTCACGCTTTTCCTTTCTCCATTTCACTCCATCAATAGATCTCTCCTCCACACTCTATCTCATCCTCCCTTTCTCTAGTTATTTTTTGTTGTTGTTGAAATTTTGCTGTTTAACTGCGGCTAAACATTCTCAACGGTTTTATGTTTGCTTCATTCCAAAATCTCTTTCTCTCTCTCTCTCTCTCTCTGTCTGTCTGTCTGTCTGTCTCTCTCTCTCTCTCTCTCTCACACACACACACACACACACACACAAATACATAGACACAGATATAAACCACACACTCACAACTTCTGGCTGCTTTTTTTCTGCCTGCTGTTCTAACCAGTAACTTTTCTTTCACCTTTTTTTATCATTAGTGATTGCTCCTTTTCACTTAATACATCGCAGTTAACGCAGAGATCTATATTCTTTGTCCCTGTCTCTGTCTCGTCTATGGACTGTCCAAGAAGCCCATCTCATTCACTCATTTTAATATTCTTAATATCTATCTCCATATGCGAGGTGTGTCTGAAAAGTAACAGGACAATTTATTTCAGTTCAACAAATCAAACAACTCGCTTTCCTCTTTAAAATAATTATCTTTAAGTCTAATACATATTCCTATCCTTCTCTGTCACACTTCTATGTATTGCTGGAAGGATTCTTCTGAGATGCCCCTCAGCTCCGTCGTCACAGCCCTCTTGATAGCCACCCAACCTTCATAACGGAGTCCCTTTGGGTAAAAAACACGAAGATCAAAATTAGAGTTATAAGAAGGTTGTTTCGCTCAGCTAGGTGCTGCCAAATGCTCAGCAGACCTAATCTCGTAATAATCCCAGTGATAATCTTTCAAATATTGTCTCTATTCATGTCTGGATGACTTGCAAACATTCAAATAGTCAAATGACGATCGCCACATACCACTCGCCTTACCCACTGGACGTTGACCACACTCCTACTTGTTGAAGGCGGGTGTCCTCAAGGCCTAATGGTTAAAGCACAGGACTGCGGAATCATAGTAAGCCGGTTTGAACTCCAGTTGTGCTATTACGTTCACTTTCAGACAAATACCTCTGGGAAAGGTATGAACCCCCTTATCTTTCCAGCTATGAGTTAAATAGTACCACTAGTGTTTTTCTAAAAGGATGGATTTGGCATAAAGTAACCCAAGAATGTTGATATGCCATTAAAACAAACCAACAAACAAACCAAACAAACTTGTTGAAGGTGTTTCATTCCTAGACTCTTGTTTCCCCTCTTTGCGACCCTCTACGGACTTCTTGTACCACTCAAAAACACGAGCGGGCAACAAGGTATTCTCTCCATACATTAGTTGAAACAATTCAAATGCTTGTGACAGTTTTTTTTAAAACCGAAGCAGAAATTTCAGGTTCAGTCATTTATCTGTGTTCACAGTTCGTTCTTCAGTTCTTATAACTGAACGACAAGGAAAAAGAAGTGTAAACAACTGGTAAAAAAATGCAATGCATCCAGAAATCTTAGGATACGGTTATATACTCCCGAGATATCATGATAGATAAGAGCAAAATCCGTTTATTCATCTTTCGCCGAGAACTCACATAGCACACCCAGTCCCGTTACTTTTTAAGACACATCTTATATATATATATATATATATATATATATATAGGCCTACAGATTCAGAAAAACCTACCTAAACAGACTTGTTCTGAGGATTCGTTTAGGTGAAACCTAGGTAGATTTTTCCTGATTCTGTAAGCATTCAGATTTCGCTCTTCTTACGTTCAGCTTAAGGAATTCTCTCGGTATTTTTTTTTCTTTTGGCTTGGCATACGTTATTGGTTGATTATTTTCAAGTAGTACGTATGTTTTTAATCTTTTCGTTTTTTTTAATGGAATTTTTTTCCAGGATATCAGTTTGTGTAATATTTTTCTATTTGTGTTGTATCGTGGTAAGGAAAAGATTCACAGTGAAATAAAGTTAATTGTTTATTAACTCAAGTGGTACAGTCCGACTAGTATTATAAATCTCGGGCTGTTGGTGTTACGTCTGAATTTGGTCTTACTACTGACCAACGTTCTTTCAGAGCCGTCTCTCTGCTTCTCTTTCTACTTCTCTTTCTCCCGTACTTAAGATACTTTTATACTTCCGTGATACCGGAAGTAACGTGGTACGAGCCATTATACAACAAATTATAAATTGTATCATCTAGGTTTTTTTTTATCAGAATTATAGAACAGTCATAAAATATATATATATATATATATATATATATATATATATATATATATCACCATGCTTCATTCCCTCTCTTTCTCTCTCTCAATCAATTAATTAATCAATCAATCAAGTATATGCTTATCACGCTAGCTAGCTAACAATCTCATTTTGTTCATAATTATCTCATTAGCTTACGATCCATCAATATCTATCTTATTCTGTTTATGTTTAACCCAGCCTGCTCTTATCAGCCTTCATGGGTCATTTAATGGAAAGCCATCCTTATAGAAAGACAGAAATGGTCATATTTAACACTTAGCTGGGGATATATATATATATATATATACCCAACCCCTAAGCATGAGCAGGATGTGACCCAAGGTATATTTTTAAGCAGAGTTTAACACGCTTGAATTCAGAGTTTTCCTGCTCGTAAACTCGTTCCTATGTCAAGGGTAAAGAATCCAGTTTGCCCTACTATATACCCAGAGCTGAAGTAAGAATAGACGGAATGTATACTTTCCTTGTGAGTATTAGCGTTATATTCAATCATTTACTATGATTATTAATAGCTATTTGAGACCATACAGATGCGTACAAATTATCTGTATTGCATCGTAATACTAGATAAATTATTAGTGTTAGATAGCAATACTTCAGACTATAAATTATGCATTAAGCTGGGGCTATAGAATATACCGACTACTTCTCTGGCCCCACCTCACCGATGAGTGTCCTGAATAGGACACTAAACAATCTGACTGTGATGTTCCAGTAATGCTTGAGCTTTGGGGAATGCGGAGTAATCCTTCATTGCCGATACTCACAGGTACATTCTGGCCCGGAGTAGTAGCACCTGATTGGGTCCTATCTAAGGATCAAATAGAACTAAACTGTGTACTTATGATAAACTGGATTGTTTGAAATAGAACTGTTTTTCACGATCAAACTGCGTACTTATGCTAAAATGAACTGTTTGAAATAGAATTGTTCGATAAATAGAACTATACTGTGTACTTTTGCTAAATTTAATTGTTTGAAATAGGAATGTCGCAACATTTAACTGTATGTAAACAAATATTATACTTATACTAAAATGAATTGTTTGAAAATTAATTCGGTTTTAAATGATCCGAAAAGACATCATATAAATTATGAATAGTAAGGGTGATAGAGCATCACCTTGGAAAATCCCTCTTTGGATCTTTGCTTCAGCTAATCTTCTTCCTCCTGCTGTCTATTCCACTCTCCAGGTTTTCATGGTTTTGTCGATGAAGTTTCCTTGTAAGTTTTTCACATTAATGTTAGATGATGGTCTTTCACTGGACTCTGAGTGACAACAAGTCTCCTCAATTCTTCAGGACTCTTTTTTTGTATTCTGGCCGAACTTAATAATGCAGTAGTTTTGATGGTCTCTACTATATTTTTTATTCGTAGTATTATTAGTATTTCAAACCAAGTTGTGAATAATCTTGCAATTCTTTTCTTGCGAGTTTTTCACACCAGTGTTTATTAGTGGTTTATCACTGGATTTTGAGTGACTACAAGTCTTCTCAGGTTTAAAGGACTCATCTGATTATTTTCCCGGATGTTATCAATGCTGTGGTCTGGATGGTCTCGATTTTTCCTCTGATTTCGAATTCCATCCAGTCTTTATCTAAGGACCATTCCAAACGCACCATCTGGTGATCACATCAATTTCATATTCCTCAAAATCATGTTTTTCGCTTTGTTTCATTTTCTTTCTGTTGTACAGTCACTTATATGCTATCTCGCTAACCATCCAAGTAAGACGAACTTACGCAGGGGACGTAAGGAAGAACTCATAAGCGGCACCATTTTCACATGGCACAGTAGAGTTAGACGGTCAGCAAAAATTTCCATTCATCTGATCATTGAAGACACTGGGTGCCGTCTAGAGGGTTTACCAAGAGCGATATCCGATAGAGGCAGATGATGATGAGAGAGAGAGAGAGAGAGAGAGAGAGAGAGAGAGAGAGAGAGAGAGAAAGAGAGAATCGAATTCAAGTGGTCGATATGCCTTGATGATGATTATGATGGAGAACTTACAAATGGATCAATAATTCTTTCTTCTTTTTTTTTATCGCAAAGTCTCCGTTTCAGATTTCGTGGAGAATGACTGGAGGTCGATATCACACCTTTGCTTCCACTTGTGAGATAAATCTTCACCACAAAATAATGAAACCCATGTTCTTTGAAATAGAATAAATAAAAAAAATATCTTCCGGGTTTGAATCTCACGGAATCAATGATAATAAACAACAAAGGCAAAAATATGAAATTTAACAAACAATTTTAATACAAGAATAATAAAGAAAAGAAAAAAGAATTTAAGGGTTGACATATATTGATAATATGATAATGTCGAAAAGTTTCCACCTATTTGTCCGCTGACTTTCAGATGTCTTCTGCATGAAAGCGCCGGAATTCTAGATATACATATATTCATCCTTTCTCTCTCTCTAACAAAACCAACTTGAAAGGTCTTTATTTCTGTTTTATGTGTTTTCTCTTTTTATTTCTTTTCTTTGGGTGCAATTTTATATTATTTCCATGTAGAACATTAAACATTCGCACAATTCAATTCTCGATATACTAGTTGAATAATATAGCTTCGGTCGTCTTCTTCATATTTCTTGGTTTTACAAAATCGTTTTATCTTCCCGTGGTCTTGTTCATCAATGAGAGTTGAACACTTTCTCTTTCCGAGAAGTTTAAATAAACTTTGGTCGAATAAATAATCCACAGAGTTTTTGGGTGGATTTAATATATAGGGAAGAATAGTAAATTTTCGTCTAGCTATCTCTTTCATTTTGTACAACTAGCGAACTGTTTTCCAGAATTTTATTTTCGTCTTCACAAAATAGAGATCGTTGCCAACTAAAGTTGAAGTTCATCGTCGATGCCATTTTTTTCATCTGGTCACGTGATTATCTGGTGACAGTTTATAGGCGAAATCGAATCAGATGTTTTCGGGAGATGTATTCAGCACATGTACTCAAATCTTGAATCTTAGTGCAATCGAGGTACTAAGAAAGAAAGAAAGAAAGAAAGAAAGAAAGAAAGAAAGAAAGAAAGAAAGAAAGAACTTGAGAGATTATTAAAAAAAAGAAAGTGAAGAGATTTTTAAGAAAGAACGAAAGAAAGAAGAAAAGAAAGAAGAAAAGAAGAGAGAGATTATTTAGACAGAAAGAAGAAAAGAAATAAACAAACAAAAAAACAAACAAACAAAAAACCCCCCAAAAACAAGAGATTTTATTCAAAAAAAGAAAGTGAAGAGATACTAAAAAAGTGAAAGGATATTAAGAAAGAAAGAAAGTGGGGAGATATATCAAAAAAGAAAGATAAAGTGAAAGTCGAAGAGTAAAAAGAAAGAAAGAAAGAAAGAAGGAAAGAAAGAAAAGGAAACCCTCCTCTCCTATTACACACTTTGCTTTGATAATGACGAAATCACATTTCCTTTTTCTTTTTAAAGTTGATAAAGTATTAAACAACGTTATAGATGAGATCAAGTTTAATACCACGGAAGAAAAGCAGCACGAACCCAATAATGGATCAAAACAACATTTATAATAAGAATAAAGAGTTCAGTTGAAATGACACAGACTGGACCCTATATCTAAGAAAAATATTGGGGAATCTCAGTCACGTTAGGATCTTCCATCTGACCTTATCTAACACCGAGTATTCAACAATTCAATAGCATATACCACCAACCAAAATTAGAATAATCTTTTTTAAATCAAAAACTTATGACATAGGCGTTGATTATCTTAGATTTACAAAAATCCATTCAAAATTTTGGATTTTTTTAATTAAAATTTTACTCCTGCAGTTTTGCTGCTGTTGAAAAAATCGAAACGGATCAATAATTTAATTCTTCAATTTTTATATTTTCACTAAATTTGGCTTACCTAAGTCTGAAAATTTATTACCGCTTGTTTTTCTTTCTTTTTGTGAAGGATTCGGTTTCAGGGCGTTTAATTCTGTAAGGATTTTTTAAGAATTCCTTTTTTAATTGCCATTTCCCCTACAGAATTCTTCAGATGTTTTCACCTTACTTATTCCAAAACTATTCAGCTATTGAAGAATAATTTTCGTTAATATATTCATCTCTTACCAAAAAATAAAATAAAATAGATGAAAAACCTGTAAAACTTTGTAAAAAAAATAAATATATTTTTACAAGGAAAAATCAAACACTCTGCAGGTGTTCGGTTTCGTTCTTTATTATCCCTTGCAAGTTGTTCACACTAGCGTTAGCTGACGGTCTTTCACTGGAGTCTGAGTGACAGCAAGTCTCCTCAAGTCTCGTGGACTCTTCTCAGTATTCAGGTTGATCTTGACAATGCTAAAGTCTGTATGTTTTCCACTCGTCTTCTGATTACTAAGTCCCCCAGTTCCTTTACAAATCCTTTTGTGGTTGTTCTGAACACACCAAATACAATTGGTATTACCGTCACTTTCATGTTCCATAGCTTTCTTTTAATTATTTAGCAAAGTTTAGGCATTTATCCCTCTTTTCATTTTCTTTTAATTTTACTTTGTGGTCCACCGGAATGGCAAAGACCTCTATTCAGCAGGTTTTCTTTTTTTTTTTTTTTGTTGACTATCTCTTGGTGTGGTCTTCTGGCCGGGATTATGTGATCTCTTTGAATCCTAAAATCCCAGAAACTTTTGTGCGTATCACTCTGTAAGACGGATTCTGGTTTATGTATATACCATTTGGTCGTTCCCAGAGGATAATCTTCCCCACTCTGTCGTGTTTTGTCTTGTACATGATTTGCGCTAATCTGCTGCTTTCACTTATCATGTGATTAATCGTTTCGATTCTATCACCGCATAAACCTCATTAGCTATTCTGTTGCGTCTAACCTAATTTCGCTTTTAACATACTTGGTCCGCATGTCGCTGTTTTGTGCTGCTATTAGAAGAGATTCAGTTTCCTTTTTATGGTTTCCCTTTTCATACCCATGTCCAAGTCTTTTTGTGTGAGATTTCGCCAGTATCTCGTTTGAAATATCCATAGAGTTGCTTTTCTTACTATTTCTGTATTCTAGTTTTTCAGTTGATCATTGTGTTGCCTGTGTTGTTTCTTGTCGTGGTAATTATTATTATCATCATCATTATCATTTTACTCTTTTATGGAGGTACCCGTGGTGTAATGGTTATCGTCGTAGGAAATGAACACGGCGACACGAGTTCAAATCCTGGACGAGACAGATTGCATTTCCCTATCGAACTAATACCCTTGGGAAAAGTATGAATCCAATTATTCTCCCTCCAGCTATGGGTAAATAGTAGGGCAGACTGGGTTCTTCAGCCTTGGTTAGGCAACTAGTCTAGGAGAAGGAAACCTCTGAATTCAAACCTGTTAAACTCCGCTTAAAAATTGCCCTTGTGTCATATCCTGCCGGAGCGGAGGGGTTGGTAAATAGGATTATCATTTTACTCATTTAAAAGTTTTTCACACCAGCGTTAGGTCATGCTTTTCCACTGGAGTTTGAGTGACAGTAGGTCTCCTCAAGTCACCAGGATTCTTATCAGTATTCTGGCCGATATCATTGATAGTCCCACTTGTCCACTTATCTCCAACTCCTCCAGTCTTTGTACCAATCCTTTGGTGACTGTACTAAGCGCCCTAATCGCTATTGGTATCACCGTAACTTTCATGTTTCATAGTTTTTTAAGTTCTCTAGCCATGTGTAGATACTTATCTCTCTTTTCCTTTTCCTTCAGTTTATCTTCAGTTTATTTGGTCAACCGGATCAGTAAAGTCCACTATTCAGCTGGCTCTCTTTTTTTCTTTTTTTTGTTGACAATCACTAGGTGTGGTCATCTGGCAGAGATTAGGTGATCGATTTATATTTCAAATTCCCATTATTATTATTATTATTATTATTATTTGTTCGGAGGGATATTATAAACAGTACAATTGCTTTTATTAACGACTTGAATTAGTTTTTGTTCTGTGTGTGTGGCTTAGAATACATTGACTGTGCCCTCCACAAAAAGGGTTGTCTCTAATACGACACTAAACTGCATCTGATTGTGGGGCTTGACATTTGGAGATTTGAAGACAATGGAGTACTCTTCATTGCCATTATTCCCAGATACACCATCACCCAGAGTGGTAGTACCTATCAGGGTTCCATCTATGTTTAAAAATTATTTGCATATTATGGTAGATATGGATACTTCACGTCATGTAAATGAGTGCAAAAAAAAAAAAAAATTAAGAAACTAAACGAAACCGTAAATATAAACGTAAGTAAAGTTGGTGACCTCAGTCGAGGGTGACCCAAAGGCTCCGTTTTCAATAGCTACCACACCAAGGTGTAGAGGAGGGCGCTACTCTATTCTCTAGATTGATCTAATTTACCATTGACCCTTACCTTATAATGATGTGTTAAGCAAAGTGGCATGAAGTAGCATTTTTGAGTCTTTGGTATTACTCGACCTGGGATTGAGCCCCGATCACTCGGACCATGGGCAAACACTCTACTCATTAAGCCAATTGCCCAGTCTAAATATAAACGTAGAAGTACAAAATTCCCAAACCTTTTGGTATAAAATAACCCCAGATGGATTATCTTGCCGTTAGATTCAGTCAATCATCGTATTTTAATATCATATTGACTTTCGAAGTGAAAAATATCTCAACTGAAGATGCATTTTTACCAACGTTAGGAATATATAAACTGATGATGATCGTTTTAATTTTGTTTGCTTGTTTAATAGCATATCATCCTTCACGGGTTGTTTAATTCCATGTAAAAGGACAAATGTGGGAAAATTTAACACATTGCTGAGGGGATGTTTATTTACTCAACCTCTCTGCACATGCAGGATGTGGCACAAGGTTAATTTTTTAAGCGGAGTTTAACGAGTTTGAATTCAGTGGTTTCCTTCTCCTAGACTGGTGGCCATACAGACTCTAAAGAGCCCAATTTGGCCAATTAACCCATGGTTAGAGGGAGAATAGTTGGATGCCTACCTCAAGGGTATTAGCACTATGAGACATCTGAACAGTCTTATCCAGGATTTGATCTAGGGTCGCCGTGTTCATTTCCTACGACAACAATTATTACACCAGTAGCATCTCTATTATAGCTGGTGATATAAGAGGGTTCATCATATTTACCAACCCCTCTGCTCGGGAAGGATATGACACAAGGTCAATTTTTGAGTGGAGTTTAACAGGTTTGAATTCAGAGGTTTCCTTCTCCTAGACTAGTTGCCTCACCCAGGCTAAAGATCAGTCTTCCCTACTATTTACCCATAGCTGGAGGGAGAATAATTGGATTCATACCTTTCCCAAGGGTATTAGTTCTATAGGGAAATGCAATCAGTCTCGTCCAGGATTTGAACTCTTTTCGCCGTGTCCATTTCCTACGACGATAACCATTACACCACGGGCACCTCCTAATATAAGAGGGTTCATACCTTTACATTGGTATTAGTACGAAAGTGAACGTAATTGCGCAATTGGAGTTCGAACCCGTTTACAACAATGTCATAGTCAAGCACATTAGTCACTACACCACTACGCCATGGCCCCACTCTCCTACTGATCGTTTTAGATTGAGGCAGGTGATCAATTCGAATTGTATGACTGGCTAAAGCTATCTTTGATTTTTCCCATACGAGTGCAAGATTGGAATAAAGCTTTCTTTTTTATATGAAAGACTCCACATATACAATGGATTGTGAAGAAAAACTGTCCTGCCCAGACTGATTGATTTTAACGGCATTTCAACCCGTCTGAGGTCATTTTCTGACAAAAGGTTAAGGAATCGGATTCATTACACGTTTATATTTACATTTCTTATGTAGTTTCTTAAAAAAAGTTTTGCACACAGTTTTTTTTATATCAAGTATTCTAATCCAATACAATTAATTTGTCGAGGAGTACCTGTAACATAGTTACCCAACTTCGTTATATGTGATGAAATAGACTTGAGTGACACTCCTGGAATTGAGCTTGATTTACGCTTTAGTCTCTGAAGAAAGAAAAGCGATCACTTTCTAATCCTAGATTTGACACCAGGTTACAAGTATAAAACACTCAGTGAGAATCTAACTCATGGTTCAGTAGTAACTGATCTGCGAGTTGCTTGCTAAGTATTACGCTTCGACAAGAAGGGCTTGTATGACTGGCTCATGATAATATTAGTTCCATGTGGAGTTACCATTCTTGTATCAGATTTGCTGCAACAGAATCGGTTGAATAATCGCTTTCCGTTTATTTCAGTGTAGATTTTTATTATCATTTTTATAAGCGCAACAAGCACCGTTTATATTTCCATAATTGAATTACCTAGGCGTGCACACAATGCTTTTCGATAAAGACTGAAAATCGATTTAGTCGAGATAAGTGTGATTGTAACGATAGGAAACGTTTACGCGGGAAATTAGAGTCTCGCTCTCATTTTAATTTGCTGCCAATTTGATCCAAACTCATGGGCCAAATTGAACAGGCCAATCAACTAATCAAAAGCAGAGGAGAAAATCGAAAGTAGAATGACGTCTTCTGCTAATCATTTCGTAGTAGAACAAATGAGGTAATCAAAGAAGAGTCGTAAACACAGAAGTTTAATGTGCATGCTTTAGAAGTGAGCTCACTCTCATCATCTTCAAATATTTGGATTCCGAAAATTAACATAAAATTCAAATACATTCCACAAAGACAAATCTTGAATGATGGCAAGGAGAAAACATATTATATCCTTGCTGAAGGTCAAGGCTGGGATTTCAGCTACTGATAATGACAGTAAAAGGATTCCATAACACAATGTTCGCAGATAGACACTGCTAGACTATCAAACAAATATTAAAAAAGAACTTCTACTTATTGCAGTTTTTTCAAAACAATGTGGACTTTCCCATCTTTGTCAGGCAATTATAAATTTACTCAGAGTCCTCAAAAACGATAATTTTAGTAAAAAAGATAAACGCCTTGTGGGCGGGGTTTAGAATAGGCTGACTGTATCTAACTCCAAATTCATATAATTATTATTTTAATCCATTAAGAGTTTTCCGCACCAGCGTCAGCTGATGATTTTCCTCTGAAGTCTGAGTGACACCAAGTTTCCTCAAGTCTCCAGGACTCTTCTTAGTATTCTGTCTGAAATCAGCTATTCTGTAGTTTGGCTAGTCTGTACTCCTCAAATTTCCATCTCCTCCAGTCACTTTACCAGTCCTTTGGTGACAGTACCGAGTGCACCAACTACAATTGGTATCATTGCCACGTTCATTTTCCAGTTTTTTCAGTTCTCTAGCAAGTTCTAGGTATTTATCTCTCTTTTCGCTTTCTTACAGTTTTACTCTGTAGTTAGTCAGGACAGCAAAGTCTGCTATTCGGCACATTCTCTTCTTTATGTTGAATATCATTCGGTCTAGTCGTCTGGCCAAGATTAGGTGATCCGTTTGTATCTCAAAATCCGAGGAAACTTTGTACATCTCATTTTCCAGTTGCTCCGAATAAATATGGGACGTCCAGGATTTCCACCAAGGGGAGGCGGTGGCCGTGGAGGATTTGGGGGCCGAGGTGTGGTGGCGGCCGAGGTGGCGGTGGCGGCCGTGGTGGATTTGGTGGTGGCGGCCGAGGCCGTGGAGATGGTCGTGGTGGTGGAGGTGGCCGTGGTGGATTTGGGGGCCGTGGTGGCGGTGGCCGTGGTGGCCGTGGAGACAGAGGTGGTATGAAAGGAGGAAAGAACGTAATTATCGAGCCTCACAGACACCAGGGTGTATTCATTTAACAAAAAACATGGTGGTTGGAAATTCAGTTTATGGAGAGAAGAAGATTGTAGTTGAGGAAGGAGAAAAAAAAATTGAATACAGAACATGGAATCCATTCAGGTCCAAATAATCATGGGTTGTGCAAATAGCATTTGTTCGTTTGGTCAGATTTAAACTTCTGGCAAAATTCCCAGTGAATCACCTTGCCCAGCCAATCATGTCTAGGCTTATACTCAATTTGCGCTAATTTACTGCATTCGCTTATTACGTGATTGATCGTTTCCTCTCTATCACCACATAATTTACTTCTGTTATTTTGTGTATATTTCTACTCACACATAGGTTGTCTTTATAGCGTTGTTCTGCGCTGTTATCAGGAGAGATTCGGTTTCTCTCTTAAGGTTTTCCTTTCTTATTATTGTTCATGTTTTCTCATGTGAAGTTTTGCTTGTTTGTCACTTGAAATGTCCATACAGTTTGTTTATCTTCCCATTTTTGTTCTATTGATGTTGGTGATGTCTGTATAGTTCCTGGTGTCTGTAATCAGTCTTCCTCCGCGCTTTTTTATGCAGTCTTCTCGTCGTATCGATGCATCGACGCTATCGTGAATGCTGGCAAGTCATTTTCCTTCTTCTTTTTTCAGGACATTCAGTCTGTCAACGTCATCTCCGTAATGTAAGGCTTTATGTATCGTCACAAATTTTCTTGTTCTCTGATCCATTTGTCTTGTCCACCTCAAGAATGGTCTTCAGTTTCTTACGAGGGACATAGCCCAGGTATTTATCCCTTTGATGCAATTTCTGTAATGTAGTTTGATTTTGAGTAGTTTTCTCGTTTTCCAGAGGCACTCTTTATTTATTTTTCTGTCATTTCCGCATTTTTAATGATGTCCGCTTCCAGTATTCCCAAGTATTTGTTGGTTTCCATTTATCCAAGCGTTCCGATTCTTTTTTGATTTGGTAGTTCCTTCTGTCATATATCGTTTTCTGCTTTCATTATTAGTATGGTACATTTTTCTATGCTTGATTCCATCCCTATATCATGACTGTGTATTCTCACTGCCGATATTAGGCTTTCCAGTTCTTTCCCATTTTTGCAAACAATTTGATATTGTCCATGTAGATGAGGGGGGTGATTTTTTTCTTACGATTTATGAAGTTTGTATCCGCCTGTGCATTTCGTAATTATGTGATTGGGTGGCATCATCGCCATTACAAATAGTAGATGTGATATGGCATCTCCCTGGAAGATCTCTCTCTGGATTTACACGTCAGTAAAGCTTTTTCCTTATCCTTTCAGTTCGACTCTCCAGCTCTCCATGGAATGTTCAATAAGCATTATGATTTCGCTGGATACCTTATACTTTTTGAGAAAGTCTATTATATAGCTTTGTGGGACGATATCATTTGCCTTTTTATAGCCAATCCATGCCCTAGCTAAGTCTTTCTATCTCGTCTTGCTCTCCTCGAGGATGTGTTGATCAATGTATAGTAATTTCTTCAGTCAGCTAATGGTCTTTTGCCGGAGACTGAGAGACAGTCAGTCTCATTGGGTCTACTAGACTCTTCATTGTATTCTGGCCAATCTTAAAAATGCTGTAATTTGGATGATATCAACAAATCCTTCGATTTCAAGCACTTTCACTCACCTTACAAAGTATTAATGAAAACTAATTATCACTAGGTGTAGTCTTCTAGCCGAGACTAGGTGATCTCTTTTTATCTCAAAGTCCCAGATAATTCTATGTGTCTCATTCAACCGGCCAGATTCTGGTTTGTGTATATACTATTTGGTAGTATGGCCAAATTTTAATTTCTTTTACAATTTCCAGTGGATCACTTTTTCCACAAAGTATTGCACTATTTTTGTGCTAGTTTGCTGCATTCGCTCATCATGTGATTGATTGTTTCGCCTCTATCACCACTATCACCAAACCTGCTATTTTCTTGCGTCGTATATAATTTCACTTAAACATAGTTGGTGCTCATGGCGTTATTTTTTGCTGCTTTTTTAAGAGATTCAGTTTCTTTCTTAAGGTTTCTCTTTCTTTGTCATTCCCAGTCTTCCTGTTTAAGATTTCGCCAGTTTCTCGTTTAAGCTGTTTTTCTTCCCATTTCTTTTTCTTTGGTTTTGTTTTTCTGCTGATTTCATGTTTTCTGTGTTGTTTCTGATCTTTGTAATTAGTCTTTTTTTTTTGTTGCTCTTTTTTCTGTCGTCTTCGAGTCACCGTATTGATGCATTCAAACTATTTTCCTTTTCCTCCTTTTTTGTTGACACTTATTGTCTCTGTGTTATCTCTGAGATGTAAGGCCTTATACATCTTCATTAGATTTCTTGTCCTCAGGTCCGTTTATTGATGTTTATCCCTCGTTTATTTCAAGAATGGTCCCGTCTATCTTACAAAGGAGACAGCCCTGGTGTCTATTCCTTTGATGAGATTTCGGTAACGGAGTTTGGTTTTGAGAAACTTTCACCTTCGTCTGATATACACTTTTATTTTTTCTTTTATATCCACTTGTTTGATGATTTCCGCTTCCAATATTTCCAAGTACTTATAAGTTTCCTTTTTTTCTGATACTTTCTTGATTTGGTAGTTTTATTACTTCCGTCATTTATCGTTTTCCGTTTTTCATTATTAGCATGGAATATTTTTCTATTCCAAATTCCATTTCTCTATCCTGATAATATATTCTTATTGTTTGCATTAGAGTCTCCAATTCTTTTTCATTTTTTGCAAACAGTTTGATATCGTCCATGTACATAAGGTGATAAATATTTTCTTGCGTTCTAGTAAATTTGTAGTCCACGGTGCATTTTCCAAGTATATGACTTAGTGATATCATTACTGTTATAAATCGTAATAGTTAAAGTGCATCTCCCCAGGAAGATATCTCAGCTATAGTTTTTACTCCATCTGTCAATTCCACGATCCATTTTTTTTATGGCTTCAATGGTCATTGTTATTATTATACTCCTTGCGAGTTTTTCACACCAACGTTAACTGATTGTCTTTTACTGGAGTCTGAGTGGTAGCAATTCTTCTCAGGTCTCCAGGACTCCTCTCAGTATTCTGGCATAATTCAACAATGGTTTAGTTTGGATTGTCTTTGCTCGTCCTCCGATTCTAACTCATTTATTAAGCCTTTGGGGATCGTTCCAAGTGCACGAATTACAATTGGTATCACCTCCATTTTCATGTTCCAAAGCTTTTTGGAGTTCTCTGGCAAGAACTAAGTATTTGTCTATTTTTTCGTTTTCTTCGATTTTCAATCTGTGGTCGGTCGGAATGACAAAGACAACTTTTTGACTGGTTATCTTTTTTTGTTAATTATCACTAGGTATGGTCGTCTAGCTGGGATGAGGTGATCTGCTTGTATCTCAAAATCCCAGAGAATTTTGTTCGTCTCTTTCTCTAGGACAGATTCTGGTTTGTTTGATGACAGATTCTGGGCAGTTTGATGGAATTTCTGTTTTCTAGATGTTCTGTTGATCATTATGATATCTGTGCAGTTCCTGACCGCCATTTTCCCTTCTTTATATTATTATCTCTTTTGTGAGTCTATCACATCAGCATCAGCCGATGGTTCTCTACAGGAGTCTGAATGACAGCAAGTCTCCTCAAGTCTCCAGGACTCTTCTAAGTATTCTGGCTGATCTCAACAAAGTTGTAGTCTGGATGGTCTCCACTCGTCCTCTTATTTCCATGTCCTCCAGTCCTTGTACCAAACCTTCGGTGACGGTACCGAGTGCACTAATCACAACTGGTATCACTGTCGCTTTCATGTTCCATCGTTTTATCAGTTCTCTAGCAAGGACTAAGTATTTATCTCTCTTTTCACTTTCTTTTAATTTTAATCTGTAGTCAGTCGGAACGGGAAATTCCACTATTCGTTTTATTTTTTTTTTTTTACTATCATTCAGTCATGTTGTCTACAATTCAGTCATGTTGTCTATCCGAGATTATGTGATCCGTTTTTATTTCCAAATTGCGTCTCATTATCTGGGTTATGCATATGCCATTTGTTTGTTTGGTCAAATTTAAACTTCTTGTACAATTCCTGTGGATCACCTTCCCCTCTAAGTCCTCTACTTTATTTGCGGCAATTTACTATATTCTTTTATTATATGATTGATCGTTTTGTCTCTGTCACTACCTAATCTACATCTTTTATTATGTTGCATCTTGTCAATTCATACTTTGACATAAGTAGTCCTTATAGCGTTATTTCGTTCTGCAATCAGAAGAGATTCAGCTTCTCTTTTAATGTTTCCCTTTCTTCTATGAGATTTTGCTTATTTGTCGCTGGAAATGTCTATACAGTTAATTTTCTTCCCATTTTTGTTTTCAAACTATTTTTGTTTTGTTTTTGCAAGTGTTGTCTGTATTTTTCTGAATGCTGTAATCAGTCTTTATTCGCACTTTTTTATGTAGTCGTCTATGTAGTCTTATAGTTATTGTATCAATGCATCGACGCTATCTTGAATGCTGGCAAGTCCTTTTCTTGTCACATACAATCTGTCTATGGGGTGTAATGTCTAATGCACGATCATAAGTTTTCTTGTTCTCTGGTCTATTTGTTGAAGTTTTTCTCTCGTCCACTTCAAGAATAGTACCGAGTATCTTACAAGGAGGACAACCCCGGTGTTTATTCCTTTGATGAGATTTCTGCTACGTAGTTTGGTTTCGAACAGTTTTCTCGTTCTCCTGAGGTATTCTTTTTAATTTTTTCTTTTATTTTTCTCTGCTCGCTTGATGGCGCCCGCTTTCAATAATTCCAAGTATTTGTAAATTTCTTTTTCTTCGAGCGTTCTGATTTTTCTTTTATTTGTTAGTTCTATTCCTTACGTTATTTGATGTAAACGCTTTTCATTATTAGCATGGCACATTTTTCTCTGCCGAATTCCGTCCCTATATCGTCACTATATATTCTCACCGCCTGTATTAGAGTTTCCACTTCTTTTTGATTTTTTACAAATTGCTTGATGATGTCCATATACATGCGGTGATTGATTTTTTCTTGTGATTTATGAAATTTCAATCCACCTGTCCATTTCCTAAGCATGTGACTCAAAGGCATCATCGCTATCACAAATAGTAGTGGTGATAACGCAACTCCCTGGGAGACCCCTCTCCGGATTTTCATCTCAGCTAAGCTTTTTCCTCCTGCTGTCAGATTGACTCTCCAGTTTTCCATGGTATTCTCGATAAATATTATAATTTCGTCGGATATCTTGTTCATTATGAGACATTCTATTATCCTGCTTTGCGGGACAATATCATTTGTCTTTTTACAAAAAGACATATGATAACGTCCTGCAATCAATCAACGCCATAGCTAGGTTTTCCCGTATCGCCTTGCTGTAGCTTTCCTGTTTCTCTGGTTTTCTAGCGGCATCCTTTCTGTTCCTATCGAGCCATCCGCGGCTTATTAGCGAATCGTTAATCTCCTCCCTAATTTTTGCCATTATTTTTTTCCACATTATCGCTAGACACGTTATTGGTCTGTAGTTGGCAGAGGCGGTTAGTTTTGGGGGTCTTTTTGGATCAGGGTGGTCATTCAGGTATGTCTGTTTATTGTAAGCATCTATTTATTTCGATAGCGAGTCTGTAATGGAGGGAAGAGAATTTTAAAACCACTATCCATGTATGCCATCATGGCCTGGCGTTTACTAATTTGGTATTTTTTGATTGTTGCTCTGAGTGAATCGAGGTACATTTATGCCTTAAGTCCTTTTTCGAGTTCTCGTAACTCTTTTCCCATATTGCTTATCCATTCGTCTTTTCTAATATATTCTCGCCATTCCAGTATTTTGCTTATTAAATCTTTAGTTTTTAAAAATTAGAACGCTGGGAATTTTGGCACATATCTAATATAAGAATTTGTTATCAATATTAATGGTGTTTCTCTATGTCTGTGACTAAATACGTAAGTTAATATTTGGCTCGATTTTTTTCAGGCGTAAATGAACCAAGGTTTTGAAATAAGAAAATTACTTCTATCTCCATTAATTAATAAAAATAAACTCTTTAAATTAGAAATTAGAAACAAAAATTCTTTTTTCTTTTTCATTTCTACTAATATATGGGATGCTCACTTCTTTGGGGATTTTATCTGCTAATGAGAGTATCTGATCAACTCAAAGAAAAACTGGAATATTTTTAATAAAAAAAAGTTTACTTCAAGCACCAAGCCGGTTCATTTTTTATTTTATTTAATGGCATATCAATCTTTGTGGGTAATTAAATGCCGAAGCCATCCTTGTAGAAGAACAGTAGTGATACTATGTAACCTTTAGTTGGGAGATAAGGGGGTTCATACCTTTTCAAAAACTATTTGTACGTAAAAGAACGTAATAGAGCAAGGGTGGAGTCCCCTTTATGTAATGGCAAAAGTGATGGACCGCAGCCTCGAAGTGAGTTCGAACTCCTGTCGCACTTTTACGTTAAATTTGGGACGAATACCCTTTTTGCTCCCAGCTGTTCATTGAATAGTATTGCTGCTGTTCTTTAACGAGGTTGGCTTTGGCTTTAAATAAGCCAAGAAAATTGATATAAAATTAAACAAAGAAACCAAACCAGTTATAAAGTGACAGGAGATCGAACTCGCTTACGACGGTGTCGCAGTCCAGCATTTTACCCACTACACCACAGAGGCTACCCCTGGCCTTGTTTACATGTCGATTGTCATTTCTGTGATGGTTGATTTTTGATCAAACCAAACAGCATAAGCGGATTAGCACTTAATGATTCACATTTCCAGGCTTATTATTGGCAAAGGAGAATCTGGATTCTACGGTTGTCATGAAATGTAACTTCATGACTCACGTTTCCGAAGATTAGAAACGGCCAATCAATTTCGTCTCGCGTCTAGAATACTTTCTCCACTTCAAGATGATAAACAGCAAACTAGACGAAAGTAAATGTTCAGTTAAGCCTCCATTATTCTCTCTCTCTCTCTCTCTCTCTCTCTCTCTCTTTCTTTCTCTCTCTTTCTCTGTCTCTCTCACTCACTCTCTCGCTCTCTCTCACTCACTCTCTCTCTCTCACTCACTCACTCTCTCTCTGTCTCTCTCGCTCACTCTCTCTCTCACTCTCTCTCTCTCACTCACTCACTCTCTCTCTGTCTCTCTCGCTCACTCTCTCTCTCACTCTCTCTCTCTCACTCACTCACTCTCTCTCTCTCTCGCTCTCACTCACTCACTCTCTCTCTCGCTCACTCACTCACTCTCTCTCTCTCTCACTCACTCATTCTCTCGCTCTCTCTCTCTCTCTCTCTCTCGTCATTATTTCATTGATTCTCTACTTTCAATTATCCTTTCAATATCTAACTTAGCTTACTTTGGTTTCATCGTTTAATGGCATCTAAACCTTCAGGGTTATTTAATACCAAAGCCATCTTTGCAAAACAGAACTGGCCCTATTGAACCCATAACTGCGGGAGATAAGAGGGTTCATACCTCTCCCGAAGCTATTTGTCCGAAAGAGCGTGACTGGAGTTCGAACTCGCTTCCTACGATGTCACAGTCAAACACGTTTGATTTGATTTCACGGGAGCTCCTTCCAATAACTAATATAATAGCTGCACTATCCGAGGGGCTAAGAATACGTTGACTGTATTCTTTACAGAGGAGTACCCCACCTCCCCCAAAAAGTGGTGTTTTGTGTATGACTCTAAACTGTACTCAGCTCTGTAATTCTGGAAAGTAAGGAGTACTCCTTCATTGCTATTGCTCCTAAAACCACTCTGAACTGGTGGGGGTGTACCTTTTAACTTCCTATCTATGGGCCAAATAAATATGTTTAAAAATTATACGTATTCAATAGCGATACATAAAATCATGCAACTATTAAGTATTTCTTGTAAGAATATTTCCTTGAAGTTAAAATTGTTTTCCAAGGAGTATTGTCTGATTCTTGAAACCATATAACAGTGTGCAAAAAACTGACTATTATTGAATAGAAACAATTACTTGAAAGTTTATAATATACCGGGCATTGGCCAAGCGGTTAGAGTGTTCGCCAATGGCCCGGGAGACCTGGGTTCAATCCCAGGTCGAGTCATACCAAAGACTCAAAAAATGGTACTTGATGCCTACTTGCTTAACTCTCAGCATTATAAGGTATGGATCAAGGGTAAAGTGGAGCAATCCAGAGAAAGTAGTAGCGCCCTCCCCGACACCTCAGTGTGGTAGCTATCGAAAAGGAGCCTTCGGTTCACCCTCGACTATGGTCGCCAACTTTACTTATTAATAATTATATATCATTATTAGATAAGAATAGGTGAAACCATTACAAAGTGAAAATTATTTGTATTAAATAGGAATACTTGATATATAACTGCGTGCAAAGCAAACCTCTTTAGAAAAGACTACACAAAAATATAAGTATAAATGTTGTGTGTAACATAGTGGTTTCAGAGACCATCAGAAGGAGTTTAATACTCAAAGAAGAAAATTAGAGGAAATACATTGTGAATTTATAAACGCTTTTGGACGGGAAAATTCTGTTACAAAACTGGTGTTATGAAATCTCGATCGAAGGAAAAAGAATGTACAATGTATCTTGATCAAAAGAACTCGTCAAACATCGGAATTATTCGGATGAGATGGAATTATGAAAACAAAATGATGACATCTCAAGTTCATTTATATGAAAATGAATTATAGATCTTTTGTGGAAAAAGGTTAAAGATCACAGAAAGTGTTGACATTTCGAAGTTAACTGAAAAATCCAAGCGATTTCTGTAAGTAAATTCAACTCCGGAATTCGTGTGGAATTTTGTCTACAAGCTGATGGCCTTTGGAAGTAAGTCAGACACTGACCCCGACCTGGCTATGAATACACATAAATTAAACTAAAAGAGAAATGAAACTGGTTTAAGATAGAGACCGAGAATAAATTAGACAGAGACGGATTGAAGACAAGATCGAAGGCAGACGGAAAATAGCTCTCCCTGGTTCTGAGCTTTACTGACCTTGTACCAAACTGCCTGTGTGGAAGATAAAAAAAGGCTAATATCAGACGATCTCTGACAGAATCGTATCATGTAAAGACTGCTGAATGATACTTTCTGTAATATACACAAAACACTATTATTTTAATGATGTGTTATTTTATTTCTGAGCAGAGATTTTTTTCTCCCTTAATTGTGCAGTGGGGTTTATCTATTTGCTGAAGCGGCAACTCCGATTAGCAGTTGATTTGTTGTCTGCATCTTAAAATCACAACGTGGGCGGATAGCGAATTATGCAGTGTTAGCTAAGAAATTTTCAGAGGGAAGCTTTCCGCAGATTGAAAGCGGAGTCTCCCTGTATTTGGCAAGGTGACGCCCCGTCCTGTTATATGTAGAATGTGCGCAATCTTGGTTTTAAATAATCCTGGATAGGTTGACATACCGTTAACATCAAACAATCAGTCATCTAATTTATTAGGTTGTAAACAGGATAATAGGGTTTATTTCAAAATTCTTTATGTATTATAGATTCATTATTTTTTTTTATAACATCACTGGTTTATAAGATAACTCCTTCGTCAGTGTTTTCCAATATAATATCTCACTGACACTCGATCTTCTGTGTCACATCCTGATATACATATTCCCACCTTTCCGTAAACCCAATTCTCTAATCTTTCTTCTAATTCATTTATCATATATCACAGATATCATTTATTAAATATCATCGATATCATCCATATATTTTCATAACACTTGATTGGCTTTGCTATGGGAGAATTAGAATGTTAAAACGCATAAAAAATAAATAAAACTTTTGATTTCGCAAAAGTAGTTTACATAGCGACATTTAACAACAGGACTTTAAATAGAGTAACATCGTCAGCAGAACATAATATAGACATCATACGCATACAAAAGCATAGATAAAGCCATAGCAAATTAAAAATGAAATACCATGATCCAGGTAATAAATGGATGTTTGTCTCTGTATCTACATGAAAAAACTCCGTTAATGCCGTCATAGACGCGTAGGAATGCTTCTCAGTCATTGAACCTTAAAATTGCTAAAAAGCATAGAGAACATTCATCTGGGAATGATATTTGATTCATTTAATGACAACACCTGCACACCAATAATCCTTGCTACAATACTACCAATGCCAGAGATAAAACGGATATAATCACCGAGCTATCTTTTCTTGTCCTACACATTCCCAGATACAATGTTCTAATCATTGGTGGAGACATGGAGGCACAAAAAGGGAAAGACGAAAATAAATTCTACTGATACAACTCGTCAAACAGAAATTAGAAATAATTAACAGGCAAACCTGTCTTAAGACTAAATTTAAAAATAGGGGACAATACTATGGACCTACACCAATCCAAATATTGCTAAAGAACAACTAGAGTATATACTCATAAAGAAGAAGCGGATAAATAGCGCTCTGAATAGTGTTCTGTGAGGCATACTTTTCTTTTGAAGGAGTATCTTATGATCAGAGAATTGTCGCAGCAAAGATACACCCGAGTCTACACAGGAATAAGATACAAACAGTCAATACCACACGTTACGACTGGTACTCACTTACCAAGAGAGATATAAGCAATAAGTATTTGGTAACTGTAAGAAAGAAATTCGATACTCTTCAAGAAATATCTGAAACACATACTCCGAATGACGAATATGAAACACATGGAGGCACCAACGGAGTGCAAACCAGCTAAACCAAGAGCTAAGTGTAAAGTTCCATGAGTGTCACAAGAAGTTAGGAAAAAAAAACAACAAAAAAACAAAATAACGTGAAAATAGCATCCTTATGTAATAAAAGAAACGCGTGGAAACTTGAGAAGGTACGAAGAAAACTGACATCCCTCCACCAAAAAAGAACACAACAAGAATAGATTCAAGACCCGATCAATAAAATTATAAATTCAGTAGAAGATAAGCAAACAGGAATAGCTTGATAGACATTAAATGAAAGAGACAAAAGAAAGATTACCCACCCCCAGAGCAAAACTAAAGGCTGCCAGCCAAGAAGAACTACTGCAAATGTGGAAAGAACATTTAAAGGATTTGCTTGGAAACTAACCAACGTTTACTGATAAACCTATCGCAAAAATTACTAATTGTCAACTAGACATCCTACTGGAACAGTTTACAGAGGAAAAATTTGATGTAATACTGACAAAAATTAAAAGCAGAAAAATTGCAGGCCTTGACAAAATATCCCCATAAGTATAGAACACAAGGAAATTTGGTGACTCCGATTTTGCAACACCGTTTATGAACATTAAACAATCTGATTGTGGAGGCTCCAGTAATACTGGAGATTTAGGGAATGCAGAATATCCCTTCATTGGCATCGGTCCCAGGTCCACTCTGTCTAAAAGCAGTAGCACCTGGTAGGGTCATATCTATGGGTCAAATAGGACTAAACTGCGTACTTACGCTAAAGTGAATTGTTTGAAATAGAACGGTTTTGACATTTAACTGTGAGTAGACAAAAACTTTACTTATACTAAATTGAATTGTTTGAATTAGAACTATTTGACTAAACTGAATAGCGAGAAATAGGAATGTTTTTGACAATTAAACAGTGTACTTATGCTAAACTGAATTGTTTGAAATAGATTTATTCATTTGTATAAAATTGATCAGGCATTAAATGATTTACAGAGGTTGATATGCCATAAACCCAAATAAACACACAAACAAACTGCTGTATTGCCTGGAAGAAATAGCAGGAGACATTGGCCTCAGTGCAGATGCAAACAAAACGGAGAACATTTGTTTTAAAAGAGAAAGAGGTCATCTCCATTCTAAGTGGTGGTCCTCTAAGAATTAGTTGACTAGTTCAGATGTCTCAAGAGACGTGTCTCATCTAATGAAAGTGATGTTAATATACACCAAGCGAAGGCGTGGACTGCTATTGATTGGTTATCAATCATATGGAAGTTTTATCTATCCGATGATATAAAACGGGATTTCTTTGAAGATGTCGCTGTGTCAATACAACTGTATGGATGCACCATATAGACGCTAAAAACGCACTGAGAAAAAGCTAGATGGGAACTGCTAGGGATAATTCGGGTTATATTGAACAACTCCTGAAAGCAACATCCCAAGAAACAACAGATGTACGGCCACTTACTTCCCATCTCACAGACCATCCAAGTAAGACAAACAAGACATACCAAAGACTGCTGGAGAAGCAAGAACGAACTCATAAGTGATGTTCCTTTATGAAACTCTTCACACGAACGTGCCAGTGTTGGCCGACCAGCAAGTACTCATGTAATTTGGAAAACTTGCCGGAAGCGAAGAACAATAGGAACAGAGAGAGAGAGAGAGAGAGAGAGAGAGAGAGAGAGAGAGAGAGAGAGAGAGAGATCCATGCTAGCTGCATGACTTGATGATGATGATGATGATGATGATGAAGATGAAATGTATTTGAGTGTATTCTTACATTTTAGATCAACAATGAATCTATCCTGAACTTCTTAGACCTGGCAGCACCATTTTAAGAGAAATGTGACAGTAAACAGGCTCGCAATTAAAGCTAAATCTAAACAGTTTTTATGAATGTTATAAAATAGAAAAAGTATATATATATATATATATATATATAAGATAATTAGATAAGTAACTCCCTTTCCCTACTACCCTTGGTGATGTATGGGTCGTCAAGATTAGCATGAGAGGCCAGCCTGAAGCCAACTGAATTTGGGGGTGGGGGTTAAATCTACTCTACTAAACCAACGACTTTGGAAGAAGTTGAAAGGCGAATACAAGAGGATCGGCCTTTCATCTCATAAGAGTTCCTGGGGAAATCAGTTAATGCCTATACTGAAGTTTCCATAAAACTTCATGCTATACTCTTTCGGCTAATATCAATTTCTCTTAAAAATTAGAGTTGATAAATAAATTAAAAGAATTTTAAAATAGGAAGTTACTTTTCAATCACCCTTTATATATATACACATATATGTGTGTGTGTGTTTGAATCAGTCTGTGTTTTACCTGCAGCTCCGTCATTATATATATATATATATATATATATATATATATATATATATATATATAAAATGACGGAGCATATGTGTATGTGTGTATGTGTGGTTAGGCAGCAGTCGTTCATTCAAGCATGTTTCATTAAATAGTAAAGACACATTTTGTCTGTATAATTTAATCAAGATCCTTTCGAGTTTCCTGATAAGTGTCTTGGTTTCAGGTTTGAATTGGTGGATGAATTTACCAAAATTGTCCCGAGTGCTTTCGGACCCCTCATAGGGGTTGCTTGAATGTGTAAAGAGTGTTGTTTTTTTAAAATGAGTTTTGAAAGTCTTTTTGATTTTTATAACATAACAAAAATATGCAAACGCAGAGATGGATAAAACAGATAAGGTTTTTTTTGTTGTTTTTATATGTAGGGCTTCTAGGATTTGTATCAATTGCGAACGCGATTATAGTTGTGTTTTCAACTAGAATTTTTCGAAACTTAGATTTAGCAATAGAATGGGTTTTAAGATGATAGGCTATGAAGCTAGAATTATTAAGGTGTATTGTAAGTCGTCTAGAAAGAGTTGTTGTGGTAAGACCAGCATACGTACTATTTTCTTTGGACACACAGTCTCCCAAGGGACATTTGAACATAAATACGACGTTGGTCCTATCAAGAAGTTCAGTCGAGAGGAAAGTGTTATTAGAAATAATTAGGGTTGAGGTTTTAAATTTGTTATAGTATATGATAAGTCTAACTTTTTTGGTAGGGTAGGTAGGGAGAAAAATTTTTGGATTAGGTTTTTTTTTAATATATGTTCATCTATTTCATAATTACTAAGAAATTGGTTTTTGTAGTATAGGTTTATTGATTGTTTATGGTTTAGGTTATTGTCTATGTTAGGTGGTTCAAGTTTATTAATGAATTGTTTCATTTCGGTATCAACAATGTAGTTGGGAAACCCATTAGTGATAAGGGTTTGTTTAATATTTTTAAGTTCGTTAAGGAGGATAGTTCGAGAGGAGAATAGTAATTTAGCTCTAGAAATAAGTTTTTATAATTGTTCTTTCATAGCGGGAGGTGCATTCACTTTGGAAATTAAGGGTGCAGAGATAAATGTTTGGTGGTTTTTTATATGTGGAGGTGAGCAATTGGTCATTATTGTTTGTGTCTATCAGTACATCAAGAAATGGAATTTTATTGATGATGTTGATTTCTTGTGTAAACTTGAAAACAGAATTATTTTGAAAAGTCTCTTGTATTGTGCTAATTTCATAAGTGCTATTGGTAAGAAAGAGTATGTCGTCAGCATACCTTGTATAAATGTTATTGATGGTTTCAAAAACCTTATTTTCAAGGGCTGACATGTAAAAATTACTAAAAATGGACCCTAAAACTGACACCATCGCTATTCCATCCCGTTGGATATATATTTTTTCATGGGGATCATAAAAAGGAACATGAGTAGTACAGAGTATTGGAATTGATTTTGAGCGGAGGGAGAGTTGGATGGTTGTATAAAATTATTTATAATTATATTGATTGTTTCTAGAACTGGAACATTTGAGAATAAATTTTCCCCATCTAGTGAGGATATTATTCCTTTGTTTGGTTTGTGGGTTTTAAGGGTTTCAATAAGTTATTTTGTAGATTTAAAGCTATAATTATCGGAAAGGAATGAGGCAATTAGATCGTTAATAGTTTTTATAAGTTGGTATGTAGGTATTGTTACCTGTGAATTATTGGTCGGGGAGAATAGCCAGGTTTATGTATCTCAACAGTTTCATAGATGTATCCAGGTTTGTAATCCCCGATTATTTTTGGTGATTTTGTGAAGGTCACCGTTATTAGCATTAATGAGTGCTAATTTTAGGCTTGAGTTGGTTAGTTGGATTATGATTCAGTTTTGTAAATTTGTTTTTATCGTTAAGGATGGTCTGTAGTTTAGAATGGTAATCAGATTTATTAAGCACGATATAGATATTGGTTTTATCTGCTTTTTTCATAGTAATTTCCGGATGTTTATGTAATTGTTCGGCAACATTTTTAGTTGTCGGGTTAGAATGGTGAAATAATTGTGCTTATTGTTGGATCTATTTTTAGTAGCTTCAGCTTTTAAAAGGTCACATAATTGAGGTTTAGTTTTGACCTGGTTTTGTTCTTGGAGTTTTAGTACGGTTTGATATAAGATTTCAATTTCAGTTGTTTTTGTACATGGTTGAATCCGTTAAAAAGATGACAGGTTGGAACGAAGTTGAGGAAATCCTTCTGTGGTTGTGTTAGTTCGTGGTCTGAGCGGTTTACGAATTTGTCATCATTATTCGGAAATAGAATGGAGCCATTATAGAGGTTAAGTTTCCTTTTTATTTTGATTTTATGTTGATTGTGATTTTTTCAATAATATATGACAGTTTGTGTTCTACGGTTTATAATATGAGAGAGAATTTTTTAATTTGTTACGAACATTATGTGTTTCAGTATTTAGGGTGTTATTTTTTTTTATTGTCGTTAATTTGTCTTTTAACAAGATTATAGCGATACTTTAGGGTGTCAGTATCGTGGTCAGTTGCAGGATCATGTATTTTGAAATATGTGTAGTTATGTAGGAGTCGTTCATTTATGCATGTTTCATTAAATATTGAAGACACATTTTGTCTATATAATCTAATTAAGATCCTTCCGAGTTTCCTGAAACCAAGACATTCATCAGGAAACTCGAAAGGATCTTAATCAAATGCAAGCAACCCCTGATGATGGCCTATGAAGGGTCTGAAAGCGTTCGGGACAATTTTGGTAAATTCATCGACCAATTCCAACCTGAAACCAAGACTCTTCTTCAGGAATCTCGAAGGGATCCTTATTAGATTATAAAGACAAAACGTGTCTATACTATTTAATGAAAAATGCATATATATATATATATATATATATATATATATATATATATATATATATATATATACACTACCACTCAAAAGTATAATACTTGCAAAATTTTTTATTTCTTATCTTAAAAGTGTTATTTTTGATGAAATGAATTGAGCACCACAGTGGTTTTATCTATTATACTAAATATAAGTTTTTCTCAGTAACTTTGAGCTTAATATAACCAAATATGTTTCGAAAAAATTGATTTGAAGGCGATTTTCTGCTTAAGCACTTAGCATAAATTAAACGTTCTACAAAAGTTACATTATACCACCACATAAACTCACATTATACTATATTCTGTTGAGTTACTGCTTGCTAGATACGTGTTTTAACTATGCAGAGGATAATTTCATCAGAATATAAAAAATATTGTGTTGTTTAACTTGTCTTATTAAAAATAATATTTTAGTATGAAAAATGAAAATATTTTAGGTTAACCAAATACTTTTAAATGGTAGTATATATATATATATATATATATATATATATATATATATATATATATATATATATATATCAGACCCAATCCCTCTGTTTTTAACCAACACCTTGATCACAAATAAGATGCGACACAAGGTTAGTTTGTAAACAGAATACAGCAGGTTTGAATTCACTAATACATTTCTTTGACAGATTTCCTAACTAAAGTTAAAAAACCAGTCTGCCCTACTATTTACCTATAGTGTAAAGAAGAGATAGATTCATACCTTTCCCAATTACATAAACACGAAGGGAAACGTAAACAGTCTTGAACAGGATTAGATCGCAGGTCATCGATTCACTTTCCATCCATTCACTTTCCATCGCTGTATGTATGTGTGCGTACTCTCTGAGAAAGGGTCAGTAAGTCTGTCACCAGTCAAATAGCTGAATTTCAACCTGAATTTTTTAACTGTATAATGTTCAATCTACGTAAATATTCCTCACTGAAGTTTAATGATTAAGAAGGAGATTATATTTAAAAAATAAATACTTGCTTAAAATAAATTATATAATGGAAAATTGATATAATTCATTTTAAGCAAGAATTTATTTATTTTATACAACACGCTCAGATAAATGTACATACATTCAAGTATTATAGATTCTGTTAGTAAATTTTAAACTCTCTCTCGCACACACACACACACACACATATATATATATATATATATATATATTGGTTCGGTTTTATGGCATATCAACCATTGTTGGTTATTTAATGCCAAATCCGGTTTATACATATATATTAGATATAGTCAACAAAGTTAAATAGTTCCATGTATTGCTAATTCTATTGCCCAGTCGGCTGGGGCTGTAGATTACAGCGACTGCTTCTCTGCAGAGGGGTAAGGCTTCCCCTACGAGTCACCTGTATATGACACTGAACAATCTAATTGAGAGCCTTCAGGAACGTCGAAGCTTTGAATACTCCTTCGTTGCCATCACTCCCATGTCCACCCTTGCCCGGAGTGGTAGCACGTGATAGGGTCCTATCTATGAGTCAAAGAGAACTAAACGGTAATTACGCTAAAGTAAATTGTTTAAAATTAACTGCTTTTACATATAACTGTGTTTAAACAAAAAAAAATGTGTACTTATGTTAGACTAAATTGTTTGAAATAGAACTGTTTTGACCGATAATTATGTGTAATTGTTTGAAACTTAATTCGGCGTTAAATGACCCGAAAAGGATTGATACGCCGAAAAATTTACAACCAAACAACCAACCTAACGTCATTTATTTACTCACTGCTAAAGGATCAAACACTTCTATTACATACAATTCAGTTTTGCATAAGTCATTTTTTGCAGACAGTTCAAATTTCAAACAGTTCTATTTGATCCATAGATAGTGCTACCCTTCGGACCTGGGAGTAATGGCAATGAAGGGGTACTCTGCATTACCTAAAGCTCCAAGACTGAAGCCTCGTCATCAGATTGCTTAATTTCATATCCAGGACCTCGTTACTGAGATGCAGTCAGTGCTGTTGTAATCTACAGCCCTACCCGACTAGGCCTGTATATATCGATGGACGGATAGAAAGTTAAATACGAGAATCATTTCAAAAGTTCTAAGCCTCACTCAAATTTTATAATTTTTGCACACTTCTCTCTTTTTTACGAGATTACACATAGATTAAAAGAGAAATCTGAATATGTTTTTCTAATCTTATAAGAATTAGTCGTGTGTATACATATAAAGAATGCTCAATTATGGCTCTTCTTTCTGGGTAAGGTTTAGAACCTTTTTAACTACCCCCGTATTTATGTATATATTTTACCAAATGCATAGATTTTGTACACACACACACACACACACACATACATACACATATATATGTGAGTACTTCTTATATATATATATATATATATATATATATATATATATATATATATATATATAAGAATACTCATGGTGCAATGGTTATCGATGTAATAAATTCTGGACGAGATTGTTTGAATTTTTGCGCTAATGCTCTTTGGAAATATATAAATCCAAATACCTCCCTCCAGCCGTCGGTATATACTAGGGAAGACTTGCTATTGGATTTTGGCACGGTGACCAGTCTAGGAGAAGGAAAAAATTCAAACCTGGTGGACTTCGCTTTAAAATTGACCTTGTGTCGCATTCTGCTCATGTGGAGTAGCTGTGTACCGGTCCATTGGCCTAGTAAGAAGAGTGTTTGCCAATAGCCCTGGAGGCCAGGGTTCAATCCCAAGTCGAGTCATACCAAAGACTCAAAAAATGATATCTGATGCTTCCTTGTTTAACAATCAGCATTATAAGGGAGTGATCAAGAGTAAAACAGAGCAATCCACGGAAAGGAGTTGTGCTCTTCCCTACACCTCGGTATAGTAGCTCATGAAAAGGGAGCCTTCAGGTCACCATCGACTACGGTCACCAACTTTCCTTATATATGTATATATATATGTATATATATAATGGACTCTACCATCGATTTTGACATATGAGGGAGGAAAAATTCGATTGTGACTTTTATTGCCAAAATTTCTGAATAATCATATTTACAAATCTATCTGTAATTATGCGGGAGTACGTGTGTTCACAACATATTATGCTCCATAGTGATTCATAAATATTTAATGTTTCCTGGGAAAATTCATATTTGCAAATGCGTTTTTATAAGTGTGTGTATATGCGCGCGTTTGTATGCTAAATATTATGTATGTCACTTAATAGAAGACTTTTTTCCGTCGTTTTATCTGTGAATGCAGCGATAATATAAACATTAATCTAAGTATGAACAAAGCGAAATAAAAAGCTTTGATGTACTTAATAAAAGTGCGTATTCGATCATACGGAATGAGAACAGAATTCTTGCTTATATGAGTGAGCTTCAGTGGCAATATCTCAGACTATGATTAGTTCGAAAGAATATTTGTAGGAATCACTGTGGCGTAGTAACTAACGCGCTGGACTGCGACATCGTAATAAGTAGTTCGAACCCCATTCAGACTATTACGTTCACTTTGAAGCTAATACTCTAAAGACCTTGTATAATCACATCTCTGTATATTTTCTTATATATATATAAGTTGGCCGACCGTAGTTGATGGCCACCAGGAGATTCCTGCTCAACAGCTACAATACTGAGGTGTACGGTAAGGTACTATTTCTTTCCTGGGATTGCTTTTCTTACCCTTGATCTGTAACTTATCCTGCTCATTGTTAAGCAAGAAGGTACCAAGTATTATTTTTGAGTCTTATGTATGACTCGACTATGGGATTGAACTCTGGGTTCCGGAACCATTAGCGAACACTTTAACCATTATGCCAATATACATTTTAATAGATGATAGCCGTCTTCACCTCTAAATTACTCTCAATCATCCAGATTTATATATATATATATATATATATATACAAAATCATTAAGGCGCACTGCTAGCACGGGGTTCCCGGACTCTCTCTCTCTCTCTCTCTCTCTCTCTCTCTCTCTCTCCGAATATCTCTCTCTATCCGTCCCTATCGTTCATCGCTCCTAGTAGGTTTTCCAAACTGCATCCCGTGTCTACACAGAGCTGTTGTAAGTATGTACTTGCTAGTTGGCCAACACTGTGACGTCCATGCGTAGAGGTCCATTGAAGAACGTTACTAATGAGTTCATCTTTGCTTTTCCAGCAGTGTCACGTATGTCTTGTTCGTCTTGATGGTTTTAAAGATAGGTGGTAGGTGACCTTGGAACTGATGTTTCTTAGGATGTTGCTACCAGGATTTGTTCAATATAGCTGGTAGCATTCTTGTTCAGTTCCCATTTTGCTTTCTCTGTATGTGTTTTGTTACCATCCATGTGGTGCATCCATACAGCAGTATTAGCATAATCGCTGCTTGGAAGAAATCCCGGTTTATTCTATCGGATATTTCAGAATTCGATATCATCGACAGCTTATTGACAGAAGTCCACGCCTTCACTGGGTGTATTTTAACATAACTTTTTGCAGATGAGACACTTCTGCCGATTTCATTCTGTGTCTGTCGGTATTTAGTCAAAAGAAAAATGGCCAGTTTGACGTTCCCATGTGTTGTTTTTTGTGTGTGCAGACAATCAAGACACTGAGTAAAAAATATTTTTCAATCAGACAATAGACATTCAATGCCAGCGGTACATCTAACATGGATTTCCTGATATGAACTTTAAAAAAAATGTTTAAAAATTTCATAAAACACTTTTTTCTATTTAGGCTTTTTTACCAGACAATGAACAAAGGCCGATTCTGGTTGAGATCAATCAAAAAAATTAACAACATCTAAGAAATATTCATATATGTCTTTTCATTTTGGTTGGTTGGTTGGTTATGCTTTATAGCATATCAACTCTTGTAGGTTATGTTATGCCAAATCCAGTTAATACATATATAATAATGTAAACAGTATCAGGAGGATGTCTTGATAATTTTTGCGATAACTTTAGGGTAGTTTTCAAGTAGATTCCTAAAATGTTCTTTCCATATCTTTAGTCGTTCTTCTTGGCTGGCAGCTTTTAGTTTTGCTCTGGGGTTGTTCTTCTTTTTTACTCTCATCATTTATTTTCCGCCAAGCAATTCATCTTTGCTTATCTTCTACCAAGTTATCTTAGTGATTTGGCCTTGAATGTATTGTTCTTTTTGGTATATTTTAGTTAATTCTCTTCGTACCTTCTTAAGATTCTGCGCGTTGGCATTTGTTGGGTTTCCTTTATTACACAATGATGCTATTTTCTCGTTATTTCGCTTTATTAACTACTAATGACTCACATGGAACTCTACATTTGGATCTTGGTTTAGTTGGTATGCATTCCGTTGCTGCTTCAAAGTGGGCAATGACGAAAGTTTCATTCGGTGCATGTGTTTCATTAGGTGCATGTATCTCTTAAAGAGAATCGAATTTGTTTCTTACAGTTATAGTATACATATTGCTTATATCTCTTCTGGTAAGTGAGTACCAGACGTAACATGTGGTTTTGACTGTTTATATCTAATTTTTGCGTTGACTTTGGCGTATCTTTGCTGCGACAATTCTATCATCGGAAGATACATCTTTAAAAGAGAATTATGCTTCCCAGATTTGAGCGCTATTTATCAATTTATTGTTTATGAGTATATAATCTAACTGTGGTGTTGCATTAGTGCAATAGTTGTAGACCGACAGTTTTTCATCCCTTTTCTGGAATTTAATATCAAGGCACACTAAACAGTTTTCGAGAGAAAAGTCAGTTAGATATACCCATTTTTGTTTGAGTTGTGTGAACAGAATTTGTTATGTATACACCCTGTTTGATAACGCATACATACTAAATAATATACTCTTAAATTAATCAAAGAGAGAGGGGGTAGAGACATAGATAGAGACAGAGACAGAGAAAGCAAACAAGCGGTTATCATCGAAAGAAAATAGACTCGATGATATCAGTTCTAATTCTGGAGGAATTTGTTTTCATCTCACTTCGCGATACTAATTTTTGGTAAGTCTTTCCTTCAGCTATTGGTGAATTGTAGGACAGACTGTGCTCTTTATCATTTGAAAAGCACCAAGTCCCAGAAAAGAAAAGAAAAATATATCAAAACCTAGGGATTGTTGTTTGGGAGAACGTGAGATACACTGGTTCACTATTTTTGTTTTCAGCTTAAGGAAACAGCTTGGCTGGTCCGATACAAGCCGTCACCACTATGAACAAATAATTTGAGTAGGTTAACTAACTGTTCACATGTATAATTGAATTGTTGATTGTTCACATGTCAACTGTTGTATAGTGGTTCCTACCATGTGACTTCCGGTATCACAGAGGTATAAAAGACGTCGTGTTTCTTAAGCACGGCGGTACTGAAAGATCTCAATCAGTAGTAAAACCAACTTCGGACGTAACACCCATAGCGCGTGACTTATAATATTTGCTGGACTGTACCACTTCAGTTAAATAATTAACTCTATTTCACTGTGTATCTCATCCTTACCACGATACAACATCAACAACGACGGAAGAGTCAGTCCCACCACATAAAGACACCCACACACACATGTCTACAAGTGCATATATGTATAAGTATATATATATAGTTTGCTATACTTATAAATAAAGATTGCTCAATATCAGTGACAGAGTATATATATCTAAGTTAGTATAGCGTAGGCATAGTGTCAACGATGCTTGCTGAAAATCAATTTCACAAGTATGTAATCATCGAACTATATATATACATATATATATATAATTAAGTTAGGACAGCATAAAAGTAGAGTCAATGGTGGTTGATAACAGTCAGTTGCTGGGTAATGTCTTCGTATATATATATATATATATATATATATATATATATATATATTTCGTAATATGTATATATATTTCGTTTTGATTCTTAGCGTAACAACCTTCGAAGTTCATGTAATGCCAAAGCCATCTTTGTGGAAGAAAAATAGTGGTACTAGTCTGAATTTCTGAAACGATGATTGATTTTTATCATTCAAGGTTTTTGGACAGTAGTTTTCATCTCACAACGTTTCCACCGATGTGTACTCCGGCCTTCTTCAGGTGTTTCTTGTCGAAAGCGTAAAACGTCTTTCATTTAATCCACAGGTGTCGATTGTTCTGATTCTATTAACCATAAACGGGTACAAGGGTTTAAGTATTACTATATTGATACTTGCCTTCAGTCAGGATTGAACATGCAACCTCCTGATGATTGTCACTTAGAAGCTAGAGGAATGAAAGTCTATAACCGTTACGTTATGCATCCTGTTGGACAGTTCAGAGTGATTTTTGGGACATATAAACTTAAATTTCTTACATTACAATGAATTACTACTTTGAAGTATATTGTTTTTTTTTTTTAAACCTTAGATTACATTACGGTATGGGAACCAATCATCAAAAATATAAATAAGATTAAAAAAATCGAAACGTAATAGTGCGATTCTAGTTCGAACTACGTTATCGTAGTCCAGTGCATATCCACTAAGCCACGAGATCTACCTCTGACCATATATATATATATATATACACATATATGTGGGGGTGTATGCACACATATAGACCCAAGCGATAGTGCTATCCTCTTTGATTCTAGGAATCGTGCGCTGTTACTTCGTCACTGGTTGATTTCCGCTTATTTGTTATCATATAAACATATGTAGGTTAAGTGGAAACGATCAAAGTCGCACCTCACATACAATCATTCATTTGATATGTATATCATAACCCAGACCACACTCTCAAAGTTGTCTCAACAATTCATCTTATATATATATATATAGTCTAGTTGAACTATCCGCCATACTTGAGATAATAAGAAACTGCAAATCCACGAGTCAACTCAAATTATGGTTAGTAAAATTGAAAGGCATGTATATCATGATATTAATGTAAATTTGAGTAAAGATGAGCGAAAAATAAAAAAAGATATTGTCTTTTATCTCATCAGATATGACTATTCTATTCTATTAGGTAATTAATTATATATAATTGTGGAATTTTATCAATCTATCTATCTATGTCAGTTAATTTCTATTTATACATCTGTTTTATAGTGGGTGTCTCATTATACATGAAACCAATGTGACTGCTCATAACTCTCCTACTAATAATATTGTGTTCTTTTTTGTTTCAGATCTGAAAACAGTATACAATAATAACTATTAATCCTTGGAGAAAGGAGGAAAATATTTTGCGTCACTTCTTACCTGGAGTCAAAATCATTCAAAACTGACTCAAAATAGATGCAACCCATTAATATGATAATGATTTATTATTAAGACAAGAAACTAAAAAAAAAAATTACATATCCTGGAAGCTGATATAATAAAAATTAAAAAGACATTGACTTGACGTCTCTAGTTGAAAGGATGTATTTTTTACAGAACGTGTTCCAATGATTGCCATTGTTCTTGTTTTAGTAATAAATCATTTTAATATCTATAGGTTGTATCTATTTTGAGCTTCCCTATACAAATATTATCAAGTATTTTTTACTTAATACGATTAATTTGCACCGTATTATATAGGAATATTAGAAACCATACAATTTTGCAAGTTAATTGTGTTTGATAAGAATACTTGATATTACATAAGGTTCTCTGCCAAGTCTTTACACTTCGTGAAGTCTTCTGAAGCGACAAAGCTAATTTGACGATGCCCATCTTATATCCGATTCATTAATTGTTTGATTTTAATGGCAGGATCTTTCAAGAGATATATTTAACCCTAACAGGCACTTCTACACAATGGACAAAGGAGTAGTAGTATTAAAAGTGCACTCCACACTCCCTAGATCTCTAAAACAGGGCAGCCCAATCGGCTGGGGCTAGAGAATACACCAACTGTATTATTGTAGAGGGGTAAGAACCTCCCACGAACGAGTGTCCTAGATATGGCACAAAATAATCATGGTGAGGCGCCAGGGATGTGAAAACCTCGGGGAATGTAAAGTACGCCTTCATTGCCATCGCTCCCTGTTTAACTCTGACCTGGAGTTGTAGCATCTGAAAGTGTCCTCTCTATGGGTCAAATAGAATTGTTCGATTTTTTAACTGTGTGTAAACAAATGACTAATGTTTAATTGAATCGTTTGTCATAGATAGATTAACTGAGTGCAATGAATGAGAAATGTTGAATATAATAATTAGTGTTAAATAACAATAATTGTAACCACTTCACTGTGTGCGAACAAATGATTAATACTGAATAGAATTATAAGGTAGATAGCAATAATTGTAACCATTTACTGTGTAGAAATGATAGCAAGACTAGTGTCGTAACAAATTTGTTCTCATTTGAAAAATAAATTACCCTCCAGCTAATCTTTTACATAACATACACATCTATTTAAATGTGTGCAAATAAATGACTGATATTAAATTGTTACTGTTACATAGCAATATCTTCAAACATTTAACTGTGTCCAAACAAATGATTTAATGGCAATTATCATCATCATCATGTCGTGCCACTAGCACGGATATCCCTGACCCTCTCTCGCCACTTCTCGCTATCATTCATCGCATCTGGCAGGTCTTCAGGGCTACATCCCGTATCCTCACATAGCTGCTGTATGTATGTTCGAGCTGGTCGACCTGCTTTTGCTTGGTCATATGCGGGGCTCCATAGGAGTACATCACTGATGAGTTCGTCCTTGCTTCTCCAGCAGTGTCCTGCATGTCTGGTTCGTCTTACTTGTATAGTTTTCGTGATGGGAGGTAGGTGGCCGTATAGTTAGTGTCTTGTGGGGTGTTGTCGCCAGGACTTGTTCAATATTGTTCGCAGCATTCTTGTGTAACTGCCGTCTAGCTTCTTCTTCTTCAGCCGTTTAGTTAGCGTCCAAATAGTGCATCCATATAGCAGTATCGATACGACCGCTGCCTTGAAGAAACTGCGTTTCATTTTATTGGTCATGTGCAAAAAAATGAGCTCTGGCTCGATTAAAAATTTTATCAATAAAATGTGTTTCCAAATCATATATTATATATATATATATATATATATATATATATAAACAGGACTTGATATTAAAAAACTTACAATAGTTGATATGCCATAAAACTAAATCAAACCAAACCAAACCAAAACAGGAGCCTCACCATCAGATGCTGTTTAGTATCATATCCAGGACACCCTTCTTCAGCAGGGGTGTTCTTACTTCTTTGTTGACGATACAGTCAGCATTTTCTAAGCTCGAGTGACATGTGTCAGATTCTACTGGTATATATGGTACCTGTCGAAAAGAACTATCCCTAACAATAATCGAATATTCTCGATACACTGCTCTTTTTTTACGAGTTCAAGGTGTTACAACTGTCTAGTTATCAACCTGTATCTGTAAAAAAAAAAAGGTGGATTCATACCTTTCTCAAAAGTGAAGCGATCGTTGCAACTCATTCTCACAGATGAGTTTGAACCCGGTAAATCAATTCCATTCTTTGTGTCTGTAAATGTTAGGTATCTTACGCTTCCAAAGATGCTTGTGCTGTAAAATACTGACTTCGCTCTTATTTCTGTTTCATCAATTTAGTTAGAAGTTACTTGCTAAGTTTTGGCAAGAGGCTAAAGATATGAAACACACAGTGAGACTCGAACTCACTGATAATGCTTTGCTAGTCTAGCTTACTAACTGTTACACCACGTGAGATGCCCACCCTGTAAGTTATTATAGCCCTCTAACTTCGACCGTACCTATTTAAAGAACAGTTCTGGCGCCAACGATGTTCTTACTTTTATAGACTATTCCTCGTTCTTACCCTGTTGTTCTGCTGTCTCCACCCTTTCCTACAAGTTATTTTTACTTTTTTCTTTCTTCCCAGCGTCCACTTTACCCATCGTTTTATACCGGCTTCCGTCTTAATATATTCCAATATTTCTTTTTGATTTTTATAGCGACGCCATATTGTATATCAGTCACCGAAATTCAGCCAAATAAAAGACGTAACGGGAGAAAATGTCGTGAATATATACATTAGTAAACAAAAAAAGAAATAAATGATGAATTGTCTAAAAGAGCGTGTTGGGCGTCGAAAATTGTACTTGATAAATAGGCGAAATTAATTTTCAAAGACTCGGAAAAAATATCGTTTTTATCTTTTAAGTGACTAAGCAGATTTCCGCAGATTTCCCTAATTAGAATGTCTGGGCACAAGAACTGTTATTACTATCTGGTTTCAACCAGAAATGATATAATATAGAGATAAGATTCCTCTTTAAGTGTATCGATAAAAGCTAAAGACATCTTAAAAAAATTATGTAGACTTTAAAATATACTTTGAATAAAATGGTTATTTTTTTCTTTTGGAGAGGTACATTTTTACATAAATTTATTGATTAACTTGCTTGCTTATCTACATATCTATGGTATATAAGCATTTTTCTTTACTTCTAAATATAGCGTGTATAATGGTCCTACTAATAAATGTGATGTGGTCTTTCTTTCTGCTAAATGGGTTGGTAGGTAGTAGGGAGGACATTTAGTCGAGTACCTACTCACTAAGGTCCAATTTTAGTATTAACATACCCTATACTGATTATTCGGTATTACCATATAATTCAGAGAGGAAGAAAAGATAAGATAATTTCATTTACACCTACGGAAACAATTGATAAATGCATAATATATGGGAGAGTCCCCGTGGCGTAGTCGCTAACGTGCTGGAGATTGAAATGGAAGTAAGCAAGTTCGAACTCTAGTCATTCTATTACGTTCACGTTCGGACTAATATCGTAGGGAAATGTATGAATCTACAAATACACCCGGTTCTGGATTAAATAGTACCACTACCGTCTTTCTATAAGGTTGGCCTTGGCATTAAATAACACAAAAAATTTGATATGTCATTAAACAAAGAAAACCAAACCAAATATAATTTACATACAAATGTATTGACACGAATTCACAAACATGTCCCAACAGATAAAATGTGCACGTAAGAACAAGTTGTATCTGAAAAAGGGTATCAAAAGAATGAAAGTGTACATCAATAGTAAACATGATGAGGAGAGGAGTCAACATCTCTTCTATTTTAATGACAGAAGTAAACAGAATACATCTTCACTGTTCAAAGAAGATATACAAAATAAAGACAGTGATAGATTTTCGGATTGTCACATGTGACCGTCCAAGTGGTCAACTCTAGAAAGAAATAATCATTTATTGTCTCCCAAGATGCCTTTGTTGTATTTCCAATAGGGTCAATATAGTAAAAACGATGGTAACTCAGACCTGCCTCTTTAGAATTTTTTAAGATTCTGTAAAAAGCAAGTCTGTTTTGTCAAACTCAAATCAATTCGAGTTTACAAACAACCCTTAGTATATGCATGAATCTATCTTTCCTCCCTTTAGTTAAATCTAACTAATAAGAGTGAGTGAATTATTTAGCCTTTGTTAAATAACCAGTTTGATTTCTTTTTGCAATGATATATAAACCTTATTATTTAATAAAGAAAAAGTAGTGGCACCATTTAACAGATAGTTGGAGGATAAGGGGGTTCATACATTTCCAAAGGGTATTAATCTGAAGAAGCACGTAATAGCGCGACTGGAGTTCGGACTCGCCTATTACGATGTCACAGTCCAGTACGTTAGCCGCTACACTACGAGGGCTCCCGATCAGTCTGAGAGAGGAAAAGCTCTGAATTAAAGACAGCTGTACTCCGTTTAAGAATTGATCTTGATTTACATCCTACCCTCTGGTATAGGGGTTGCATAAAGGCATAGAAACAACACATTTTTCTTTAACATTCATGAAATAACACATCACTCAATAATTCCAGGGCCTGACATATAGATGGCGCCACTAATAAAAAAAACTATTGATATTTCCTTGATTAACACTCAGCATTATAGGGTAAGGATCATGGGTAAAATGGAGCAATCCAGGGAATGGAGTAGCGCCCTCTTCAATATCTCGCCTTAGTAGCTATTGAAAAGGGAGCCTTTGGGTCACCCTCAACTAAGTTCGCCAACTTTACTTTTACTGTTGCAAATTTTCAAAACAATGGAAAAATCTGAATTTGGTGTGTTGATAAAGCATTGCTCTCTGATGAGAAAAATACTGTTCAAGCAAAGCAATAGCTTGATAAGTGTTATTTAGATTCTGATCCGTCGAAAACAACGGTTAAGAGGAGGTATGCTGACTTAAAACTCGGTCGTACAGACGCAAATGATGCTGAATGCTCAGATGGTCCAAATTCGGCAAATGTCTCGGCAAACATAAAAAAAAACTCCATAACTCATTTTGGCCGATCGTAAATTGAAGTTGCCTGAGATAGCAGAGGCGTTGAAGATATCAGAAGGCAGTGTATTCACCATTTTTCATGAACATTTGTCAATAAAAAAAGCTGCATTTAAAGTGGGTGCCGCGTTTCCTTACAGTCTATCAAAAACAACAACGCGTCGAAGATTCAGTTCGTTGTTGGCAACTGTTTCAACCCAGCAAAAAGTTTTTTGCGTAAATATGTAACAATAGATGAAACATGGATCAAGCACTTCCCTCCGGAATCAAATCGGCCGCCAGCTGAGTGGACAGCAGCAGGTGAAAGCCGTCCAAAGCTACCAAAGGCGCAAACATCAGCAGGTAAGGTTTTGGCCTCCGTATTTTAGGATGCGCAAGGTATTTTGTTCCTCGATTACCTTAAGAAAGGAAGAAACCTCAATACTGAGTATTATATAGCATTATTGGTGTGTTTGAAGGAAGAAATCGCCAAAAAGACGGCCACAAATGAAGAAGAAAAAGTGCTCTTTCATCAAGACAATGCACCATGTCACAAGTCGATCGCAACGATGACAAAACTACATGAACTGCACTTGTAATTGCTCCAGCACCCACCCTTTCTCCAGATCTGACCCCAAACGACTACTGGCTATTTGTAGACCACAAAAGAATGCTTCAATGAAAGAGATTGTGCTCCAATGAAGTGATATCGGAAACTGAGGCGTATTTTGAGGCCAAAAACAAATCGTCCTACAAAAAATGCATCGATTTGTTTGAGAAGCGTAGAAATCAGTGTATCACTCTAGAAGAGACTATGTTTATGAATAAAGTCGATTTTTGTCGGAAAGATTTTGTTTTATTAGTTAGGCTCGGGACTTATTGAGTGATGTGTTATGCTAGCGTGCTATGTTACCAGAAACAAGCGTGCACGCGAGCGCATTAATATATATATATATATATATATATATATTCAATAAATAGTACGTCTTTTAACTTTGGAAGATTTTTTTTATTTCTTAATCAATAACTACATCGTGCCTTAGCATATATCTACTAGAACCAATTCAAAGTCACAAAGTCTCTACCGTGAGATATTGTCATGTAGACAATTAAAATAAATGCTTTAGTCGATCTAATGACACTATTCAAACTCTGTGTGTGTGTGTGTGTGTGTGTGTGTGTGTGTGTGTGTGTGTGTGTGTGTGTGTGTGTGTTTACTAAACTTAAGTACTCTGGAACAAGGATGCAAGTGTGCTACACCCAGTAAGGATCAATATCGCTACAACAACTTGATCACTAATTTAAGTTATATGCATGGTTGGTCTAGTAACTGTGATTGTAAAAAAATATCATCTGCGCATTTTCCCCCAAAAAGTAGGCCCTATCTTATGAGTAGACGAAACTAAGCTAAACCTGTCCGAAATCATAACGTTCCCAATTTTCATGTAAGCCATAAACCAATAGATTTCCTTGATTAAATGACGTCTCTCAAATCTTAGCGTCAGATAAGTGAGGTGTTCAACATCCTAGTCCTTGACAATGAGTAGAAAAAGGCCAAAAGCCACTGGAAGGACATTATGAAGAGTTCTTTTACGCTATTAATCCATATATACATTCACTTGAATTTTTCAAAAAGATTTACAGGGTCCGTCACATTCAATAAAACTTGTTTGAACGCACGCACACACACACACACACACATAAAGATATATATATATATATATATATAGAGAGAGAGAGAGAGAAAGAAAGGGACAGGAGAGAGATGAATATTAACAAACTGTTTAAGAACGTTTGGTAAAACAAAAATGTAATCAAATACAGACCAGCAAAAAGGATAAAACCCCGAAGAAATTAAAATCTCACAGCGTTCTTAAAAATAATAATCACATTACTAAACGTTTAAGTTTGTATCGATTAGGATGTAAGCATTAAAACAAAACTTGCAATCGACGATGAAATGAATATAGATACTACATACTCCTGGTACAAGACAATGAATAACCACATGACACATGATCGAAATTAAGAAAGAGAAGAAAAGAGGGAAAATCTTTTTTTACAAATTTTTATTTTTTCAATAGGTTAGATATCTTATCAGGTTCTAAATTTGACAACAAAAATTTGGATTTGTGGCGATATTTCCATCATAATTTGATGTGTTTACTCCGTAGGTAGTCTTTATTGAGAAAAAGTAAACAACGAAACACGTACACACACACACACACACACACACACATATATATATATATATATATATATATGTGTGTGTGTGTGTGTGTATATATATATATTTAGATTGGTATTGTGCAGACACAGAGTCAGTGGCACTTGATAAATGACAGTTTCCCGCCTTTGCAATCATTTGTTACAGGCCCTTGGTGTCGGAAGCGATAGAGATTATGCATTCATTTTTAGCTGCTACTGATAAGGCACGATATATAAATTCAGGGAAATTCTCCCTTCTTTTTCTTTTTTCTGCATTTAGGCTCATGGTGCGTTAGAGCACTTTTCAGATGTCTCTTCTTCCACAGGTTTGACATTCAGTCGATTATTCAATTCTTCTTTGTTGACTAAACAACCGATTGCATTATGTCTATTTTATCTTCACTATGACTTCGTTCCATTATCGCATCGTTGAGAAACTGTCAACCACAAAGGGGCGTTGTAAAAAAACTCCTGCTAAGATTTGTTAAATAAACATTTTCCCATCCCGACAAGGATTCTTTCCTGGTATTGCATATCAGCTGTGTACAGTCGAATATTGAGTATAAGCATTGTCACTGCACACACAAAAAAAAATGTTAGACATCTGGTATAAAAAGGACTGAGACGTGTAACCAATTTAACACTTGCTTAGGACTTTTTTTACCTTATGCAGGAGTTACATGCCCTTAGCAATAAAAACTATTGCAGTAAGGCACGATAAATGAATTCAAGTTCATTCCTTCAACTTCCTCTTTTTCGGCATTTAACCTAATGGTAAATTAGAGCACGTTTTTATATACCTCTTCTACCACAGGTATGAATTTAATTTAATCCCGTTTTTGTGTGACTTTCAGCTGAATGTTCCATTTTTCTCAGTAGACAAAATGACTTAATGCATTATGACTATCTATCTTCACGATGACTGTCAGTAGTTTGTTTATGTCACTTCAATCATTTAAGCTTCTTACATCAAGATGTTATAAATTGATAATAATTTTGATTTTTCAACATGAGGTCGATTTCTTTCTTTTAATGTTGTACAGTTGATAAGGGTCTAACGAGTTTAAAGAGACTTCACAATTTTCTTTTCTTAAGACGACTAATGAAAAACTGAAGAATAACCGGATCATCGGCTGAAACCGGCTCATTGGCCTTGTGGGTAGAGTGTTCACCAATGGTCCGGAAGACGTGGGTTCAACCCTAAGTCACGTCATAAAATGGTACTTGGTACCACCTAGCTTAACACTCAGCAATATAAAGTACGTATCAAGGATAAAGTGGAGCAATCCAAAGAAAGGAGTAGCGGTATAGTAGCTATTGAAAAGGGAGCCATATGGTCGCCCTCGACTAGGGTCGCTAACTGTACTTTTTTTTTAAAATATAGGCTGATCGGGCCATTGGCCGAATGAGCAGAATGTTCGCCAATGGTCAGGGAGACCGGAGTTTAATCCCAGGTCGAGTCATACCAGAGACTCAAAAAATTGTACTTGATGCCGCCTTGATTAGCACTCAGCACTATAAGTGAGGATCAAAAGTAAAGTGGATCAATCTTGGGAATGGAGTAGCGTCCTGCCCTACAACTCGGTGTAGTAGCTATTGAAAAGGGTGCCTTCGGGTCACCCTCAACTAAGGTCGCCAACTTTACTTTTTACATATAGGCTGAATATATAAGACTTTAAGATTCTTGAAACATAGAACCCGTGGACTTACTAATAGAAATGTTTAAAACTAGATGTGATTTTGAATCAGTCGACCGTAATATCTTCTTTATTTGTATATAGAGAATTCATAGATTGTAATCAAGATGAAGTCATCTGCTATTTAAAGTCAAGTTTCTGAAATTATTCGACCAATTTATATACCCCGATAGCAATATCTTATCTACTGATAGTGATGTCACATAACCATAGGTTCAGCATAAACTGCTATGAACTGGTAATCAGCCATATGTAAATCTGATCTTTCTGATAGCTGTGAGTACTACTGTATAATTACACAGGTTAGAATTAAACAAAGATGCTACGTACTATTTTGAACATATCCTGGAAGCCGCATTGCACAATCAATTGCTGAGTGGCCACTTTCTCCCATTGTCGCAAACAGTTAAAAAAAAGGCAAGTAAGATGTGCTGGACACAACAGATCCATATACTGCTCGGCAAGGAATCTGAGTGTCTAAAAAGAGTTGATATTAGAACATGTCCAGATATCACCGGATCCTAAAGTTGTCCTAAGTCATCATCCCTGTAACACGCTGTAGTTATTCCAAGAATTAGATTGTCACTACTTGTATACATAATATATTGCCTTTGCATTTATGTGTTACTTTACTTCCTACTAATGAATTAGTCGGTCTATTAGCATTTTTTAAAAAATTGCCGATTAGCCCAGTCGGCTAGGGCTGTAGAACACATCTACTGCATCGGTGCAGAGGGGTACGATCCCCACCAACAAGCGTCCTGGATAAGACACAAAACAATCTGATTTTGAGGTTCAAGTAATGCTGGAGTTTTGGGAAATGCGGAGCGCCCCTTCATTGCCCTCGCTCCCAGGTCCCCTTTGAGTGGTAGCACCTGGTAGGGTCCTATATATGGGTCAAATAGAACTAAACTGTGTACTTATACTAAACTGAATTACTTGAAATAGAACTGTTTAGATATTTAAATTGTGTACTTATGCTAAACTGAATTGGTTGAAACAGAACTGTTTTCGATATTAAACTATACTTATGCTAAACTGAGTTGTTCGAAATAGAACTGTTTTGACATTTAACTGTGTGTAAACAAAAACTATATTTATATTAAACTGAATTGTTTGAAATAGAAGTTTGAGGACACTGAATAACTTAAAATGTTTTTGACAATTAAATTGTCTACTTAGTCTAAACTGAATTGTTTGAAATAGAATTGTTCATCTGTATAAAATGGATTTGGCATGAAATAACCTACAAAGTTTGATATGTTATAAACCCTAACACACAAACAAATCATATATATATATGTATATATATATATATATATATATATGTGTGTGTGTGTGTGTGTGTGTGTGTGTGTGTAAACAAGACTTGGCATTAAATAACCCACAGTGCTTGTTAGGTCCTAAACCCAAACAACCAACAAAATGGACTAATTTATCAATTTACGACAATAACTGGAATATAATTAAAGCAATAAGTATTATCAGTAGATTACTCGCGTTTATTTGTTTTCAGTTTAGATATTACGCATTCTAACACAATATACATGTGTTCAAATTCAGAATGGATTTATTTGCGTTTCACTCATAGTTGATGATATATAAGAATGCATACATGAGTAACCTAAAGTCCTCCATCTTGGTCAGGTGCCTAGCTCAACTCATCTGGTTGTGTATGAGGAGGATCTCAATATTGGCTATGTAGAACACAGCAGTCTCTGGTGTTAGAAACTGCAATTTGATGTTTTGGATCCTCCTAAGACAGGCTTTGTTGGTGACCTTGGTCGAGGGTGACCCGAAGAGTCCCTTTTCAATAGCAAATACACCGAGATGTCGGGGAGGGCGCTACTCCATAACCTGGATTGCTCGACTTTTCCCTTGATCCTTACCTTATAATGCTGAGTGTTAAGCAAGACGGCATCAAGTACTATTTTTTGTGTTGGCCCAGTGGTAGAGTGTTTGCCAATGGCACGGGAGACCAGGATTCAATGCCTGGTCGAGTCATACCAATGACTCAAAAAATTGTACTTGATATCTCCTTGCTTAACACTCAGTACGTATCGGGGGGGTGTTCTCGTGGTGTAATGGTTAAAGCGATTGACTGCGGAATCATAGTAAGCGAGTTCGTACTCCAGTCGCGCCATTACGTTCACTTTCGGGCAAATACCCTTGGGAAAGGTATGAACCCCCTTATCCTTCCAGCTGTAGGTTAAATAGTACAACTACTGTTCTTCTCGGAGAATGGCTTTGGCTTCAGATAACCTACAAAGGTTGGTATGCCATTAAACAAACCAAAACAATTCAATAAGGCACGTATCGAGGGGTAAGTGGAATAATCCAAGGAAAGGAGTCGGTGTAGTAGCTATTGGAAGGGGACCCCTACAGTTGCCAACTTTACTTTAAGACTATCAAGAGGAAAGCTTTCCAAGGTTTTGATGGGACGACAAAAGCTTTGCAATGTCTCTTTAATCCTTAGTTTGTTTCAGAAACACGCATACAAACACACACACATAAACACACACACGCACACACATATATATATATATATATATATATATATATATATATATATATGTGTGTGTGTGTGTGTATGTTATTTCAAGAAAAACCCAATATTCGGTCACGTTAGAAGAATAACTTAATTTCCATCCTGTTAAGACCATTGATATGAATCAAAGACTCCAAAATAATTTTTAATAAGACTTCATCAGATCAAATAAGAAAATCAAATAAATTACAACCAGATAGGAGGGATAGTCAAAGGAAGGAAGAAGACGGAGAAAAGAAATCCATTTCAGCTATGTATAGCCTTTACCCATGTGATGCTAGTTTCGATCCTTTCTCGTTTCCGATTATGACAACTACAGAACCAATATATATATATATATATATATATATATATATATATATATATATATATATATATATATATATATAATCCTTTTCACCATTCTTATATAGCACATCTGCAGCCAAGAGAAACATTACGAAAGAAAGCCCCGTGGTAAAGTTGCTAACGTGGTGCACTGCAATATTGTAGTAAGCAAGTTCGAATTCAGTCGTGCTATTACGTCCGCTTTCGTATTAATAGCTTTGGAAAGGTATGGACCTGTTTCTTTGATCGCTATGGGTTACGTAGTACCAGTAATGTCCTTCTACAATGATGACTTTGGCATTAAATAAACCAGGAATATTAATATGCCATTAGACAAAGAAACGAAGCCTAAACAGATATACAAGATATTTCACATACATAGACACACATACATACTATGTGTGTTCTGTGTATAAGTGTTTGTGTGTGTGTATAAAAATACCCATATGCACGTATAGCTATACACAAATGCATATTCAATTCAAATAGATATAAGTTTCATCTCTGACATCAATTGGATACTAAGCCACTCTTACTATAAATTAATCAATGAATTCTATGTTTTATCGTGAGAACTAAATAAAATATGCATGCATAATTAGGATGAATAATCAGATTTTTTTTTATTGACAGAAACCTGAGCAAGTATTGCCCCAAATAAATGTCCCCTTTAATAGACATACAAAGAACCGGAAATTAAGGAAAAAATGCTGCGAGCAATATTGAACAGGTCCAAGAGCCAACACCCCACAAAGCAGCAGCTGTACAGCTACCTACCACCCATCACGAAAACTATCAAAATTAGACGAATTAGACATACGGGACACTGCTGGTGAAGTAGGGACGAGCTCACAAGTGATGTACTCTTGTGGACCCCTTCATATGGCCGAGCAAAGGCAGGGCGACCAGCTTTAACCTACATACAGCAGCTCGGTGTAGATACGGAATGTAGCCCTGAGGACCTGCCGGAAGCGATGGACGATAAGAAGGGATGGCAAGAGAGGGTCAGTGATATCCCTAATGATGGTGCGAAATGATGCTAATACACCATATCTACGCATATAACACGATTTCAACTCTGTATCTACGTATAACATCTATTAGCACGAACAAACAAAGTATATACGTACGTACAACCATATATATATATATATACAAGTAAATTTGGCCCAGTCGGCTGGTGCGGCAGAATTCACCGACTGCATCTCTGCAGAGAGATAAGACTCCTGCAACGAACATTCTGAATATGATGCTAAACAATCTGTTGGTGAGTCTGCACTAATGTTGGAGCTTTGGGGATTTCGGAATGTATCTTTATTGCCACCACGCCCTGGAGTGGTAGCAGCTAATAGGGTCCTATCTATGGGTCAAATAGAACTTATACTAAACTGAATTGTTTGAAATAGAACTGTTTTTACATTTGACTGAGGGTAAACAAAATTGTACTAATACTAAACTGATTTGTTTGAAATAGAACTGTTTTTGACATTTAAACTGTGTAATTATGTTAAACTGAGGGGTTTGAGATAGAAATGTTTATATGTATAAAAATGGATTTGGCATTAAATAACTTACAATGATTGATATACCATAAAACCAAACCAAACCAAACCAATCAAATAAACAAACAAGTTAACTTTAACTTAAAAGCCATTCTGTTATAATAACTATTATAATTTTTCAAATAAAATAAGTAGCAGATCATGGTTTGATTGTTTTAATGGCATATCAACCTTCGAGGCTTATTTAATGCCAAAGCCATCTCTCTAGAAGAGCAGCAATGATGATATTTAATCTATAGCTAGGAGGATTAAGGAATTCATACCTTTCCCAAGTGGTCGAAAGTGAACAAAATCGCACGACTGAAGTTTGAACTCGCTTACTATGATTCCGCAGTCTAGCGATTTAACCATTAGCCCACGAGGACACTCCTTCGATATCCAAGGAGAAAATTAAATAATCTGGCAGATTATGACGCAGACTAACTAGCGTCTTGTAAAAAAGTCTACTCTTTATATTTTTACTTCAGCAGTCCATGACCTCTTCATCCACTGTATATTCTCATCATCTCTTTCTCTCTTCATCGTTCCCTATCAGGTATCATAGTAGGTAACCAGTGTCCGAACAGAGCTGATGAATGTAAATTTTTACTGGTCAGCCAAAACTGTTTAGTCCATATGTAGGAGAACATTAGGAAACGTCACTTATGAGTTCGCTCTTACTTCATCAACAATACCCATTATGTCTTGCTCGGTTTTCTTGGATGCTTTATAAGATGGAAGGTAAGTGGCCGCTCAGCTGCTATTTTGTAAGGTGCAGCCGATAGAATTAGATGGAAACAGCGTGTATCATCTCTGTGTAGTTCTCATCTTGCTTTTTCTTCAAGTGTTTTGTTAAAATGTCCTGCGGATGCAACCATATAGTTGTAGTAACAGTTCCAGGCTTAAACAGAGGTCTGTCGTTAACTTTTAAAATTTTTAGGGGTGCAAATCATGTAAAACCTATGGAAAAATGAGTGATGTATACGAAGGAGCAAGTTTTAGCCAAGAAGGTGCTTACAAATGGTCTAAACAGAGCTTTGCCACAACAAAACCGAGTTTAAAATACAATCTATGAAGTGGAAACAATGATTCTCCAGTAAAGAAAAAATTACTGGTACAATGGTCAGTAAAGTAATGCTGAATGATTTCTGGGATATGGAAGAAGCCATCACGATTGATATCTTTGAAAAAGGCGCAACAATGGTTCCTATTACCAATTCCTTCAACAAAATTCACCTTCTTAAGTTATTCAACTTCGTATATATATATATATATATATATATATATATATATATATATATATATATATATATATATATATATATATATATAAGTATTTTGTAATTTGCTTAAAGCATTGCAAAAATTATTTTATTTAATAGTATTGAGCAACACCCAATTTTGACGTTCTAACACCCCATGTGACACCATGTTTACAACTTTCCAAAAAATTTAACCCCCAACATCCTGTTCATTTATTTAAAAAAAAAGTCTATGACGATGAAGTTTTATTTTGAAATTAATTAGACTCAAATAATTATTATTTCGCATTGTAATAGCCTTCTAAATTAATTCAATACAATAAAATAATATACATACGAATATATATATATATATATATATATATATATATATATATATATATATATATATATATATATATATAATATATATATATATATATATATATATATATATATATATATATATATATATATATATATATATATATATATATATATATATATATATATATATATATATATATATATAACCTACATACAGCAACTCTGTAAAGATACGGGACGTAGCCCTGAAAACCTGCCGGAAGCGATGGATGATATAAAGCGGTTTCGAGAGAGGGTCAGGGTAACAGTGCTGATGGCGCGACATGATGATGGTGATATATATATATATATATATATATGTTCGAGTCAAAGAATATTCGTTATAATATATTTTAGTTTATACATATACCATTGTTTAAATTCTTGTCTTTATCAGAATTGGAAAATAAGCTAATAATGTAACACAATTGATACGTTCAAAGAGCGTTGCATATATTTTTATGTAGACTAAATTTAAAATAATCGATGCATACATAGAATGGAGGCATTTCCGGTTACATTTGAATTTCTGTTAGATATTATTAGAAATGAAACGTAAATAATAAAAGCTTGGCAAATTTATCTTAAAGTCAGATCTAAAGGAAAATAGTTTAAAACATCATGAGAAAATAATGATTATTTGGCCTCTTGGCTCTATTGCTATATTTCTTAATTTTAAATAGATATATATATTAATTATGTTCACACACACACACACACACACATATATATATATATATATATATATATATATATATATTCTTATTAATTCATCAGAATATCAATTATATTTCTATTTTAGGTCTTCATGTGTTGACACAGAAAAATGCGGTGGAAAGCAAATTAGCATACATTAGAAACTGATATAGAGAAATTATAACTAGGACAGTACCCGTTATAAATGGTAATATTATTTCTGAGTGGATCAGATCTTCTTTCTAGGATCAGAGTTGATTTGGCTTTGGATCAAAACAGATTTTTATTAAATTGCCCATGACAGCCGTTCAATACAATGCTTTAGATTATGTATATATTCAAAACAGCTGAATGATAGTATTGAACATAAAATAGCTCTTGTGGACAAATAAATGAAAAGCATTCAATTATTTTTCTTTGGTCAGCGCAGTATCTGTGCGTCATGTGAAAATTATCACGCAAGATATGAATAGATATTGCGCTTCATATCTGTGTTGATTCGAATCAACTTGTCGGATTGCAATAATTTTGATGACAGTTCCCTTATTGCTCATATAAAACGTGTACTTCAGGGTATCAAATCGTGTTTTATTGAGATCTGTGAAGGTTTTGGTCTTGAGATGAACCTAAAGAAGTGTGATTTCCTTCATCGACTGAGACAACGCAACAGCCAGACAAAGCTGAAAACAGTTCCAAAGTTGCCCTATCTTGGTTGCGTGATACTTCTGACGCCAAGGAATAAAAAACGACTTACTTTGGCGCACAGTCCACGTAGTAGATTTTTATACTTATATATAAGTTAGCCAACCGTGGTCGAGGGCGACTCGAAGGCTCCCTTTTCAACAGCTACTACACTGAGGTGTACGAGAGGGCCCTCCTCCTTTCCCAAGATTGTTCCACTTACCCTTAATCCGTCCCTTATAATGCTGAGAGTTAAGCAAGGAGGCATCAAGTACAATTTTTTGTGTCTTTGATATGCCTCGACCTGGGATTGAACCCAAGTCTTTCAGATCATTGGTAAACAACTGATCTCCATTGTAAAAATGTTTTAATTTTTGTACAAAAAATATTTTCGAGAAGCTAACATGTTCGTATTTGTATTTTTGCATTTTATGACAAATAAGCGTGTACGCGCTAGTTTTAAAATTTTTTGAAAACTCGCAGACGACTAAATTTATAGGATAAAAACCCGAAATAATTTAAGAAATCTTTTGATTGTCAAAAATACATTTTTAACAAATTAGAATCGTAGATAAATAATTTTTTTAAAACTAATTTCGAGTCTACCTCAGTTTTATAAACAGCGAATAAATAAATATTCTTTTCTGTAAGTACAGTTTATTTCGTTTGAATGAAAATCTAAGAAATCTTTTGATTGTTAAAAATACATTTTTAACCAATTAGAATCGGAGATAAATAATTTAAAAAAAAATCTAATTTCGAGTCTACCTCAGTTTTATAAACAGCGAATAAATATCCTCTTCTGTAAGAACAGTTTATTTCGTTTGAAGGAAAATATAACATTCTTTTCCTTTAAGCGTGCACATTCTTTTCCTTTAAGCGTGCATTTAATGAAAACATCGTTTAATTATCTTAAATTACCGAATATGTAATTGCTTACACTGATCTATCCCTACTACTACTACTACAAAAACAATATTGCTTGCTGGTTGTTTCATTTTGCTCACAAACTTACATTAGCCTGGTGATATTGTTCGTCAACAACAGAGTTAAACACTCATACATAGATTTTTTATACACACAAAATTTCTTCCATTTATATCAAGGCTAAAAATAACTGTAACATTTCAAGCATGAATCTGCACTTTCTCTCTTAAAATATTTACGCTCTGACTAGCATTATCTTTTCTTACAAGAAAAAACTGTGTAACTTCTGTTTTTCAACAAAATTCTCACTAAAGTTAGAGAAATAAAAATTCTGCAAATCGGAGCGTTATTCAATCACGCACACCTTTGTCAGCAATATATATATATATATATATATATATATATATATATAATGTGTGTGTGTGTGTGTGTGTGTGTGTGTGTGTGTGTGTAAATTTTTACAAAGGACTCTAAAAGTCAGCAAAGCTTTCGAAAAATTCTAGAAATCCTTGGCTGTCTGACTGAAGCATCACCATCAAAGCCAGTTAGATGTGTTGAGCGGGGCACCTTTCTTGAGTGGAGGATATAAGATTACTTAAACTCTTGATTTATAGATAGTTCATTATTATCCTGTCGCGCGGATCTCCCTGGCCCTCTCCCGTCACCCTTCTCTATCGTCCATCGCTTCCGGCAGGTCTTCAAGTTTACTTCCTCCATCGATACAGACCTGTTGTATGTAGGTTCTAGCTGGTCGTCCTTGCCTTTGCTTGTCCATGTGAAGGGGTCCACTGGAGTATGTCACTTATGAGTTCGTTCTTACTTCTCCAGCAGTGCCCCGCATGTGTGGTTCGTCTAACATGGATAGTTTTCGTGATGGGTGGTAAGTGGCCACACAGTTGCTGCTTTGTGGGATGCTACCTCCAGGATTTGCTCAATATTGCTCGCAGCATTCTTGTGTAGTTGCCGTCCAGCTTTTTCGCCATTCGTTTAGTTAGCGTCTATGTAGTGCATCAATACAGCAGTATCGACTCGACCATTGCTTGGAAAAACTGCATTCTATTGTATCGGTCAGGTTTGACTTCCATATATGCTATAGACTATCGATGGCTGTCCATGCCTTTGCTAGTCGCGTGTTGATGTCAGTCTCAGTTGATGAGACACTGTTTTCTAGGTAAATGAACTTGTCTACTAGTTTCAGAAAACTAACATTTAGAGTCGAGATGACGTCTCTTTAATTAAAGGACATGTATTCCGTCTTGTGAGCATTGACATGAAGTCCTCTGCCTATAGCTGCTCCAGACTATGTAGTAGGGTTTCGGCTTGTGCTGGTGTATTTGCCAGAAGTGCGATGTCATCGGCGTAGTCCGCGTCCGTAATTGTTTGTGCAGGGTATCTTCTGCGTCTTTCCTTTGTCAGCTTGAAGCCGATGTTTCGAAAAGAAATGTTTGAAGGATGTTTTCAAAAACAACTTTAGAGTGCTTAGCGTATATATTGAAGACTGAGAGCATATGAGGGAAAAATAGATCACTCTGGGAAAAAAGTGATAAACGACTGTAGTAAAAAAATGTTCTATGGTTGTAGCAAAAAAAAAGTGATCTACGATTGTAGCAAAAAATTTGAAACATGGTGAATTAAACACTCCATCTTGAAACGAATACTTTGGACATTTTTCAACCTGAACATATTTGTATTAGATAGAGTTACAATGTAGTGCAGTGGCATCATCATCAGAGCCAAACTTAGTGTCAATGAACTGTATATTTCATCAGCCTTTTTATACTCTTCTGTGACCTAGAATACATATCGATGTCACATCAAAGCCTTGAAAAGATTCCATCAAACTTGTCTGGGCAGGACCATAAATATCAAATAGTAGACGCTAACGCTTGACATCATTATTCTTCAGCTAACTACTACATCCAGTATCGAGCTACTTCTCATACACAGTCAAATTCATTGAGCTGGACACCTTGCCAAAATGCATGACGTTAGATTTCCCAAGCATCTGTTCAACGAATATTTACAAGAAATGATTTAAGAATATCATTACAAATAACTTTAAAGGGCCTAGTGTAGATGTTGACACATAAAAATTCTCAAAACTGCAAAAATGACTTGAACTACAGCCATCTTGCTCAAAATACGGATGCATTAGGCAGGTCACTTTGACAAAATGGAAGATCATCGCTTCCTAAAGATTACAGTTTTCATAGAGCCAATGGCCACCTTGTCACAGCAACGCCACGAATAAGAGACAAAGACACCTTTAAAAGGCCCTCAGCTTCTGTGGAATCGACAGCGAATAGCCAACAACACAGGCTGTCAACAGACAGCACTGGTGTCAAGCCTTCACCAAAACTATTTCACCCTTCGGAAACAGCTGTAGAATTAAAATGCCGGAAAAGAGACGACGCCACGAAAGCTGCAGTACTGAAACGGAAGCAACAATTTCTCAGACCTTCCCTTACAGCCGCTGATAGAGCCATAAGCTTCTTCCGTCACCAGTCTACCTAGATCATTCAAAAAACGCCATCATATTTTTCTGCTCGCGAAGCGAAAGCTATAATGTGTGAATTAGTGAAACGGTATCCTCCTTGGAAATGCAATCCGCGACCTGAGTTCAAATCCTGGAGGAAGTTGTTTGCGCTTCGCTTTGGAAAAGGCTTGAATCCATCTCTTCTAACCCACCTCTTCAGGTATGTGTAAATAGTTGAGCAGACTGACTTCTTTAGCATCACAAAGGCAACTAGTCAAAGAGAAAGAAAACTGAATCTAAACCAGCAACCCACTCCAAAATTGACCAGAGGGCCCATCCTGACCGTGGCAATGGTGTTGGCCAAATACATTACAAAAAGAAAATAATTTTACCAGTTTATCTTTACAAATGATACCCTTCTAGGCTAAATCAAATGCTCTAATTACTCTTTATTTTTCTGGGTTTTTAGTTCTACACTTAATCATATATTAATAATATATACGACTGAATAATACACAAGGATTTTTTTATAAGCAAATTGTATAGGCTATCAACCACGTCATCATTATCATCAACATTATGTCGTGCTACCAGCACGGATTTCGCTGACCCTCTCTCGCTACTCGTCTCTATCGTCCATCGCTCCCGGTAGGTCTTCAATGCTACTTTCCGTATCAATACCGAGTTGTTGTTGATACTATTTACCAACCCCTCCGCTCGGGCAGGATATGACACAAGGTCAGTTTTTAAGTGGAGTTTAACAGGTTTGAATTCAGAGTTTTCCTTCTCCTAGACTAGTTGCCTAACCAAGGCTGAAAAACCTAGTCTGTCCTACTATTTACCCATAGCTGGAGGGAGAATAATTGGATTCATACCTTTCCCAAGGGTATTAGTGCTATGTGAAATGCAATCAGTCTCGTCCAGGATTTGAACTCGTGTCGCCCTGTCCAATTCCTACGACGATAACGACTACACCACAGGCACCTCCCAACCGAGTTGTTGTTGATAGGTTCTAGCTGGTCTCCCAATCCTTGCTTCTCCGTGTGAAGGGGTCCACAGGAGTACATCGCTGATAAGTTCGTCCTTACTTCTCCAGCTGTGTCCCGCATGTTTTGTTCGTTTCATTTATATGGTAAGTGGCCGTGCAGCTGCTGTTTTGTGGAATGTTGCCACCAGGATTTGTTCAATATAGCTCATAGCATTCTTATGCAATTGCCATCAAACTTTTTCTCCATACGCTTAGTCAGAGTCCATGTGGTACATTCATAATTTCATCATACAACATTTGAAAGCACGTGCGATGCCCTGCCCTCATCAGCCACCAACCAGGGGTGATAACACAGTTTCGGTAGCTAAATATATATGTCACTACTGACACGACCGCTGCTTGGAAAAACTGTTTTATTTTATCGGATAGATATCTGACTTTCATATATATGACCGATAGTCGATCGATAGCTGTCAATGCCTTCGCTAGTCGCGTATTGATGTCACTTTCCGTTGATGAGACGCTACTTGGAAGGTTGGTGAATTCACTTCTGGCAAATACATCCACCCAGGCCGAATCCTGCTGCATAGTCTGGAAAGGGCAGTGGGCGGCAAAGGCCTCTATGTGAACGCAGACAAAATAGAGTTCATGTGCATTAATCAAAAGAGACAACATCTCCACATTAAATGTTAGGTCTTTGAAACTTGTAGACAAATCCACCATGTAGGTCGACCAATTTTCCGCTGTTAGAAGAAGTTAAAAGACAATCTTAAACGTTTTCATTTTGTACAGAGAGTTGCAAGAAGTGTTCTGCTTTCTTGTATTGCTTAAAGAAATGTGTGTTTGAAAAGATTTTAAGTCCTTCGGATGGAAGAGGGTAGAAAATTCTAATAAAAGTATCCAGTTGCAAAGGAAATGCTAACGCTTCCGACTGACCCACAGATAGAAAATGTAGTAGATCCAAGGCTCATTTTGTCTTTCACATTCAAAAACATATTTCTTTGGCTCCTAATTTATAATTTCAACTTTTAGATTTTATTGCTATCGCTCATAAGTCGGATTCATCTTCATCCTTCTCATCATTCTTGTATAGCACATTTGAAGCCAAGAGAAATATCAAGGGGGAATCACTATAGCGAAGGGACTAACGAGTTGGTCAACGATATAATAGAAAGCGACTTCAAACTCCAGTTACGTTATTATGTACCCTTTGAGAAAAGTTGATTGGTTACTGAAAGAAACCAAACAGACAGAAATAAATATTATACCAGTTCTGAATATAGTTTGGTTTGGTTTGGTTTTATGGCATATCAAATATTGAAGGTTATTTAGAGGCCAATCCATTTTTATACATATTAAAAGTTCTATTTCAAACAGTTCAGTTTAGAATAAGTACACAGTTTAGTTCTATTTGACCCTATCAGGTGCTACCACTCCGGGCCAGAGTGAACCAAGGAATGATGACAATGAAGGGGAAGTTCGCATTTCCCAAAGCTCCAGCATTACTGGAACCTCACTATCAGATTGTTTAGTGTTATTACCAGGACACTCTTTGGGGAAGTCATACCCATCTGCAGAGATGCAGTCGGTGTATTCTAGAGTCCCAGCCAACTGGGCTAGGAAGAAGGGATCAGTAAAGTAGAACATACAGACAGTCTTCTGAGACATGAAAAGACCCAAAACTATTGATTTCTTTAAAAAAAACTTTAAACAAAACAAACTATTGCTGACTCCTTAGGCAATATTCACCTTATTCATTGCCTGACTCATATATCTAAGTTAGCATAGCGCAGATATAGAGTTAAACTTTTAAAATAATTAATGGAATTTCTAATCATGGTAAACATTTTTTATATTACTCCTCGAACTGGAAATTTATTGTCAAAGCAGATTTTACAAACTAAGTCTATCAAGCAATTGTATTTTTTGCAAATGGAGAAATATATATTTGGAATAAATTGCCTAATCAGATCGCAAACAGCAATAATGCCAAAAACTTTTAAGAGTGAATTGAATAATTTCAGAAATAATTGCAAGGAAATGAATTTAAGAGAACATTTTTTTGATTATCAGAATTTGATCTGTTTATAAATATTGTATTAATTGTGTAAAAGTTCTTTGCAAGGATTCTTTGTTGGGTTTTTGTTTGTTTGTTTTTGCTAACATTGATCTGAGAGCCTTGTAAAAAGGGGAGATAACGAAGGAGGCATCTGTAGCCCACAGATTGAAAATAAAACAAGCAAAAGGATAGAAAAATACTTGGACCTTGCTTGAGAACTAAAAATGTAGAACCTACTGTTAACGATGATACGAATTGTAGTTATGTGCTTGGAACGGGCCCCAAAGACTTCATAAGGACATTTAAAGGTCGAAGGATGAATAGAGACCATCCAAAATACAGCATTGTTATGATCGGCCAAAATACAGATGAGTGTCCTGGAGATCTGAGAAGAATTGCTGTCTCTTAGACTCCAGTGAAAGGCAACCAGCTAACGCTCGCGTGAAAAACTCTCAAGGGGAATAGTAATGATAATTATAATAATACAAGCAGAGATAATATACACAGAAACCCTAATACAAGTAGTGAGAATATACAATTAGGACATAAAGATGGAATTTGGGATTGAAAAATGCGCCTTGCTAATAATGAAAAGCGAGAAACAACACATGAAAGAAGGAATGGGACAACCAAATCAAGACAATATCTGAAAGCTCAGAGAAAACGAAATCTACAAATACTTTGAAATTTTGGAAGTTGACAATATCAAACAAGTGGAGATGAAAGAAAAAATTTAAAATGAGTTTCTCCGGAGAACCAAAAAGCTATTTGAAACCAAACTATAGGTCAGGAACCTTATAAAAGGGATAAATACCAGAGCTGTCCCTCTCGTAAGATACTCAGGACCATTCTTGAAATGGACCAGAGAGGAACTTAAACAAATAGACCAGGGAATTAGAAAACTAATGACCATGCATAAGGCTTTACATCCCAGAGATCATATTGACTGACTATATGTTAAGAAAAGAAGTAGGAAGAGGACTTACCAGCATTGAAGAGAGCGTTCATGCATCGATACAACGACTGGAAGACTACAGAGAAAAGCGTGGTGGAAGAATAATTATAGCCACTAGAAACAATACTGACAATACGAGGATCAACAGAACGGAAATAATCAGAAAACAAAAATTTGAAGAAAAACAACTGAATGGACGTTTTAAGCGACTAACAAGCGACATCTTATACGAGAAAACGTGGACTTAGCTAAAGAAAATGGGAAAGTTTAAATAGCAAACCACGTCATCAAAATTTATATATATATATATATATATATATATATATATATTTACTAATCTAATATCTACCAGTATTCACGGTACCAGAAAAAAAAAAAAAAACCCTGGCCAGAAACAAGAGAAAAAAGTATCTCGAATCACTGCCCTGGGGAAAAAGAAAAAAATTTGGGGTCAAAAAGAAAGAAAAGGCCAACCTCGTCCGACCCCTTGAAAAAAATCAAGGGATACGCAGTCAGTGGTCAAAAGAAAACCAAAAAACCCTCCGCGAATCCTGCAATGCTACAATTACTAAAGTGCTCAACACCAGACAATGGAGCCAATTATAAAATTAACCTAAATCGCGAGTCGAAAATCTTCTACTAAAGTTTCACCTTAACGGATCATCAGGAAGTCTACATATATATATATATATATATATATATATATATATATATATGTTGTGGAGCATTAATGAGAAATTGGAAAAATACTTTTGATAAAAGATGTTTATTTTTTACCGATCATGTTTAGCTATACTATATAGCATTTCAACCGTTGAAAAGGCTATGTAATATAGCGAAACATGTTCGGTAAAGAATAAACATCATTTACCAAAAATATTTTTTTAATTTGTCATTAATAACTACGTTACATACGGTCGGAAATATATATATATATATATATATATATAAGCATGGTATTATAAAACACGCAACCAGTCCTCTGCTGATTTTGTTTTATTATTGCACAAAAATATTCACTTGAAATGCAATTCGGCATTTGAAGTCGAATTTTCAAGTCAGTGAAATACCAGTTGTTACTGATGTCTCTGTCTCCGTTTAGTCCCGTTTTTATTAATGATTAAATGTTGTTGTCAAGTGTCGAGATTCCTTTTCGATTGTTTATCAGAATTTAGTCATCTGCAAAAGAAAAAAAAGAGAAAAGTTAAAAAATCCGACACTTTTAGTCGATTATTTTTTTTCTTTTTAAAATTGGATCTGCTTGCAGACATGCCGATAGACAAACAGCTAATAAACAGAGCGTGTGGGTGGTAAGAGGGGACGGTTACGTGATTGGATGTTTTGATATTCTGTAAGAACACCTATGTACATACGGGCGCATGCGTGAACATGCATATTGGAAAGTGCACTTCCGTTTTTATTGCATTGATTTGTACTCATTTGAACTCGTTTGTCTTGTGCTTAATCTGGTGCAAAGGAAATAAAAATAATGGATGAGAAAAAATCAGAAGAAGAAGAAGAAGAAGAAGATTTGCGGTATAGAGAAAATGCCATGTTTTCTAAATGCTTAAGAAAGCGAAATGAAGAAAAGAAGGGTATTTTAAAAAATACTGATTCCATAAAGAAGAAGAAGAAAAAAAAAGAAAGGGGACGAGGACGAGGATTTATTAAAAACATTGACTACAATAATAATAAAATCTAAATCACAAAACGTTTCAGAAGCAAATGGAGAAAATTAAAAAGGCTACCATCAGCTAACGCTGACTTGAAAAACTCTAATGAGTAAATAATAATAATAATAATAATAATAATAATAATAATAATAATAATAATAATAATAATAAATAGATTGGGTGGATAAGGTAATCTACTGGGAATTGTGCAAGAAATTGAATTTGGCCATACAAACAAATGGTATATGCACAACTCAGAATCTGTCCTGGAAAATGAGACGCACAAACTCCTTTGGGATTTTGACATATAAACGGATCACCTAATATTGGCCAGATGACCAGACTTTGTAATAATCAACAAAAAAAACAAACTTGCTGAATTGTGGACTTCGCTGTCCCGGCTGACCACCGAGTAAAACTGAACGAAAACGTAAAGAAAGATAAGTAACTCGACCTTGCTAAGGAATTGAAGAAACTGCAACATGTGACAGTGATACCAATTGTAATTGATGTTCTTGGTAAAGTCCCCAAAGGATTGATACAGGGACTGGAGGACTTTAAAATAAGAGGACAAATGAAGACCATCAAAACTACTGCATTATTATGATCGGCCAGAATACTGAGGTGAATCCAGGAGACATGAGGAGACTTGCAATCACTCAAACTCCAGTGAGAAAACATTGGCATACGCTGGTATGGAAAAGTCGAAAATGAGTGAAATAATAATAATAATAATAATAATAATAATAATAATAATAATAATAATAATAATAGTGAGTATGTCGATAGGTAGATTTTGCTGTCCTGGTGGACCACGGAGGAAAAGTCAAAGAAAACCAAAGGAGGGAAAAGTATTTGGACCGAAAAAAGCTATGGAATATGAAAATGATGGTGATACCAAATGTAATTGGTGTGCTTGGAACGATCTCCAAAGGCTTGGTAAGGGGGCTGGAAGAACTGAAAATCGGAGGACGATGCTAAACTACTGCATTGTTAAGATCGGCCAGAATTTTGAGAAGAAACTTGGTGACTTGAGGAGACATGCTGTCACTCAGACCCCAGTGAAAGACCATCAAATAATGATGCAGTGAAAAACTTGCTAGGATTGATAATAATAATAATAATAATAATAAGTATAATTAAGGACAAAACCTTTCCATAAAGACTAACAATATTAAAGCGAAGATGAGCCTCAACAGAATAGTGTAAATTATGTAGTGATAGCGACGAAACCATTTATCACATAAAATGTTAATGCAACAAACTTGCGCAAAAAGAGTATAAGACTAGATACGCCTGGGTGGGGAAGTTGATCGACAAGGAATTGTACAAAAATTTGAAATTTGACTTTACTACCAAATAGTATTGGCACACAACAGAATCCAACCTCGAGAATGAGTCACATAGAATTCTCTGGGATTTTGATCACCTAATCCCGGTCAGAAAACCAGACTTTGAAAGAGATACAAAGAAAAAGAAAAGAAAAAGAAAGAGGAAGAGAACCTATCCAATAGTGGATTTTGCCATCCCGTCGGACCACGAATCAAGGAAAACAAAAAAGAGACAAGCGCCTTAGACCTGGCCAGAGAATTGAAAATCTGTAAAACATGAAGTTGGCGGTTATACCAGTTGTAATTGGTGCACTTGGAACAATCACCGAAGGCTGGGTAAGAGACCCGGAAGAACTGGAAATTGGAGGTCGAGCCAAGACCATCCAAACTACCACATTGTTATGATGGACCAAAATACTAAGAAGAGTCCTGCAGACCTAAGGAAATTTGCCGTTACTCAGAATTCGGTGAAAGACCATAAGGTAACGCTGGTGAGGAAAACTCGATAATAATAATAATAATAATAATAATAACGATGCATAACTTCTTACAATCTCAGAGATTACATAGATGGTCGGCTGGTTGGTTGGTTGGATTTTATGGCATATCACCCTTGTAAGTAATTTAACGTCAAATCATTTTTATGCAAATAGTTCTATTTCAAACAATTCGGTTTAGCATGAGTACATAGTCTAATTGCCAAAACATTTCTATTTCAAGCTATTCAGTTTATTCAAACAGTTTTAATTCAGCTAATTCAGTTTAGTATAAGTACAGATTTTATTTACACACAGTTGAATTTTATATTTTAAACAATTCAGTTTAGTGTAAATAGAGTTTCAATGTCAAAAACAGTTCCATTTCAAACAATATACTTTAGCATAAGCACGCAGTTAGTTCTATTTAACCCATAGATAGGGCCCTATCAGGTACTATCACTCCGGGCCAGAGTGGACCTGGAAGCAATGGCAATCAAGGGGTACGCCGCATTCCCCAAAGCTCCAGCATCACTGGAACCTCACTATCAGATTGTTTAGTGTCATATTCCGGACACTCATTGGAGGGGGTCTTACCCCTTTTGCAGAGGTGCAGTCACTGTATTCTACAGCCCCAGCCGACTGGGCAAGACATAGACAGGCTATATGTGTCAAGAAAAGAGAGAGGAAGAAGACCCGCCAGCATTCTAGATAGCGTCGATATATCAGTACGACCACTCGAAGACTACATAAAAAAAAGAAGAAAAGACTAATTACAGGGACTAAAAACACAAACAATGCAAGAATCAATAGAACAACAATGACTAGAAAAGAAAAGGGTAAAGAAAGACAAATGTATAGATATTTCAAGCGACAAACAAGCAAAATTTCACACGAGAAGACTTAGACATGTCTAAGAAAGGGTAACCTCAAGAGAGAAACGGGATCCCTTCTAAGAGCAGCACGAAACCATGCCATAAGGACAGACTATGCAAAAGCAGAATAAGATAAGATGCAACAAAATAGCAAATGTCGATTATGATGTGATCGAGACAAAACAATCAATCACATAATAAGCGAATGCAGTAAATTAGCGCACAAGATTACAAAACAATACACAATTTGATGGGGAAATTGATCCACTAGGAATTGTACCAGAAGTTTAAATGTATCCATCCGAACCAGTGGTATCCGCACAAACCAGAAACTGTCCTAGAGAGTGAGAAACTCAAAATTCTTTAGGATTTTGAAATACAAACAGATCACCTAATCTCAGCTAGACGCCCAGACCGAGTGATTGTCAATAAAAAAAGAGAACCTGCCGAATAGAAACCTTTGCCGTTCCAGCAAACCATTGATAAAATTAAAAGAAAGTGAAAAGAGAGATGAATTGCGCGTGAACAAAAAAAATACGATGGTTCTTGAAGGTGACGGTGATACCATTTGTAATTGGCGAACTTGTAATAATCCCGAAAGGATTGGTAAAAGGAAGACTTGGAAATAAGAGGACAAGTGGAGACCATCCAGACTATAGCATCGTTAAAATCGGCCAGAATACTGAGAAGAGTCAGGGAGACATGAGGAGACTTGCTGTAACACAAATTCTAGTGAAAACCCATCAGGTAATATCTGTGTGAAAAACCATCCATAATAATGGGAAGATAGATAGGCTGAAAGCGAAGAGTATAAGATAATGTTACAACCACTACTACTGATAATCCCAATCTTAATTCAACTACTACTACAACAACAACTACTACTACTACTAATGAAAATAATAATAATTAATATGACAGATATCATCAGTTGAAAGGACATTAACGAAAAACTACAACTGTAAGATTCAAAATCGAAACCAACATAAAAAGAAGGAAAAAAGTTACGGAAAACGATTCAATAATTATCTAAGAGAAGCAAAATTAAATAAATGCCGTATTTTTCAAAGTATAATAATAATAATAATAATAATAATAATAATAATAATAATTGGTGTGAGATGTTGTTTATTAGGCGTTTAAAGCGGCCATAGAGTTGTGTTTTCTCCCATTTTTGTTTCCTAGTTGTTGTCATTCAATTGTCTATCGTGTTGATGGCTGTAATTAGTCCTCGTTCGTGTTGGTCGGCAAGGTGATCCACTGGGAAATGTGCAATAAATTTAAATTTGACCATACTAACAAATGGTATATGCACAACCAAGCACCTGTCTTAGAAAATGACACGCATAAACTCCTATGAGACTTTAACATACAAACGGATCACCTAATCCCGACTTGAAGACAAGAATTTATAATAATTTGCAAAATTGTCGACTTTGCTGTCTCGGCGGACTACAGAATAAATCTGAAGGAATGTGAAAAGAATGATAAGTACCTCGACCTTGCTAGAGAATTGAAAAACCTGTGGAACATGAAAGTCACGATTGTGCTAATTATGATCGGTGCTTTAGGCACAATAACTAAAGAATTATTAAAAAGCCTTGAGGATTTGGAAGCTGGCGGATGGGTAGAGACTATCCAAACGACAGCATTGCTGAAAATAGCCAGAATCCTGAGACGAGTCCTGAAGACTTGAGGAGACTTGCTGTCACTCAGACTCATTTGAAAAACCATCAGCTAACGCTGATATGAAAATCTTTAATGAGTAAATAATAATAATAATGATAATATCATTCATTAGAGTTTTTCACATCAGTGTTAGCTGATGGTCTTTCAATGGATTTTGAGTGACAGCAAGTCTTCTCAAGTCTCCAGGACTCTTCTCAGTATTCTAGTCGTTCCCAATAATGCAGTAGTTTGGATGGTCTCCACTTGTCCGCCAACTTCCAAGTCCTCTAATCCCTTTGATAATCCTTTAGTTACTGTAGCAAAAGCACCAGTCTCAATTGGTGTGATTGTTGCCTTCATGTTCCATAGGTTTTTTAATTCCCAAGCAAGTTCGAGGTACTTATCCTTCTTTTCACATTCTTTCAGTTTTATTCTGTTGTCAATCGGGACAGCAAAGTAGACAATTTTGCAAATTCTCTTTTTTTAAATTTGTTTACTCCTTTAGAGTTTTTCACATCAGTGTTAGCTGATGGTTTTTCACTGGAGTTTGAGTGACAGCAAGTCTCCTCAAGTCTCCAGGACTCGTCTCAGGATTCTGACCGTTCTCAGCAATGCTGTCATTTGGATAGTCTCTACCAGTCCGCCAATTTCCAAGTCTTCCAGGCGTTCTAATTATTCTTTAGTTATTGTGCCAAAAACACCAATCACAATTGGTACAATCGTAACTTTCATGTTCCACAGCTTTTTCAATTCTTTAGCAAGGTCGAGGTACTTATCCTTCTTTGCACATTCCTTCAGATTTATTCTGTGGTCCGCTGGGACAGCAAAGTCGACAATATTATTATTATTATTATTATTATTATTATTATTATTATTATTAGCGATAGTATTGGCTGTTGTTTAGTAAGAATAGCAGAAGAGATCCCGAAGTGCAGAAGAAAGTGAACTACAAAATAAGAGGATTAATACTTATATTGAGAAAGAAAGAAAGAAAGAAAGAAAGAAAGAAAGAAAGAAAATCAAGTGCAGAGAAAGGAAGGAATAGAAAGACAGAGAAATGTAAGGAAAGAAAGTAAATATGGAGAAGAAAGTAAAATAGGAATTCTGGGATGAATGGCAATAGAGAAAACGAAGAATGGATGAACAGTGGAAAAGAAAAGAAAACAAAACAATATGAAAACAAAGAAACAAAGAATATACATGAATATATATGGATATAAAAGAAAGAAAGAAAGAAAGAAAGAAAGAATAGGATGAAGTGAATGATAAAAGAAAATAAAGAAAGCGAAATAGAAAAAGGCAAGCAGTAATATTATTTTTACGATTAAAAAAAAATCAAAATCAGTAAAGAAAGAAGGAAAGAAATTGAGATAGAATATCATAGAAAAACAGAAAGAATTCTTGACAAAAGAATAAATGATATCAAACTCGAAGGAAAGTCAGAGAAAAACAAAAGAAATAGAACGAAACGTAGGCTCTGGGGGAAAATGCCAGGCAGGAAGGAATGGAAGTGACGTTACATAGGGTTAAAAAGGGTCTTAAGCGAAAGTTGAAAGCGTGCGACGGCATCACGAAAGTATTGATTTTGGGATACCCCCTTGGAGAGGGGATATGTAGTTTTCTTGTATAAAGTGGCGTGACAATATACTTTAGTCAAATCTCCTAGTTATACACACGAACAATTGTTTTTTAACAAGAATATATATATATATATATATATATATATATATATATATATATACGAAGTTCGTTCAAAACATTTTAAGCCTCACTCAGAAAGAAGAGCCTAGCTGACTATTTTTGCTGTGGCAATACACTACGGCTAAAAGCTAAAAATATCTGAATCAGTTTTCATGACTACTCCTTCAAAGAAAAGGATAATATTAGGAAACACGCTCTCAAATCTGGATAAAATTCTAGATCGACATCATCTTTTCTTTAATTTCTTGACTCCGAAATATGTGTAACTACTGGTGTACTTGCATGCAGAATTATCCCTTGGTTGTTTATGACTACAGAAAATTTGATACTTTATAAATATTTTTTCTAATACTGCGATAAATCATAACGATTCATAAGGATTTACTGTCATTTTTCCTGAGAAGAAACAATAGGATACACTTGGAACACATTTATTGGCAACCCTAATACAAATTTTGCATACCATCTATAAAGGTGGTGTTGTACTTGCCCACATGTTGTTGGGTTAGAGAGTATGACCAATGATTCCTTGCTTCCTTGGTAAGAAAGCCTAATCCACTGGGGTGCAATGATCTGTTGATTGGTTTGGTTTGTTTTTGGTCGTTTTGGTTTTATGGCATATCAACCTTTATATGTTATTTAATGCCAAATTCCTTTTTATACAAATAATCAGTTCTATTTCAGACAATTTAGTTTAACACCATTTCACAATTTAACTGTCAAAAACATTTCTATTTCAAGCTATTTGGTTTATTCAAACAGTTTTAATTCAGCACATTGAGTTTTGTATAAGTATAGATTTTGTTAACATAGTTAAATATCAAAACAGTCCTATATTAAACAATTCAGTTTAGCGTAAGTACAGTTTCAATGTCAAAGACTGTTCCATTGCAAATAATTCAGTTTAGAATAAGTACGCAGTTTAAATGTAAGTACACAGTTTAATTGTCAAAACATTTCTATTTCAAAGTATTCAGTTTAGTCAAACAGTTCTTATTCAAACAATTCAGTTTAGCATAAGTATGCAGTTTAATTCTATTTTACCCATTTTGGGCCTGAGTGGACCTGGGACCAATGGCAATGAAGGGGTGCTCCGCATTCCCCAAAGCCCCAGCATCACTGGAACCTCACCATCAGATTGTTTAGTGTCATATCCAGGCCACACGTTGGGGGTTTCTTACTCCTCTGCAGAGGTGCAGTTGGTGTATTCTACAACCTCAGCCGACTGAGCAAATGACCTGTGGTCATTCAAATGACTTGTAATTTTGTAAGCATCCAATGTATAAGACGATATACCTCGTGGATTGACATCAATTTATCAAATTCCACATAAAAGACAATTATCCATCTGCATCCAATTCTTAAATCTCTCGAAACTAACATGTTCAATAATCACTTCCAATTTTAATGAAGAGGTTTTGCGTTGAATCCCTAAATTATATAGGGCCAAGTCGAATGAGACTATTGAATAGACCGACTGCATCTCTGCAGAGGAGTAAGACTTCCCCTATGAGTGTCCTGGATGTGACACAAAACATGGTGAGGCTTCAGTAATGCAGCAGCTTTTTTTAATGTGGCGTACCCCTTAATTGTCGTTGTTCCCAGGACATTAATCCCTGGTCGAGTCATACCAAAGACTCAAAAAATGGCACTTGATACCTCCCAGCTTAACACTCAGCACTATAAGGTAGGTATTAAGGGTGAAGTAGAGCAATCCACCTAAAGGGGAAGTGTCCTCCGCAACACCTTGGTGTAGTAGCTATTGAAAAGCGAGCCTTCAGGTCACCATCACCTACGGTCGCTAACTTTATATATATATATATATATATTGCACATGCCACCTCTGTGACACCAATGCCATTAAACAAAAAATAACTATAACACAAAGTATTAAAAGAGAATTATTCGTATTTGTAGAAATGTTCACATCTGTAGAAATGAGAAAAAATTATCGCCAATAACACCAAAAACCATATAGAAAAATAATATCAAAAAACGCAAACAAACTATTGAAGCCATCAGTTATAGGAATAACAAATAAAAAAAAATGCAGCCTATATATATATATATATATATATATATATATATATATATATATATATATATATATATTCTTCCGTAATTGTTCTACAAAAAGAAAATTTTATCAATACCTAACTATATAAAGTCAACATCTTCCAAGGTTTGATATTTTAAAAGGGATAAACCATAAAATGAGCAACAATTGCAGGCTATTTGGATAGGTTTGGACAACCTAGGATGAATGGTACGAGAATAGCCATTTATTAATATCTGATGCCCAATAGAAAAATGCCTTCTGTTGATAGATCAACACGTATCATTTCGCCAAATATTTTCAGATTTGGAACTTGGAAGAATTATATGACACGGTTAACCAATTTTTTATAAGTGCTCTCTCTCTCTCTCTCTCTCTCTCTTTCTTGCGCATCTTTGTCTACTATCCTGGTATGCCACCAAATAGATATTTTAGTCAGATCTATGTCTTTTCAAAGAGAAATAAATCAACGAATTAAAAATCAGCATAGAATGTCGTGGTTAAAATTTGAACTCGCTTTGCTGATTAAATTTTCTGTATTACTTCCCCTCTTTCTTTCTCTCTTCTGCTCAAACACACACACACACACACACACACACACACACACACACACACACACACACACACACACTCTCTCTCTCTCTCTCTCTCTCTGTCTCTCTCTGTCTGTCTCTCTCTCTCAAATATGTCAGCCAGAATATGTGAGTATGTAAATATGTATGTGCTGTGGGAATGAATTAGAATACGTTAGAGTACGTAAGGAGGCGCCCGTGGTGTAATGGTTATCGTCGTAGGAAACGGACACGGTGACACGAGCTCAAATCTTGGACGAGACTGATTGCATTTCACATAGCACTAATACCCTTGGGAACGGTATGAATCCAATTATTCTCCCTCCAGCTATGGGTAAATAGTAGGGCAGACTGGTTCTTCAGCGTTGGTGAGGCAACTAGTGAAGTAGAAGGAAAACTCTGAATTCAAACCTGTTAAACTCCGCTTAAAAATTGACCTCGTGCCATATCCTGCCCGAGCGGAGGGGTTGGGTAAATAGGATGAATTAGAATACGTTGGTTGCATCTCTTGCATAGAATTGTTTATTGATTAGTTAGTTGGTTATATAACATGACGATTCTTATTTGGTTATTTAATAACAAAGTAAGTTTTTATGTTATACAAGCAAATATATTATCTTAAATAAATAATAATCATTTGTAAGCAATTATACATATTTTCCAACCCTTCCACTCGAGCAGGATGTGATGCAATTTTTAAGCGGAATTTAACAGGTTTGAATTCGGAGTTTTCCTTCTCCTCAATCGGTTGCCATATAAGAGTTAAAGAGCCCAGTCGGCTCTACCACTGACATAGCAGGAGTGGGAATAGTTTAATGTAAACAATTATATTTACGGTCGATAGGTTGGTATTTTATGGCATATAAACCCTTGTTGGTTATCTAATGCAAAACCCACTTTTTATCTATATATATGAATTGTTAGTGAATAGTTAATTGGTAATTTATTTTGAATTATTTGTTAGGGCTCATTTGTTTGCACATAGTTAAATGTTTTCAAGTATCGCTATCTAATATTATTAACTTTATTCGATTCTATTCATTTGTTAAATAGTTACACGTACTGCTATTTAACATTAGTAATTCTATTTTTCAAGTATTCTTATGATTTATAAATAATTTGCGCATAGCTTTATGGTTTAAATAACTAATAATAATCCTTGGTAAATGATTTAACAGTGCTATTTGAAAGCTAGATGCGCCCTAACAGATACTGCCGATCCAGCTTAGAGTGGACCTGTAAGTAATGGCAAAGAAGGGATACTCCACATTCTGCAAAGTTTTGGACAGTAGCATTACTATTAGGTGCAGTTTTGTGTCATGCTTCCCAGGAAAAGTATGGCAGGGGCAATATTACCCCGAAATAATGATGAAGATAATACTATTGATAAATTTAGATATGCCGTAAAATCTGAAAACGCCAAGTGAAGGAGAGGCGTCTTCAAATAACTAAGATGTTGATATGCCATAAATACATTGAAATATTAATGTTATAGATTTTATTTAAGAAACGAAATCTTTTGTAAGCGTACGAGAAATATCAGATTATTGATAGAAAACAGAATTAAGAATGTCTTGATCAAAAGGTTAATTTTATCGATAAACAAGACAACATGAATCTATGTAAAGTTTACTAAAATTGCTCAGATATATTAATAGATAAAATTAGAACAACGACAATACGTTCAGGGAACCGAAAGATGAAACGATTGTGAAGTTTGTGTATTTTAGAAGTGTGCCGGGAAATGGGTCGACCCCGTTCCTAATGAAAGGAGCGAGCAGACAGTTAAGTTGAGTTGGGTTAGAGACACTAGGAGATTTGGGTTAGAGACAGTCAGAGAGTTGAGTTGGCAGGCGGGCTTATCCCGGAGGAGAGGAAGAATCAGTTTCTTCTCTTAGCAGCATGAAGAAGCGACGTCAGAGATTGTAACAAATAGTCCGTTAATATGTGCTGTTTATATAAGTACGAAGAAGCGAATTAATTCCACAAAAATCTAAGACCACTACTGTTACTTCTATTACTATCACTGAAACCGGAAAACGGCGAAAAAGCTACAGTAATCAAAAAGGGTTTAAACGAAGCCACCTCTCCTTCCTTTAACAAAATTACACGAAGTATTTTTCCTGTTTTGTTGATTATCATTTAAGAGACATTCAATTTTTTGCCACAAGAATTGTATTTATTATATGTATTGTTGATTTAATATATTTAAAAAATTTTGTTCCTCTAAAATCGGATCAACTTGGTCATATTTATTTTCTGTCAACCTGATTCCGACCCAGCAAGCTTACAGGTGGACCAACGGATGGCTTTCCGAATTCGACGACCCGACAATTACGCACCAGGATCACAAATTACAACATGGCCGGTGAGTGAAATCGAATCAACATTTGAAACCGGAGACTTAGGTCTAATCTGTAATACTGGACCATACAGGAACAACGGCCGGTCTTGTGGTTAACATCAACCCAGTGGGCTTAGGATACCGTGTCACAAGCACGCCTTGACCAGAGATCGCGTTACAACTGACACCGTGCGAGAGGACTGGCGTTACAGAAGAGCAGATGATATATTCTACAGCCCCAACCGATAAGGAAAAATTATATCCTTAAGTAACTATTCTTAATAAAACTAATTTGCACACAATTATATGATTTCCTCGATTCCTATGTAATACTAATGAATACAGCTATATTGTTTCAATTACTAAAGTACTATATAATAATAATAATAATAATAATGATTATGATAAACTATGGAACATGAAGGTGACGGTGATACCAACAGTAATTGGTGCGCTCGAAACAATCCCGAGTGGGTCGGTAAAGGGGCTGGAAGACTTAGAAATAAGAGTCCAAGAAGAGACCATCCAAACTGCAGCATTATTAAGCTCGTCGAGAACACTGAGAATAGTTCCGGAGACTTGACGAAACTCGGTGTCACACAAACTCTAGTGGGAAACTATCAGCTAACGCGGGTAGGAAAAAATCTGAAAAAAGTAATAAATTTTCTTTTAGACTGTTAATTGTAAGTTTTATATATGTTGTTTGAAGTGGTTAGAAAATGATGTTCTAGCAGGAGTATTAGCAGACATAGGAGGGTCACATCGCAAGTCACGTGATTAGAACTCTTTTGAGAATAAGACTATAGAAATTCATTCAGTCAAAGGACAAAAGAAACAGCGTGCGAAAAACGAAGAATTCTAAAGGAGAACGATTCAACACGATCACTTTAACTTCGCTGAAACGTTGAAAAATTTTACCGGTTAGTAAAAATTCATAATGGTTTGTGCTGATCGATGAAAGAATTCTATACTTTTCCTTTTGAACGTTAAATGTAGGTTTTGTATTTGTTGTTTTGAGTGGAGAGGAAGGAAGCAAAAGGGTGAACAGAAATGTTGAAAAAAAATGAAGTGCTTGCAAAAGTAGAAGTATACTTAGAAGGATCGTATCTCAAGGCACGTGTCAGGAATTCTTTCGATAAAAACTGCTAATTAGTAGGAGATTAGGATGATATAAACGATATAGTATACGCCAAACGCAGAGCAAACTTATTAATAAGTCGGGATTTAAACAACTAAAGAATACCAGTTATAAGTCAATACAACTGTTTGAATCATGAATAACGGTAAAAAAAAAAAACGTATAGAAAAAGTGGACTGTAGGATTTTAACTAAGTCAAACTTAGGCGACTTTTGGAGGTAATGTTTTTTTTTTTTTTTGTGAATCACTTAAGTGTTCTCTTACTATTAAGAGTCCCTGGTCACATTTGTGACTGGAGCACAAATAATGAACGACTCCTGGGTCTGGTATAGCCACAATAATCAATATGAAAAATGGCAAATTCAATCATACTTCAATGAGGGAACCAATGAGGGTCATGTCTGGGAGACATGACCGGCAGGTGCTCCCTTGATAGATTATGGGGAGATTTGACGGCATATTGCAAATGTTTGCTGTTCTAATTTCAGGTACACGAAAAAAGACAAAAGCCACCACTACACTCAGTGACACCAACGGAAGAAATGGACTTGGGAAGACAACAAAAATTGAATTTACTGTTATCTTATGATCAATCTAATACAAAAAAGATTAAAAAAAAGAATGACAGAAATTTGCGCAGAATCAGCTAGACCTAATACAATAATGCAAATATTTGCTGATCAAGCCAGAATAATATTAAAGAAAGGTTGTTTTTCAGCCCTTGAGATACTAGAAATATACCTACAAGTAAATAGAGGATACAAACAAGACCTTACTACGCAAACTGAAACACTAAATACTGAAAAGCAAGAAAGCCTAAACCAAAATGAATCCCAAAATAATAAACCCCGAAATACCACATATGTCTATGCTGCAAAACTAACGCTAACACAAGAAGACAAAATAAATATAGTGTTCATAGAGAAAATCATGACTGAAAGGAAAACTACGTTTCCATCCCTTAGAAACCAAGACAGGAAAAAGTCGAGGTAGAAACCGAAAAGATAATCAAGCTAATAAACGAAGTAATTTATGCTGGAGCGAAATTAACTTCAGATAAATCGGTGTGCCCCTCAGTAACTCAAACAGAAATATAAAAGCTGGATGGAAAATTGGACTAGAAGGACACATAACGAAATTACAAGTGAAGATACTAAGAAAGCAGAAAATACTGATGAAAAGAAAAAAACAAAACAAAAGCAAATGTGACAATACAATTTATAGAGGTAAATCAATAAATATAGGCAAAAGGAGGGTTTGGTTTGATTTGGCTTAATGGCATATCAACCATTGTAGGTTATTCAATGCCAAATCCATTTTACACATATATACAGTTCTAATTCAAACAATTCAGTTTTGCATAAGTACACAGTTTAAATGTCAAAAACAGTTCTATTTCAAACAAATCAGTTTAGCATAAGTACACAGTTTAGTTCTATTCAAACGTAGATAGAACCCTATCCGGTGCAACTATCCCAGGCAGGAGTGGACCAGGGATCAATTGCAAATAAGTAGTACTCTGCATTTCCCAAAGCTCCTGCATTACTGGAGCGTCATCATCAGATTGTTTAGTGTCATATATCCAGGACACTAATTATGGGAGTCGTATCCCTCTGCAGAAAAGCAATCGGTGTATTTTGCAGTCCCAGCCGACTTGGGCGGCAAAAAAAGGCAGATTTAAAAGATGCCAGGGCAGGCTCAAACAATACAATCAAAATAGAACTTTCCGAAGTAACGAAAAAAATCCAACGAACAGGTGAGACGAGAACGCAAGCGGTCATACCAATAACCGGGTGCAAAGGGCAAAACTATTTTATCATAAAATATGGGAACGGAAAGAATAGAAAGACCAAATGGAAAAAGCATTCCAAAAGAATTACAAGTATTCGAAGAAGGCACTGAGGTTATAATACGCCAGCAATCACTCAGAGCAACACTCAAAAAAGTATCGAATTTGCCATAATGGCAAACATCGATTCTGATTTTAAAAATCCACGCCTATTCATGTCAGTCGGACTCTCGAACTAAGTTGATGACTTGAAGAAACAAATATACCCCAATAAATGATTAAGGAGGAGATTACCCTGATCCAAAAAGACTCAAAAAAAAGGGACCGTCCTCAGCAGCAATAGAAGGATAACGTGTCTATCTATGATGTGAAAAATCGTAACGGCACTGATTAGGGAGCTCTATTACACGCTATTACGCCGCAGACTATTTAACGAAGAACAGAAAGGATGCTATAGACAAGACAACAGATAATCTTCTATATGTTGATCAACACATCATCAAGGAGAGCAAAACGAGGCGGAAAGATGTAGCCATAGTAGGAATTGACCACAAAACGGCCGAGGATATGGTCCAACAAGGCTAAATAACAGACTGTCTGAAAAGGTATAAGATGTCCGACAAAGTCATAAAGTTTATCACGGAAGCCATGAAAAACAGTAAAAGGGAATATACAGCTGGAGGTTAAACTTAAGCTGAGGTGAAAATCCAGTAAAATTCCAGGGAGATATGCTTTCACCAATACAATTTGTAAATGCTATGATGCCACTCAATCAGATACTTAGGATATGCACTGGTGGCTGCAAAAAAATTACTAAATTGCAAGAAAGGAATAATAACCTAATAAGAAGCTAGACGGCAATTACACAAGAATGCTACGTGCAATCTTGAACAAGTCCTGGCGGCAACACCCCACAAGACACCAGCTGTACGGCCACCTGCCCCCTATCACGAAAACTATTCAAGTTAGACGAACCAGACATGCAGGACACTGCTGGAGAAGCAGGGACGAACTCATAAGAGATGTACTCTTATGGACCCCCACACATGGTCGTGCAAAAGCAGGACGACCAGCACGAACATACATTCAGCAGCTATGAGAGGATACGGGATGTTGTCCTGAAGACCTACCTAGGGTGATGAACGATAGGGAGGAGTGGCGAGAGAGGGTCATGGATATCCATGCTACCAGCGCGATATGATGATGATGATGACATAGACAGCATCAAGCTGTTTGCAAAAAAATGAAAAAGAATTGGAGACTCTAATACAAATAATATGAATAGGATATAGATGTGGAATGTGCCATGGTAATAATGAAAAGCATGTTGTCTCCATGACTTGTTCAATATTGCTCGCAGCATTCTTGTGTAATTACCGTCACGCTTAATTACCATCCATACGTTAGATCAGTGTCCATGTGGTGCATCCATATAGCAGTATCGACACGATCGCTGCTTGGAAGAAACTGCGCTTCATTTTATTGGTCAGGTCTGACTTCTATATGACCGATAGTCTATCGATAGCTGTCCATGGCTTTGCTAGTCATGTGTTGATGTCTGTCTCGGTTGATGAGACACTGCTCCCTAGGTAGGTGAACTTGTCAACTAGTTTCAGAGTGCTACCGATTTGTGTGGAGATGTTGCCTGTTTGATTAAAGCAAATGTATTCCGTCTTGTGTTTTTCTTTTTTTCATTTTCTTTGATTTTATTGATAGATGTTCGAAGTATGTAGACTAGACAGATGATAAATAGGTATAGGGCTCGTGTGTCTCCTTGTAGTACTTCAGCTATGTCAAAGTAGTCTGTGTCTCAATCCGGAGAACGGACATTTACTTTGGTGTTTCTATAGAGCATCATTATGGCTGTGACGGTTTCTTTTGATAGGCCGTAGGGGAGAAGAATCTGCTCCATCTTTCCTCTATGAATGGAGTCAAAAGCCCTTGTAAATCAACAAATAATATTGTAGCCTGTAGGTTTTTTGAGCGTACACCTTCAAGAATTCGACTGATAGTCAAAATTTGTGAGGTCGTGGATCTATTTCTCCAGAAATCACCTAATTCCGTCTAAAAGACTAGAATAGTGATAATGGACAAAAAAAAAAAAAAAAAAGAAGAGAACTTGCCGAATAGTAGACTTTGCTGTCTCGGTTGACCACAGAGTGAAAATTAAAGAAAACAAAAAAAAAGACACAAGTACTTGGACCCTGACAGAGAACTAAAAAAAAATTATGATGACGGTGATACTAATTATAATTTTTGTGCTTGGAATCATCCCCAAAAGCATGGTAATGAGACTAAAAAAATTGGAAATCGGAGGACTAGCCGAGATCATCCAAGTTATATCATTGTTGAGACCTGTCAGAATAGTTAGAAGAGTTCTGGACACTCGAGAAGACTAGTTGACAATCGGACTCCGGCGAAACACCATCACCTAACGCTAGTGTGAAAAAACTCACATGGAATAAAAATAACAACAATGATAAATTTCTATAACAGGAAACACAGTTAATTCCACCAATCAGCAATTCTTTTTGTTTGAGCATTATCATCATTATTTCAGTCGATGAGATATTGCTACAGAAGTATTTAAAATACACTTTGCAGATTTGCTAATCTCCTCAGGAGATTACTATCAATGTGACAGAAAAATATTACCCCAAAAAGTTGGCAAAATTATAAATAAACAGAATACATAAAATCACTACGTTGCCTCACTCGAGGCCTTTGGTAAAGACCCGATGAAGGATTGTAAGAAGCCGAAAGTAAAACTGAAATTTATATAATAATAATAATAATAATAATAATAATAATAATAATTGGTGCGTTCCAATTGTAATTGGTGCGTTCCAATTGTAATTGGCGCTCTCGGTACATTCACCAAATGATTAATACAGGGATTGGACGACTTGGAAATTAGATGACGAGTGGAGATAAACTACAACATTCTTGTGATTGGCCCGGATACTAAGAAGGGTTCTGGAGGAGATTTGCATTCACTCAAACTCTGGTGAAAAACCACCAGCGATCACTGATGCGAAAAACTCTCAAAAGAGTAAATAATAATAATAATACCTCAACCTTGCTAGGGCATTGAAAAAGCTGTGGAACATGAAAGTGACGATAATACCAATTGTAATTGGTGCTCTTGGTACAATCACCAAAGGATTAGAACAAGAACTGGAGGACTTGGAAATAACAGGACAAGTGGAGACCATCTAAACTACTCCATTATTGAGATCGGCCAGAATACTGATATGAGTCCAGGATTCTTGAGAAGACTTATTGTCGCTCAAACACCAGTGAAAACTCATCAGCTAACGCTGGTGTGGAAACTCTCAAAAGAGTAAAATAATAATAATTATAATGATAATAGTTTCCTTGCACAATGTTATGGTTCGCGTATTTCTGTTCAATACAACTAATTTTCAAATAGATCTATTTGACCCAACAATGGAAATATAGTAGGTACAACTGCTCCTAATCAAAGTAAACTCAGGAGTAATAGCAGAGAAGGGGTAATCCATATTCCTCAAAGCACTAGAACGTATCCTCACTATCAGATTCAATTTCAGGGGGTTGGGTCGTATCTCTTGGCGTATAGAAAGCCTAGTTGACGACAGGGCGAATTAAAGTGGATAAAATTTGTAGAAGACAAATCAAAATCTTTTATCTTTCATTCGGAATGTCAAGCAAATGCTATGTTTTCGGTGGACGCTTAAACACAGGATTATTATGGTGTGGGATTGTGGGTTTGAAAACACTGTCAATCTTTAATATGTAGTTAAGGAAATTATTGATAATAAATCTTATCTAGAAATATTTGATAAGGTTACGCTGCCATACGACCCGAAGCATATGGGTTGGTGGTGCATTTTTGATAACGATCCGAAACCTCTCGGCAGACAAGTCTCAACCAACATGGAGGACAATAGAATGGAGAAAATGCGATGACCGCTTCAATCAGCGAAACAAAATCGCAGCAAGAACTTCAAGCATTTGAAACAAATATCAGATGCAATAATCCAGAGCAAGCGTATAATCTCTTCAATAAATAAAAGGGCGGAAGTATTAGAAAAATCCCATTGGAAGGTATATGAGAACTAATTATATTAATGTCTTCGAAGATGGCCTATATTAAAAAGAATATATATATATATATATATATATATAAATAAGGGGCAAAAGTTTATTCTTGGAGTAATGGTTAAAGTACGAGACTATGACCTCGAAGTAAGCTAGTTCAATCTCCAGAGACGCTATTATGTTCACTCTACCTTGGGGAATGTATAAAACCCCAGAAATGTATGGATTAAATAGCACCAGAGGAGAGTCCTCAATATATTGTGCCTAATGTGCTGGACAGCAGCCCCGATGTAAGCAAGTTCGAACTCCTGTAGTGCTATTACATTCATTTCGGAATTGTACCCTTGAGAATGTTATGAACCCCCTTATCTCTTCAGCTATGGATTAAATAGTTTCACTGCTGTTCTTTTACACGAATGGTTTAGCATTAATTAACTCACAACTGGTTTGGTTCATTCCGAGCAATGTGAGCCTCACCCATCATACCATTCACACTTACCCTTACATTTCTGCTCTCTCCAATACTGAAATTCTTAGGAAACAACGATGACACTCACCTAAAAAAATATAGAATTGATTAACTTAACTATACATCCTCAGAAGGTTGACAAGTCCATATAGATGCTTAGAAGCCTTGTGGATGCAGTTGATTTTATACTTATATTTCCTTTAATACTTATACTTGTTTTTACACATATACTTACTCTCTTATGCTTATATTTCCTCTTCCTTATTTATAACACCCAGCAGCGTCAATAACAATGCAAACTTAGTTCAGACAGTTGAGGCGATAGATACATATCACGGTGTTGGTGATCATCTTCTAGTAACAGGCGATCACCTTGTGGTCGTGGATCGCTATGTTTTCAGGTCTGCTGTCTGGACGAGAGGAAACTGCTGTGAACCATTAATTCTAACCCCGAGTAGAAAGTACGAACTCGCACTTTCGTGTTTGCTTCTTACGAATGACACCAACTCTCGTTCTTCGTCGGTCAAGTTGCTTCTACCTCTCTATTAAGTGATACAGTAGCGATATTACTTAATTTCCGAGTGAAGGACATTTTGTTTAGTATACAACTCTGCAGGTGATTTTCGATGACACCAGCACTTCCCTACTCTGCACAAGATGACATTGTAGTCATTTTCAGGTCACTACACCATGCATCGGCAGCAGGTGAGGACACTAAAATTCGATTATATCGAGCCGCCCTATTGAAAGCTAATTTAGCTCTTTTTCTGTACAGCTATTACCACATTGTCACGATCGATTTATTCTAGAGCCTTCATCTTACTTTTAGGATCCTTTTTTTTCCCAAAATGAAAGAACACCAGTATTTTCGATATACTTCGCTCATTAATGTTTTGATTTGTACAAATGAATGCGTTCATAAACATATATATATATATATATATATATATATATATATATATATATCACTCTAGTGGCAGTCCTCTAAAATTAATAGACAAGTTCACGTGTGTCAATATTACTGTATGGATGCATCAGATGGACACTAACAAAATCCATTGAGAAAAAGCAAGGTGCTAGCTTTACAAGAATGCTATGAGCTACTTTGAACAAATCCAGGAAGTAATGCCCACCAAACCAACAGCTGTACGGCAACTTACCTCTCATCTTAAAAACATCCTTGTGAGACGAATAACACATGCAGGACACTGCTGGAAAAGCAATGACAAACTCATTCGTGACGTTCTGCTATGGGCCCCTTCACATGGACGTGCTAGTGTTGGCTGACCAACAAAAACTTATTTACATCAGCTCTTTGCAGACACTAGGTGTAGTTTGGAGGACATGCCGGGGGCGATTGCTAATAGGGATGGAGGAGGAGAGAAAATCAGGGATATCCGTGCTGTCAAGGAGACTTGATAATGAGAATATGCATACACACTTGGTCTACTGGTTATCGTCGTAGATTTCAATTAGCGCTAATATTATTAGGAAAGGTTTACAACTATTCTCCCACCAACTGTATCTAAATAGTATGACCGACGGGGGTTTTCCTTCTCATAGATCGGTTGCCTAAAGAACCAGTCTCTCCTACTATTTAACTATAGCTGAGAAGAGAAGCAATGGATTTATATTTTTACAAAAGGACTTAGTGAACAGACTCGTCCAGGATTTGGATTAGGGCCACCGATTCCATTTCATATAAATGGTTAGATATATATATATACATACATATATATATATATATATATATATATATATATATATATATATAAATCATTCCATATCTATCTATTTATCTATCTATCTAATAAATATGATTGTCTCTAATACCTGTCATTAAACGTCGTTGACTCTGTGTCTATACTATCCTAACTGAGAGCTATATATGCTCAATGCCCGATATTAAGCACTTTTTATTTCTATAGAAAACTACGTTTTCTATCTATCTATCTATCTATCTCAGTCGGTTCATATCAATATATCTTTCAATCTATCTGTCTGTCTGACTGTTTACTTCTCAGTAATATCAAATTAACTAGCACAAAGAAATTAAAGCAAAAAACAAACTGTGGTACAAAGTAAAGATCTATGACTATAAAATAAACAATTCAAAAAGGAAGCTTTCTCTATTTTAACAGTAATTGTTCCTTTCTTTCCAGCCCGCTAAATTTCTACGGAGCCACCCGTCTCACCCTTTTTGCTTGGCACTGCGCACAGCAGAAGCTTGTCTGAGAGACCAATTCGTTTGTCGAAGAAAGTGTCAGAGCGTGCTTAAAAATAAAAGTTAAATGCTGCTCATAAAACAGCTAATATCCTTATTTACACATTGGAACATTTTCTCGCACCCGAATTCGGTTTACAAATTGAGTTAAACAGAAAACAAGTGAATATAACTATCGTAAACAAGTCTCTTAAAAAAAGAAGCTTTTAAAATAAAACATAACTTTAAAAATAAAATTTAAACAACACCATTATAAATCCAATTCCGAGGCCTTAAAATATGTCAATTAAGAAAAAAAAAACAAGAAAAAAAAACTGCAATACTAAAAGAATCAATTTATTCAAGCAAAAAGTATTTCGATTTCCTATTGTAGTTTCGTAGTTTTTGATCTTCCTCTCTCTCTCTCTCTCTCTCTCTCTCTCTTTATATATATATATATATATATATATATATATATATATATATATATATATATAAAGAGAGGGGCGGGAGGGAGGGAGAATAAGGAGGTGGTAAATGTGTGTAGACTGTAAGACAGCGTGTTAACAGAGAGAGAATATAAGCAAGAGAAAAGACAATGTGAGGCAGGGCGAGAGATAAAAATATGAGTAGAAAGACAGAGAAAAAAAGCACAAGGAAAAGTGAGACAGAGAGAGAATGGAGAATGTTCACGATTGTCTGAGTGAGAGAGAAACCCGAGAAAGTATCACGAAAGAGAGAGAGAGTGAGAGAGAGAGAGAAGAGAGATGGAGAAAGGGAGAGAGATAGACAGAGACAGAGATTATGTGAGTGTATGTGTGTGTAAAAAAAGAGTGTAAAAGTGGAGAGAGAGAGAGACTAAGAGAGAGAGAGAGAGAGAGAGAGAGAGAGAATGGGAGATTAATGTTTTGACCGAATTTGAGAGACAGAAAGCAAAACAGAGAGAAAATACAATCATGTGCGAGAGAGAGAGAGGGGAGGAGTGAACCAAAGAAAAAATGGATTGTCAGAAAATGTGTGTGTGAGAGAGTGCGT
>OY757912.1:69906942-69911942 GCA_963585895.1 Sepioteuthis lessoniana | reverse complement strand
AAAGATATTTATCTTGGTGAAGCGGTTTTATGAATATGTACACATCAACTTTCATACATAAATGCATATCCACCAATAAAGTAGACAAATAAATGAATAAATAAATAAAAGACTTCAATATGATATTCATGCATTTGGTTTGAATAAGCAGATATAGATAAATTATAAGTATTTAGGTATTCACGCCATGAATTTTTTTTTATTTGTCTGCACACGAACGGGTACACCAAGCTCAAGCAGTGTACCAATAAATACGTATATATAATACTAAAATCATAAAACACACTCTCTCTCTCTCTCTCTCTCTCTCTCTCTCTCTCTCTCTCACACACACACACACACACACACACACACACACACACACACACACAGATATACAAGCGCACGTGCATCCGATCGTCCAACAATACCGAGAAAGAGAGCGTCAATGAATATATGATTCGTACCTTTTTTTTGTATTATTTTCTTAAAATCTTCAAAATAATCAAAGCCGAATTAAATCCTTTCACTTTATAAATAATATGTTTCATTTTGAACAAACTAGCGAGTGAATCAAAGTGTATATATATATATATATATATATATATATATATATATATATATATATATATATATATATATATATATATATATATATATATATATATATATATATATACACACACACACACACATATAAACGTGGTGTGTCTGAAAAATAACGGGACTGGTGTCACTATCAATTTACTTCAATTCCAAAAATTCCAAAACAACAATCTACTTGGTTTTTCCCTTCTAAATTCTTTCAGCGGTGTTCAGGGGTGTCCTCGTGGTGTAATGGTTAAAGGGATGGACTGCGGAATCGTAGTAAACGAGTTCGAACTCCAGTCGCGCTATTACGTTCGCTTGGGAAAATTATGAACCCCCTTATCCTCCATGCTCTTGGTTAAATAGTACCACTACTGTTCTTCTAAAGGTGACGGATTTGGTATTAAATAACCTAAAAAGATTGATATGCCATTAAACAAAGAAACCAAACCAAACCAACGGTGTTCAACATTCGTTCCTCACTTCTTATAGCTTAACGTCATGAAAAAGTGTTGTAAATGCATGAGAAAAAATACAGTTGTTGAAGAAAGCAAATATTGCAAATATATACTCCCAAAATATCATGTAAGATGATAACACATTTCTCTTGTCCCTCTTTCGACGATAGCTCACGCTGCACACCCAGTATCGTTACTTATCAGACATATCTCGTATATTACTCCTTTTGAGTTTTTCAATCTGCTCTAACAGGTAGTTTTCATAAAAGTAAGAGCAAGTTTCTTCAGGTCCCCAAGACTCTAGCAGATTTTAATACTGCTGTGGTTTGAATGATAGCTATTATTCCTCTGATCTCCAGTTTAACCTGTCTCTTTTCCATGTTCTTGGGAACTGTTCCAAGGGCTCCAACTCCGATTAGTATCACTGTCATCTTCATGTTGACATTGAATCCATTGTTATTTAACTCGATGCAAGTTTTTTACACTATCTTTCGTAGGTGTTTTTCACCAGTATTTGATGGTCTTCACCAAGGATTCTTCTGGCGAAGCTGATTTTTACAGATTTTGATAATTTCAATTCTTCCTCTGATCTCAGCTTCAACCAGTCGTTTTGCCAGATTCTTAGAAACTGTTACAAGATCTCTGATTATAATTTGTATAACAAACACCGATGTTCTTAAACTTTTCCAGCTCTCTGGCAAGGTACTGGTATTCATCCAGCTTTTCGCTTTCTTATAATTTTATTCAATGGTCAGCTGTGAGAACAAAATCCATGAGATGTTTAGTTATTTTCTTCTTGTTAATTAACACTAAGACTAGTCTTCTGGCTGGGATTTCATGGTTCATTTGCATTTTAAGATCCTACAAAATTTTAAGTGACACATTTTCCAGGCTTGTATACATACCCTTTGTCACCATGGCCAATATTTTGTCTCCAGCACAATTCTCGGTGTATCACATTCTCTTCCCAGTCATGTTCACTCTTATGTTCCTTTCATACCAATTTGCTTCATTTGATTATTATGTGATTGTTTCATTTCTGTCACCACGTAGCCTACACTTGCTGTTCAATTGTCTATTGTCAATTTTTGCTTTGACATCATCATCATCATGTCGTGGCGTTAGCACGGATATCCCTGACCCTCTCTCGCCACATCTCCCTTTTGTTCATCGCCTCCGGCAGGTCTTCAGGGCTACATCCCATATCCTCACATAGCTGCTGTATGTATGTTCGAGCTGGTCGTCCTGCTTTTGCTCGGCCATATGTGGGGGTCCATAGGAGTACATCACTTATGAGCTCGTCCCTGCGTCTCCAGCAGTGTCCTGCCTGTGTGGTTCGTCTAAATTAGTTCTTATCTCATTATTTTGTGCTTCTATTAATAGAAATCCAGTTTTTGTCTTCAGGATTTCTCTTCTTAATCATGACCCAGTCAAAAGGAGATGTAGAATACACCGACGGCATCTCTGCTGAGCGGTAAGACTCCCAAAACGAGTGTCCAGCGGCACAGTTGAATGGGGCCATAGAATACACTGACAGCATCTCTGCAGAGGGTTAAGATTCCCAAAGAGTGTCCTGGATAAGACACTAAAAATATGATGGTAAGGCTCCAGTAATGCTGGAGCTTTGGGGATTGTGGAGTGCCCCTTTATTACGACCATTCTCGGGTCTACTCTGGTCCGGAGTGGTATCTCTTGATAGGGTACTATATATGGGTTAACTAGAACTAAACTGTGTATTAATGCTAAACTGAATCTTTTGAAATAGAAGTGTTTTGACTTTTAAACTGCTGTTTTGACTTTTAAACTGCTTACTTATGCTAAACTGAATTGTTTGAAATGGAACTGTTTAGTGTATAAAAATGGTTTTAGCATTTAAAAAACCTACAATGGTTGATGTACCATTAAACAAAACAAAACAAAACCTTCGAAACCGTATCCCGAATATCTTATGTTATTATTTCTATTCTACTCATTGAGAGTTTTTGATAGGAGTCTGAGTGACAGCAAGTCTCTTCAGGTCTCCGGGACTCTTCATAGTATTCTAGCTGATCGGAACAATGCTCTAGTCTGGATAATATCGTTTATTTCTCTAATTTCCAACTGTTTCAATCCTTTGGATACCGTTCCAAGCGCACAAACTACAATTGGTATCACAGCCCTTTTACTAAGTGCACCAATTACAATTGGTATCACCGTCACTTTTATTTTAACATTTTGCAGTTTTTCTATTTTCATTTTGTTGTCCGTCGGGACAACAAAGTTCACTATTCGGCTGGTTCTTCTTTTCTTTTTTTTTTCTTTTTTTTTGACTATCACTCGGTCTGGTCGTCTGGCTAAGATTCAGTGATCTCTTAGTCTCTCAAAATTCCAGAGTTATTCCTATGTCTTGTTATTATCATCATTATTATTATTACTAGTTTTTCGCACAAGCGGTAACTGGTGGTATGCAATTTAGTGTCTTGTTCCGACCGGAACGGCTTGCTGACTTGTAAGTGACTCAGGCTTAAGCACTTGTTGTAGGCCAGCTAGTCACGGGTGAATACAACAGTAATTAAAAATGACTGGAAAAAATTGGAGGTCCAAAATCTTCTGCGCAGATGTGGAAAAAAAAGAAACGCATATGTCCTCCCTTCAAAACCAGGTGGAAGTAAGAGAGACAACTCAGGTTTGAAAGTTAGTCATCGGTCGGACGCAAAGAGGTGAAGACAGGAGTGAATACTAGCCAGGACAATGTGAAGAGAGTCAAAAAGTTGGAACCCGGATGCACAGCTGTGAGGACAGACGCCATGAGGAAACACGTGTGCTAATTAGAAGATAAAATGTAGAAGAAAATTCAAGGTCTCTGTCTGCTCACTATCTATCTGTCAAACTTTTCCTTTATACGCTTAGTCAGCATCCATCTGGTGTATCCATATAGTAGTATGAACACGACCGCAGCTTGGAAAAAACTGGGTTCTATTTTATCGTATAGGTCTAACTGCCATATGATCGATGGCATATCGATAACTGTAAATACCTTCGCTAGTTGCGTATTGGTGTCATTTTCCGTAAATGAGAGACTGCTTCCGAGGTAGGTGAATTTGTCCACTAATTTCAAAGAACCACCATTTAGTGTGGAAATGTCTCCTCTTTGATTAAAACACATGTACTCTGTCTGGATTCAGAGGGGCCTATGCTACCTGCTGCCTGTTCCAGACTATGCATCAGGGATTCAGCCTGGGTGGGTGCGTTCGCCAGAAGCACAGTCTTCTGTGTAGACTGCATCCGTTATAGTATGCGCGTGGTATCATGTACTTCTTGCATTTTCCAGTGTAAAGCCATCTTCTTTCATTAAATCTATCCATGTTCGAATCTCGGCAGATTATGAACAGGTATGGGGCTAATGTATCCCCTTGCAGAACACCTGTGTCAATGTCAAAGAAGTCTTTTACTTTCGTGTTTTTATAGAGCATCATTATGGCTGCGAAGGTTTCTTTAGGCGAGAAGTATTTGCTCCATCTTTCCTCTGTGTATGGAGTCAAATGCCTTGGAGAAATCAACAAATAAGAGTGTCACCTTGAGGTTTTTTACACGAACTTCTAACATTCGACGGATTGTCAGAATTTATAATGTCGTGGATCGGTTTGAAATCAAATTTGATTCTTTCTAAGAATTTTCTCAAATTTCTGGCTCGATGCAGTTGAGTAGCAGACCATTGTAAATCTTAGCCGCTGTGGAAGTAAGAGTTATACTTCCGTATTTATTTGTAATTCCATGATCACCTTCATTGGGAAAAAGGAGGATGCAGCATTTTGTCCATCTGTTGTCCTTTTGTCCTTCTATTGTGTTCTGGTAATATATGGCGTTGCTGCATCGGAGCAGTATGTCGTCGAATTTCCTAGTTTTCTATACTTCTAGTGGAATTTCATCCACACTGGCAGCTCTCAAATCGCCCCCCCACACACAGAAACATACACACACAGACACACACTCACA
>OY757912.1:69851942-69901942 GCA_963585895.1 Sepioteuthis lessoniana | reverse complement strand
TAAACCACTACACTAAAAACTCAGCCAGCTTACAAAAAATATCCAGTCCGATTTGCAGCTGAGGGAAAATTTTGTCATGTATATGTTCATATTGAACGAGATTTTTATCATCCGAATTGTCGATCTTACTGACAAAGCCAAATTAAGGATATATCTACATGCACACAATAATATATATATATATATATATATATATATATATATATATATAGAGAGAGAGAGAGAGAGAGAGAGACTGACAGACAGACATAGAGAAATCTTTTTTAATTTCTACAATGACGAACCACTAAGTGACTAACGTATTCTTATATATTCATGGGAGGAAATAGATCTGGGAGTTTTTATTATGCCCACTTCCTGAATGAAGAGGATCTACGTGCTTTGAAGATCAGTTAAGAACTTTATTGCAATTCATGCTATTTTGGGCCCAGCCATGTCTGTCACGCTAGTATCTTTCAGTCGATTCTATTAAACCATTTCGTAGTTTTATTATTAGCCGTTCGCTTATAGCACACAAAATAATTGATTATTCCTCGGAAGATATTTAATCAACTCAACAACACCGTCATTCCTTTTAAACTTGGTTTGGTTTGATTTCTATTATGGCATATAAACCTTCGTGGGTAATCTTATGCCAAAGCCATATTTCTAGAAGAACTGCAGTGGTATAATTTAATACATTGCTGGGGGAGAAGGAAGTTCATATCTTTCAGAAGAGTATTAGTCTGAAAGTGAACGTAATTGCCTGAATGGAGTTCGAACTTGCTTACTTTGATGTCACTGTCCAGTATGTTAGCCACAAAGTCATGGAAACTCCCAACATACGCCTTTAAACTTGATCCGCTGATATATACTCAGAAGGGATATACAATAAGTCCTTCGAAACAGCTTTTTCTTCATTGTTTTTTCTGTGATCACAAGATCTTCAAGATTCTACAATATGATTTCAGTTGAGTTTTTAATATCATCATCATCATCATTATGAACAACGCCATTGGAAATTTGGATTGATTGAAAAATTGATTTTAACAGCGCCTCAACTCGTCTTGGGTTATATTATGCCAAGAGGTTAGATAACTGCTTTCATATTTATATCGTTTTTGTAGTGGGTTTTAAGAGTTTTATTATACACAGTGATATACATTTAAGTATCCCTATTAACAGCAAACTGTTTGCAAATAGTTGTATGGCATGAAGTATTCCTATCTAATGGTGATGTATGTTTTTTTGGTTTTAATTTTTTAATGGCATATCAATCTTCTCGTGTTATTTAATGCCAAGTCCATCCTTCTAGAAGAATAATTGTGGTATTATTTAACCCATAACTGGGACGATACGGGTGTTCATACCTTCCCAAGGGTATTTGTCTGAAAGTGAACCTAATACCTCGTAATAGTTCGAACTCGCATACTTCGATTCAAAAATCCAGCGCCTTAACCATTACACCACGAGGGCATGGTGTCTATTAATTTTTTCTAATAAATAATAATCATGATTTGTTTCATTTGTTTCCTCGTAGAAAATAGTAGTATTTAATAGTATTTTAAACAATCGAGAACTCATTTGTTTCCTCGTATTTCCTTCCAAATATTGCTAACACAAATATTTTTATTTAATATTAATCATTTGCTTGCACATAGTTAAATTGTTTCATATATTACTTATATGAATGATTTCATTTTGTACGAATCATTTGTTTGTATACAGTTAAATGTCTTCAAATATTGCAATCTAATACTAATAATTCAATTTACTATTAATCATTTGTTTAAAAACAGTTAATTAGCCTCAATAATTGCGATCAAAAACTAATCGTTCTATCCTGTACTAATCCTTTGCTTGTACCGAGGGATGTTTCAAGTATAGCAATCGAACACAGATAGTTTTATTTGCACTCAATTAAATAGTTTCAAGTTTGGCTATTTAATATTAGTAATTCTATTCCACATTATTCATTCATTTTCCCAAAGCTAAATGGTTTCAAGTATTGCTATGTGACATTAACAATTTAATTTAATAACAGTCATTTGGTTGCACGCACGTAAATAGTTGAATAGTTCAATTTGACCTATAGATGTCACTTTATCAGGTTATGAGTGGACTTTTGAGTAATGGCAATGAATGTGTACTCGATATTCCCCAAAGTTCCAGAACTGGAGCCTCACCAGTTTGCTGTCATATCTAGAACACGCGTGGGTGGGTGGTCTACTGATGTAGTCGGTGTATTCTACTGTCAAGCATATATATATATATATATATATATATGTGTGTGTGTGTGTGTGTGTGTGTGTGTGTGTGTGTGTGTGTTTGCATGTGTGTATTTGCGCAAAAAGAAGGCAAATATTTCGAAAAAAAAAAACCGAATTCATCACTGAATAATCAAATAGTTAAAAAAATGCTCGATATTCGTATATAGCAGGTTTTTAGAATCGAAAGAATGTCCAGAAAAACTTCCTTGATAATATATATATATATATATATATATATATATATATATATATATATATATATATATATTTATATATATACGTGTATTATGTTTGTGTATTAACTGATTTGTTTGTGTATCTGTTTTTCATTCATATAAACACAACACACTCTCTCTCTCTCTCTCACACACACATACACACATACACACACACACACGTATATATATATGTGTTCACATATGTTTTTCGCCCTGTGGATGCGGTCTAGAATACGCTGACTGAATACCTTGCAGATGTAAAGAACTTTCCCCTAAAAAAGGAGGACTTCGGGATATGTGACTAAACTGCCTCCAGTGATAAGCCTCCAGATCTGTAGTTCTGTTTCCAATATTATTACTACCAGAATAACTTTAATCTGAATGATGGTTGCTGTTAGGGTTCCATTATTTCTCAAATAGATCTGTTTGAAAATGATTAATATTGGATAAGAATACTTCAAATAATATTACCATTTGTAAAAAACTGACTTTTTAAAAATTAAAATAAGAATAAATACAATTATTAAAGAGGAAGAGTTACTTGCACTTATATTATAGGAATAGTCACTCGAAACCATATAAATGTGGATAAGTCATTGGTATTAATAGTTTCTTCTGCTTATAACTGTTTACCAATGTTTATCAGTAGTTAATTGAAACCATATAATTATTTGAGAAAAATTTCTGACTTTGGTATTAAATAACCCAACAAGGATTGATATGCCGTAAAATCAACCAAACAACCAACATATGCGGTTAAATAGCCCTGGTAAGAAAATATGTAGACCTCTCATATATTAATAATAGTTCAACATATTCTTGGTGAGGAGAGTCTCCGTCTCGAACTACGACATCGTAGTTAGCGAATTTAAACACTAGTTGCACAATTACTTTCACTTTAGGACTAATGCTCTTAGGAAATGTATATATAATCCACTTATCCCTCTCCAAGCCATGGGTTGAATAGTACCTCTACTGTTCTACAAGGTTGGTTTTAGCATCAAATAACCCGCGAAAGTTGATATGCCATTAAACAAAGAAACCAAACCAAACCAACATTTTCTTATTAATTCCTCATAACATTTTTCGCGGAAAATGTATTTTATCACCTCTGTATAGATCTAGAGAGCTATATCTATTTATATCAATCAAAATTCCAAACCTTACCCTCGGGAAAGACAGGAACTTCCTTTCCTAGAAATGTGTTAAATAGTATCACTGCTATTCGACAAGATTGGTTTTGGCATTGAATAACCCACGAAGGCTGATACACCATTTAACAGAAACAAAACGAAATGAAACCAAAACCTTATTCTGTTTATTTTATTTAACTTATTTACTAATGCGGTTATTTATTTTTTTACTCTCGAACGAAATGACTCTTTATTTTATTTTATTTTATTCTATTTTATCTTTTTTTTTTTTTTTAATTATATACGGAAATTTATTTCTCAATATCATGCGAATTTCGCTGCGAACCTTAAAGGTAATTTTAATCAAATAAGGTGTCGTGTTTTTTCTTCCTCATTCAAAAGGATTCGTGCCGCTTATTCAGTTACATACAGATTGGAGCGTGATTCTGATTCGATTAACGCAAGAAAATATAAAGATGTCCTTCAAAAGAATCTGAAATATAAAAGGTAGATACTTCAGTGCCTAGCCTGTATGAGTGTGGACACATGTCTTCTAATTAGAAACAGAAATAGGCATGTATGATATACAGAGTTTAGCCAGGATATAGGTATATATACACATTTATTTCTATTGAGAAGTCATTGTCAGGTTATTTCAGACATTTACGTAGAAAACAGAAAGTTTCAAAGCACATACAGCTTGTGTAAACATCCTATTCAATATATGCACATACTTATGCATTTAAGTATATCTACCATTATCCGTCTCGTTTCTTTAATGGCATATCAATTTTTACGGGGTTATCTAATTCTAATGTCATCTTTGCAGAAGAACATTAGTGATAATATTTAACGCAGAGCTGGGAGGATAATGAGGTTCTAAAACTTTCCTAAGGTTATTAGTCCGAAAGTGAACGTAAGTACGCGAGTGGGGTTTGAACTCATGAACATCGAGGCCGTAATCCAATAATGTAGCCATTACAACAGGTAGACTCCTCCTAAATCATCTATTTGGTTTATCCGATATTTTTGGTTCGGTTTGGTTTCTTTGTTTAACGGCATATAAAACTTCGTGGGTTATTTAATCCGAAGACCATCCTCGTAGAACACCAGTAATACTATTCAACCCATAGTTAAGGATAAGAGGGTTCATTCCTTTCATGAGGGTATTAGTTCAAAAGCGAACGTAATAGCGCGACTCGCTTACTTCGATGAGGTGTCGTAGTATATTGGTTTCTCATCTTTGGAAATCGACGCGACACGAGTTCAAATCCTGGTCGAGGCTGATTGCATTTCACATATCACTAATACCCTTGGGAAAGGTATAAATCCAATTATTCTCCCTCCAGCTATGTGTAAATAGTAGGACAGACTGGGTTCTTTGTCCTTGGTTAGGCAATCAGTTTAGGAGAAGGAAAAGGAAAATTCTAAAATCAAACCTGCTAAACTTCGCTCAGAAAATGACCTTATGTCACATTCTACCCGTACGGAGGGGTTGATAAATGCACATTTCGAGGACGCAGTCCCACACTTTAGCCAAAGAGACTCCCTCACCCGTCATTATTCGTGTGTTCATAGTGAAAATAAATAAATCTATCTATCTCATGTACATTTTTGTACATTGGAATCATAATATATATATATACATATATATATACATCGTCATTCACAGACAGATCCGTTTGGCTCTATCAGAACTCATCAGTGTGGCTTCCCATAGCTGGGATCGAAACCCGGTTGACTCAAACGCCAAGCAAAAGCCTCTAACCATTCAGCCACGAGGAGCCATTAGCTGCGAAGTAAATCTTAAACAGTTATGAAGCACAATCACAATTGCTATTGTTTACATACATCCATTCAACGGCTGCCGAGACCTCAATTTATATACGAAGAGGCTTGCAATGAACGCTAATGGCAACACGATTACTTCTTCGCCGGAGAACTCAACCATACGGGGGTAGAGGAGTATATATATATATATATATATAGAGAGAGAGAGAGAGAGAGAGAGAATGAGCGAAAAAGAGAAAGATAAAGCGTAGTAAATCTTAATCCTAATCATAGTAGTAAATTTTAATCCTAATCATAGTATATGTGTATTTATATTGGAGACGCCCGTGGTGTAATGGTTACTGTCATAGGAAATGGACAAAACGAACAAAGTTCAAACCTGGATGAGTCTGTTTGCTCTTCGCATAGTGCTAATACCCTTGTGAAAGGTATGAATCCAACTACTCTCTCTCTCTCTCTCTCTCTCTCTCTCTTCAGCTATCGGTATATCAACCAGTCTAGGACAAAGACAAGTCTGAATTCCAACCTGCTAAACTCTGCTTTAAAATTGGCATGGTCGAGTTCTATTACTCCCGAAACCCCGATCGCGAGGGTCAAGTCAACTTGGAGGCACCAGAAAGTTGGGATTCCTATATATTCCATGAATACTGCTCAATTAAAACTGACCTATAATAAAGTAGACACCTCATAGTATATATATGGGTAGGCGTATCATAAATTCAGGGAGCGGGTATTAGATTAGACCCTAATACCCGTCCTTTACACACACACTCATGCATATCTATATATTTAGGACGAGGCTGTTTCCATTTTACATGGCGCTAATATCCTTAGGAAAGGGATGAATCCAATCATTCTCCCTCCAGCAAGAGATACATAGTAGGGCTAACTTGGTTCTTTATGGCTACGGTCGAGGAGAAAGAAAACTCTGAATTCCAACCTGCTGAACCTCGCTTAAAAAATTATCTTGTATCTCATTTTGCTAAATCGGAAGGGTTGGATACAGATACACACACAAAAACATATACACCTACCCACACACACACACACATATATATATATATGTGTGTGTGTGTGTGTGTGTGTGTAACTAAAAACCGTCATTTAGCTATTATAAAATCCTTTCAGAGAGCCACTCCATACAGGAAACCAACCTCTTCAGAGAACCATCACACAATTGACAGAAAAAAATTATAAAAATATTTTTCACTCGATTCTTACTCGTCTAAAAAATAGCGGTACAAAGGATAAAAAGATATGGGCAAGAAGTTGATGTCAAACAAGATGTAATGTCATCCTAAGATGTCATGTTTCCTTATGTATCTAAAACACACACACACACACATACTCACACACACAACTCAAAAACATTCAGCAACAAAAATCTTGTCAATAAATTAACCTATTTTACTTTAAGAAAAATCTCAATTTATTTATATATCCATTTATAAAGGAAAACGTGGCGATAAACACAATTACTAATATCAAACTTACCTTGTTTAGTTGAAAAAAATTCATTGCTTTTATTGGATTTCCATTTAGGATTAACATTTAGTCTTTATCTAATTTAATATTTTTATGATTTTTTTTATTCTGCTATTCAAATTACAGTTAAAGTCTCTCTCTCTCTCTGTCTATATATAAATATATATATATATATACTAACCCTGACAAAAAAAAGTGATAGTACCTATAAGGCCATATATATATATATATATATATATTGGTCAAATAGAAGTATATAAACATTTGTGTGCAAACAAATGATCAGTAAATGGAATTATTAGTATTAAATAGCAATAATTAAAAACGTTTAACTGTAAACAATGTTAATCAATGACCTGTCGGCAAACAAAAATAGCAATAATTAAAAACGTTTAACTGTGAGCAAACAATGTTAATCAATGACCTGTCAGCAAAATAGAACAACTAATGTTAGATAAAATTACTTAAGATACTTTAACTGTGTGCAAACAAATGAGCTCTGACTTGTTTAAAAATACTGTTGCCTACAAACTATCCGCTTACAAATCATGATATATATATATATATATAGGAAGAGAGAGAGAGAGAGAGAGAAACAACGGTACATGCGTGTACCCGAATGTATGTTTGTTGGTTGGTTTTGGTTTTATGGCATATCAACACTTGTAGGTTATTTAATGCCAAATCCATTTTTATGCAAATAAACAGTTCTATTTCAAACAATTCAGTTTAGCGTAGGTACACAGCTTGTCAAAAACATTTCTATTTCAAGCTATTCAGTTTCCTCTATCTTTGTTTATTTGTTTGTTTCTTTCTTTCTTTTATTGGATATGTCTCTTTTGGGTTCTTTCTTTCCTTCCTTCTTTCTTTCTTTCTTTCTTTCCTTCCTTCTTTCTTTCTTTCTTTCTTTCCTTCCTTCTTTCTTTCTTTCTTTCTTTCTTTCTTGTAGTGTAAATTTTGCTTTTGGTCAATCCTTTTTTGTTTTTACTTCTTTTTCTTTTTTATTCTGTTGTTTTCTTGGATTGTTTGATTGGTTCATTCTTTTTTCTTTGTCAGTTTTAATCAATCTTCCTTCCTTACTTCCTTCCTTCCTTCTTTCCTTCCTTCCTTCCTTCCTCTAATTTGATCTTTCTTTCTTTCTTTCTTTCTAGAAATCATCAAACTCAAGCTACAACGATTCTCGACTAAATTACTTGAAGTTAAAATCTATCTAGTTTTCTAGAGTCCATCGGTCGCCGGACTAAGTTCATCCAGTCATAGCTAATTTCTCAAATAATCTCGAGGTCTTCACCTGTTAATGAAAACCTATCTGATACCAAGAGTTTCTGCTGTTTAAATCTTTCTTATAATTATGTACTCTATTTCGAAAAAATACAGTTAATGTATTTTTAAAGCTGCTATATCGCTCTTACTCAAACATTAGAATAATAAGTTGTACACCACTTCGATATCCTAAGAGGTCAAGCTGTTTACTCAAGAGTGGGGGCCTATATGACGTAAGAAAGATTATATATAAAACCAAGATATGCCTAAATCATTATACCTCATGGAGAAAGCGAAAAAAAAACGTCTTTTAATTAAAGAAACCACTTAATTAACCAAAATAATTGTAACCCTAAAGTCGAGAAACTTGTTAAAGCTAGGATGATTAGATGTTTTGAGTTGGCCCTGCAGCAATCTCATTAAAGCACTAAAATGAAGAAGAAGTGGTTCACTGAAGATTAGTATCTCACCCCTGTGTGTGTATAAACTCAACCATCTTAGACCTTCTCCTTCACTTCACTATTTCGTACATTTCGTAATAAGAAGAGAAGAAAAGAAGCAGATTATATTTTTATACATAAGAGATGTTGTCTGTTTATCTTAGTTTACAGCATGTGCATCTTGGAGCAGAAGATTTCATAGTATCCCACCTGAAGAATCAGGCAGATTTTAACTTGTGCATAGGGTCTAAATATCATCGATACAGTCCTTATTTTGAAAATTCAGCATGTATCTATCTCTATGTGATCATTTCAAGGAATCAAACTATACCATCTGTACATCTCATCTAGGATGAATTGAAACACATTCAGAGTGTTGCAATTTTATTTTCTATCTGTCCATATACGAGTCTATTAGTGTGTGCACTCAATAATTTTCATATACAAACCCCCGGCACACTGTTACGTTTTTTCTTAATGTCTTACTTTTACGCTCGATGCCTACCACCTCTCCTTGTCGCCTCTTCGTCGCCGCTGGCTGTATCTCTCAATATCGCTTTTTTTGTCTGGTCCCATTCGCTGCTGCTTCTCTTGTTGTTTCATCGAGTTGTTTTAAGTTCTTTGCTGGGAGGAAGAACAAAGCGAAAACATTTTTATGTGAACATACCGCTTTATTTTTCGACGGTAATTTTTCCTACATTACCCGTTTCGAACTCAGTGAGCCAGTTGATTTTGTTTCTTTCTTTCTTTGGGTTTTATGGCATATCAACCTTTGTTGGTTATTAAATGCCAAATCAATCTACTTTTATACAAATAAACAGTTCTATTTCAAACAATTCAGTTTAGCATAAGTACTCAGTTTAATTGTCAAAATATTTCTTTTCAACCTATTCAGTTTAGTCAAACAGTTATAATTCAAACAATTCAGTTTAGTATAAGTATAGCTTTTGTTTACACACAACTAAATGTCAAAACAGTTCTATTTCAAACAATTTAGTTTAGCATCAGTATGCACTTTAAGTATCAAGACAGTTCTTTCTCGAGCAATTCCGTTTAGCATAAGTACTCAGTTTAGTTCTATTTGACTCATAGATAGGATCCTATCAGGTACTACCACTCTAGGCCAGAGTGGACCTCGGAGTGATGGCAATGAAGGGGTACTCGGCATTCCCAAAGCTTTAGCATTACTGGAACCTCACCATGAGATTGCTTAGTGTAATATCCAGGACACTCGATACGAGGGCCATACTCCTCTGCAGAGAAGCAGCCAGCGTATTCTATAGACCCTTCCCCCCACCACTGGGCAAGAGCCAGTTTAAGTAAAAATGGACTCATGAACCACTCTCTTGGGGTAATTAATTGTGACTGACGTCTATTTAAACTCTATTTATTCCTGTGTCCTAGTGGCTAAAGTGATGAACTGTGACACCGTAGGAAGCGAGTTCAAACTCCAATCGCACCATCATGTCTATTTTCAGACGAAAATACTGACTATGGGTTAAATTGTGCAAGTGGGAGGAAATCCCGATTGTGTAATCGCTGGAGTGCGGCCTCAAAGTAAATGAGTTCGAACTCAAGTCACGCTGTTATGTTCACTTTTAGACTAATACTCTTAGGAAAGACATGAATCCCTATTTCCCAAGCAATAGGTTAAATAGTACTAGTAAGATGAAATCCCTATGGCGTAATGGCTAAAGTGCTGGATTATAGCCTCAAAGTGTGCGAGTTCGAACTCCAGTAACGCTTTCATCTTCTCTTTCAGACTAATACACTTAGAATATATATGAACCAACTTATCGTCCAGCAATGGGTTAAATAATAACGCTGCTGTTCTTCTGAGAGAATGACTTTGGCATTTTCTATGCACAAAATTTGATATGAAATTAAACAAGGAAACCAAACAAAACTTAAATACTTACACAACTCCGAATTATTTTCAAATAATTTCATTTACTTTACAACAAATATGGCTTTGGTATTAAATAACCTGCGAAGTTTATGTCATTATTATGCCATTAATAAGCAATTAAAAAACAAACCAAACCTAACCTATGTAGATCCTTTAATTATGTGACCTTCTTGTCAATGAAAATTAAGCTGTCAAATGAGCTTAAACTGTTACTTACACTGAGTGACATGTTGACGGTGAGAATCTATTTCAAATATTTACACTACTTTGCCAATAATAGATTTCGCTATTTTATTATTCAACAACACCATTATATTACACACATGTTCATGGATGCATTGATAGATGCGACTCCACGAACATGCAAACGGTTTTGCATCTCACCTAATGCTGATTTGTTTTTTGGTCTTTTTTTTTCTTTTTCGAAGCAAAAGAATACACAGAAAGGAGTCATTCTTTGATCTCTTGTAAGAGCCATTTTTCTTTTCGTAAAAGTGATGGGGAGAGGGCTTCCGTTCCGTTGAATTTTCTTTTGCAATATTGTTTGGAATTAGGCATTTGGTAGCAGCAAGAAGAAAGTTAAGGAAATGAAAAAGATCAGAACGAAACGAGAATAAAAGAAAAACCATCAAAACAAAATAAAGCAAAAGTTATAGTTTAAAAAATAGAAATAGAAAAAGGGGAAAAAAGGGGGGAATTTGCTACTTCCAGCCCGTAAAGACATAACGTTTTAAATGACGTATATTTTGATTCGATTGAATTTATATCACTAAGTCGACAGGGCTTAGAATACGCTTACTCTACCCCATGCAGAGCAGTAAGAAGACTCTACGAAAGTGTGTCCTTGGTAGGATACAAAACTGCATCTTATGGTGAGGCTACAGTTCTAGAGATCAGCGGGAGTATTTAGTACCTCTTTATGTTCATAACTCTCTGGTCTACTCTGACCCGGAGAGGTAGTACCTGTTTGAGTCACGTCTATGAATCAAGTACCATAAGTTGCAGCGTACAAGTCCATCTAACATATAAGTCGGCCACAAGATTTTTACCTTAAAGTTTTGGGTTAGACTTACACCTGCTGCATAACTCGACTACCAAGCATTCTGTAGACTAATAGTCGGCCAAAACTCAGCTCTTTGGCTAAAATGAGGATATGAAATCCCAATCTATTGCACTATCATAAAATTGTGCCAGCAACTTACTGTAGTTGTCTGTCTGGCAGTTTGGGTGATGTGATGTTCCGGTTTATGTTAACAGTTAGAACTTCAGTTGTTGAAACGGCATGTGATATAGCATTAATATAATACTTAATTTGCATTACAGTTTTCTTATCTTTTATTAATCTCTATGTTAAGTTATCAAATATATTTACTAACCACGAGTTTAAGTTTGTTTTATGTTTGTGGCAGTCTTCTGAAGTTACGGTAAGTAATCTATGTCAATTATTAGGAGTACTGCTCCAGTGGTTGACCACTCTGTGATAAAGGATTGCATTTAAGCTTTGTTGTATAAGTGGATTAAGTGGTTTTGCAGAAATTATTTCAGCCTTAAAAAGTTGACTTGTACGCGACAACTTACGACAGGTCAGCTTAAAAATAATAGAAGTCAGTCCAAAAATAACCTCTGTAACACCCACATACAATATATATATGTATATGAATTTGCAAGGAATGCTATTCTCTGACTTGTAGGCATAAAAAAACCTTAAACTGGTGTACATGCCGTTAAAATCAATCATAAAGAAATATATCAAGAAATATCTGCAAGATTATCGTTTTACGGCAGACATCCAAAAGTTGGTATTTAAAAAGCTTGACTCAGGGCTGTATTAGAGCAACATGATTGTGTTTCGACTATGCATCAAACTATGAGGGGCTACCAACTTTGAATATCAGTATTCAAATCTTTGTTTTTAACATAGAGTTTAGTGTCGTGGAGTCTTGAAGAAATTTGGTGGTCACAAAGGCCAGGTGAAAACATGAACACGAGTTCACACCAAGAAAAAGAAAAAGTCAGACACATGATCACAGAAAAATACCACTTACCTATTATCGATGTTGCAAACTCACACTGCACCGGTCTCAAAATCAGGAAAAATCTGGAGTCGACGAAGAAAACATCTATTGTAATCCCCACCCACCCATAGCGTGGCAGTTTCACTAGCTCCAAAATATGTCGTTCTTCTTTACTCTGCCTGTTGCTCACAAACTGCCTGATATTTTTTTAAATTCTATATTCTCGTGCGTGACCATTTTTTCTCGCTCCAACTTCAGAAGCTTTCTTGAGTAACCCTGTTTTGTCGGACACTCAGCAAGGGGCTAGGTTCACTGATGGTTACTTCATTTCAAGAAACTAAGAAAAAAAACTGGCAGCTTTTTTTATACGAGGAAGTTATCGATGAAAATTGTTATTTACTGAGTTGACCTCAGTATGGCGCACACTCAGAAATATGGGGCACCCAGTGGAAATCAAACTCATTTATAAAGGTAACTTACTGCAGGTGTCCTTTATGTTGGCCAAAAATCGATCAGTTATTTACAAAAGATGTCATTAATGGCATATCAACCATCGTGGCTTGTTTTGTGTCAAGGTAAATCCTTGCAATACAGAGCGGTACTATTCAAACTACAGCAGGGATAAAAAAAAAATGGGGTTCATACCTTTCTTAAGGATATTAATCCGAAAGTGAACGAATAACATGAGTAGATTGGTTTGTTTTCTTTGTTTAATGGCATATCTAACATCCGAGGTTATCTAATATTAAAGTCATCATTATAAAGTAGCAGTAGAGGTACTATTTAACTCATAATTCAGAGTACAAAAAGGTTCATAACGATCACAAAGGTATTTTTCCGAAAGTGAACGTAACAGCTTGACTAGAGTTTAAAATCTTGTTCAGGAATCCCCTTCAACAAATGTCAATAATACTTTACAAAATATGGAACGTATGCGACAGTGTGTACACAAAATAAAACGTCAGTAACTGCACTGGAAGTTGGTTCGTATCCAAAGAAGATTAAACTGTTTTTATCATGCGACATATATACAAATTATAACAACAATAATAGTATATACATAGATATGTATGCCTTATAACATATATATATAATAACATGCAAAAAATATATATGTACATATCATATGAACATATTGCCCATATGCTATAGAATACACTGACTGCACCTCGGCAGAGGGGTAAGACCCCGCCAACGAGTGTCCTGGATATTACACTAAACAGTCTTACGGTGAGGTCCCAGTAATGATGGGGCCTTGGAGAATACGGAGCACCCCTTCATTGCCATTGCTCCCAGGTCCAGTCTGGCCCGGCGTGGTAGTACCTGATAGGGCTCAATCTATGGATTAAATAGATCTAACGGCATACTTATGCTAAACTGAATTGTTTGATTAAACTGAATAGTTTGAAATAGAAATGTTTTTGAAAATAAAACCATACTTACATTTAAATTGCGTGCTTATGCTAAACTGAATTATTTGAAATTGAACTGTTTTTGACATTGAAACTGTACTTACACCAAACTGAATTATTATATATAACTGCTTGAATAGTGTGAAATAGAAATGTTTTTGACAATTAAACTGTGTACTCATGCTAAACTGAATTGTTTGAAATAGAACTGATTATTTACATAAAAATGGATTTGGCGTTAAATAGCCTACAAAGGTTGATATGCCATAAAACCCAACAAACCAAACCAAACCATATGTACATATAACGTATCAATTTCCTCAATTTTCGTATCTATATCAGATTTATATATATATTCTAAATGTGCTGTCATAAATTTTCCAGGAAATACCAATTATCCCAGATACATGTGTGTGCACCTGCGCGCATGCGCGTGACTAGTGTAACGGTTAGCGTCGAAAGAAATAAACAAGGCGAATCGAGTTCAAATCTATGACGAACCTTTTTTGCTTTTTACATAATGCTAACTCGCTTGGAAAAGCTATGAATATATACACGCATATACATGTATTATTATTATTATTATTATCATTTACTCCGTGAGAGTTTTTCATATCAGTTTCAGCTGATGGGTTTCACTGGAGTTTGAGTGACAGCTAGTCTCCTCAAGTCTCCAGGACACTTCTCAGTATTCTAGCCGTTCTCAATATTGATGTAGTTTGGATGGTCTCCGCTCATCCTCCTACCTCTAAATCCTTCAGTTCCTTTAATAATCCTTTGGTGACTGTACTAAAAGCACCAATCACGATTAGTATGATTGTCATCTTCATGTTCCATGTTTTTTTTCAATTCCTTATGTGACGGCAAATTTAACTAAAATCCCAAAATGGGACTTTATTTTTCGCACGTGTGAAGACGGGGCAGGTTGGCACTTGATCCCCTACAGAAATAAGTCCTGTTCAGAGTTCTTTTCTCAGGCAGATAAGAACTGGCATATTGCGTGAGGGAATAATTTAGGGCTAGACTGGCCACCGCTGGCAAAGGGGTCCAAAATTTCACACTATCACACACCCACCAGGCCACTAAACTTCTTTCCCTCAGATAATTGAAGAATACGGGCCTATAGGTCTGAGTTGTAATAATATTAATATTGCTTTTAATGCTGGCTTGAGAGACTCAGGTCTCTCATGTCTCAGTCTTTTGTCTTTAGCCCGGAGTGAAATGGCTATCGTCCGTCTGCCACGGGACTTGTCCAAAAACTACCTTTTTTTTTGTATTTTTCTTCCGTTGAGGGGAAGGGGACCCCACTTCCGTTTGAGGCTCTCGCCAATCATTTGGCTTCATTTTTCTTTCCCCTTCCGATGTCCGGCGACCCAAGGTCACTTAAGTGCAAACATCTGTGTGACCCACAATCATTTCTAACGGTCACTTTTTGACTGCTAGATAATTTTAGTTCAACGGAGGGGGTATTATTCCCACCTCCTCGTCTCCGTGAGCCATCACGTGACACTTAGCAAGGTTGAGGTACTTATCCTTCTTTTCATTTTCCTGCAGTTTTAGTCTGCGGTTAGTCGGGACAGCAAAGTCTACAATTTTGCACGCTCTTTTTTGTTGTTGTTGGTTATTATAAGGCCTGGTCGTCAGACCAAGATTAGGTGATCTGTTTGTATGTCAAAGTCCCGTAGGAGTTTATATATGTCATTCTCTAGGACAGATGCTGGGTTGTGCATATACCATTTGTTCGTATGGTCAAATTTAAATTTCTTGCACATCTCGTTGTGAAGCACCTTGCCCACCAAGTTGTGTCTAGTCTTATACTCCTTCTGTGCTAATTTGCTGAATTCGCTTATTATGTGATTGATCGCTTCGTATTTATAACCACATAACCTACATTTGCTATTTTCTCTTGTCTTATCTCTTATAGCTTTATGATTGGTTTTTATGGTGTTGTTTTGTGCTGCTATTAGGAGATATTCTGTTTTTTTCTTAAAGTTTGCTTTTCTTAGGCACGTCCAGGTTTTCCCGTGTGAGATGTTGTTTATTAGTCGTTTAAAGCGCCCATAGAGTTGCTTTTCTTCCCATTTTTGTTTCCTAGTTATTGTCATTCTGTTGGCCATCGTGTTGTCAATATTGTTTCTGGTGGCTGTAATCAGTCCTCTTTCGTGCTTTTCTATGTAGTCCTCGAATAGTTATATCGATGCATCAACGCTGTCTTCAATGCTTTCAAGTCCTCTTCCTCCCTCCTTTCTTGATACATAGTCTGTGAACGTCATCTCTTAGATATAATGCCATATGCATGGTCATTAGTTTTCTAGTTCTTTAGTCCATTTGCTTAAGCTCTTCTCTGGTCTGCTTCAAAAAAGGTCCCGAATATCTAACGAGGGGAACAGCCCAGGTATTTATTACTTTGATATGTTTTCAGCTACATGGTTTTGTCTCAAGTAGCTTTCTAGTTCTCTTGAGGTATTCTTTCTTAATTTTTTCTTTCATCTCCACTTGTTTGATGGTATCAGCCTCCAAGATGCCCAAGTATTTATATATTTCCTTTTCTTCGAGCGTTCTAATCTTGTCCTGATTTGACAGTTCCATTCCGTCCGTCAAGTGTCGTTTGACGCTTTTCATTATCATTATTATTACTATGACTATTATTTTACACCTTTGAGAGTTTTTGACACCAGCATTAAGTGATAGTTTCTCACTGGAATTTGAGTGACAGCCAGTCTCCCCAGGTCTCAATGGCCCTTCTCAGTATTCTAGCCGATCTTAATAATGCTGTAGTTTAGATGGTCTTCTCTTGTCCTCTTATTGCCAAGTCTTCCATTCCTTTTACCGAGCCTTTGAGAACCGATCAAACCGCGCCAATTACAATTGGTATCACCGTTACTTTTATGTTACACAACTTTTTAGTTCTCTAGTAAAATCCAAGTACTTGTCTCTATTATTGTTTTCTTTAATTATCATCATAATGTTTATATCTTAATAAAATAAAACACGTGTTCTGTGTGGACCCCCGTGTCTGTACGCATAATATTTAAGAAAGAAAGAAAGAAAGAAAGAAAGAAAGAAAGAAAGAAAGAAAGAAGGGAAAGTGAGATCATTGACTTTTTTTGTTATAATCTTTAAAGAAAGCAAAAAAGGAAAAAAAGAAAGAAAGAAACGAATAATGGGATTTCTAGCTTGTCACACCGAAAGAGAAAAGAAAAGAAAGCAGACCAGGTGTCAAGTCAGCAGTCGTTACAACAGGCTGACTTGAGAACTAGAAAGAAAGAAAGAAAGAAAGAAAGAAAGAAAGAAAGAAAGAAAGAAAGAAAGAAAGAATCGTGATTTGCAGCTTGCCACATCGAATGAGAAAGGAAAAGAAAGCAGACAAATTGTCGGAAAGCAGTCACAAACTGAACGGTTTCTTCAGTTTTTGAGTTCGTCTGCTTGGCTATGAATCTTTTAATTCTATATTGACAACAACAAGGAAGAGAGAGAAAGAGATAGAAAGTGAAAGAGTCCCCATTTTTTAAGATTATATACAATTCATCTATCTTTATTGACGGGTGTATTTTAGTTATTATTATAAAAGAATACCGACAAGGATTTGGAGCCGAGTTGGGTTTTTTTATCTGCTTTACGTGTTCGTGAACTAGATATACACCCCTTTTTAATAATCATCCGAAATTCCTAACATTGTGAGCTGAGTACATATACTTTTGACCTTCGTCAGTCACTGTCGAGGATATGGGTACGACCGTGCTCTAGATTATGATATGATTGATGCGATCAATGAATATTTTAATTGAGAGCGTTCATCATCTACGGTTGATGTCATGTTTGAACGCGCAATTCGTTGGTATTGTGATTTTAGCATATTCAAACCATGTACCAACTTACTGTGCATTCAAATTCGAAAACTAAACAATATTCAAAATATATTCTACTTTTGTTTAAAAAACACCTCCACAAAAAAGACAAAAACAAAACAAAACTAAAAAAATTCTAAAAATTTCCTTGTATAACGAATTACCTACCACATTCTATTCATATCTTCCTCTCCGTCTCTCTCTCCGTCTCTCTCTTTTTCTCTCATACACTAACACACACATACACACATAGCCATATACATACATGAACACACACACACCTATATACATATAAACATACGTATATGCATACATATACACATTTACTGGATATCTATCACAGTCTATTCATATCTATCTGTTTTATATATATATATATATATATATGTGTGTGTGTGTGTGTGTGTGTGTGTGAGACAGTAACCTCCTCCGCGTGACTTTGCGTCTATTCAGCCATCGTGTAAGAGACACACGGAAAGACATTCATTTGCAGCTCGCTCGTTATTCATGCTCCGATGTACTGAAACGTGTGCTGAATGACTAGTCCAGTTCTCTATCAACGAGAAAGCATATATTTCATCACAGCTTGTCCCTACATCGTCACAGACAGGTTTGGTTGTTTAAGAGCCTTTTTGCAAAGACTCCTCGTTGCCTGCTTTCTGTTTTGGCTCGCCTGAAAAACCCGTTTACACTAGCACTGGGACTTACGTAAACGTGGTAGGTGGGGGTCTAAATTTGGCTGCAAGATACTGTAACGGACATACGCAAGTCCTCATTACAACTTCATTTGAATTATGTTCGTTTAGCATTAATATGTCTAGATCTTTACGAGTTTGTGAACTTCTGGCTTCAATACCAAGTCGCGTCATACCAAAGACTAAAAATGATGCTTGATACCTCTTTGCTTAACACTCAGGAATACAAAGTACGTATCAGGGGTAAAGTGGAGCAATCCAGGGAATGGAGTTGCGCCCTCACCTACACCGCGGTGTAGAAGCTATTGAAAAGGGAGCCTTCGGGTCAAACCTCGACTATGGTCCCTAACTTTACTTTTTACTTTACTAGTACACACACAGACACAGACACACAAACACACATACACACACACATATATATATATATATATATATATATATATATATAGTTTTCTTAAAGGAAAGTTTACACCCTCATTGGAGTACATTTAGATTTTGTCTCTACATATTCACCTCTCCTGTGCAAACAGTCCTTGAATCTGACATAGGTGATTAAAAAGTGTTAATATTTATTATCAGTTCTGCTTTTCTTAATGAGCATTAGAAAAGTGAAACTGATATAAGGAACACCACCAAGGGAAGATTCCAACATATAGATAAGGATGGTAAACAGCTGGAGATCTTGAAATCATAACATCATAAAGCAAGTCCCATAGAAATATATATATATATATATATATATATATATATATACTTCCCCATGGGTGTTGAGAACTCTGGCGAAGGAATTTACGGCTGCCACTCACATAATGCAAAGCTCTTCGAACGAATTGAGCACTCTGGTATCCGGTAAGGTATAAATGTGAACAAACGAAAGCTACTACTTAATGCCTTATAATTCCCGAGCTGACGTGGTTCGCTTTTTGGCTGAGCGGTGTGATACTAAGTCAGACGTAAAGTTGGGTGGGTTTCAGTCCCAGCTAAAAGCGTCCTACGTGTTTAGCCACACTGAAGAGTTGTGATACAACGAAACAGTCTGTCTGTGGATGACAATGTATATTTGAGAGTCGTACAAAAAGTCCATCCATATTATAAATTTGCCTCATCCATATTATAAATTTGTCGTACACCTCTCACCTTTGTAGGGGCCTCACCTGCACAGAAATTAAGACAGAAATCTGAATTAGTTTTCCAAGTTTTATAAAAAGTGGTAGTGCCCTGACGCAGTAAAAAAATTCAGTCATAGCTCTCCTTTCTAGGTGAGGCTTAGAACTTTTTAAAACCCTTGCATATATATATATGTAGATAGATAGATAGAGAGAGAGAAGAAAGGGGAGAGAGAAAGAAAGAGAGAGGGAGAGGGAGAAAAGAGAAAGCGAAAGAGAAAAAAGAAAGAAATATGATAATATGTTTATCGAAACACAATTTCGTTAATGCCGTCATGCAAAAAAAAAAAAGATTTAGAGAAAAAAAATTACAATTTAACGTTAGAATTTAAGCAATTTTTAATTCTTTAGTTAATTACATGAAATTTTTGACCAGATATCTTTATTAAGACGATTGTTCTAGACTTCTTTTCTGACCTTAATGTATACAGTGTTTCATAATTTTCGTATCAAAATAATTGGGCCATATGATAGAATGATGAAAATTACATTTGTTAAAAGATAAACATGCTATTTTAAGATCTACAATCATTTAGTCTCAAATAAAAAAAAACAAAGAATCAAGAAGAACCCGAGAACACATGCTCTAGATGACCGCCATTCAGTTGAACGGACTGTTTGATAATGCGTACATATTCCTCTAGGGTTATCGGAGGCCCAAATATTTAGGAAACCATTGCCTTATAATCCTCACAAGTGTTATGAGCTTCAAAGTTCTTGTCAAACTTGGAAATCTGACTCGTATTTAGTAATGAGTCGAAATTTAATTTTCTTCTGTAATCTTACATTACTTGAACCATAATGAAAGGCTTAGTTTCATAAAATGTCTTCACACAAAAGATCTTCTCCTTCATCGTCCAAAGCATGATATCGCTCAATTTAGTTAGATATATTAAAATTTCAATTATTTATCCAGCAATAATCTGAAAAGAGAAAGAGAATAAAGTCAATCGGGAAGATATGAGAGCGTTATATACTGATAGCAAGGAATTAATATACATGGAAGACGAATGTTCATAACACTTATAAAAATATTATTCTCTCACTATATTTTTCGAAAGGGCGTAGGCGTGAGAGAGACAGACAGAAACAAACGGAGACGGAGGGAGACGAAGGCTGACTACCATATTGACCCATAACTTCTTCTTTGACCATACCACCCGGCGTCATCTTCATGGCCTCACTTTGCACTTCGGCCAGGGATATACAATCGGCGGCCCGTTGTGTGCCGCTCTGTGTGACACTGTCCTAGTGGGTGTGCAGCCACTCGCTGGCGCTCTTCATGACTGACCGAATCTTTTCTGGTCGTAAGCTGAGACTGGCTCACGACTGACTGTATCTCCCGTGGGTATCTGTGTATATCTTTTCCCAACGACCACCATTTCTGTTCAAACACGTGACTGCTTACGCTTATTACACAGGTGCATCCTGTGCAGAGAAATCTCTGATTGAGGGTCAATATGTCACAAGTGATTGCTAGATATCATCAACTGAGAAACACCCTGTAAATATGGTTCTGTTTAAAGATCTGTGTACCCCACTCTCGTTCCATTTGTAGGGTTGAGAATCTTAATAACATATTGCCCGATGTTCGTGATTATAACTGTAATTTTATGGATTGGCACGTGTAGGGGGTGTTCACTTAAGCCTTTTATTTAGCAATGAATAAACTAATCGGACGCAAACCACTTTTTTAAATAGCTAAACATTCAGGTTTTATAAGATATTCTTCAAACAAACTAGATCAAATTATTTGAATTAACTAAGAAAGATGCACTCTCTTGAAATTAGAATTTACGTTTTAATATAAAATATCGTACTAAAATAATAACGAAACTAATCAAGAATGCGTATAAAAAATTACACTTATCTTTATTTTAATTGATTTTTATATAGAATCATTCACAGAATTGCTTTCTGTAGGTGTAAATATGAAAAAATATGAATATTGATAGAAGCAAAAAAATTGGTAAAACACTAGGAATGTAATAAAAGAAAATAGAATAGCCTATACGCTAGCTCTTCCAGTCACTCCCGGCCTTCATCGTTGAATTTTCTTTCGTTAATTGCTTAACTCAATTAGGCAGTAAAGAATAAAATAATTGCTACTTAATGGGTTTTAAAAGATTTTTCGTTGGGATTTTGGCTCATATCTATTAAAATAAAAAGAAATAATTATAAATACATAATAACAAGCAAATATTTATCAAAATTAATTTTTTGAGAGCAAATATGTAAATTAGCTTATCCATTTACTCAGTAAACATCTATTTGGTTGTATACATGTATAAAATTGCCCGTTATTTGTAACTAGATAAGGCGAACAGTATTGATAATATAGAACTATTTTTCATTAATAATTGAGATTTAAATAAAAATACAGTCATGAAGAATTTGACGTAAATAACTAAGGGAATTGTAACATCGTTGGTGACGTAGTTTCAGTTACAGACAGACAAATACATAATTTCAAATGTACATTTTTTCCCTGGACATGCTGAGAAAAAATATGGAATATCGAGAGGAAAATTAAAACAAACACCAAGTTAACCGTACATATGGAAATCGATTTGTAGTTAAAAGACAGGTCAAAAAGAGGTTGAGTGTAATAGAAAGGAAATATACCTTCAACTATAGATCTGTCAGTTGAGACAATGGAAAGGATCGTAAAACACTTCTTAAGTGTTAAGAAGCCTGAAAGATCGACATCTGTGTATTAACTCTGTTTTTACCAATGAAATCTATAATTCATATGACAATAATAACAACGATAACAAGAAGACCTTATTATGATTAACAAAAAGAAAATAAGTAGTCAGTGGACTCTGACGTTTCAGGAAGGCTGTAGAATAAACCAACTGCACTTCTACAATGAAGTAAGACATTCCCAACAAGGCCACCTCTAAGCTAGGTTGCAACCCGTTATGCCTGAGGACAGAATATTGGTGGAAGAGCAATCAGTTTTATCTTAAAAGTGTTTAAAGACAGTGAATGAGGGTGAAATACATTGAGAAGAACAAGAATTTTAGTATACTGAGAATGACTCTATTCTACATCTGATGGATAAAATCCAGTCCTGAAGTTCGGGAAATATGGAGTACCACTTCATTACCATTACTCTCAAGTCCACTTAGACTTGGATTGGTAGGACCTGTTTTAAGTCCCATCTATAGTTCAAATAGAATTGTTCAGTCTTTTACTTGGGAGTATTAATAATGTCATTTAAAAACCACGCAGCTGTATACGAATTGTTTCTTTTAGATAGGAATACTTGATAAATAGAATTAATAGTGTTAGAAGGCTTGGTTGTGTTTTATGGCATATCAACCCTTGTAAGTTATTTAATGTCAAATCCATTTTTATACACATAAACATTTCTATTTCAAACAATTCAGCTTAGCATAAGTAAACATATTTGTTTACACAAAGTTAAATGTAAAGACAGTTAATTTCAAACAACTCAGTTAAGCGTAATTATATAGTTTCGTTCTATTTGACCCAGAGATAGTACCCTATGAGGTGCTACCACTCCGGGCCAGAGTGGATATGAGATTGATGACAATGAAAGAGTACTCTGCATTCCCCAAAGCTCCAGCATTATTAGTGTCTCATCATCAGATTGCTTAGTATCATATCATGACACTCGTTTGGGGAAGTTTTACACATCAGCAGAGATGCTATCGGTGTATTCTGCAGCCCTGGCTAACTGGGCCAAAATCACTTATGAGTTTGTCCTTGCTTCTCCAGAATTAATAATAATCCTAATTAATCAATTATTGCTGCAAGGAACTATTTTTCATATAAATAAATTACCTATATTCCTATCAAATACGAATTATTTTCAAACAGATCTATTTGACGTACTGATGGGACACTAACAGGTACTGCTGGTTCAAATTAGAGTGGAACTGGGAGTAATGGCAATGAAGGGGCATTCCTAAATCCTAATACATTTATAACAGGAGCTTCAATAAGCAGTTTAGTGTAATACCCTGGACACTCTTTTTTGGCGGGGGTGGGGGGCTACTCTGCAGTACCGCCGGTAGGTCGAAGAATGGCAGAAAGAAATCAAGGAAAATGAATAATAATAACAAAATATACTGGAAAAAAGATAAGGAAAGAAAAGAGAAGAAAAGAAAAGGAAAGAAAAGAAAATGGATTCAGTTCGGATTAGAATATTACAAAGAAGAAAAAGCGGGAAAATAATGAAAAGTAGAAAGCGAGAAGAAAAGAGAACAACAAAAAAAGGAAATTTAGATAATGTTATAAAAAAGAAAGAATTATGAATGAATGACAGAAAACGAAGGAAAAAAAAAGATGAAGAAATTCAGAAAAGAAAAGAGGAAGAAGCCGTAAAAATGCATTGCTAACCAAACGGTTTAAAACCGGTAAATTAAAGAAAAGCAGTAAAGATTCGAAAGAACTATATAATTTTTAAAAGAGAAAAATTCTAGTTTGAAAAAATACAAAGAAAAAAGAAGGAAATTTAAGCTAAATATAAAAAAAAGATAACAACAATAAAAGAAAACAAAAAGGAACAAGAAAATCTAATTTTAAATCAACCCAATAAAACAGCTTCCTTTTCTCAATTAAGTATTTATAAAATATTCGATACGCTCGGAGTTCAGCGTTTCACAGACATGTGCCCACTTACACACTTGTAACAGATACAAGTACGTATGTGTGCTTTCTGCGCATGCTCGTTTCTGCGCATGCGTAATCAGCTGCTTCGTGTACGTGTGTTCGGTTGTAAGCATTTCCTAGACAGCGGATTTTGCGTCACGTGTTCGTTATTTGCGTTTTTGTCAGTTTATCAGTGCTTTTTCTACGCGCTAACCTTTATGCACTCAAAGAATGCAGATGGAAAACATCCGTGTATTTTGAAACCACCGTCGAAGAAACGACGTGATAAGTGTGTGGTGAGGGGAGAGTTTGTGTTCACGCGTACGTGTATGTTTTTGTGTGTGAATGCGCGTTCACTCGCTTGGTTGCATTCGCAGTGATTACGTCTCTTGTGTAATTAGTCTGTAGCCATTGCTGCATGAACAAGAAGAGATGAAAATAGATATAGAAGATTTTTTGATTGTAATAATAATAACAATAACATTAGGCGTAACAGGGATATCAACCATTGTTCTGGACCTTGGAACAGTCCCCGCAAAACGTTGTAAAAATGATTCGGTGACTAAGGGAAGGATTGGTTTGGTTTCTTTGTTTAATGGCATATCAGCCTTTGAAGGTTATCTAATACCAAAGTCATCGTTCTTGAAGAACAGAAGCGATACTATTTAACCCATATCTTGGAGTTCAAACCTTTCCCAAGGGTATTGGTCCGAAAGTGAACGTAATAGCGTGACTGGAGTTCGAACTTGCTAACTACGATTCCACAGTCTATCACTTTAACCATTACACCATGAGGATACCTCGCCTCTATAGAAACCATTAAAACAATCCAGACCACAGCACTACTAAAATCAGTTGGACTTATAAGAAGAATCCTGAAGAAGTAATGGTTTGGTTTGGTTTATTTGCTTCATGGCATATCAACCTCTGTTGGTTATTTAATGCCAAAGCCATCCTTCTCGAAGAACAATCGTGGTACTATTTAACCCATAGCTGGGAGGATAAGAGAGTTCATACCTTTCCCGGCGGTATTTGTCCGAAAGTGAACGTAATAGTTCGACTGGAGTTCGAACTCGCTTACTGTGATTCCTCAGTCCATCGCTTTAACCATAACACCACTGTAAAAGTGAGGAGATTTGTTGTTACTCAGTCTTCACTGAAAAATCATTAAATGGAGCTGGTAGGAAAAACTCGGAAGGAGTAAATGATAAAAGATGACGTAGCGTTTACGTGTCAAGAAAAGAAAGAGGAAGTGGATTCTCCGATTTTGAAGATTTCTTAGAAGCAATAATTCAGAAACTCATAAAAGATTAATTGGTTGGTTGGTTGGTTGGTTGGTTGTTTTGTTTTACAACGTATCAACACTTTTCGGTTCATTTAACGCGGAATTAGATTTCAAACAATTCAGTTTAGTATAAGTATTTTTTACAAACAGTTACACGTCAAAACAGTTGTTAAATGTCGCAACAGTTCTATTTTAAACAATTCAGTTCAGCATAATTACACAGTTTCAATATCAAAAACAGTTCTATTTCAAACAATTCAGTTTAGCAAAAGTGGTAACAAAGACAAAACGATTAATCACATAACTAACGAATGTAGTAAACTAGGGTAAAGATAGTATAAGACTAGACACGACTGGGTGGGAAAGGGGGCCCACTGGGATTTGTGCAAGAAATTTGACCATATTTCTAAATGGTAGATGCATAAACTAGAATCCATCCCTGAGAAGAGATGCAAAGAATTTAAGAAAAAAAACAGATCACTTAATCCCCACCAGATCAGGTCTTGTGATGATAAAAATAAAGATGTTGTCGATTCAGAGGATTACAAAGTGAACATCAAAGAAAATGAAAAGAGAGACCTTGTTAGAGAAATAAAAAAGCTGTGGCAGTCATACCAATTGTGGTTTGAGCGCTTCGGCCGAACCGCAATAATATTATATTATTTATCAGCAGTATCAAATTTCAATTTCTTATACCGTTTCCAGGGGATCGCCTTTTTCACCTAAGACATAAAAATCAATTCGGAAATCAGTGTAAAAACCAAGACGATCCAGACCCTAACATTGTTTAGATCATCTAAAATACTTACAAGAGTTCTGAAGAGACTTGCTATCACTCAGACACCCCTAAAAGACCACCAGCTAATGCTTATGTAAAGAATGCCCTAGAAATTGATAATAATAATAATAATAATAATAATAATCGAATGCAGAAATTTGGAATGAAGGAGTATAAAATTAGATACGACTGAGTAGGCAAGGTGATCCACTGGGAGATGTGCAAGAAATTGCAATTTGACCATACGAACAAATCGTATTTGCACAACCCAGCATCTGTCCTAGAAAATGACACATATAAACTCCTATGGGACTCTGACATACAGACGGATCCCCTAATCTCGGCCAGAAGACCAGAGCTTATAATAATCAACAAACAAAGAAAAAAGAAAAGAAAATTTGTAAAATTATGGACTTTACTGTCCCGGCTGACCACAGACTAAAACTGAAAGAAAGGGAAAAGATGGATAAGCACGTAGACTTTGTTAGGGAATTGAAAAAACTATAGAACATAAAGATGACAATTATACCAATTGGTGCGATATGTGCCTTTGGTACAGTCACCAAAGGATTATTAAAGGAACTGGAGGACTTGGAAATATGTGGACGAGTGAAGACCATCCAAACTACATCATTATTGAGAACGACCAGAATACCGAGAAGAGTCACGGAGACTTGAGGAGACTTGCTGTCAATCAAACTCAAGTGAAAGACCATCAGCTAAAACTGATGTGAAAAACTCTCAAGGAGTAAATAATAATAATAATAATAATAATAATAATAATAATAATAATAATAATGATAATAATACACCATTTCATGCTGATAGGTGTGTAAAAAATCCACAGAGGTCTGCATAACGACTCACAGACTTGAAGGCGTACTTGCATTACCCATTTTTATGCAGTCATATCTAATTAAAAGAGACGTGTTTCTTGATGAGTCGAGATATCTATGTAGACGCTAATTGAAATATATTTTGAGAACAAAGGCGTAAGAAATAGAGACAGTCATATATATATATATATATATATATATATATATATATATATATATATATGTGTGTGTGTGTGTGTGTGTGTGTGTGTGTGGAAAAAGATAGAGAAAGAAACAGAGAAAGAAAGAAAGAAAGAAAGAGAGAGTGAGTGAGAAAGAGAGTGAAAAATTTATATACATGTACATATGAAAGATATAGACCAACGATGAAACACTGCTCATAAAAAAAGGAAAGGGAAAATTCCAGTTTGACAATATTGAAACAGAATAAAACGAATTCTATAGAGCATAGTTTCTTCTTTATTCAATTAACAAGAAAATCCTAGTGAATATTTCAACGTTTAGTTAGACGTCACCAGAACTATAATATTACACCGATGATTAAAATAGTCTATTTTAGAATGCATTACTCGTTTTCTTTTTCTTCTCTTGTTCTCTTTTTTGTGTTCTTAAATTTCAATTCACAACGTGTTAATTAAAATGTTAATTAAAGGCAAACTACAACTATATTTCCTGAGATGCATATTAAAATGTGAACATGCAAGTAATCTTAAATAATGAGATCTTCACACGCCCCACTAACAATTACCTTGATGTAACAGATGTCAGATCTTTTACTGCTCTGTTTTATTTAACATTCTTACAGACATCTCCACACTGAATATTTTGCTTGTCTCATAGTCAATAAAAGCTTTTTTACACGAACCTTTTCAGCCCAGTCAGATGAGGTTGTAGAATACGCCGACTGCAGAGGAGTATCACACCCCTCCTTGACGAGTAGATATGACATTACACCATCTGATGGTGAGGAGACTGTCGTTGAACTTTGAAGAATGTGTAGTAACCCTTCATTGACGTTACACCCTGGTCTTCTCTGACCCGAAATGCTTGTACCTTTCAGGATCCAATCTATGGGTCAAATAAAAATATTCCCCTTTTTTCTATACTTGAAACCATTTATTTGCGCACAAACAAATGATATATGTTAAACTAAATTATTAGTATTTGATAGCAATACTTGTATCCATTTAATTATGGGCAAATAAAACTATAAATGTCTGATAACAATGCTTGAAACCATTTAACTGAGTGCGAACAAATGAGCTCTGATTCGTAGAAATATTGTTAAAAAATTATATGTATTTGATATTCATGTATGAACAGTATTTGGCCTTGAATAACCTACAAGAGCTGATATGCTATAAAACACAATAAAACAACGAACGATTCTTTTGTTATATAAATTTTGAGAGAAGAATTTTTTCGATTTCTTTATAATTTACAATTTTATTCTTTTCATCCTTCCTTGTTTCTCTCGAATTCTGCCTGTTAAATCCTTTTCATCATCATGCTACACGTGTGTGCAAGTGAGTGGCTGATTGGGTGGTCGGTTGGTTTTATGAAACGTCAAATTATGCTGGGATATTCCACGCAGAAGTCAGTTATAAGCTTTCAACTAACTAATTATTTAAATTATAACAATTATACTTCAATAGTTAGATAATATTTTATGGCATATTATTCGATATATTATGCCAAATCGATCAAGCCGGCTGAGTCAGTTGAATATACATGATTTGGTTTGGTTTGGTTTGGTTTGATGGCATATCGACCATTGTAGATCATTTAATGCCAAATCCTTTTTATACATATATTAAATATATGATTTATAAACACATTTAGTGGATAATATTTTTAAACAAACCTGAGCTGGGTTTTTTTTTTTTGCACACAGTTAAATAGTTTCACTTAATTTCAAACAATTCAGTTTAGCATAAGTTCAGACTTTCCTTTACAAACACTTTGTCATTGGTTTAAATACAGTTTTTTGTTTACGCACAGTTAAATGATTAAACAGTTCTATTTCAAACAATTCAGTTTAGCATGCCAACAAAGTTAAATGGTTCCAAATATAACTATGTATTACGAACAATTCAATCAAACATTAGTCATTTGTTTACACACAGTTAAATGTCAAACAGTTCTATTTCAAACAATAAAAAAAAACTGTGTACTTAAGCTAAACTGAATTGTTTGAAATAGAATTGTTATATCATTTAAATGTATGTAAACCAAAAATTGTATTTAAACCAATGACCAAGTGTGTGTAAACAAAAAGATTGTACTTATGCTAAACTGAATTGTTTAAGTGAAACAATTTAACTGTGTACAAAAAAATGAACCCAGGCTTGTTTAAAAATATTATCTTAACAATGCGTTTAGAAATCAAATATTTAGTATATGTATAAAAAGTATTTGGTATTAAATGACCGACAATGGTCGATATACCATAAAACCAATCAAAACCAAATCATATATATATATATATATATATATATATATATCGATTTGGCATTAAATGACTTAAAATGGTCGATATGGCATGAAACCAAACTGAACAGAAACCATCGTTAGAGATGGGGTGTCTTCAGATATGCAGTCAATCTATTTTACCGCTCCAGCAAACTGGACTGGCACCATAATAGGGTTTCAAGAAACTATTTGTCTTTAATAATAATCATTTGTTTGAACACGGTCTCAAATAATCATATTTAATAGAAATGATTTGCCCTCATTTGTAAGGTTTTAGATATTCTTCATGCTAATTTTCGAATAGATCTATTTTGCCCGCAGAAAGTTCGACAACCTTTGGTGAAAGCAGACTAGAGAGTTAAGGTAACAAATCGAGGGACTATACACTACTCAGAGCTTTAGAATTGGAACCTTACCAACGGATGCAATCTTTTTTTTTTATCACCAGAACACCTTTTTTGGTGGTGGTGGTGGTGGGGGGTCTTAACTTTCTGCAGAGGATGTTGTCAGCGTATTCTACGCTCCATCAGCAAGGTAAGTGTGTGTATGTATGATGATAGTCGGAAGTGTCAGTGGGTGTTTGTTTATTTGTTTGTTTGGTTTTATAGCATATCAACCTTTGTAGGTTATTTAATGCTAAATCCATTTTTATAGAAATGAACAGTTCTATTTCAAACAATTTAGTTTAACATCAGTACGCAGTTTAGATATCAAAACAGTTCTATTTCAAGTAATTCAGTTTAGCATCAGTATGCTGTTTAGTTCTATTTGACCTATAGTCAGGACCCTATCTGGTGCTACTACTCCGGGCCAGAGTTCACAGCAATCCCTCAAAGCATTACTGGAACCTCACCATCAGATTGCTTAGTGGCATATCCAGAACAATGGGTGCATACGAAATGCATACAAAGTGTAATAGAATATTATTCTGCCTGACACTTAACTTTTCTTTTAAATTTTTTAAGTCTAAAATTTAAACTGTAAATGAAAACTTTTTGTATAATATATAATAAAACAATGGTGTCTACACTGGACAATGCCAATTAGAAGAAAATGAAGTCAGTCTTGTTACTTTTTGAACTGGATTGTGCAAATGCAGCACACTTCATACGCTTCAGTCCGAACTCCATGTGATGTTTTCTAAAGATTCATCTCGAAGGTAATAGAATTTGATTGATTTTAACTGCATGTCAACCTGTTTAGAGCTCATCATCATCCTCATCATGTCGGGCCCCTAGCATGTACATCCCTGACCCTCTCTCGCCACTTCTCCCTATCGTTCATCGCCTCCGGTAGGTCTTCAGTCCTTCATCCCGTATCCTCACATAGCTGCTGAATGTATGTTCGAGCTGGTCGTCCTGCTTTTGCCCGGTCCTATGTGGGGGTCCATAGGAGTACATCATTTATGATCTCGTCCCTGCTTCTCCAGCAGTGTCCTGCATGTCTTGTTCGTCAAACTTGGATAGTTTTCGTGATGGGAGGTAGGTGGCCGTATAGTTGGTGCTTTTTGGGGTGTTGCCGCCAGGACTTGTTTAGTATTGCTCGCAGCATTCTTGTGTAATTGCCGTCTAGCTTTTTCTCCAGCCGTCTCGTTTGCGTCCAAGTAGTGCTTCCACACAGCAGTATCGACACGACCGCTGCCTGGAAGAAACTGCGTTTCATTTTATCGGTCAGGTCTGATTTCCGTATAATTGATAGGCTATCGATAGCAGTCCATGACTTCGTTAGCCGTGTGTCGATGTCCTTTTCGATTAACGAGACGCTGCTTCCTAGGTAGGTGAATTTGTCTACTAGTTTCAGAGGGATTCCGTCTAGTGTGGTGATGTCGCCTGTTTGATTATAGCATATTTATTTATTTTTTTCTTTCTAAAGAGATTTTTCTACACAGTTATATGATATTCAGTTTTCTTATCTAATACAAATAATTTACTCACAGTTGTATGATTTGTAGTATTCCTATCAAATACCTATGATTATATGGTTTCAAGTATTTATCTATCATATTGAATAGAGATAGATACTTGAAACCATATATATATATATATATATATATATATATATATATTTATATATATATACATTAAATAATCTACGAAGGCTGATATGGCATTAAAGAAATAAATAAGATTGCTAAGTTTCACACCATAAAAAATAAGGAACTTTTGAGATGTTTTGAATTATGGAAACCTCACCGGGAAAGAATGTTGTAAATCACATGAGAATGCTTAGTTGGTTGTGTTTTATGGCATGTTAATCCTTGTAGGTTATTTAATGACAAATCCTTATATATATATATATATATATATATATATATATATATATATATATATATATATATATCAAACATAATCTGTAAACAAAGAGCTTGTAGATAACATTTCTTAGCTCACTTGTTCGCACATAGTTAAATGCTATTTTAACATTTGCTATGTACCACTGATAGTTTAGTTTAATATTAGTCATCTGTTTTCACATATTTAAATGGTTATACACATATGATTAGTAAGGGAATTGAGTGTAGGTAATCTTATTTTCAAAAATGTTAGAGCTAATTTGTTTGCACTCAGATGGTTTTACGTATTGCTTTTTAACACTGATAATCATATTCCAATCTATTCAATAATTTGTTCAGAATTGCTTAGTTATACAATTGATTCAATTTTTGCAGACAGTTAAACAGTTTCAAACATTCCTATTAAACACAAACAATTTTATTTAGGTTTGGTTTAATTTGTTGGGTTTTATGGCATATCAATCCATTTTTATGTCAATATTCAATTCTATTTCAAACAATTCAGTTTAGCATAAGTATACAGTTTAATTGTAAAAAACATTTCTATTTCAAACTATTCAAGCAATTATATGTAACGATTCAGTTAAATGAAAATACAGTTTTAATGTCGAAAAGCAGTTCTATTTCAAATAATTCAGTTAAACATAAGCACGTCGTTTAAATGTAAGTACGGTTTAATTGTGAAAAACATTTCTATTTCAAGCTATTCAGTATACTCAAACAATTCAGTTTAGCATAAGTATGCTGTTAGTTCGATTTAACCCATAGATAGGGCCCTATCAGGTGCTACCATTCCGGGCCAGAGTGGACCTGAGAGCGATGGCAATGAAGGGGTACTCCGCATTCCCCAAAGCTCCAGCATTGCTGGAACCTCACCATCAGATTGTTTAGTGTCATATCCAGGACACTCGTGGGGGTGGTCTTTCTCCTCTGCAGAGAAGCAGTCGGTGTATTCTACAGCCCAAGCCGACTGGGCAACCCAATTTTATTTAGTATTCATGATTAGTTTGCTCAAAATTGAATGGTTTCAAGTATTGCAACCGAACAGAATTAGTTTTATCTGCGCATAATTAAATTGTTTCAAGTATTGCTGTGCAACACTTAGAATTCAATTGAGCATCAGTCATTTGTTTGCACACCATTAGATGGTTTAACAGTTTTATCAGACCCATAGATGATGGCCTATCAGGTTACTATCACACTGGATCTGTGGACCAGGAAGTAATGACAATTCTACATCCCTTAGAGCTCCGCTATCAGATCTTTTAATATCTTATCTCGAACAATCGTTAGCGGGGATTCTTATCCTTCTACAGAGATGCAGTTGACGTATTCTACAGCTCCAATCAACAGGGCTGAATACCAAGAGAAATGCTCTGAAGAAATTTTAGTCATTGTTCCTATCTACCTTGACAAATACAGCTTCAGTTTAGATTATTTTTGAACATACCTTGTAAATATGTCGGTATTACTGTCAGCCGGAGTCGACACTGAGGGAAGATGCGAGAGAGAAGATGGAACATATTCTGACAACGCTAACGCTTAATAGATATACTCGTGTACTTTTTTTTACTGTTGACAGCTGGAAATAGATAGCTTTCTGAGAATTTTTCTTATTGACCGAATTAAACGTTCGAGAACTTCGGCAGTTAACAAAGATGGCCGACCTGTGCTCTTTCTGTCCTGCACACTCACACGAAATTTATCAACTAAACGCTGCCATGTTGCTGAGTGGCTGGTCCAGGGAAAACTGGAGAAATTACACACCGAAGTAGTTTCTCCCACATATTTTTGGGACATAAATTTTAAGAAACAACATAGATACACAGCACAAAACAAGGGATGTGTGAATAAGGCTCACCAATTATTTTCAACAAATAAATACTCTCTCTCTGAGTACAGTGTTGGAACATATAGACGATATCAATGAAATATTCAAATTATCGTAATGACCCTCTAGATCGAATCGGCTTAACTGTTAAATTCTTCGTTGTATATTTAGGAAGATATGCATTACTCTGGAGCGTTTAAATTTTCTAGAAAATTTCATTAATTTTGTGATACATGGTATATATATATATACTCGGTAAGGGTTAATCTCTTCTTGTCTGATTTTGTGACATCACATTAAGCTCTCTCTCTCTCTCTCTCTCTCTCTCTCTCTCTCTCTCTCTCGTTATATATATATATATATATATATATATATATATACTATGGAACAGCTCTCTCTCTTTCTCCCACTCTCTCTCTCTCTCTATATATATATATATATATATATCATTATTATAATTGATATAATTATTGTGTCTATAATCACTTTCCGTAGATGAGATATTACTACAGAGGTATATGAAGTGGACACATCTATAGAAAGCAATATCAACAAACACATTGGTAGGGCATGGACAGCTATGGGTAGGTTAACGACCATTTGGAAATCAACACTTTAATAGAATTAAACGAGATTTCTTCCAATCAGTAACGGTGTCAGTACTACTCTATGGCAACACAATTTGAACACGAATTAATTGGAGAAAAACTTTCATGAGAACTGCGCAAAGATGCAGCATGCTGTTTCGAACCAATTTTGGAAGCTGCAGCCTGCGAATCAACAGCATTCCAGCTAATTACCTCCCATTTCACAACCCATTAAAGAAAAACAAGCAAGACATGCTGGGCTCTACTGGTGTAGTAAAGACGAACTTATAAGCGACGTTCTACAATGGACTACCACACGTTGACGCATCAGTTTTGGCCCACGAGCAAAAACTCACACGCCAGCCCTGTTCAGACACTGGATGTCCTCTTGAAGACCTACCAAATACAATGTCAAATCGGGATTGATGGAAAGAGAGAGAGAGAGAGAGAAAGTGTGTGTGTGTGTGTGTGTGTGTGTGTGAGAGAGAGAGAGAGAGAGAGAGAGAGAGAGAAATCAATGCCTTTATAAAAGATAATTCTTAGAGTTGCGTCCTTCATGAAACACCTAGTTCAAGAATATTTAATTTTTTTCTAGCTGTATAGATTTATGAAAAATAAATGTGAAACAAATAGTAAAAATAAATTCATTTTGATAAATATATGATCCCTAACATCTGTATTATAATCCAGTATTATTAATAGGGGGAAGTCTCGAACCACTGCACCTAAATTTTGGTTCAAGTTGTCTCTTTCCCTGGCTGATTTGGTTGGTTAGTTGGTGTTTGATGGCGTATCAACTCATCTGGGCTATTTTATGCCAAATCCTGTTTATATATATATATATATATATATATATATATATATATATATATATATATGTGTGTGTGTGTGTGTGTGTGTGTAAGGGTATAGTTTGTAGGTAACATTTGTAAAGAACCAGAGCTCAATTGTTTTCACCAGTTAAGTGGTTTCCAATATTGTTATCTAACATTAATGATTATTCGTAAGTAAAGTTGGGGATCTTAGTCGTGGTTGACCCGAATGCTCCCTTTTCGATACCTACTACACCAAGGTATAAGGGAGAATGTATTTTTCCTGGATTGCTCTGCTTTACCCTTGATCCTTACCTTATAATGCTGAGTGTTAAGCAAGTAAGCATCAAGTACCAGTTTTTGAGTCTTTGGTATGACTCGACCAGGAATTGAACCCAGGTCTCCGAGCCATTGGCGAACACTCTAACCGTCGTGCCTATGTCAGGTTCTAATAATTATATCAAATATTAAATATTTGTTTACACTCAAAAGATTTCACGTATGGCTTTTTGACACAAATAGTTTTTCTAGTATTGCTAACACTAATTGTTCTATTTAGAATTAATCATTTACTTGCCCAGTTGGCTGTGGCTGTAGAATACACCGACTGCATCTCTGCAGAGGAGTATGACCCCCCTCCCACCAACGAGTGTCCTCGATATGACACTATACAATCTGATGGTGAAATTTCAGTGAAGATGGAGCTTTGGGGAATGCAGAGTACCCCATTATTCCCTCGTGGTGTAATGGTTAGAACGATGCACTGCGGAATCGTAGTACGCGAGTTCGTACTCCAGTCGCGCTATTACGTTCACTTTCGGGCAAATACCCTTGGGAAAGGTATGAACCCCCTTATTCTCCCTCCAGCTATGGGTAAATAGTAGGACGGACTAGGTTCTTCAGCCTTGGTGAGGCAACTAGTCTAGGAGAAGGAAAACTCTGAATTCAAACCTGTTAAACCCCGCTTAAAAATTGACCTTGTGTCATATCCTGCCCGAGCGGAGGGGTTGGTAAATAGTACCCCATTATTCCCATCGCTCTCAGGTTAACTCTGGCGCGGAGTGGTTGCACCTGATTACGGTCCTATCTATGTGTCAAATAGAACTAAGCTGAACTTCCGTGAAATCGGACTGTTTTGACATTTAAACTGTGTACTAATGCTAAACTGAATCGCTCGAAAAAGAACTGTTTTAACATCTAAACTGCATACTTATCAGAATTATCTGAAAATTTTTTTTTTACATTAAATTTTGTATTGCCCAGTCGGCTAAGACTCTAGAATAAACCGAGTGCGTCTATGACACTTAACAATCTGATGGTGAGGTTCCAATAATGCTGGAGCTTTGGGAAATGCAGAGTACTCCTTCATTGCCATCACTCCAAGGTTCACTCTGGCCCGGAGTGGTAACACCTGACACGGTCCTATCAATGAGTTAAATAGAACTAAATGATAGTTTTCAGAGTTTGCTGTTTCTTCCATATAAACATCGTATTTAAGCTAAAAATGAATTATTTAAAATAGAACTGTTTTGACAATTAATGTATGTACTTTTCCTAAACAAAAATGTTAAACTGAATTGTTTGAAATAGAACTGTTTTTGATATTGAAACTGTACTTACGCTAAACCTGAATTGTTTGAATTAGAACTGTTTGACTAAACGGAATAGCTTGAAATAGAAATGCTTTTGACGATTAAACTGTGTACTCATACTAAACTGAAAAAATGGACTTTGCATTAAATAACCTACAAAGGCTGATATGCCCTAAAAGCCAAACGACCATTTGCTTGCATAGAGTTCAATGATTTGAAGTATAGTTATTTAACATAATTAATTCTATTCATCAAATATTCCAGCCTAATACAAACAATTTGGATGCATCTGTATTGTTTAAAATTAACACTCGTATTAATATTCTTAATTCTATTGACTCATAGATGAGACCCTAAAAGGGAACACCAATCCCTGTCTGAATTTATGAGAGAGCAATAGTAATTACTCCACATTCTCCAAATTCCAGAACTGGAGCCTCACCATCAGATGCAGTTTAGTGTCATACCCAGGGCCACTGGAGTTTGAAATCCCAATTAAAGACAATGCACTCTAAAGACGTACGATTTTTTTATATCAACTTGATGAACGTTGATTTGTTATTTACCAAAGTAAGCTTTCTAAACTTTCTAAGAAAACAGTCTTCGCTCTTTTATTTGTACGACTTTCTTCTAACAAGGAAATTATCTTATAATCAAATGGTCACACATAAAACCTTGATCATACGTAATATTGTCCACAGAGCTGGTACTATCGTAATTTAATGGCATTTGATATATAAAAGTGTTAGGAAAATAAATCTAATTCTCATCATGAGTTCAATTTCTGGTTTTCGTTTCGATATTAACTGACTCTGTAAAGTGACATTCATCAAAAGACAGGGTTGACGATTGCAGTTCCGGAATTCCATTGGAATAACAATATATAACTTAAGAAAAATAAAATTGAAAAAAATAATACTGTTTATCTGCATTATTTGATTTCAAAGCCACAACGCCAAAAAAAGTAACACCTCGAAAATCACTCACAAATACCATGAATATTCGATTAAGAAACCTAGAAGTTGGTTGGATAATATTTCGATGTCTATTTTCATTACTCTGAATTGCATTGATATTATTGATATTTGTATTTTTTGAGGTAGAAATCATACGAAGAGATAAGCAATAGTTCGAGCAATTCGAAGATATTGATCAGTTTTGTTTTTTTTAGTTTTTGTTTCTGTTTGTATAATTTTTTTGTTTTGTTTCTGTTGTCTTTTTGAGGTTTTATTTTTAATTTTTACATATGAAGTTAGTCAGCATTTCCAGTGATTTGACGCATATTTCTGGCATCTCCCGAAATCGCTTCCTTTTCTATCTATCTATATATATATATATATATATATATATATATATATATATATATATATATATGTGTGTGTGTGTGTGTGTGTGTGTGTATTACTATTGAAAATATAGTTTACTATATTTATGAGTAAAGAAAGGTGGGTATCATTGATAGAGTGAATATCATTGATAGGTGGGTATCATTGATAGAGTTAAAATAGCGTAGAAACAGAGTCAACGGTGCTTGGTAAATGTCGGTTTCTCGCCTATACGTTCGTCACACCACTAAGTATATGTCTACACTGTCCAAACTTATATATATCTATGCTGTAAATTGCGACGTACAAGTCGATCTTTTTAAGCCTGAAACAATCTCTACAAACTATTGGTCGACTTATACGAAGGGGTAAAATCCAAACCCTTACTACAGAGTGGATAATTTACGGAAAAAAAACTCTAAACAATCGATATATACCACTTACCAAAACTCCAGCAGACTGACACAGACATTTCCAACTTAAACTCGTGTTCAGTGAACGGACTTAACTAATTAACATTTATTAATGTGAAGTAATAAAATTATAATCCCAGAATATTTTACATGCCATTTTGAACAGCTGATACACTGACCGTAAAACACAGAGTGTAACGTCACTGTAGTCTACTGTATGTTTCTGAGGTGGGAGGTCACCCTGTACAACAGATATTTGTCAAACTCAGATGTTTTTCCTAAAAATCTTGAGGTTGACTTATATGCAATTTACGGTATATGTTTATAAATATATATTCAATGGAACAATAGTAGACTAAAGTGGTTTATACATCTCCATCTTTGTCTGCCTCTATCCCTGTCTTTCTCTCTGCTTCTGTTTCTATCTCTCTCTCTCTCTCTCTCTGTTTGCCTCTCTCTCTCAATATATATATATATATATATATATTGATAGTTTCTCTTTTTATTGATTTTATCTATAATAAGACTGCTTGATACTTATGAGAGTTTAACAAAAAATCAAAACTCTATTTTGCTGCCAACAATTTCACGTTTTACTTATAATCAAGGCATGCTTCATTCATATCAATATAAGAGGTTGTAACAATTTGGAACTATTAGTAGCAACATGTGCTTTTGATTCTGCTTTACACTGCTTATATATATATATATATATATATATATATATATATATATATATATATATATATATATATATAATACTTAGTCCAGTTAAACTGGAGTTGGGAGTAATTCCATCAGGAAAAGAAATTATTCATGAATGAATATTTAAATTTTCCTGGTAAAGAGCTCAATGTACCAATTATACAGAGCAATAATTTCTTTAAGAAAAAAACAACGAAACCAATCACAAAGGATTTTCTTTTAGATTAAAAAAAGATCTGATGAAGTCCTGTTAATTTTTTTCGTGTTTTCGAAAATTTCAAAAATGCGTGGCGGGATGGAGATAAATTTATAATCCTTTGTGATTGGTTTCGTTGTTTTTTTCTTAAAGAAATATATATATATATATATATATATATATATATATATATATATATATATATATATCTATTATTAGCTTTACTGAATTACTCTATATATATATATATATATATGGTGTGTGTGTGTGTGTGTGTGTGTGTGTGTGTGTGTGTGTGTGTGTGTGTGTGTGTGTGAATATAAAATACGAAAACAGTATTCAGAGGATGATTGTATTTATAATAAAATTGTATGACATTGTTGAACAATTATTTTTTATTGAACCATTATAAGGGCAATGTAAATATACCACTATCTATCTATCTATCTATCTATCTATCTATCTATCTTGTATTTCCGTAAAAGTAGCTATGTTTTATCATGTTTGGTTTAGTTTTGTAGCATATCAACCTTTGTAGGCTATTTAATACCAAATCCATTTTATACTTATAAACAGTTCTATTTCAAACAATTCAGTTGAGTATAAGTACATTGTTTAGTTCTATTTAACCCATAGATATAACTCTATCAGGGGCTACCACATCGGGTCAGAGTGGACCTGGGATTGATAGCAATAAAGGGATTCTCCGTATTCCCCAAAGCTCCAGCATTACTTGAACCTCACCATGGTTTAGTGTCATATCCAGGACACTCGTTGCAGGGTGGAATTTCTTACCTCTCTGCAGACATGCAGTCGGTGTATTCTGCAGCCTCAGTCGTCTGAGGCATTTTTATTTGGAGATTTTAAGCGTTATCAAAGAATGCAAACTTTCCCTAAATATACGATGAAGAAATTAACAGAAGACCTCATCGATCTAGTAAATCATATGAATAATTTGAGAGTTTAATTGATATGGTTAAGTCATCGGCAGTTAAGCCCAAGTGAACCCCTAAATTTTCCATGCCGATCTCCAAGACTGACAGGCTCGTTCAATTTAAAATATTGACTTTACACCAAATTATAGTCATTGTTTTCGATCCTATAACGCTGTGATCGACGACACCTTCTCTCAGCTAATGTTTGTAGGTGTGAGGGTTTTAATTCCTTTTATGATTGATTCTTAATTGCGTAATAATCTACGAAAAAAGATAATGGATGGCGTTATCAAAAGTCTCGTCTCTCGTGTTCAGTTAGATGAAAGCGTAACACGATGCTAATGATGTGGACACTTAAATACAGATTACAAACTTTATGACCAACTAAGTACACGTCATGCTGATGTATATTTGACCAGAAAGCATGCACGAAGTGACCAAGGAACATTCACGCCAGAAAAATGGCGGCATTCTCGCTTTGGGAACATTCATAGAGAATCTGTTGATCAGCCTTTAGACGTGCTGGGGCTGAGCGCTAAAACCACTCTGCTGGAGTTGATCAGATGATATAAAATAAATTCATATCGTTCCCTGTTTCATCCAGAAGAAGTGAAATAGGGAAAATTCACGCTAGACCGACTTCTCTCTCTCTCTCTCTCTCTCTCTCTCTCTCTCTCTCTCTCTCTCTCTTCAAATAAAACCTGTATGATCAAGTAGAGAACAACCAGCGAGTTGCGTTGTATTTTTCCACGCACTACAACTAAACAAAAGATTAATGACAGTTGCAACCTATTCGTTTATAATCATATTTTTGAATAAATATCAAAATTGTCTTTATTATAACTAAATAAGAATAATATTAAATAAATAGCAACGATACACGACTGATCTATCTATCTAGCAAGCTTCTTAGCTATGGATCTATCGCTGCCAGAATCTATCTATCTATCTATCAATATATATATATATATATATATATATATATATATATATATATATATGTATGGTGGACTTGGTATTAAATAACCTACGAAAGTTGTTATATCATTAAACAAAGAAACTAAACTAAACCTGACAGCCATTTAGAATTTACGCAGATTTTTTATTGTATTATAAGTTCAAATTTGACTGTTTCTATTTCTTCCTGTATAACAGAAATAAGACAAAGTGAAGGATCGTGGTCAATTAGACGTACTTTATCTCCTCAACAAAAAGAAATAAAAAGAAGTCATTAAAATTCTAGTCTGTGTCTAATACGGAGGTATGATAAATAGGAAGTCAATCATTCTCTTTGTAACGTTAAAGAATCGTAATGAGTTGCTCTGAACAATAGTCAAAATGTACAAGTCAAAGATACGCCTTATTAGAACATGAAAAGAGTCGTGATAGATAGATAGATAGATATGAAGAGACAGCAAGATAGATAGATAGATAGATATGAAAAGACATCAAGATAGATAGATAGATAGATAGATAGATATGGGCAATATACCGTAAGTAACAGATATAGACAGACTAAGAAAGAGGAATAAAAGAGAGGGCTTATATATGTCAGCGTTCGTGGAATAATGAATGATAAACAAACATGGACACTAATATATTACAATACTCAAGTGAATGTATGTGACGTACGCATGAATTCTAGTGATATAATCCATAGTTTAAGAATAAAAGTGCATCAATATATGTACACTTGTGTGTGTGTGTGTGTGTGTGTGTGTACTGGACCGAGAGAAAAGCGAGAGAGAGAGAGAGAGAGAGAGAGAATTAAATAGAGGGAATGTCAGTGCAACTAATACATATTCTGTAACAGATTTCGACAAGTCGATATGCCCGACACTGTAAGAGCGAATAATTTGTTCTCAGAGCACGAAACTCAGTGGGGGAGATAATCACTTTGGGAATAGAGAATTGTGGGATCAGGAGGAAATGGGATGGGCCAAAATGTAGAAGAAGAAGAAGAAGAAGAAGAAGAAGAAGAAGAAGAAGAAGAAGACTCTAATTAAAAGACGAGGAGGAAAAAGAACTGCACACCAGTAGAAACGTAAAAAAGGAACGAATAATAAGAGGAAATTTAGAGGAAAAGAAAAGGAAGAAAAGGGAAGTGAAAATAGAGAAAAGAAGAGAAACAGAAAGAGAAAGTGGGAAAAAGAGAAACGCAAAGAGAGAAAGCCATAATAAGGGTAAGAAATTGGGAAGGAGAAAGAGAAGGTACGAGAAAAAATGCAAAAGACAGGAAGGTTAGAGGGAAACGAGAAAACAGACTGAAATGTAGTATTAGAACAAAAGAAAAAGGGCGAATAAGAGGAGAAGGAGAAAGAGAAGTGGGTAGAAAAGGTGTTTATTGAAGGAGGCAGAGACAGAGAGAAAGATAGAGAGAGAAGATTGTAATGGAAGTAGGGACAACTAAAGGAGAGGAAGAGGGACAGAGAACAATGGGTGATTAGGAGTACAGAAATATAAAAAGGCTAAAGAAAATTGCACACAATAAAAAGGTCGGGGATAACGTCATTATGCTAAAGAAAGATAAATCAGTGAGTAGTAGACAGAGAAAAACAATTTGGTTTGGTTGGTTTTATGGCACATCAACCATTGTAAGTTATTAAATGCCAAATCCATTTTTATACTTATAAATAGTTCTATTTTAAACAATTCAGTTAAGCATAAGTACACAGTTTAAATATCAAAAACAGTTCTATTTCAAACAATTCAGTTTAGAAAAAGCACACAGTTTAGTTCTTTTTATCCCTTAGCTAGGACCCTATCAGGTGCTACCACTCCGAGCCAGATTTAACTTGAGAACGATGGAAATAAAGAGATACTCCGTATTCCCCAAAGTTCCAGCATTACTGGAACTTCACCATTGTTTAATGTCGTATCCAGGATACTCATTGCGGGAGTCTTACCCCGCAGCAGAGATGCAGTCGGTATATTCTGCTGCCCAAGCTGACTGGGCCAGAGAAAAAAGAAAGAAAATTAAAGGGGAGAGGAACAATGTGTAAAACAGTGCTGTATGCATATCAATAGTATGAGTATTTCTGAAGGAATATCGAAGATTTTAAAAGAATAACTCTAAACATAAAATAAGGGACGCTTAGTTCTGATTTCAAATAAGATTTTATCTTGCTTTTTACTTCGCCTAAAGGCTATTTGTGGTAACGAGCTAAATATGACCAGTTTTAAGTCCAAAAGAAATGTATATTATATAGAGGATATGTTTATGAAGAGAGGCCATATTTAGGAGGTTAGAAGAAAGCGCCTTGAAGAAAGAAAACAAAAAAGAAAAAATTAAAAAGAAAGAAAACAAAACAAGAAAAAATCAAAACGAAAAAAAGAAAGAAAGAAAAAGAAAGAAAGAAAAAGAAAGAGGAATGCGTGGTCCAAAGATAATGCATGAGTGAAAGAAAGTAAAAAAGAAGGGAAGGAGGTTCGAAGAAAACGCCTGAATGAAAGAAAACAAAAAAGAAAGAATAAACAAAAATAATCAAAGAAAGAAAGAAAGAAAATCACCACCTTAAGGATACAAATAAATCGAGAAAGAAAAGAAGAGAAATAATAGAACTTAAATGAAATGCAAGAAAGTCGCAAAAGGAATGGAATGGACACTAAATATGCAATAAGGAATAATAAAACATTCAAACGGGGAAGATGGATCGCAGAAAGGAATGCGAAGACAGGGTTGGGGAGGGAAGAGAGGGGTAGGAGGAGGAGGTTAGGAGCAGAGTTGCGAGGTGGAAGCGAGGATTGAAAATCCTCCGCCGGAAAGACAGGGAATGAAAACGGACTGATTATGGCGGAAAACGAATGAGGAGGAAATAAAGAATATCGAATGAACAAGAGCTTACAAGTGTCTTTACGTGCTGCAGTGGCAATGGGCGTCATATTCCGATATATACGGGTAGAAAACTGTTAGAGAAAACAGGTTTTCCATCCACCTGTGTATGCAGATTTGCATATAGAAGTACCTCCTGCCGCTTGCATTTGGGAGCAAGCCTTTCTGAGAGCAACTAAATCCAATATATGCGTATGAATATATTGACACGTGAATCTATGTATCTACAATGGGTTCATGCTCATTCAAGAAAATGTTTCATAAAGGATACAACGCACAACGGAACCCTTTATTTAATACAGGGCGGGGGCTGATTGTTCTAATTACGTTTGGCATTACCAGGAACAAGTGTTTAGCAACTACAGGTATTCCTTGTTATTGAACATGCAGCCTCCACATGATTTCGCTTGGAAGTTCATTAACCAAACCCCCATATCCGTTATGCTACGTGTCTTACTGGACAATTCAGTGTGAATTTTTTTTTTAAATTTTTAGATTTTTTTTTATCTAGCCTTTTTAATTATTATCGTATTCATATCTATACTAGATCTACTCAAGTCTACTTTTTAAATTTTTTTTATCTAGCCTTTTTAATTATTATCGTATTCATATCTATAGTAGATCTACTCAAGTCTACTTTTTTTGTTAATTATCACTAACTCTGGTCTTCTGACCGGGATTTGGTGATCTCTTTGTGTCTCGAAATCCAAGAGAATTTTGTGCGTCTCATTTTCTAAGATGGATTCTGGTTTGTACATATTCCATTTGATAGTAAGGTCAAATTTCAAATTCTTACATAACTCCCAGTGGATCACCTTTCTTGTCCTGTCGTGTCTAGTCTTGAACTCTTTTTAAGCATTTGATTATTATGTGATTAGTCATTTCGCCACTCGAAACCAAGCTCTGCTTCGTTTCGTGAAGCTTTCTCGTAGTAGGACACGTAGCATAATGGATATGGGCGTTTGGTTAATGAACTTCCAAGTGAAATCATGTGGAGGCTGCATTTTCTCTGATATGGAATACCTATTGTTGCTAAACACTTGCTTGGTTTCTAGAGGCTTTCTCGTTTGTCTGAGAAACTCTTAAGTTATGTTTTCTTTCATCTCCACTTGTTTGTTCTATTCTTTCCATTGTCTTTTCCCACTTTTCATTATTAGCATGGCACTATTATTATTATTATTATTATTATTATTATTATTATCATTATTATTATTATTTCTCCTTCGAGTTTTTCTCACCAGCGTTAGCAAATGGTCTTTCACTGAAGTTTGAGCGACGGGTCGCCAGGACTCTTCTCAGTATTCTAGCCGACCTTAACAGTTCTGTAGTTTGGATGGTCTCCTCTCGTCCTCTGACTTCCAGTTTGTCTTGCTCGTTCACTAAGCCATTGAGGATCGTTCTAAGCGCACCAATTACAACTGGTATCACGGTCACCTTCATGTTCCTTAGCTTTTTTAGTTCCCTGGAAAGATCTAAGTATTTGTGTCTTTTTTTTGTTTTTGTTTATTTAATCTTCACTCTGAAGTCGGCCGGAACAACAATTCCACTATTTGGCAGATACATTTTTTTTTTTTTTTGTTAACTATAATCGGTCTGGTCGTCTAGCCGGGATTAGATGATCTCTTTGTAGAGATCTTTCAAGAGAATTGTGTGCGTCTCTTTCTCCAGAACAGATTCTGGTTTGTGCATATACCATCTGGCAGTATTTAATGCTGTAATATAGAATAGGTGTCAACACCATATCCAAAGACGAAAGAATCTAGTAGTTGAAACTGGAACTTCCTATGTTAACCTTATTTGCTAACCTCATTGAAGCACCCGTTGCTTTTGGTTGTGTCTGCTATGGCATTTTCAAAAGACGAACACATATGTATATTAGTATTGTGAAAGTGTCCTTATTATTGCCTTAAGCGTAACAGCAGTGACTCGAGTTCGAAACGTGGACGAATCCCGCCCCAACGAGTGTCTTTGATATGACATTAAAGCATCCACTGGCAAGAATCCGGCATTGGAGATTTGAGGAATGTGGAGTAGCCTTTTACTGCCATTCCTCCCATGACGACTCTGATCCGGAGTAGGGTTCTATCTATGGGTCAAATAGAATAAACTGTTTGCAAACAAATGACTTGTGTTAAATAATAACTGTTATATAGGTATACTTGAAACCATTTAACAGTTTATTAAAGAAATGCTGAGGCTAGTTCAAATATGTTATCTTTATAATGTGTTTACAAATAACATATATATGTGATACATATGTTTAAACAGGATTTGACATTAAACAACCTACAATGGTTGATATGCAGAAAAATCCCGCCGAACCAAACAACACAAAGATGTGTCTGTGTGTGTTTAATAGATTTTAATGGCATTTCAACCTGTCGAGAGTTATTTTATAGCTTGATTTAAGGAAATCGTGTTCATTGTACGTCCCTATTTACATTTTAGGTATAGTAGTTTAAGAGATTTTTTCGTAGGGTCCGATTGAATAGAAATAATTTTTAAACATATATTTTAACCAAAGATCGGACCTTAACAGGTAATTCCCCTCCGGTTCCGAGTAGATCTGAGAGTAATGGCAATGAAGGAGTACTCCATATTTTCTAAATCTCCAGAACTCTCTTATACCCAGGATACACTTTCTGTGGTGTCTTACCCCTCTGCTAAAGATAGCGAATTCGAAATCCCACACCAACAGAGGATATGTGTCTTTATGTAGGTGTATATGTGTAAAATTACAAGGGGGTCTCCGAGCCGTAGTGGCTACTGCGATATACTCGAAGATCGTATTAAACGAGTTCTTTTTTAAGTTGCACAATAACGTTCACTTTCGAACTAATACTCTTGGGATATAACTTCCCTTATCACCTGTTTGCCATTGGTTGAACAGTAACACTACTGTTCTTCTACAAGGATGGCTTTAGCATTAAATAACCCTCGAACGCTGACATGCCATTAAACACTAAAACTGAACATTGGTGGGTGTGCATGGGCAGAAATTTTCTGTAGATACGTACATTCCTAGCTATGGGTTATATAGTACCTCTACCTTTCTTCTAGAAGGAGAGCTTTAGCTAAATAGTAAGTCATAATGAGAGAAAAATAAAGAAAAAGAGCGTAAGATAGAATGGTTTCTTTGTTTTAATGGCATATCAACATTCGTGGGTTATTTAATGCTAAAGCCATCCGTGTGGAAGATTAGTAGTGAAACTATTTAACCTGTAGCCGGGTGATTAGTGGTTTCATAAGTTTCCCAAACGTATTTGTCCAAACGTAATCACAAGGGCACAACTCGAGTTCAAACTCACTCACTTCTAGGCAGGGGTGCAACAACTTAGCTATTACGCCACGGGAACTCCCAAAGATAGAGTAATTATTTAGTGAAGTCTATCTCGTAATTACATATGAAAAAACTAGCGAATAAATTTTAAGTTTCTATAAGCTGATTTGTTCACACACACACACACATATATATATATATATATATATATATATATATATATATATATATATATATATATATGCAAACTTGCATGTGCAGCTTTATCTTTTTAACCGTGTTTGATTAAATAAGACAAACACTTTGCTTCTACCTATTTTAGAATTGATCCGTTCAAGTCTTCCTATATATATAGTCATCCACAGACAGACTGTTTCAGTGTATCATAACTCTTCATGGTGGCTAGACATATTAGATTCCCGAAGTTGGGATCGAAACCGGACTGGCTCAAACGCCAATCACGATTGTGCCACACAGCCATGAGGAAATCAGCGTAAGCGAAGGAATTTTAAACGCTTATGTACAACATTTGTTTTGTTTTACATATATCCGCTTAACGGCGAAGGAGAGCTCAATTCATTCGAAGAGCCTTGCCTTACGGGAGTGGCAACCACTACTTCATTCGTTAGAGAGCACAACCCCCAATATATATATATATATATATATATATATGTGTGTGTGTGTGTGTGTGTGTGTGTGTGAGTATGTGATAAGGTGTATTGGATTTTAACAGTTCTACTAGGATGTTTATTTTAGTTTGCAAGATCATGTCACTCGATCTATACAATATTCTATGCTTAGTTTATCCTCGTTAGAAACAAGTTTCGTAGATATGTGGATATGAGATGATTTTGTTGTGCCAAAGTTACGCATAGAGTAAGGCTGATCTGCATTAAAAGTCTGGATATGAAACATTCGCTTTTATCTACGTTCGAACACCGATTACCAGAAGCAGAGTGGGTAAAATACTTCCGATGGAAAGCCTTAATAAACATATAAATCTATGCGTGTGAATGTTTGCGAATGAGGGTCAACTATATATATAAGATGATTACTCTATCTTTACCGATGATTGCCGTCTCTTGATTCTGATGAAGGAAGAAGAAAAGAACATTTATACATGAGAGGATTAAAGTAGGAAACGCTCGTATAACACTAAAACCACTCTCTGAGAGATTGCTATTATACTCCAGTGATAAGCCGAGCCAAGATAACCAGTAATCATAAATACCGCAGGATATAATGTGTTTTTCTTTCTCACTGTGGTGTTTTCCGAACATTAGTGGCTATGCTCTTCGGTTGATATCACTGTGTTTTTTTTCAGCAAGACCACAAAACTCTTTTGCCATGTTATCAGCTTATCATTTTGCTGACATATAATTTATATATATATATATATATATATTGTCATCCGCAGACAGACTGTTTCGTTCTATCAGAACTCTTCAGTGTGGCTAGACCCACAGGACGCTCGAAGCCGGGATCGAAACCCGTCCAACTTTACGATAGACTATGGCTTCAGACCACACGGCTACAAGGGAATTTTAAGGTATTTTATTTTTAGCAACAGCAGCAGCCTTTGTTTACATTTTTTTTATACCCTATCGGCTACCAGAGTGCTCAATTCTTACGAAGAGCTTTGCATTACGCAAGGGGCGGCCGACAATTCCTTCGCCAGAGTGCTCAACCCCCATGGGGGAGCGTATATATATATATATATATATATATATATATTGGTGTTTTTGATTTATTCCAAAACCCATAACATAATGGAAATAAATTTATAATACTAATGTGACTGGTTTTTGTTTTATCTTAAAGAAATTATTGCTCTGTATTGTCAGTTACATTGAGCTCTTTACCAGGAAAATTTAAATGTTCACTGTTGAATGTTTTGTTTTTTTTTTGTCCTGATGGAATTACTCCCAACTCCGGTTTTACTGGACCGAATAATATATATATATATATATATATATATATATATATATATATATATATATATATAAGTATTATTCGGTCCAGTTAAACCAGAGTTGGGAGTAATTCCTTCAGGACAAGAAAATCATTCAGGAGCTGAACAGTGTCTAGTCTGCTTTATTGATCCATTGGATCTGAGGAAGTCCTATTATATTTTTCTTCGTGTTTTTGGTTTACACCAGAAACTGAAAAACAGGATGGAAATAAATTTATAATCCTAAATTAACCGGTCTTTGGTTTTTTCTTAAAGATATATATATATATATATATATATTAAGGCAAGTTTTATTAAAAACGATGGAACACTTTATCATTTTTACTTGTCATTTTTCAAGTCTTGTTTTTCTTGTGTCAGGATCGAATAAGCAATAGCCAACATTATAAAAAGACACATTAAACCTACCGAAAAACAAAAACAAATAAAACATATCATCTAAAACATCAAACCTCATGGTCAAAAATAACTCCAACTTCGCTAAAACACTTCTGGACCAAACCATGTAGTTTATAAATATATATGTCTTTTTCGAGACTTCCTCTCGAAAAACAAAAATAATTTTTACACTGACTATACACCCACTACACTATCTCGTTGCCTCACTTA
>OY757912.1:69747652-69851742 GCA_963585895.1 Sepioteuthis lessoniana | reverse complement strand
AAGAAAGAAAAAGGTGTAAAGATAAGGACAAATTTTTCAAATAGCATTCTAAGCAAAAGGGAGAACGATATTTTTTGGATAAAAATTTAAAAAAATTAAAGATCTAAATAGCAAAAATAAACTAAATATGAAATCCAATTAGAACCCACGATATATATATATATATATATATATATATATATATATATATATATAGTAGTTTCTTGAAAGAAAGAAACTAACGAACAAGGCGAACAAAAGCAAGAACAAAATCAAAATAAAAATGACGTGACTAGCAATATAAGAAATTGTCGGTGAGAAATAACAAAGAAAGCAACTTATGAGAAATATTTTCTTTTCTTTTCCCTTCCCCCTCTATTCAGACGCTCCGTATCAAATTCATTTCCTCTTTTCTGCCAGTATATCGAATCATCCGTCAATCCAAGATGGCGCGTGACAACCCCCTTCCATACACAGACACAGACGCGCACACATACACACACACACACACACACACACATGTAGGCGCCGGTATCGTACTTACATACCTATACTCTTGCCACGCGTTCGTAGAGCGCTGAAACAAATTGTCTTTCATCTTACTAAATAGCGAAAACATCGAATGAAAGGCTTTTCTATATTTCTCTCTCGTTCTTGCCGCCTTGTGATAAACAAAGACAAAATTCGCATCCATCTTTACAGCCGCCACCGTCGCAGTCATTAATGACATTATCAACATGACAGCTAAACCAGCCTCATCATCACCACCGGCAACACCTGTGACAACAACAATAACAATAAAAAGCACCATAATAACAACCACAGCTTCGACAGCAGCTATAAAAATAGAACAGCTTAACATAAAAATATTTTTGAAAAAATGGCCGAAAAACTACGAAGGAAATAGTTTGCTATTGTCTCAGCCTCGTTATCGATTTTGGCGCCGTTTTTATCCATTTATTTGATTTCTTTGATTTTTAAACTCTTTTCTGTTACGGCGTTATTTTATTACGGGTTTTTATATCCTCATGGGATATATTTTTGTTTTTTCATATATAATGCGAGAGTCGTTTTTCTTTTTTCTTTTGCGTGGTTTTTTTTTCTGATTTCTTTGCATCATTCATTTAATTTTGATCCCATTCACAATCTGACAAAAATAATTTCGTTTATTTCTTTTATTTAATTGGAATCCTTGGCCTCTTTTCTTTCATATCATTTGGTCTCGTTTTTGAAGCCTATTAAATTTTTCTTCAGTGAAGATAGTTTTTTGTGTGTGCATGTGTGTGTGAGAGAGAGAGAGAGAGAAAGAAGAGTCACAAGAAGGGAGAGAAGAAACAGGGAGAGAGAAGAAGAAGAAGAAGAAGAAGAAGAAGAAGAAGAAGAAGAAGAAGAAGAAGAAGAAGAAGGAGAGCAAGAAAAAAGAGCCAGTTGATTTCGCCAAGACAATTCACCCGAAAACTATTTTTAAAAAGGAAGAAAAAAGACCACTAATAAAGGCTTTAGAGTTGGTAAGGGTTTTTAAATCTAATTTGATAAACTTATTAACATTCATAAGTGAAACTCATAAACGTATTTTTGAATTAATTTGTCCGGAAATACCCTGTTTTTTTTTTTCTGACTGAGAAAAAACTCCAAATGTTTCCCACTCTATCAGCAGACCGACTGTATCCTTTGCGGGAGGAGGGGAAAGGCTCTCCCTCAAAAAGAGGAACGTTATGACTCTAAAACACATTTGATGGTGAGGCTCCTGTTTTGGATATCTAGAGAAAGAGGAGTACCCCTTCAGTACCATTACACCCTTGTCCACACAGACTCAGAATGTTATTTACTCTTAGGGTCCCATCTATGGGTCTAATAGATCTGTTTGAAAATGATTCGTATTCGATTAGAATTAGTGATATTATATGATTGTAAATTGTTTTATTAAGAATAGTTTCTTGAAACTACAATTATTAGATACCGGCCCATTGGTCTAATGAGAAGAGTGTTCACCAATGGCCCGGTAGACCGGGGTTCAATCCCAGGTCTTGTCATATCAAAGACTCAAAAAATGGTACTTGCTACTTCCTTGCTTAACACTCAGCATTATAAGATACGTAACTAGGGTAAATGGGAAAAATCCAGTGAAAGGAGTGGCACACACACCCTACACCTCAATGTAGTAGCTATTGAAAAGGGAGCCTTCGGGTCGCCCTCGACTACGATCACCAATATCTATATATATATATATATATATATATATATATATATATATATATATATATATGTATATGTTACATTATTTGTATTTATATTTAGTTTTACCCTCTTCTAATTGTATATACACATATGTACATATACACACATATGTAAAAACACATACATATGAGTGTATATATACATACATAAACCTATATATACACACACTTATAGACATATATATATATATATATATATATATATACACACAGTAGCTAATAAAAAGGGAAACTTTGGGTCGTCCTTTACTTTCGCCAACTTACTTTTACAATTGTAAGAAATAGTCAAATGACTTGAAATATTCCATTTTGGTCCTTATTGGGATATACGGGCAGTCGGTGAGGCCAGATCCGATAAGTCAGTTGGTCATGTCGAATCTTAGCTTCCCTGTAGTTGTGATAACTATACTCTTCAAATTCTTCTTTCGGCAATTAAGTACCCAACCCTATTTTAACTTAAAGGTGCTGTAAAGTAGGGGCGGAGGGTCATTTGAGATATCAATACTTGAAACCATTTAATTGTGTTCAAATAAATGATTGATATGAAATAGAATTATTTGTGTGAGATAGCAATACTTGTAACCATTTAACTGTGTGCAAACAAATGAGCTCTAACTCGTTTGAAAATAGTGTTAGCTGCAAACAATTCGCTTACAATCATATATATATATATATATAGACAGAGAGAGAGAGAGAGAGAGAGAGAGAGAGAGAGAGAGAGAGAAAGTTTGATGGCAATTACTCAAGAATGCTGCAAGTAATACTGAACAAGTCCTGGAGGCAACACTCCACAAAACAACCATCACGAAAACTATCAAAGTTCGACGAACCAGACATTCGGACACTGCTGGAGAAGTAAGGACGAACTCATAAGCGATTTCCTCCAGTGGACGCCTTCACATGAATGAGCAAAGATAGGACAACCAGCTAGAATTTATATACAATAGCTCTATGCCGATACAGGATACAACTTTGAAGACATCCTCGGAGCGAATGACGATAGAGATGGGTTGTGAAAGAGAGTCAAGGTGATCCGTGCTGGCAGCGTGACAGGATTATATATATATATATATATATAAAGAGGTTTTCGCATTAAATAACCCACACGGAGTGATATGCCATTTAACGAAATAACAACCTATTCCTTGTTAAAAGATGATTGAAAACATATTAATATCGAAAGTTATATCCGTTATATCCATATAAGCTACTGGGGAGCAATCAGTGGAATAAGGTTAGAATTATTATTCTTCGAGATATATTCCTTAAATTAAAAAGAAAATGGCAAATCTCCTTCATCTTTATTTAATTCAATTCGTTTTTATCTAAATTTTGTTATGCATAGGAAAGTTCAGTAAATGTCTCATTTGTTATTTATCTCAAACAAAGGAGCAAAATCCTCGACAAAACAATTACTTATAAAGATCATTAAAAAAAACAGATGAAAAACGAATAAGGAGGAAGTCCTTGTGATGTTGTGGCAAACCTTCTGGACTGTGACATCGTGGCGACCGAGTTCGAACTCCAGTCACCTTATTACATTCACTTTCGGATTTATACCCTTGGAAAAAGTATTAACCCCTTATCTCCCAACTATGGATTAAATAGTACGATGTTATCATTGGCAGCTCATCAATCGTAAGGAAATCTTACGTCTTCGATAAAATTAAAATAAAACGGGATTTCTTCGGAGCAGTGGCTATGTTAGTAATATTGTAGGGATGCACCACCCGGATGCTAACAAAATGCATGGATAAATAGCTAAATGGGAACTACATAAAAATGCTACGTACTTTTTTTAACAGACCTTGGAAGCAGCACCCGACAAAACTGCATCGGTACAGCCACTTACATCTCATCTTACAAAACATCCGAGTAAGACGAGACAAGGCATACTAGGTGCTGCTAGTGGAGTTAGGACGAGTTTATTAATGACGTGCCAGTTTTGGTTGACCAGTAAGGACTTATATACCTCAGATCGGCGTGGACACTGGATATTGCTTAGAAGACCTGCCAAAAGGACGAATAGTGTGTGTGTGTGAGAGAGAGAGAGAGAGAGTCAGGAAACTCCGTGCCATGAGTACGACTTGATGATGATGATGATGATGATATCTGTTCTTCTACCAGGAAGTCTTTGGCAGTAGATAACCTCGGAAACTTGATATACCTTTAAACAAAGAAATTAAAGCAAACCAAACTAAAGAAACGAATTACTGAATACAGTTGTCAGGGATCGATTTTAAAAAGCTGAATATAAAGATAACGTTAATGAAGAAAATCCACTATGTTAGCCAAAGTCAAAGAAGCTTGTAGTTTCAATTTTTGGGGGGTTTTATGGCATATCAATCTTTGAAAATTATTTAATGCCAAATCGATTTTTATACAAATAAACAGTTCTATGTCTAACAATTCAGTTTAACATACGCACAGTTTAATTGCCAAAAACATATCTATTTCAGGTTATTCAGTTTAGTCAAAAACTTAAACAATTCTGTTTAGTATAAGTATAGTTTTTGTTTACACAGTTAAATGTCAAAACAATTCTATTTCAAACAATTCAGTTTAGCGAAAATATAGTTCCAATGCCAAAAACAGTTCCATGTCAAACAATTCAGCTTAGCGTAAGTACGCAGTTTAGTTCTACTTGACCCTTAGATAGGTGTAACCACTCCAGGTCAGAGTGGACCTGGGAGCGATGGCAATGAATGAATACTCTGTATTCTATACCTCAGATTTGTGTGGACACTGGATATTGTTTAGAAGACCTGCCAAAAGGACGAATTGGACCCTATTCAGGTGCTACCACTCCAAACCAGAGTGGACCTGGGAGCGATAGTAATGAACGGGTACTCAGCATTCTCCAAAGCTCCAGCATTGCTGGAACCTCCTCATCAGATTGTTTAGTATCCAGGACACTCGTTGTTAGGGGTCTTGATCCCGCTGCAGAAAAGCAGTCGGTGTATTCACCAGCCCCAGCTGACTGATCAAGTCTGAGAAGTGTGCTGCTGAATGAAAATAAGTTTTTTTCATAAACTGAAAATTGCTGATATTATATGCGCATGCGCATGTACACATGCAGTCGAGCTCAGACACACGCATTCGCGCACAGGCACATGCACATGGATAAACAGCCAACTTTATATGCACACATGCAAACACAAATAAACAAGATAAATAAAACATGTGTATATAAGAGTTCATGTATCTATTTATCTCTGTCCAAATGATTATGAGTGCACAAACACACGCATATAAGTGTGTTCGCATTAATCAAAAACAGAAATAATTACATATCGAAATCTATCTATCTATCTATCCATCTATCTATCTCAATATGTTTTTAGCGATCTTTTTATCTCAGTATATTTCTATCAATTTATCACAATATGTATCTATCTATCTATCTATCTATTATATCTATCTATCTATCTATCTGTACATGTGTGTGTGTGTGTGTGTGTGCTTTCGTGTACACCTATCAATGTTTGTATCTATCAATCTATCTATCTAAAAATGAAAATCATTCTCGATAGTTTTTGAACACACACACACACACACAAACACACACACACACACACACTCATATGTGTGTATATATACAGACTGACAGATAGGCTGATAGACACAAAGACAGTTAAAGCGTGAGTGAGAAAAATTCGAGAGAGTATTACGATGATTACGAGAGTATTACGATGATAAAGCTGAATATATATATATATATATATATATATATATATATATATATATATATATATATATATATATATATATATATATATATATATGTGTGTGTGTGCGTAAACTATTCGTATATAGGTGAATGCATACATCTTGATTTTTACATGTTTGTTTGTTTGTTTAGTTTTGTTTTAGCATGCATGAATCATTGATAGAAATGAATGCTGTCCAATATGGCTTCTTCATCGTCCGGCCATTATTACGTTCAAATTAAAAGTCACCACCTATTTTTCAGGCTATTTATTCGTTTTCTTCAACGACGGTGCAGGAGCGTGTTCATATGCTGATCGAGCCACTATTAACTCCTCTACAAGTCAACATGCCATATAGACCGCCTCACAATAAAATTACGTTGATTTATTCATTCATTTATTTATTTATCTTTAATTTACATTTCATTGATTATTTATTTAGCGGTTATTTCTCTTTTTTAGGGGCCGAGAAATTAATATCGCGATTGATTATTGCCCAAAGGAGCAAAGACTGAATAATCAATATTTCTTCAATGCTGAACTGAAATGACACAAGCTCTTACTCAATAACCTCTAAAAACATATTCCTATCTATCTCTCTATCTATCTATCTATCTATCTATGTGAGTGTGTTCCTATCTATCTCAACATAATTGTGTTGATCTATCTTTATATGTTCGAATCTATCTATCTATCTATCTATCTATCTATCTATCTATCTATCTATCTATCTGTCTAACAAAGTGTGGGTGTTTATATCTATCTCAATATCTTTGTGTTTATCTCTCTCCCTCTTTCTCTCTTTCACTTTCTCTATCAATCTATTAATCTCAGTATGAATTTATCTATTACAGTACGGTTAACTGCCTCACTGGCATGATGGTTAGAGTGTTTGCCAATGGTCCGAGAGACCAGGGTTCTATCCCAGCTCGAGTCACACTAAAGACTCAAAAAATGGTACATGATGCCTCCTCGCTTAACACTAAGCATTATATAGTCCGGATCAAGGACAAGTGGAGCAATCCAGGGAAATGAATAGCGTCCCCCTCCACTGCGGTGTAGTAGCTATTGAAAAGCGAGCCTTTTCGTCACCCTCGACTACGTTCAAACAACTTATTAATATCTATCTATTCATATATATCAATATGTTTCAATCTATCTATCCGTATACATACATATATATATATATATATATATATATATATATATATATATATATATATATATATATGTGTGTGTGTGTGTGTGTGTGTGTTTCTATTAATCACAATATATTTATTTCCCTCACAATCACAGTTTAACTCTCTCTTTCTCTCTATCTATCTAAAACAGTATAAATCTATCTCTCTATTTATCTATTACAATAGTTTCGTATCTGTCTATTTATTCCAGAACCTTTCTATCTATCTAAAAAATTCCAAGCAATGAAGGAATAAATAAATACATAGAAGCACGTTTCGCTATGCTAGTAAAATTTCTCTTTGAATATAGTTCTGAAATAAAATAAACCTGACATACTTCGTTTCAATACGAATTTGAATTTTAATCACGATCTGATCGGAGGGAAAACGTAGGGACATTGACGTCATTGTATTAAGTTACAATGTTCTGTCGAAGAGGAGAAAAAATGCAAAGCAATTAATTTTGATTTGGGATGGAGAGACACGGTAGAGATTCATACCAGTAAGATAAGGTTTCTTTGTGCGTAAACGCTGTGTTATCACCATTCGTTAAAGATAACTTGATCTTGTTTTGAATGATAAAATTGATACTGGCAGAAACTGGTTGCTGAGAATGAATTAAAATGATTGTGACTCAAGTTGTATATTCAGAATGGATCTTTTAATTGACAATTGGTTTTGGGAATTGTGCAAGAGACAAATGTTTGGCTATGCTGAAAAATGGTAAATGCAAAAGCAAGAACCTGTCCTAGAAAACAAGAAAACAAATAAAACTCTCTGGGACTCTGAAAGTCAATCACATCACCAAATCCCCAACAGATAACCAAGTAAGTTATTAATTAAAAAATAACTTGACATCTAGTGGACTTTGCCGTTCCAGCGGACAACAGAGTAAGAATAAAAGAAATCAAAAATTATATATACCTGGATCTTACAAGAGAGCCAAAAAACTGAAACATGAAAGTGGCCGAGATACGAATTACTGTTTAAGTCTTTGGAATGGTCTCCAATGGTTTGGAAAAGAGCATTATTCAACTGAATGGAGGTGCCCGTGGTGTAATGGTTATCGTCGTAGGGGAATGGACTCGGCGACACGTGTTCAAATCCTGGATGAGACTGATTGCATTTCACATAGCACTAATACATTTGGGAAAGGTATGAATCCAATCATTCTCCCTCCAGCTATGGGTAAATAGTAGGACAGACTAGGTTCTTCAGTCTTGGTGAGGCAACTAGTCTAGGAGAAGGAAAACTCTGAATTCAAACCTGTTAAACTCCGCTTAAAATCATTGATTTTGTGTCATATCCTGCCCGAGCGGAGGGGTTGGGTAAATATGATTATTCAACTGAATATCAGAAGTACAGGGTGTGGAAGTAAAATATGGAATGATTTTAAAAATGTGTTTGTCTGATTAGCCCAATTTCTGAAAAAAAACCTGATAGATTTAAATCTTTATCAGTAGCTCTATTATTGAAGCACTTTTTAATTAAAATTCAGCCCAATATGAGTGAGCAAGAAAAATACGACAAAGAATCTATAATTGTATACGCCAAAACCAAAAACAATATCGAAATAATTGAAATTTCTTTATGGCCTCCATCAAGCCGAGACCTTAACTCCCTATATGAGTCATTTTACAAAACAAAACAAGTGCAACTTCCCATTTAAATATTGGTTCGGTTGAGACTGCTATTGAGGAGGAATAGAAGAAATTTCTGAAGAATTTATTTTGAAAGCAGGCAAATCGTTTCGAAGGCGTGTGAATACAATAATTTTTTTAAATGGCGGCTACATTTGGTAAATTTATTGTTTAGTGTCAATCTTATTTTATTTGCTTTTTAAACTTAGAATTAATCTTGTTTTATAATAGATCCATGTATTATTTTTCTAGAATATTCCTAATGTTGCTCCTTGAAGAATCGAAACTTTTCAGATCACACCACTATTGAAAATCAACTTGAATACTGAGAACAGTTTTTGAGATCTGAAGAGACTTGTTAGTCAATCATCAAAAAAATACCATTTAAAAGTTGCATGAAAATCTCGATATATATATATATATATATTGTCATCCACAGAAAGACTGTCTCGTTCTATCAGAACTCTTCAGTGTGGCTTGACACGTAGGACATTCGAAGCCGGGATCGAAACCCGCCTAACTTTACGTTAGACGTACTCTCAGACCGCACGGCCAACAAGCGTACGAGGTCAACGAACGGAATTTTTAAGGTATTATGTAGCAACGCATATATATATATATATATTTATATATATATATATATATATATATAATCTGTACGTGTGTTGGGGGTATGTATCTGACTTCCCACCAACTCGGAATACAGCTCAAGGCCATTTTATAGTGGGGATTCACGCACGAATCGAAACTCATGCGTGGCTGCACCAAAAATTCTTGACTTCGTCGGCATTCTGTTATTGGGGCGCTAGATAAAGCCTGGGAGACGGCCCCCCCTGAGACCAGGTATTCAAAATGCAACTACCACCCAGCAAAAATGCCAAATGGGCCTGCCCAGAGGCAAATGTGTGCGTGTATGTATATGTGGGTGTGTTTGATTTTTAATCTATGAGAAAGATTCAGGTTCGTGCATCTACTATTTATTTGTCTAGTCCAAAACCTAGGTTTTTGCACAATTCTCACTGGATCCTGTTTTCTACTAGGTCTTGGCTATAGTTGAATTTTGTCTATATTATTGCATATATTGCGTATTAAGTGGCTTACTCGGAAGTTTCTACACAATATTTTTTATTTAAGTGACAAACACACACATATTCTCTCTCTCTCTCTCTCTCTCTCTCTCATGCATATACACGCTCACACAAACACACACACACACAAGCACACATGCATCTGCATGCAAACGCTCACAAAAACCCTCACACACACAAATATATATATATATATATATATATATATATATATATATATATATATTGGGTGATTAAAAAGTAACTCCTTATTTTGATATTCTTCCAGTTCATTTCCTGTAGCAATTTTCCTTGAGGAATAATTTGTAAGAAACTTATAATAGAGAGTTAATTTTCAATCACCCTGTATATTTAATATATATTATATATTTTGTTTACATTATAACAAGCTAGATCTGCTGCTCACATTTAAAAACAAGATGACAACATCAAATATCGTGAAAAGATTATAAGCAAAAGATACTTTAAAAATTCCTTGGCTTGGAAAATAAAAATATCACCAACTTTTACTCTGGTAGACAATAATATTCCAGATATAACAACAGAAGAAATAGTATTTTCGTTCAAAAATATGAAATGTGAAAATTCGTCGGAATGAAGGACATGGTAACAGACCTTTTGGAAAATTCATAAGAAAAAGTTACTAAAATGTTACCTCCACTTTTTATTCAGTGTATACGAAAAATAAATGTAACACAAAACTAGAGTTTAAGAGTAGTGATTCTATTCAACAAGAAAGAAGCCACAAAAACCTTGACGTCTTTCAAGATTAGGGAAATGTGGACATTAGTCCCAGGTTCACTCAGACTCGAAGTTGTAGTACCAGTTAGGGACCGATCTATGGGTCAAATATAACTATTCAATTATTTACTGTAGATAAAACCATTTAACTGTGTGCAAACAAATGATTATTATTTAATAGAATTCTCAGCAGTAGATAGCAATGCTTGAAACCATTTAATTGTGTGCAAACTAATGATAAGTATCAAATAGAATTAATAGTGTTAAATAGCAATACTTGAAACCATTCAGCTGTCTGCAAACACATGAGTAATATTATCAGATATGGGCAAACAAATGACTAATACTGAATTAGATAAGAATGCTTGATAAATATGATAGCTATTATTAGTAGTAAAGTTGGTGACCATAGTCGAAGGTGACCCGTATGCTACCTTTCAATAGCAATTATGGCAAGGTGAAGGGAAGGGAGCTACTCATTTCTGTGGATTCATCCACTTTATCACTGATCCATACTTTATAATCACTTATGTTGAAAGTAATACCATTTAACTCTATGCAACCGAATGATTGTCATGATTAACTGGGCAAACGGAGGATTAGTTAGGAATACTTGATAAATACAGATACTAATGTTGAAAGCGATACTTGAAACCGTTTAACTGTGTGCAAACAAATGAAACATGAAGTTACCTATAAACTATTCAATTTTATATATATATATATATATATATATATATATATACATATATATATATATATATATAATGTCAAGAAAATCAATCGATATAATCTATTATACGTCTATTTCACTAGATACATAAAATAACTGGTTCATTAGATGGAAATTCGAAAATAAATGGATTTCTTTTAAACCGTTAACATCGGGGAATACATTTCATCTTAAGCAAGGTATTTAAGAAATTATAATTTAGATATACTCATAGAGAAAATTAAAAAAAGAACATTATATATATATATATATATATATATATATATATATATATATATATATATATATATATATATATCACGCTTTAAAGATTTTCCAATAGATTATGGATCTTGATTTTTTAAATTAATGCCCTGCCTATGAATTTAAACATTTCTTTATATATATATATATATATATATATATATATATATATATATATATATATATATATATATATATAAACGGCGTGCGTTGAACTCTCTATTTGGATTATTCATTTTAAGTCTATTCGCTGATTTAATATATATATATATATAATCTTTATAAGTATTTTTAAAACACCGGCGGCGTGAAAAAAAAAATAATGAAATTTATGAATAGAAAGAAATATTTTTCGAACCGATATCTATAAAAATAATTGTATATATAAAAAGAAAAGACTAAAATATCCGTACTGCTTGAAAATAATCAACCATTACGACAATGACTACCCCCCCACACACACAGAAAAAACACCGACAGAGTTACTTAAGCTAATACGTAGAAGAGCTCAATACACTAAGTAGTCCAAAACTAGAATACCTAAAACAGCCAAAAACTAACGACTCAGTTTCCACAAAACGGATCTTCAAGCTAATTCAGAATCATCCTGAAGATCCGTTTGGTGAAACTAGGGTTGGTAGTTTCCTCTTCTTTTAGGTATTATATATATATATATATATATATATATATATATATATATATATATATATATATATATATATATATAGATATAGATATAGATATATATATATAAACCGGATTTGACCTTCAATGACGAGTCTGGAATTTAAAGCAAATCACTCCGTCCCTAACCAAACATCTATCGACCTATTATACTGTTAACGAACATGTGTAAAGTATTTTCACAAGTATTTGAAAATATGAAAATAAACACTGAGGACAAAATAAAAATATAACTTTCAGAAGTAGTCATTCAACAATTGGCCACTTGTAAAACAATAAAGCAGCAAATTTGATTTACAATATCAATAGAAAAACTTTCTGAAACGTAAAAGTTACAGTAACGAAAATGGGACTATAATAATCCGACTATAATAACCCGACTACGGAAAGACAAAAATAATAAAAATCTCTCGAGGAGCAACGAGAAGAAAAACTCTAAATTAAAACCTGTCGAAAGCTGCTTATAAACTGACTTTGTGTCACTTCTTGCTCGAGCTGAGGAATTGGTATATATCGGATGAGTTAAAAAGAATTCTAAAAAAAAATAAAAAAAGAATTCTAAAAATGATAAAAGTAGATATAGAAATGTACACCATGTTTGACTATAATGCTGCGAAAACAATAAGAAAATTAGTCGGTGAAGTTCTGGAATAAGTCAAAGGATTAAGATCTAATATCTTATAAGTTAAACGAGTACTCAGAATTAATGAAAAATTTAGAGAAAAATTCTAAAAATGAAAAGGTGAAAGACGTATAACGATAAGTTTGCTTGTTGCTTGTTAGGGTTTTATGGCATATCAACCTTTGTAGGTTATTAAATGCCAAATCCATTTTTATACATAAAACAGTTCTATTTCAAACAATTCAGTTTAGCACAAGTACACAGTTTAATTCTCATAAACATTTCTTTTTCAAGCTATTCAGTTTACTTAAACAGTTCTCTACTTTCATCTGTTCAGACTGATGCATTGTTTTGGTACATTTGGCAGAACGATTTTTGTTGTTGTGCTGACCCCAAGAAAATTTGTGCAACAGAAAGTGTAGAGAGGATGTAAGAGAAAAATAAATCGCATAAAGATAAAAAGGAAAAATACTTCAAATACATGAATTAGGAAAATACCTTTTGAGAAAAACATCTCGAAAATCGATGATAAAATAGGAAAATCTTCATGGCTGGGGATCTTGAATTTAAAAAAAAACGTAAGACTTGGCTATGGTTTCTAAATACGTATTCATCCATAAATATAATTACACTCCGAACTATACATATATGCACGCACAAACACACACACACACACACACACACACACACACACACACACACACACACACACACACACACACAAATATATATTTATGATTCGGTATCTTCATATGCATGAATGCATATATATATATATTTCAACACGTACACTTCTCGCTCTCGCTTTCTATCTATCTATCAATATATATATATATATATATATATAGTTGAGGGTGACCTGAAGGTTCTTTTTTCAATAGCTACTACACTGTACGGTAGGGCACTTCACTTACCCGTGATTCGTTTTTTATAATGCTGTGTTAAGCAAGGGATTGTATATATATATATATATATATATATATATATACAAGAATATACTCTGTGTCTATGTGAGTGTATATTTGCATATATGCATGCACACCCATGTAAAAATACACCCGTACACGCATCTATTTTCAGGGTTCACACACACACACACACACACACACACACATACACACACACACACACACACACACACACACACATATATATATATATATATATATATATATATATAAGAATTTGAATGATAGATCCGACGGTGTATGAAAAATAAGATGAAAACAAAATACTTATCTAATGAATTTTATATATGTCAATGTTTCATTCAAACGGACCATCATCCAGGCAATACTTAATATAAATACTGACTGATTAAAAATGAAAAACAACGAAATATAAACGAATACTTGAATCTTGCCCCCAAACGGAAAAAATGTGGAATATGAACGTGCTGGTGATGCCAATTGTATTTTGTGCGCTTGCAACGGTCCTCAGAGGATTGAATAAAAAACACGTAAGGATTTAGAAATCAGACCACAACACTGTGCAAGAATACTCAGAAAAAGTCTTGGAGACCCGAGTAGACTAGTTACCATTCAGATCCCATTGAAAGACCACCAGTTAAAACTGATGTGAAAAACTTGCTATAGATAAAATAATAATTAAAGAAAACGAAACATTTACGAATACTTGGATCTTGCGAGAGAGCTGAAAGAACTGTAAAGGGTGACACTAACTTTATTTGGTACCCTTGGGATGTTCCCCAACAGGCAAACGATTAAGGTTATCCGAACCACTACATTGTTTTTTTTTTCTTTGTCTAATGACATAACCTTTGTGGGTCATTCAATGCCAAAACAGCCATGCAGAAAAACAGCAGTGATATAATTTAATTCATACATTGGGGTGGAGGCAAGGGATTTATACCTTTCTTGAGGTTATTAGTTCGAAAACAAACGTCAAACGTTAACTTCGAAGCTGCAATTCAGCAGTTTTTCTCCACAAGGACTCCCGCTCACAGCTTTGCTATCATCAGCTAGAATATTTACAAGGGTTCATTAGACCTGAGGAGACTTATTGTTGCTCAGAATTCTGTGAAAAAACCACCACTTGAAACTTGTGTGAAAAATTCCCAAGGATAAAAATGAAGATAATAATGAATAAAAACACAAGAAAATAACAAATAAAGCCTAAAAGAAGGAATTAATTATCAAATCACAGAATTACTATATATAATATTAATATATATATAACATATATATAATATTAATATATAACCACACATTAATATATATATATATATATATATAACCTCACATTGATATATAACCTCACAGTGTAAATTAGATCTCTCTTCCCAGAATGCCTCTCAAATAGAATAACACTTCACATCATGCCTCACACAACTGTACATAAATAGATACCCAACTAGTGGGAAACTATTGGTCTGATGATCACATAGGCGAGAAACTTAGAGTCACTAAACGCAGCTGACACTGTGTCTACGCTATCCTAAAGTCTCTCTCCCTCCCCCCTCTCTCTCTCAAACCCAAAAAATAACGAAATCATTATTCTCCCCCTCCCCAAGTAGTAGACCTACCCAAATTTTATTTAAATCCATTAATGACTAAACGGTAGAGGACAACGCCAGCGATGAAGAACTAACCATGTGCCACCAGAAGCCAAGAGTCAAAAACTGGTCAGTATATTGTCTTTAAGTCCTAGTAATTTAAAATGCCCAAAAATTTTACAAAATTGTATGCTGTTTTCTTTGTAAAATGCCGTTTGTACGGTGTGTTTTAGATGTAAAAACAATTTTATCGTAAATCCAAATTTAATGTGTGACCCTGGTCAAAGGTGCTAGCACGCTCGGTACATGGAATAGTCTTTTCTAAAAGCTTAGAATCTCCACAGACTCCCCCCCCATAGTAGTTTAGAAAAAACAAAAAACAGCCTAAGTAAAGAAAGTCCCAAATGCCAAAAAAAACTGTTAAGGCCAATATCAGAAGACAAGTGAAAATATGCAAAAAATCTCTAATAAATATACATTAGTCTTGGACTTTAACTAAGTTAAAACTTACTTGAAAAGAAAGGCCAATTTTTTTAAAAATTCTTTTTTTTACGTACATATGGGAAGCAGCATGATGGACGTAAAGGTATGAGAATAAACCCTCTGACGGTCAAACGCAATGCCTAACCTGGTCCTGGACGTATGAATCTCGCGGTTCAACGCTCAGGATCGTCAGTTCGATCGGGGAACTACTGCTGCTCATCTATAAGAGTGGCTTCTATAGATGAGAATAAAAACAGCCATCGAAAGATAACCATGACCCCCACTAAAACCACATCCATGAACCGCATCGCTCTTCGCGTGGGTAAAAAGGGGGCGCGTCCTGCTGAGTTTGGAACTCTGGCCTCTGTGTTCGAAAAATCAGCTACAGAGCTCAAACAACAAAAACTAGTAAAATGCAAACAAACAATACACATAGCGACATTTAACGTTAGAACCTTAGATAGAATAGGTCAAATACCCGAGCTGTCTGCATCGGCCGTAGAACCTAAGATAGACATAATATGCATACAAGAACACTGATACACGCACAACGAGGATATCAAATGTCACGATACTGGCAATGGATGGACACGAGCCACTATCATCATGGAAAAACTCTGTCAATGCCATGGTAAGAGGTGTTGGCATACTTATAGGTCCAAGAGCGTTAAAATCACTTAATAGGATTGAGAGAATACAACCTAGGATGACGGTAGCAACTTTTAATGGCAATCCCAGAACAACAATCATCTCAGCCCTACCAATGTTTGTGAAGAAACTGAACTCGTCGCCTTCTACGATGAGCTATCCTCTCTAGTACGTATAATTCCGAAACACAACTTGCTAGTCATTGGCGGATACATGAATGCTCAAATCTGGAAAAACGGAAACAACAAATACAGCCTACACAACACGTCAAATAGGAATGGACAACATTTAACAGATTTCATGATAGAAAATAGATTAACAAGCCTCAATACAAACTTTCAAAAGAGGGAGGGAAAATAATGGACCTACACATACGCGAACAATAATAAAGCACAGATAGACTACGTCTTTATAAACAAGAAATGGAAACAGAGCGCAATGAATTGCAAGGCATACTTCTCTTTCGAGGGCGTATCCTCCAATCACCGAATAGTCATGGCAAAAATACAACTAAGCCTACGAAAAAACTCCACACGAACAGCGACCACCAAACACTATGACTGGGCTCTTCTTAACAACAGAGATTTTAGAGATAAATATGTATTAGAATTGAGAAACATATTCTAGTCACTACAGGAGAAGACAGAAAAAGGTACCCCAAATGACGAATATGAGAATTTCGTCAACGCACACCTCGAGGCAGCAGTGAACTGTATTCCAACAAAACCTATAATAAATATAGAGTCCCATTGGAAACGTTAGCGGTTAGAGAAAAACGTGCACACGTGAAAAATGCCTCAAAATGTTGTAGGAAAAACCCAACAAACACAAATGCCCCAAAACTAAAAAAGGCACAAAATGAATTAGCAAGCATATATCTAAAAGAACAGACAGAATACATACAAAATCAGATAGATAAGATTTGAGACTCAGTGGAAGATAGGCAATCTAGGATAGCCAGGCAAATGATAAATGAAGTGAGTAGAAGGAAGAGCACAACCAAAGCTAAATTGAAAGCTTCAAACCAACAAGAAAGAATAAAACTCTGGAAACAGCATTTCGAAAATCTACTTGGAAACCCACCGAAAGTTACACATGAACCAATCACCAGAATTATTAGTAAGCAATTGGACATTAAACTAGGACCGTTCACTCAAGAAGAACTCGGCTCAGTTCTCAGAAAAATTAAAAATAGGAAAGCCGCAGGGCTTTACGAGACTCCCCCAGAAGTATGGAAGACCAAACAATTCGAAAACATACTGCTCCGACACTGCAACGCAGTCTACAAACAAAATCCGATAGACAGATGGATGAAGGGATGCATCCTCCCTTTCCCTAAAAAGGGTGACATCGGATTAGCCAAGAACTACCGAGGTATAACACTTACATCCATAGCAGCCAAAATTTATAATGCCCTGCTACGAAACAGCATAGAACCCGAAATTGGCAACATTCTTAGGAAAAACCAAAGTGGTTTCCGAAGAAATAGATCCATGACTTCACAAATATTGACCATCCGTAGAATCCTTGAAAGTGTACGGGCAAAAAACCGACAAGCGACATTAATATCTGTCGACTTTACCAAGGCGTTCGATTCCATTCACAGAGGAAAGTTGGAACAAATCCTACTAGAATACGGCCTACCAAAAGAGACCGTCGCAGCAATAACGATTCTCTATAGAAACACCAGACTGATTGATAAAATCAAAGAAAACGGCTTCGAGCGGACAAAGAAAAGAAGCAGAAGGTACCCCGCAAAAACAATTACCGATACCGAATACGCCGATGACATAGCGATTCTGGCAAATACACCTAACCAAGCCGAAACACTACTGCATAGTTTGGAACAAGCCGCCGCAGGCATTGGCCTCCGGGTCAATGCACACAAAACTGAATACATGTGCTGTAATCAAACAGGCGAAATTTCCACACAAGACGGAACCTCTCTGAAACTGGTAGACAAGTTCACCTACCTAGGAAGCAGTGTCTCATCAACCGAATAAGACATCGACACGCGGCTAACGAAGGCATAGACAGCTATCGATAAGCTATCGATTATATGGAAGTCAGACCTGACCGATAAAATGAAACGCAGTTTCTTCCAAGCAGCGGTCGTATCGATACTGCTATATAGATGCACTATTTAGACGCTAACAAAACCGCTGGAGAAAAAGCTAGACGGCAATTACACAAGAATGCTGCGAGCAATATTGAACAAGTCTTGGAGGCAACACCCCACAAAGCACCAACTATACGGCCACCTACCTCCCATCACGAAAACTATTTAAGTTAGAAGAACCAGACATGCAGGACACTGCTGGAGAAGCAGGGACGAGCTCATAAGGGATGTACTCCTATGGAGCCCACATATGGCCGAGCAAAAGCAAGACGGCCAGCTCGAACATACATACAGTAGCTCAGTGAGGATACCGGATGTTGCCCGGAAGACCTACCAGAGGCGATGAACGATAGGAGAAGTGGCGAGAGAGGGTTAGGGATATCCGTACTGGCGACACCACATGATGATGACGATGATATGTATATATGTATATTAGGAAAAATGCAGTGAAAACAGAACACAAACATAAGCGGTGAATGCAAAATAATTAGATTTTTCCTCCGTCAGTAATAAAAGCAAATGGATGAAAGATCGATTTCAAGTGAATAATAACCTATAAAGGAACGTCGTTAACCTACAATGGAACAGATATTGTGTTTGGACGCTGTCGACTTAAAAAGAAATGGTGGCTGTCGGCAGGCTTCAAATAGCGGGAGCGAATAACATAATAAGAAAACTAATGAAGAAGAAGAAGAAGAAGAAGAAGAAGAAGAAGAAGAAGAAGAAGAAGAAGAAGAAGAAGAAAATTATAGAATGAGGAAATAAGACAAGAATACGGTCTACAGCAATTATTTACTTTGGGAAAGAGAAGAGAACGGAGTAGACAAATGTTAAGAAGAGAAGAACAACAGTAACAATGACCGTTGAAAGAAAATATTTAGAAGAAGAAGAAGAAGAAGAAGAAGAAGAAGAAGAAGAAGAGAATTATTAAATGAACACCTAAAAGAAGAAAAAGGACGTCAGGAACTATTTATCAGAGAAAAAGAGGTTGAAAAAGAAGACAAACGAATGGTGATAATGATGAAGAGGAGAAGAATTTGAGTATTAGAAACAATCAAAGAAGAAGAAGAAGAAGAAGAAGAAGAAGGAGAAACGTGACCTAATACGAAGACAATTATAAAATGAATAGAAGAAAGACTCAACTATTTAATAAAGATGAAAGAGGTTAAAAAAGACGTGATTGAAGAAGAAGAAGAAGAAGAAGAAGAAGAAGAAGAAGAAGAAGAAGAAGAAGAAGAAGAAGGCAAGAAATCCATTTAGAACAGAGAAAAGAAAGATATTGACTGAATTTCAGAAAACGACGCGAAAACATGAGGCCCAACTTTTATGGAATTGGAACCTAAAAATCTTCCCCAAGGTCTTAATACCAAGACATACACGAGGAATCGTCCCATTTTCGTTTCTTTAACGAACAAAAGATTACACAATGCTAATCAAATTCTATAGTTTTATTTTCTAGGGTAAAAGTCATAATCTGTGATTATTAAACATCTTGTTATATTTAGACATAGATAAATGTCTGCAGACGAAAACCACCACCAAAAAAAACAAAAAAAAACAACAAAAAAAAACCCGACATCATAGAGTTATTTCTATCAGCGTAAGACATTTAAAAGACTATAACCAAATAGATATGAATGCTATTTAAAATACTTCTTTTCTTATTAAGTAGAAACTTTGCGTGGAAGTGCTACTGCAGATTATAATTTGGTGTTCCAAAATTTTCAGAATGAAAATAACCACAAAATTCTCATTTGTACAGAAAGCAAAGAAAATTGATATCCGTTGGTATATATATATATATATATATATATATATATATATATATATATGGAAAATCACCTACTTTCCATATTAAAAAAGGGTTAATTTTTGTGCAAAAGCAGGCTCAAAAAGCGCTTAATATGTATCAATATATTTGCATTTATTGACCAATCGGCGATTCTGCACTTTTCTTAAAGTAACTTTGAGATTTAACGGACTACTACTGCGCAAATTTCGAAGGATCAAAACCCAAGATAATTTAAGAAACCCTTTTCCTCCTAGGTTGTTTAAGATATAATTTCTAACCAATTACAATCTCCGATCTACTAATTATCAAAAACACAAGTGTTCTATGTGTCCATATGTGTGTACGTACTCATAATATCTATGAAAGAAAGAAAGAAAGATAGAAAGAAAAAAAAGAAAGAAAGAAAGACGGAAGGTAAGATCTCGGACTTTTTTGTTTTAATCTTAAAGAAAGAAAGAATCGCATGATTTGTAGCTGGCTACATCGAAAGAGAAAAGTAAAGAAAGCAGACCAGGTGTCAGATCTGTAGTCGTAACAGCAGACTGACTTGAGAAAGAAAGAAAGAAAGAAAGAAAGAAAGTATCATTTTAGTTTGCTACATCGAAAAGTAAAAGAAAAGAAAGTAGACTAGTCTGCTGTCGTAAAAGCGTGATGACTAGAGAACTAAAAAAGAAAGAAAGAAAGAAAGAAAGAATGAATGGAAGGTGAGATGACTGGTGTTTTTGTTGGTGTTTTTTGAAATCTTAAAGAATGAAAGAAAAATATGAAAGTAAAAAAGAAAGAAAGATCGAAGAAATTAGCCGCGGAATGATTTTAAAAATTAAGAAAACTATTATTTCAATGCTGTTTAAACAGTCATGTGTCTGAGGAGAAAAAATATTTTCCAAATTGAAAAATGTCCTGCTTAAAAAGAGATTTAATCTTTTTTAGTTTAGAAAATGCTGAATTCATTTTTTTTTTAATATGGAAAGAAGTTTCTTTGGGGTATTTTTGAGCCATGTTTTTTTTTGGGGGGGTGCGCGTTTCATGTGGATTTTTGCTCATCATACTATGAGAATACTTATTAATGGAATCATCAGTTTATATTGAAAAAAAAAGATTTGCAATTCTTCTGTTTTTCTTTAATTCATTTATTTTGATATAGAGATATTTTATATAAGATTCAACTGTCATTATTGACGGGCGTATTCTAGAAATATATAAATCATCAACTCTTTATCTATTTTGAGCCTACCCCAATCTTATAAAGAGAGGAAATAGATAAATCTTCATTGAATTAAAAGGTTCATTTTGTAATTCTGCTTAAAACTTTCGATTTTATTTCTTTTGAGTAATATTCAAACATTCTGTTCCTTTAAGTATTCATTTAAGTACAACACCGGTTGATTATACTGCTCTGAACGAAAATATCGTTTATTTAGACATGTTCGTACTAACATTGCAATGTTTCCCTTGCAGGTAATGTTTTAGCTTCATCCGCTTGCATATTAGCGCATAAATATACTTTCTCTCTTCCATAGAGACATACTTACACGAAAATCTTTTACCCACACAAAATACATATCAATTAGATTTAGGCAATGCGAACTATTATTGCGAATGCATGAAATTTTCTTTATTGTAATGTAAATATGGGACAATATTAAGCTCTAATATCTTTTCTTACAAGAAAAGTCTATGTATTTTTGTTTTTCAACAATTTCCACTCAATTTAAAGGAATAAAATTTATTAAATTTGGAGATCAGTGTCTTATTCAATCAATTCCATATTCACCCCCAACACACACACACACACACACATACACACACACATATATACATATTGTTGAATATATCTACTTACATTTGTTTTGTTATAAATGATTGGATTATTTACACAAGGATTAACACTTAATCTCTCTCACTTCTTATTCTCATTTTCTTTCTTTCAATAATTTTCTATATTTCAGTTTTCACCCTTTTCCTGTTTTCTCTCTCATTCGATTTCTCTTTCCTTCCAATGTATTCTCTCTTTACAAGTTGCGTTAATCTGTCTACTCGAAAAATGACAACTGTTATTATGATGGAATTTTTCATGACAGTAGGAATGGTTTGGTTTCTGTGATTAATGGTATGTCAACCTTCGTGGATCATTTAATGCGAAAGCCATCCTGGTAGAAGAACAGCAGTGAGAGATAAAAGGGTTCATACCTTTCTCAAGTGTATTACTCGAACGAAAGCGAATGGAATAGCGCGACTAAAGTTCCAACTTACTTCCTGTTGTATTGTTGTAAGGAAGAGATTCACAGTGAAATAAAGAGTTAATTATTTATTAACTGAAGTGGTACAGTTCAGCAAATGTTATAAGTCTCGCGCTGTGGGTGTTGTGTCCGAAGTTGGTCTTACTACTGACCCAGATCTTGCAGAACCTATGTGCTTTTATACGTCGTCTTTTATATCTCTTACTACTGACCCAGATCTTGCAGAACCTCTGTGTTTTTACACGTCGTCTTTTATACGTCTGCGATACCACGTTGTACGAGCCACTATACAACACTTTCTATGATGTCGCAGTCTAGTATTTTACCTACTAAGTCACTAGGACCCCCCCCATTTCTGTAGGAAAACTAGGTTGTGAGATCAATACATATAAAGTTACATGATCATTTTTATATGTAGATGTAAGCCATAAGATATATCATGATTAGATTTCGGACACATTTAGAAATTTATTCTTCGGTACACATAAACGCAAAAAAAAGCATTCTACGTTTCTGATAAAATATTTTCAGATAATTAAACTAAAGCCATATAATTGACACTGGAAACTGAAGCTTGAAAAGTTCAGAATACGCTTGAATTAATGCTTGATAGTATGGAAAACAACAGTTGCCCATGCAGCAAGTCTCTCCTTCCTATACCATCAATATTGTCTAAAGGGATGGAATGAGTACCAAAGATATAATATTTGTAAATACATGCATACATTTAACAATGTACCCATGATAAGTAAAAAAAAAAATAGTTGTACACCCAACAAGGCCTTAATTAGATGATGACTCTGAGTCAATTATACCTTCCACTTAGTCTATGTGCCACACCAGTATTTTAAAATACCATCAGACTTTGGTTTTCTGTTACATAGCGGTAATGTCATATGCAAATGCAGCCTTTTCGTCTGAACCTTTGTTGTATTCGCAATTTTAAAACAACGAGTCAATTCACTAAACAAGAAATGGAATTTCCTTGAAGTTCATGTGCGAAGTCACGGTAAAAAATCTATGATGAATCTTCAATGCAATTAAGTTATATTGAATTATATGATGAGATGACACTGTCAAATTCAGTAGGAAGAAAAATAGATAAATTGATTAATTAAAAACCAATATTATTTTGAAAAATAAATAAGTCGATAGATGAAATAAATCTGACAATGTCAAGTTCCTAGGAAAAAATATAATTGCTCTAACTTAAGAAATACGTATGTATAAGGTTGAAATAAATACTTTTTGTCAAGATATTTTATTTAGGTAATTCTATCTCCTCATTTTTTATTCATGTGATATTTTCAGTAATTGCCAGTAATTCTAGGACACAATTCTCGCAAACTATTTATCATACTATAAAATAACGATTCCAGTTTTAAGTAAATGGATTTTTAGGTGAATCTTTTGCAGTCTTGAAATTGTTTTAAAGTTCCAATCAAAGAAGAAATGTTTTGCAGCAACTGTAGGGGTGTTTTGAAGAAGCAATATCAGCAATCGACTTCCTTCCCTAGAAAAAATTTTCTGAGATGACATTTACGTAGAGAAGTTAAAGGTTTTTCTTGGATTTGCTACTATTTTCTTTGCTTTTTTTTCTCATAGTGATTGGTTTGTTTTCCATTTTTTTTGGCATATCAACCCTCATAGGTAATCTAATGCCAAAGCCATCCTCGCAAAAGAGTAATTTGGTGCTATTCAACCCATTTCTTAGGAAATAAGGGGCTTCACATTCTTCCCAGAGATGATAGTCTGAAAAAAAGTTATAGTGCGACTGGATAAGTTTTGTTTGGTTTAATGGCATATCAACCATTGTTGCTTATTTAATGTTAGATCCTGTTTTTAAAAATACATTAAATATATGATTTGTAAACACAGTTTGTACATACACACAGTTACATTATCAAACAGTTCTATTTCAAACAATTCAATTTAGCATAAGTCATCGAAGTTAAATGGTTCCAAATATTGCAATGAGCAACAAACAATTCAATTGAACATCAGTCATTTGTTTTACACACTGTCAAATTGTTCTATTTCAAACAATTCAATTTTGCATAAGTCATTTGTTTGCACTCATAAATAGGACACTCTATCAGGTGCCAACACTCCGGGTCAGAGTGAATCTAGTAGCAATGTAAGTGAAGGGATAGTCCGCAGAGATGCAATCACAGTAATCTATAACCTCAGCCAACTGGACTGTGTGACTGGAGTTCAAACTTATAACGAAATTACGGTCCAGCACATTAGCCATTATACCAAAGTGATTCACCTTGAGGAATTTGTGTGGAGCAAGAAAAGAACAGTTGATTAATAATGAACAGTTAATTCAATGATGGCAATTTGAAACATATGATGAGATGACAACGTCACCTTCATTTGAAAGTCGTGAAAATGTTTTTCACACGCATAAACACACACATATTTTTTATGCTGGTATTGTATTTAAACCTGGCAGTATCTACAAAAAGACTGGTTAATGAGCAGTGTAATACAGAAATTAAATACACTCATGAGATCTAATCGTTTTACGGTTTCACAATTCTGCATTTTAATTATTTTGGGTTGGTTTCTTTCTTTAATGGCATATCAATCTTCATGGGTTATTTAATGCCAAAGCCATTCTTACTATGGTGTCTTTGTTTGATGGCATATCAACGTCCGTGGGTTATTTAATGTCAAAACCATCCTATTAGAACAATAATACTGTTAGTATTTGGTTTGTTTTCTTTGTTTAATGGCATATCAACGTTCGTCGGGTACTTAATGCTAAGGGTATATTCGTCGAAGAACAGAAGTAGTACTATTTAACCCATAATTTGGTGAATAGGAGGGTTCATACATTTTCCAAGGGTATTTGTCCAAAAGTGAACGTAATAGCACGACTGGAGTTCGAACTCGCTTATTACTTACATGTGTTATTTGAAGCTAATACAAGGAAAATATGGAATATAAAATGGAATTGTCTTCACATTCCAGAAAAATACAAATAGTCTCTAAGAAATAGACTTAAGAAACATATCTTCGAGAAAACTTTTAATAAGGAAATAAAGAATTTCTTAAATTTCTAAAACCTGTGACACACACACACACACACGCATATATATATATATATATATATATATATATATATATATATATATATATATATATAATCGTGCCATAACTAGCATAATAAAAACTCAGATATCTTATTAAGTAAATCCTCTTCCTTTTTATATTCATCACATATACTTTACCACTCGTGAGGAATACTTGTAATAGCCCCGAAAGTGTCAAGCTTTTAGTAGGAATATGTATTTATCCAACCCCTCTGCTACGAGTTAATAAAAGGTCAATTTTTAAAGCGGAGTTTAAGGTTTGAGTTCAGAATTTTTCTTTTACAAAACGGCTTTCTATACCAAGGTCAAAGAGCCCAGCTTGGCCTACGATTTTTTCCATAGCTAGAGGAAGAATAGTTGTATTCATACTCTTCCCAAAAGCAGTTGCGCTATGCTTAATGCAAATAGTTGACTCCATTTCCTGTGATGATAACCGTTATACCCTTGGCATTGCTTTTTAGTAACAATATGTTGCTTTAATTTGAAGTTAAAGCATATATATATATATATATATATATATACGAAAAGGTCAGAATTATTTATGAAGTCGGGGCAGCTGATATTTGAGCTCCCATTAAAAGGAAGTAAAATATCAAACTTTAAGACTTGAAGTTGTATTTAAAATGTATGTAAGTAGCATTTAAAATGTATGTAAGTTGTATTTAAAATGTTTGTAAGTAGCCGTCAAATTGTGAAGATATACAAGTGATTCTCTTTCGTTCGGCAGTATTTGTGATAGCTATCTCTGAATTTCTCAATCAATCGACGTACTGAGAAAAAAATGACTGATATTGCAAACTGGTAAAAAATAGTAATATACCGATAAGAGTGAGGTAATAAATTTTCTCCGGGAAAAGTAATGTGAAAGAGATTATTTTAAACCACTGCATTTTTTCTCTTTTGGATAATACCTCTGTATGTCTGTCTGTCTGTCTTTCTGTCTTAATATGATCTTCGTCGCTTTCCGCATCAAGAAATGACTTATATTGACATCTTGAAGCCAATCTTTTTTTCTCTTGACTGCCATTACACGTACATTTTGCATTCTTTGAGATGATCGTCTTTCCAAGCTTGACTTCAGCCTTTTCTTTCGCCTCATTCTGTCACCTTAATCGCCCTTTTTCAAGCCCTACTTACTGTTTTTGCATCATATTTCTTGCTGTTTTGCAGCAGTTTTTCTTCGGGACAAATTATACGAGGCATTAAATTGCTGTTGTGTTAAGTGTTGTCCTCCTCCTGCCGTAGCTGTTTTGTTTGTATTTCTCTATTACAACAGATTTAAAGACATGTGGTTTAAAAGCGGAAAGGTCAAACGCTAGCCAACTCTAACAGATAAACATAAGATATCAAGACTGCAGTGGGCCACAGAGAAGAAAGCATGCAGTGTGGAACGTTGGATGAAAGTAAAAATTAGTGATGAATCATGAATCTGAATTGGCTAAGTTGATCAAACTGTAACTTTTATCTGGTGTCGTGCCAACAAAATATATAAAGATGATTGCCTGGTGAAAACAAAATCCCCTCCTTGTCTTTAATTATACGAGGTTGTATGACAAGTAACGGACCAGAGGAAATAGCAATCATTACTACAACAGTTAATGACGAAGTAGTCTATTTTCTAATTTCATCAATAAAAAATTAGTTTGATGATAAAGAGATTGTTTACTGGATGACCATGTATTTTCTCACGGAACGAAGGGATTCAAAGCTTTTCTTCAAGAAAGATAAATTCATTCAATAAAATGGCCAACAAATATTTCGTATCTTAATCTGATCGAAAAATTATGTTGGAAATACAAAATAAAGAAAATGATAAAAACTGGTCCATGACAAGACTCTAAATTCAATGCTGATTTGTCAAATGCTATTCAAGAAAACTGGAGGCAGCTTGATGAAAAATATTGTTTTTCCTTAGTTAAGTCCATACCTCGAAGAAATGAGGCTTTTATAAAAGCTAGTTGAGTGGCAATAAAATAATTATGAAAACTTTTTGTTTTTGATTCCAAAATTTTTTTCTTCAAAATATACTAATTCCATGATTTGTTCCACAAACTTAAGATGAAAAAAATCTAGATTATTGATTAGAATAAATTATCTAAATTTTTGAGTACGTTCCATGAAGCCAGAATGTTTGATTACCCAATAAAATAGCGAAAACCCTGGGGAAAGATAATAAGCCTCTTATCCCCAAGCTATGGGTTAAACGGTACCCCTGCTGTCATTTTACAAGGATAGCTTCGGCATTAGATAACCCACAAAGGTTGGTATGACATAAAAGAAAAAAAAAAACCAAAGTAGATAAAAAAATGTTCTGTCTCAGATTTTGTACCGTTGCGCCACCAAATGGACGGTTGTGATATTACACGGCCCAAATTGAAGTTTCGCCACCTTGTTTAAATGAAAGTTTGAGCTGGTATGGTCTCAAAAGACAATTGTACTACTACTGCTCACAGACATTTGTACCAATACTCGGTGAACGGTTTTATGCGTGTAGCGCTACGTCTAAAGTGTCTAACGAACGCTCTTGTAACTTCACCGTAAGAAAAAGTGAGGAACACACAAAAACCCCGTCTTGGTTTACTAATACAAAAGATTATTCGCCACTACAAGTAGTTGTCGAGAAGAGAGAAACAGAGTATAAACTTAATCGACCGCGTTAGTTAGACAAAAAAAAATGTCACGAAGAGAGAGAGGTCAGACACAGGCCTTGAATTATCTTTCACGTTTCTATTGTAGATATAACCGTTAATGTTCACTGGTTTCCTTTTCACAGCTTCGTGTCTGGTGTGAGACCTCTTTTCGGGGATCACCCCAAAATGGGACCGCAACTTTCGGCTGTCTTCACATTGTCGTATCTGTTCTTAAACACCTATCTTTACGTCGTTGCGTCCGGCCGCCATCTAACTCTCTTCCTGTTTTCTCTCCTACATCCATTGCTATTTGGTGTTTTCATTTTAGTTCCCTTCAGGTAATCAGAACTCGTTGTCGATCCAATGCTGATACAGTTTTATTTTTAACCCAGGCGTCCTGAATTATAATAGAATTTGAGGTTAGTCTATTTTTGATTGATTAAAAATAAAGGAAAAACATTTACCTAGGGGTGAGTCTATATTTTTTGCTTGGAGTAGTTTTCGAAAAATCTGAATTACGTCTTGTTGTTGGGTGTTCTGACTTCAGCTTGTAGCCTGATCTGACTTTTCCTCACCAATCAACGTCTTCTTTCATTCAAACCTTCGATGCTCAATATTTTGGAAGATTTTATAATGCATCATTATTATATAAAAAAAGCATTATTACAATAAAATCTCATAATAATGTAAACTGAAACTAATTTGTTTAAAATTCCGTTACAAAAACTAAAAAGGCAAACCCTAAAATTTTCCATCACTCCCTGTAGGGATTTTATCAGTGAACACACAGGCACAGAAAGCCTTGCTTTCACTCAAGAATGATATGTCTGTGTGATTTGCTCCTTTATTTTTCTGGGGTTTTTTTGTTTGTTCTTTTTTTGTCAACAGCGTGACAGTTACTGATGAACACATAAACAAACTTATTGACAATATATTTTACACACACACACACACATATATATATATATATAGAGAGAGAGAGAGAGAGAGAGAGAAAGAGAATTCAGAGTTACTATATATAAGCAAACATATAAATATATATATATCAGAATATAAATGTGTGTGGGTGGGTGTAGAGTGGTGTCCCGGCTGACAAAGTTACAAACCGAGTTCGAATTTTAGCCGAGACTGCTTGTTTCATGAAACAAAAAATAAGGAAGATTTAAATGTATCTCTTCCTGTGAGATACGTAAAAGGGAATGGATAAGTGAGCACTTCGACAAACCTCTTCCTCATAACTACCATAGCATCCAGGTAGAATTAAATGTGAAAAGATGTTGTACTTAATATCGAACAGGATGCGACACAAGGTCAATTTGTAAGCGGGGTAGAGCTTGTTTGAATTAAGAGGTTTGCTTCTCCAATACTGGCTGCCTAACGCTGTCTAGCCTACTATTTGAACATACATGGTGACGTAAAAGAACAGATGGATTCATGCCTTTCCCAAAGGCGTCATCACTAACGTGAAACGCGAACAGCTACGTCAAGGACGAACTCGTGGCTCCTTATCCACTTCCAAAGATTATAAACATTCGGCCACGTGCCTCCATCAATGTCAAAAACGTTTCTGTGTAAATGTGTACGAGTGTGTGGTGTGTGTATGTGCTCATGCAAGAAAGAGAGAGAAAGAGAGAGAGAGGGAATGGGGGAACGAGAGAAAGAGAGAGAGAGAGTTCGATTGCGTTTGTGTGTGTGTGTGTGTGTGTGTGCATAAGCTGATGTATATACGCCAAAAGTCTACGTGTGAGTTGGAGATGCAGAGTTTCACATTGAAAATTGGCGTAACACAATCTACTCATTCTCCATTTCTCCCTCTACTACGCTGGACTATGAAAGTACAAATAAAAATTTGAATTTAACGGCATGTCGGCCCGTCTTGGGTTATTTCAAGCTGAAACGTTACGGAATGGCATTCATTGTACATTTATATTTAAATCTTTCTGTAGTTGTTGCTTAAGAGTTTTCTCTTAAGAATTTTGAAAGAGATCTATTTTAACCATATATGGAACTATTACAGGTACTACCACCCCGGGTCATAGTGAATCTGGTTGCGTGGAGCACCATCATCAGATGCAGTTTAATGTCATACCTAGGACAACCGTTTTTGAAGTAAGGTCTTATTCTTCTGCAGGGGATACGGTCTGAATATTCTAGGCCCCACCGACCCAAAGACAAGAATGGTAATGAAGGAAGATCAAGACGTGAGAACAAGAGTAACCAATTATACAGATTATTTCTGTTTTTGTCCATCAGAGAAACTCAGACAGAAAATATGAAGACTAAATCAGCCTGAAGATAATCAATATTTGATTAATGAAAAAATATCTGAACATAGTAATATTCATAACTCGTTTAAAACTTGGCGTCAGCGGCCCTTGAACTCAATATTGAATCACATTCTATTTATATATTTTCTATCATGATTAATTACAAATAAACAAATGAGGTGCAGTACGCTATGATTAGGATTTAATAATAAACTTCCCCGAGAAAACATAATGACCAGGGTGAGAACAAACGCAGACACCATTTTATTGTTGTCATTATTTTTATCATTAGTATTAAAAATAATTTTCTCTCTTTCCCAGTTTTTTAAACCAGTTTTAACTGCTGGTTTATCACTGGAATCTAAGTGACCACACGTCTCCTGATGTCTCCAAGACCTTCCTTAGCATACTAAGTGATTTTAATTATGCTGTGGTTTGGATGGTCTCGATTTTTCCTCTGATCTCCAGTTTCTCCACTCTATATTCCAGGTCATTGGGGACTGTTCCTCGGGCTCTAACTGCAATTGGTATCACAGTCACCTTCACGCTCCACAGCCTTTTTATAGCTCTATGACATGAACCAAATATTCGTCTATTATTATTGATGGTGATAGTGTTCGCCTATGGCCCGGGAGACCGGGGTTCAATCCCAGGTCGAGTCATACCAAAGACTCAAAAAATGGTACTTGATGCCTCCTTGCTTCATACTCAGCATTATAAGGTATGGATCAAGAGTAAGGCGGAGCAATCAAGGTAAAGGAATAGCGTCCTCCCCTACATCTTGATGTAGTAGCTATGAAAAATAAGGCCTTCAGGTTACTCTCGACAACGGTCGCCAACTCTGCTACTTACTTTACTTATTCCTTGAGAGTTTTTTACATCAGCGTTAGCTGATGGTCTTTCACTGAAGTTTGAGTGACAGCAAGTCTCCTTAAATCTCCAGGACTCTTCTCAGTATTCTGGCCGATTTCAATAATGCATTAGTTTGGATTGTCTCCACTCGTCCTCTTATTTCCAAGTGCTCCAGTCCCTTTAATGATCCTTCGGTGACTGTACCAAGAGCACTAAATACAATTGGTATAAACGTCACTTTCATGTTCTACAATTTATTATTATAATTATAATTATTATTTTACTCCTTGCGAGATTTTCATATAATTTGTTAGTTTGTTTGTTTGGGTTTTTATGGTATATCAACCTTTGTATGTTATTCAATACCAAACCCACTTTTTATACAAATAAACAATTCCATTTCAAACAATTCAGTTTGCCAAGTCGGCTGGGGCTGTAGAATACACCGACTGTTTCTCTGCAGATGGTTAAGACTACCCCCACAATGAGTGTCCTGATATGACACTAAACAGTCTGATGGTGAGGTTCTAGTGATGCTGGGGCTTTGGGGAATGCAGAGGACCTCTTCATTGCCATTGTTCCCAGCTCCACTTTGGACCGGAATGATAAAATCTGATGGGACCCTACCTATGGGTTAATAGAACTAACTGCATACTTATGGTCAACTGAATTGTTTGAATTAGATCTGTTTGCCTAAACTGAATAGCTTGAAATTGAAATGTTTTGACAACTAAACCGTACTTACATTTAAACTGCGTACTTATGTTAAACTGAATTGTTTGAAATGGAAGTGTTTTTGTCATTGAAACTGTACTTACGCTAAACTGAATTATTATATATAGAACTGTTTCGACATTTAACTGTGTGCAAATAAAATTAGCTGAATCAGAATTGTTTGAATAAACTGAATAGTTTGAAAGAGAGATGTTTTTGACACTTAAACTGTGTATTCATACTAAACTGAATTGTTTGAAATAGAACTGACTAATTGCATAAAAATGGATTTAGCGTTAAATAACCTACAAACGTTGATATGCCATAGAATCTAACCAACCAACCAACAATTCAGTTTAGCATAAGTACACAGTTTAATTGCCAAAACCATTTCATTTTCAAGCTATTCCGTTTAGTCAAACAGTTGTATTTCAAAAAATTATGTTTAGTATAAGTGTAGTTTTTGTTTACACACAGTTAAATGTCAAAACAGTCCTATTTCAAACAATTCAGTTTAGCATGAGTACAGTTTAAATGAAATACGCAGTTTCAATGTGAAAGCCGTTCTATTTCAAGCAATTAAGTTTAGCATAAGTACACGGTTTAGTTCTATTTGACCCATAGATAGGACCCTATCAGGTGCTACAACCCCGGGCCAGAGTGGACCTAATAGTGATGGCAATGAAGGGGTACACCGCATTCTTCAAAGCTCCAGCATTACGGAAACCATACCATCAGATTGTTTAGTGTCATTTCAGGACACTCGTTAGGGGGGGGTCCTTATCCCTATGCAGAAAATTCCACAGCCCCAGCCGACAGGGTAAATTAGCGTTAGCTGGTATGCTTTCACTAGCCTGGGTGGCAGGATGTCTCCCCAGATCACCAGTACACATCTGGGTATTCTAGCCGATCTGCGTGGTCTCGATTCTTCCTCAGATTTCTAGTTTTTTCGTACGCCACTGGGGACCGTTCCAAGTGTATCAATTACAACTGGTATCAACGTCGTTCACATGTTCCACTGTTTCTTCAGTTCTCTAGCAAGATCCAATTATTTTTCTGTTTTCTTTTCCTTTTATTTCGAACTCTGTGGTCTGTTGTGAATATAACCCACTAGATAGTTAGTTTTTTTTTGGCGGTGGGGGTCTAATTAACATGAGGTTTGGCCTTCTGACCTGGATTAGATAATCTGATTATCTCAAAAACCTCAGTAAAGTTTGTGTGTTACATTTTCTTGAATGAACTCAGGTTTGTGGATATAGCATTTGTCAGTATGGTCACATTTTATTTTCTTGCCCAATTCCAAATGAATCACATTTCCCACCCATTCATGTATACTCTTGTATTCGTTTTGTTCCAGTTTGCTGCATTCACTTTTTTGTGATTATAGAAAATGTTTATTCTTCACGAACTTTTTAAGGTTGTTTCACTAACGAAATTCTGCCGCGATGTACTATTTTTCTTGGATTACTGTAACTACGAACAAAAATTGGATTTTTATCATATATATTTAATATTCCCTGACATAGTGAATGTCAGAAGATGATTTGAACGAATATTGAAATATTACAACTATCCAGGGATCTTGCTTTGATAATCGAATATTACTTCCCAGTAGGATTTGGGAGAGTTGGAAGTTTTATTTGTTAATTTCAATAGTTGAATTTATTAACTGAATATGTGCGATTATATTTTAATGATTGAATTTATCTTTCCAATTGCAGAGGGCAGAGGTGTAGTTGATGCAATAAGTAGCACAGTAAATGCAATTCGTAAAACGAGTTCGAATTCTGGCTTAAGCTGATAGTGTATACTTCTCCCTCAATTATAGATAAAATAATAGGATAGTCTCCACTCTCCAACCTTATTTGGCCCTCAGTCTAAGAGAAGAATAACTGGATGCAAAACCAGAAGCTGGATTACCTGAGGTATATTCAACACCTGGCACTTCCTGTGACTGTTCTAGTGCTTTGCTGTCGTCTCTTGTCATTCTCTTGCGCGACACTGTAAGCTCTTTTTCTTCAATTTCCACATATTTAGATGCAATAATGCATATACAAGTAGATACAACCGTGTCTCTTGGTGCTTATAAATGTATTCGTGTTTCATAAATGTATATATACACGTGTGGGGTGAACGTATTTATACGTGTCTGCGTGGGTATAGTTTGGTTGGTTTGGTTGTGTTTTATGACATATAACCCTTGTGTGTTATTTAATGACAGATCCTGTTTACACGCACACACACATGTGACGATATCTCCTCGCCCCCCCCCCCCGACACATCAACTTCTTCGAAACATTTTACTTCTTTGCCGGTGATCAACTAGCGGTTCCGATAGGGGCATCGCACATTTCTTCATGGCTACAAGAAATACAATCAAGGGAGTGGGAGAAAAAGAACAAACGAACAATATGCTTGGGTTAATTCAAGCGCAAGAAGAGGAGTTATGTAACATTGCATTCCCTATGTGCATATGTAGACTAACGCTAGCGTGGATTTCTAGCGAAAATTCTACTATCCACGAGGAGTGCTGCCTCATCTGGACCGGTCTTCCCTCACTGCTCTGGACCCTATCTCATGCCAACTGGTCTATCTCCTGTCCGGTGTCGACTGGCCACTCGCGTCACCCTTCGCCAACTGCCTTCTTTCAGTCCCTTTGTCCAACTCCTCTCGCGTTCCCTTACCCACTTCCGCTCACGTCGAGATCGCGGGCTTAGGACTTTGTTTGGTTTCGCGCCAAAACAGACAAAGGAATCGTCTGCTTGGCGGACCACCTATATAGTGTTACACACACACACACACACACACACACACACATATATATATATATATATATATTATGATTTGTAAGTGTTTGAAAGTTATATTATTTTAAAAACAGCCAGATCTTATTTGTTTGCACATAGTTAAATAATACCAAGTAAAAGATTGAACAGTTCTATTTGACTCATAGCTGAAACCCTAAAAGTTTGTAATATTCCCGGTCAAAGTGGACCCGGGAATAATGGTAATGAAGGCGTGTTCCGCATTGTCCAAACTCCAAAACTGTAACCTCACCATCAAATGGTTTATTACCAAACTCAAGGCACTAAATGGTTTCAATTATTGCTATTTAACACAAATAATTCTATGTAATATCATTCATTCGTTTGCACACAGTTAAATAGTTTCAAGTATGGCTAACACTAACAATTCTTTTTAGTATCAATCATTTCTTTGTTCAAAATAAAATGGTTTCAAGTACTGATAATTAACACTGATAGTTCTATTTAATATCAATCATTTGTTTGCCCATCGTGTTATATGGTTTCAAGAATAGCAATGTCAGTGCAGTTGACCTTCAGCACCGCCTTATTGCATCTGTAAGATAAAATAGGTTTAAGTATTTGTTTGCGGCAAGAACAATTTGAAGAATACGGTCGAGAAAATCATAGGGTTTGACATGACCAGCCGACTGGTCAGCTCGGGTCTCTCCGACCGACTGTATTATCTAGTCTAGTATGGGCCAAATTGGTACGTTGAAAGTTACTTCACCACTTCAGTTACCAGGTCAAGGACTTCTCAACCTCAAGGATCCTTTCCGCAGGCATTATGGGTCGCCACCCACGGATAACAAGTAACCTCGCAAGGAACGTGTTACCACTCTACAGAGGTGCAGTCGATGTATTCAACAGCTCCAGCTAACAGAATGAGCGTGGTCACAAATAGCATATATATATATATATAAATATATATCATCATCATCATCAACATGTCGTGCCGCCAGCACTGATATCCCTGACCCTCTCTCGCCACTTCTCCCTATTATTCATCGCCTCTGGCAGGTCTTCAGGGTTACATCCCGTGTCCTCACATAGCTACTGTATGTATGTTCGAGCTGATCGTCCTGCTTTTGCTTGGCCATATGTGGGGGCCCATAGGAGTACATCCCTTTTGAGCTCGTCCTTGCTTCTCCAGCAGTGTCCTGCGTGTCTGGTTCGTCTAACTTGGATAGTTTTTGTGATGGGAGGCAAGTGGCCGTATAGTTGGTGTCTTGTGGGGTGTTGCCGCCAGGACTTGTTCAATTTTGCTCTCAACATTCTTGTGTAATTGCCGTCTAGTTTCTTCTCCAGCCGTTTCGTTAGCGTCCATGTAGTGCATCCATATAGCAGTATCGATACAACCACAGCCTGGAAGAAACTGCGTTTCATTTTATCGGTCAGGTCTGATTTCCATACGATCGAGAGCCTATCGATAGCTGTCCATTCTTTCGTTAGTCGTGTGTCGATGTCTTTTTCGGTTGATGAGACGCTACTTCCTAGGTAGGTGAATTTGTATACTAGTTTCCGAGAGGCTCCGTCTAGTGTAGTAATGTTGCCTGTTTGGTTGTAACACATATATTCAGTTTTGTGTGCATTGACATGGAGGCCAATGCCTGCTGCGACTCGTTCCAAACTATGCAGTAGTGCCTCTGCTTGATTAGGCGTATTCGCCAGTAACGCTATGTCATCAGCGTAGTCGGCGTCGGTGATTGTTTTTGCGGGGTACCTTTTGCTTCTTTTCTTCGTCAGCTCGAAGCCATTTTCTCTGATTTTGTCGATCAAAGTTCTCAGCACATAGTCTAGACAGATGATAAAGAGGTATGGAGCTAGCGCGCGCGCGCGTGTGTGTGTACTTATATAAAACGTCAGCGAAAACAATTCATGCCGTCAAGCAGATTTAATTGATAATAAAATAGAAAGAGAAGGCTTTCTTAATGAGGATGAAATGGTTATATTTTGAATGTCCCTCTTAAACAGAGGTCGTCGGTGTGGTAACGGTCATTGTTCAGAAAATAAGGGTATCACTTTTTGAATGCTTTAGATTTAAGAGCCCTTCACGAGAGGTGTGGGGGTGTTATTTCCTGGAAACAAGGGTTCCATACTTTCAAGAAATTGAACAGGAAAGTTACAACCCAGGGTCATGGTGATTGTTCTGCTGAACAGGAACTCCCCCTCTTTCTCGTCTGCTTGTCGAACTGAGCATAGAAAGTGGAGTTAGCAGACCGTTGAACAGTATGGGAAAATTGCAATATTAAGGAGTCAGCACCCAGATCCATTTATGTAAAGTGTGATAAATAGCCTACTCGACTGGGAAGTACTTCAGAGAAAAATGCAGAAATAGCAAATTTATTCTTTATCATTATATATATATATATATATATATATATATATATATTACCTTTTTACTCTGTGGAACTGAATTATAACTCTACTAAACCCCGCAGCAGAGAGATATTTTGGGAACAATTGCAGAATACGTCGGGTGGAAGAAATATATTGGTTTTCAGGCGAGATTATGCAAGCTGCGACTGATGTTAGCTATTCTCTTGGAGAAAATCGGTCTAAGTCTTCCAAACAAACTTACCCAGACTTGAGCCAACATTTAAACTTAGCCCCCCCAAAATTCTCACTTAGGCTCTAAAATTAAGACTTAGGCCCTAATATTCAGGCTTAGGCTCTACTGGTCCTTTAAAGGTAACGGATCTCTGCAAATAGATGCAGTTGTGTCAATAGGTATATACTTAAGTGAACAGTTTTACTTCAGTAGATATCGTCAGCTTCAAAATATTATGAACATTCTATGGGACAGATAGATAGATGGATAGATATGGACACGGTGACACGAGTTCAAACCCTGGACGAAGCTGATTGCATTTCACATAGCACTAATACTCTTGGGAAAGGTATGAATCCAATTATTCTCCCTTCAGCAATGGGTAAATAGTTAGGCAGACTGAGTTTTTCAGCCTTGGTGAGGGAACTAGTCAAGGAGAAGGAAAACTCTGAATTAAAACCTATTAAACCTTAAAAAATTGACCTGGTGTCATATCCTGCTCGAGCGGAGGGATTAGTATAGATAGATAGATAGATAGATAGATAGATAAAATGCTAGATGGAGGCAAACAGATTGAGACTGATATATATGATATTGATACCAGTAATAATTACCAGTGAATTTAGTGCTTTGACAAAAATGAGATCGCACAGAGTAATATTTTTTAAATATTTTCTCTTTCAACAAAAAGTAAAATGATTGGGCAGACTGCATAACCGAGGTATTTTGGTGGGCCACTACTCTAGGAGAAGGATAACTCTTAATGTAGAAACTGTAGATTAAATACCTAAAACTGTTTCCTAGTTCTTTCTGGTAATTCCTGTAAATGAACTAGTATTATTTCCTCGTACATCGTCGGTCTCCGTCTTCTATACAAAATTGTCTTGACCCGCGCCCACATTTAGGCTCAGATCCATGATGTCTTTTGATACTAACGGATATCTGTAAATAGATGAGGCTGCGATTGTTGGTATGTCTTCAAGTAAACGGGTTTATTTTGATTGATGTCAACAGGTTCAAAATATTAGGTGCATTCAATGAAAGGGCATAAAATAAAATTCAAAGCAAAACGCTAAAACAAAAGACAAAAAAAAAAAAACCCAGAAAAATCCGTTTATATGTTTAAACAATGAAAAGCACTCAAATCTGGAAAAACACTGTCCCACGTGACCTACCATTGACAATGAAGATACGCATGCGTGCTCATGGAAGCACTTTGTCAGCGGCGAGATGTCGGGAACGCGACTGCAAATCCGTCCACTTCGTTTCGCTAATGCTATACAGATCTTCATGTCTATTCTTATTCGGATATCCGATCAATCTTACAAAATACTTGCACGCTCTTGTCCATCTTCAGGCGTGAATATGAATTCGGTAAAGTATACCGTTGTTTACGATTTCTTTCAGCTCGAGACGATAAATCCTAAGTACCTGAATTGATTCACTTTTGCACAAACGACACACATTCTTTTGTGTTTTTATCTGATTGTCTCTTTTTTTTCATTATTTCTTTTTTGTTCTTGGCTTTTTTTCCCATTCCTATTTGTTTTGATTCGAGTATTTACGCCATTTTCGCTTGTTTTGTTTTGAGTATCCGTTTCTTCTTCTTTTCTTTTTTTTTTTCTTTTTGCCACATAATGCTTTCTTTCTCGAAGTTTTCATTATATTGTTTCTCGTTTTCTTTATGTCTGATCTCTTTTTATTTATTTATTTATTTATTTATCTGTTTATCTATTATCTTACGTCACTGATATTTTCTTTCCTTTCTCTCTTTTTCCTTCTTTCTTTCATCTCTATTTTTCTTCCTTTGATATCTTTTCATTTTTTTCATTTCTTTGTTTACTTTTTCATTCATTTTTTCTTTCTTTCCTTTTGTTTTGTTTTTTCTTTCACAATACTTGATATTTCTTTCTTTCTTTCTTTCTTTCTTTCTTTCTTTCTTGTTTTTTCTTTCTCTATATTTGACATTTCTTTCTTTCTTTTTTCTTTCTTTGATCAATGCTTTCTCTTGCTTTTTGATATAATTTCTTTCTTTATTTCCCTGATTTTTTTCCTTTTCTTTCTTTCTGCTAATTTTTATTACTTCTATCTTTAATAATTTTTTATTTCTTTGTTCTTAAGAACAAAGAAATAAAAAATAAAAATATATTTTATTTCATTTTCTTTCTTTCTCATTCTTTTACTTTCTTTCTTTAATTCATTTGTTTCCTCATTTTTTTTCTTTCTGTGATCTCGTCCTATTTAGTTTCTTCATTTGTCTGTAATTGTTATCTTTCTTTTCTTCATTTTTCTTTCTCTGGTATTTTTTTTTTTTTTTTACCATTATCAGTTTCTTTTTTTCCCTTCACTTTTCTCATGCGTTTTTTTTCTTTCCATCAATATTTCCTTTTCTTCTTTTGTTCTTTCTTTCTTTCTTATTTTTTCATTTCTTACCACTTTTCCTGTTCTTTCTTTCTTTTTTGTTTCGTTCACCTCCTTTTCTACTACTTTATATCATTTATCAATCATTATGTACTCTGTAAGGATCAAACTCACCAGCACTAGTTATTGGTCACCTAGATTTAATTATAAAGGTATTTACAAAAACAAGTCACCCTGTGAGAAGAGAATTCACCATAGATATTTGCAAGAACAATACTCCATGTGAGAAAAGAATTTTGCTCGGCTATTTCTAGAGCACATCAAGCTGTAAGAAGACAACCTACCACAGATATTTACAAAGATAAGTCACACAGTGAGAAGAGAATTCACTGTATATATTTACAAAAGCAAGTCACCTTGTGAGAAGAAAAGTCCCTATAGATATTTTCAAAAGCAAGTCACCCTATGATAAGAAAAATTCACTGAAGATATTTCCAAGAACAAGTCACTCAGCGAGAAGAGAACTCACTACAAGTATTTTTAAGAGCAAGTCACCCAGTGAGTAGAGAACTCACTACAGTTGATAATGATTGAATGAGAGTATTCTGTAAACTGAAGCTGTATTCCAAGCGCTTTCCTTACTTTCTAATAATTAGTTTGCCTTACATAGACTGGCACAAGGCACAAAATTAGAACTCAAAGTAACCTAACTTATTAATTTAGTGAATACCCGTAGGATTCATTAGCTAATTATCTTATCATAACAGACATTTCTTGAGGATATTTAGTAAATATAATCCAGTCAGCTACAAGGTCGCGATGAAAGTGAACTACAGCGAATCGAAGACACCTACCAATTCAGAGGAATCAGATTTTAAACTTCACTCAACTTCAGACTCTTTCTTGAGATGTTAATTAACAATGAATAAATTCTAGACAAGGCCTGGATATCTAAGTGCTAATTAAGAGGAATGAATGAGGAGTCTCGTTTGAATACCGTAATTCTGAGACAGACAATCTAGGCAAATAAATCAAATATAGGATAATTTCAGCTTTGTTTCTTCCAGGCAGCGATCGCATCGATACTACTATATGGATGCACTACATGGACACTAACAAAACGGCTGGAGAAGAAGCTAGACGGCAATTACACAAGAATGCTGCGAGCAATCTTGAACAAGTCCTGGCGGCAACACCGCACAAGACACCAACTGTACGACCACCTTCCCCCTATCACGGAAACTATTCAAGTTAGACCAACCAGACATGCAGGACACTGCTGGAGAAGCAGGGACGAACTCATAAGTGATGTACTCTTATGGACCCCCACACATGGCCGTGCAAAAGCAGGACGACCAGCACGAAAATACATTCTGCAACTATGTGAGGATACGGGATGTTGTCCAGAAGATCTGCCTGAGGAGATGAACGATAGGGAAAAGTGGCTAGAGAGGGTCAGGGATATCCATGCTACCAGCACGACATGATGATGATGATGATGATGATGATTATTATTAATTTTGTTTTCAATTTTTGATTTTTAATTTTACTCTTGATTTTGCCATAGCTCACTTGGGTCATCATTTTCAGGAAGACCTTAAACTTTCTTACGTTTTATTCCTCTCTATAAGAATGGATAACGTTGATTTAGAGTCAAGAAGGTTGGTGGTTGTCATTTTCTTGTCTATACAATCCTCGGAGTGTGTCTATTTTTCCCCAACTTGGATATTTCCACCGATAATGACCATTCTTTATTTATGAATATAGCAAAGTATATTATTAATATCAATCAATCATATATATATATATATATATATATATATATATATATATATATATTATTTTATTATTTTGTATTTGTTTAGAGGGCTATTGCAATGGAAAATCATTAATCGGGTCTGTTTGTGTGTGTATTAGTATGTCTGTGTATGATTATATATATATATATATATATATATATAGTTATATCGTAGTCCAGCTTTAAAAAGTTATGAAAACACACTGGAGACAATACTTCTATTTATTGAATAATATATGTACACTATAGAATAGTCTTTTCAAACGAGTTCATTGTGTTCGTGAAAGGTGTTTTTATCACTCCACAACAGATACTATATATATACACGGAAAGAGTGAGTGAGAGAGAGAGAGAGAGAGAGAGAGAATATATTCTTCATAGTATTAATATATATATGATATTATATATAGTTTAGCTTGTTTTTGTTTTAGGTTTGTTTTATTTCTGTTTTATGGCTTACCAACCTTCGTACGTTATTATTTGTTTATTTTTCTGAGATGAAGCCTGTTAATTTTTATCATTTAGAGTATTCAGATTTTTATCCTCATCTTTATTGCTATATTCACAACGTCGAACTTGGGAGCCTACTCCAAACTTCCAACCGAACCCTTTATTTGATCCTGTAGAACACATGGCACAATGGACATAAGTTTGGTTAAAAGTGCTTCTTAGTGAAATCATCAGGAGGTCGCAGGTTCAATCTCGACAACAGATAAATAACAAAGAATACTTATTATAGCTTAACACTTATACCTGTTTATGCTTAACGGAATTTAAATAATCTACCCCCTTGAGTTCGAAAGGAAAGACTTGAAGAAGGTAGAAGAACGCATCATCTGCAATGTTTTAAATATAATTATAAAGATAAAGACAACACTCCAAATACGAATTCGTAGGTTATTTAATGCAAAAGCCGCCCTTGTAGAGGAATAGTAGGAGTAGTGTTCAATCCATAGCAGGGGGATAAGAGAATTATACCTTTCCCAACGATATTAGTTCAAAAGAGACTATAATAGCGTGACTGGTGTTTGAACACGCTTTGTACGATGTCCCAGTCTAACACATAAACCACTACATCACGAGGACTTTATATGTATATATATTTTAGCAGGTTTGATTAAATAATAAAGCCACATTTTGTCTGAATAACTTTATTAAGACCCTTTCAAGTTTTCTGATAAGTGTCTTGATTTCAGGGTGGAATTGGCGGATGAATTTATCAAAATTGTCCCGAGCGCTTTTGGACTTTTTATAGACCATCATCAGGGTTTGCTTGCAGATATAAAGAATGTTTTTCTTAAAGAGTTTATGAAAAAGTTTTTTAGGATTTTTATAACATTACAAAATTATGTAAACGCAGGGTTGGATAAAACTGAAATACTAATGAATTAAAAAAATCAACGCTACCAACGAAAAAAGAATATTATCAAAAAATATGGAATATATAAAAAAAAATAGGTAAAGGCATTTCAAAACATTATTGTTATTGATGATGGCCTATGAGAGATCCGAAAACGCTCGGGACATATATATATATATATATATATATATATATATATATATATATATATATATATATGTGTATGTGTGTGTGTGTGTGTGTGTGTGTGTGTGTGTGTGTGTGTGTGTGTGTGTGTGTGTGTGTGTGTGTGTGTTATTTCTTCGTGTGTGTATTAGCAATGTCTATACGTGCATATATTAGCTTAGTTTTCATTAACACGTGATTTAATTTCTGACATCTAAAAATCACATTCTTCATTATTTTAAATACCTGAAATAGTTTCATTGCATAAGACTCGACTAGAACAAAGCGAAATTCGATAGCAGATCATCAATTTTCGGCTGACAACTAGAAATGTGTATAGCCCTGTCATCGGAAGTTAGAATACGCTGACTTGTATCACTTGCAGAGGGTAAGGTTCTCGCCCCAAAAATAGAGCCCTGTGTATGACACTTAACTGAATCTGATGATCAGGCTCACGTTTTGGAACTTTGGGGAATCTGAAGAACCCCTTAATTGCCATTACTCTCACGTTTCATCTGACCCAGAGTAGTAGTCCCTGTTGGGGTCCTATCTATCGGTCAAATAGAACTTTTTAATCATTTACCAACGATTATCGATATTAGTTACTTTAAACCATACACATGTATGCAAATTATTTGCATTAGGTTTCAGTTTCGGTTTCTTTGTTTTAATGTCATATCAAACTTCGTGGGTTATTTAATGCCAAAGCCATCTTTGTAGAAGAAAAGGAATGGTACTATTTAACCCATACCTGAGAAGATAAGGAGGTTCATTCCATTCCCAAAACTCTGTTTGAAATTGAACGTAATAGCACAATTGGAGTTCGAACTCGTTTACTACGATGTTGCTGTCACAAGCACGTTAGCCACTACATTATGGAAACTCCCTTTTTTGTATTAGAACTACTTGATATTGTGCAACCATGTGCAAAATTCTAAAAATACTCTTAACTATTTTGCAGACAGGAAATTTGGAATATTTTCTTGAGTGGGCAAATTACTTTCAGAAAACTTACAAAATAAAGTGTATATTCAACCAAGACAATTAATGATATATATTTAAAAAAAACAAAAAAAAAAACATGATAATTTTGTCAGCAATTGTGTGTCATAGTAAAATTTCATGAAAGCAATAAAACACTCTCTTTTGATTATGATACTCTACAAAACAACCTTTACATAATTATGTAACACAGAAGATCTTTTGGTAATGCTTCTATACGTTTCCATTCAATTGGTCATCGATCATACTTTAGGAAAATGCCATACGATGATCAAATAAAAGAAATACGACAAATATGTTGCACTTCTTATGTACCGTTTGTAAAAATATCTCTCAAACGGTTAAGAAACAACTACACAAAAATGAACATATGAAAGTACAATGAACTCGATTCCCTAACCTCTTGGAATAAAATAACCCTTGGTGGTTTGGAATGCTGTTATAATCAACCAATCATAGAAATATGTAGGTTTCTATTGCAAAATATGATTAACGTTAAACTAAGATCAGTGAAGTATTGATAATGTCAGTGAGAAGTCATAAGAAATGCTGGAACTTCGCTTAAATTAAAAATAAAAGGCGATTGAGTGGAATTCGATGTTCAAATACAATCGTGATTATTACTTCTTTTTTTGCTTCTACTGTTAGAATTTGCTGTGTCACTTATCTCTCTAATCACTGGACTGAATGAAAGTTTTGATGTATTTGTTTAATAAATACAACCAACGTCATAAACATGTTATTCAAAGAGCGAGTCAGCTAATAAAATAAGCCGAATGGAAATCTCACTAAATGGATTCTTTGCTTTGATTTGAAACAAGTTTAACTTTTTCGGATTGATAACAAGATTCACCGATGTTGCATTACATTTCTGTGCGGTTGTATACTGGGATCGGCTTGCTATTCACGTGCCTGCTTTTAATTTAGCTTTTTGACCTTTTCAAATGTGCTTTTCGTGACCCGAGAACCAAATTATTAGATTTCGTGACTAAATGAGAAAAGCGAGGAAAGGACAAAGGCGCTGAACTCTACGCGTGCATATTTAAGAGAAACAAAACCAGACAGAAAAGAAAATTTGCTGTGATTTCATATATATATATATATATATATATATATATATATATATATGTGTGTGTGTGTGTGTGTGTGTGTGTGTGTGTATCCGATGTATGTTCAAAAATAATCGTGGCTGAAGCTGTATTTATCAAAACAAATGAACAATGAGTGAAACATTAAAGTTCTCCAAAATAGTTTCCTTACAATCCAGCAGACACATCCCAGTGGATTTTTCTATTGGTCGAAGCAATTATATTTCTTTTAATATTAGGTGATAAGGGAGGATATTAGCCTTACCCAATACTGTGCTTTGCCAAAACATTTAGTTTCAAACGGATTGGCATTATTGATCAAAAAATAATATTGAAGTGGCTCTGACTTGTCAGGATTTGATTGAGACGTCTAGACAGCAATGTGCGCGTCTTGACATCATCCCTTTACCATACAAATTACTTAGCTCTTCCCTCATCTTTATTTATATTTTAAATCAAAAACTGTAAAGGATTCTTCCTCAAAACATTTTATCACACTTCGTACACACACATACACACACACACACACACACACATATATATATATATATATATATATATATATATATATATATATATATAGCAGAGAAGCAAGGACGAACTCATAAGCGACCTTCTCCTGGGGACTCTTACACTTGTACACACGAATGTTGATAGATCAGAAAAAGCTTACATTAATCAGCGCTGAGCTGACACTGAATGGTGCACAGATGACCTGTGAAGAGTGATGGCCGACGGGGACAGATGACTAGAGAGAGAGGGGGGGAGGGGGTTAGAGAAAGAGAAAGTCTTAAAAGAATCTATGCAATCAGCAAGACCTGATGATATATATATATATATATATATATAGTGAGAGAGAGGGAGGGAGAGAGAGGATAGCCCAGTCGGCTGGGGTAGTAGAATACAACGACTGCATCTCTGCAGAGGAGAAAAACTACCCCAGCGAGTTTCCTTGATATGACACTAAACGATCTGGTGGTGAAGACTCAGCAATACTGGAAATATTGGGGAATGCGGAGTAACCCTTCACTGCCATCGCTCCCAGATCCATTCTGGCCGGCGGTGATAGCACCTGATAGGGTCCTATCTATGGGTCAAATAGAACTGTTTGACATTGATACTGTGTGCAAACAAATGACTCATGTCAAATTAAATTGTTAGAAATAGAACTTTTTGATCATTTGACTGTGTAAACAAATGACTGATTTTCAATGGAATTGTCTGTGATACATAGTAATACTTGGAACTATTTAACTTTGTTGACATTCCAAACTGAGTTGCTGGAAATAGATGTGTTTGATCATTTAACTGTGTGTAAACAAATGACTGGTGTTCAATTGAATTGTTTGTGATACATAGCAAAACTTGAAAACATGAAACTGTAAGCAAACAAATGATTAATTGGAAATAGAATAAATCATATCAAATAGAAATAAGTCAAACCATTTAACAGTGTGAAAAAGAATGAACTCAGGCTCGTTTAAAATTGTTATCTACAAAACGTGTTGAGAAATCATATATTTGATATATATGTATAAAAATGATTTGGCATTACATAACCTACAATGGTTGATATGCCATAAACCCAAAGGAAACCAAACCAGAGATAGGGAAAAAGATCTAGATTTGAACAACGTAGCCATAAAGTCAACGGCGCATAGTGACTCAGTTTCTCGCTGATGCAGTTATCATCACTCTTAGTCTGTTAATTCCATTGGCTAAACGAGCGGTTTTTAAAATAAATATATCGATATTGTTTTCTTGCATATATATATATATATATATATATATATATATATATATATATATATATATATATTTACGTGTGTGTGTGCGTGTGTGTGTATGTGTTTGTGTAAAGACAAACGAAGAATTCACTTGCACTTTTTTTTAAAGAGCAAGTGGATTCTTTGTTTGCCTTTATGTAATATATATATATATATATATATATATATATATATATCTTTTACATAAAGACAAACGAAGAATTCACTTGCACTTTTTTTTCGAAATTTATGTATATATATATATATATATATATATATATATATATATATATATATATGTGTGTGTGAAAAATAGATATAATATCTTCAACTTTTAACTTTTCTGGTTTAACAAATGAATTAAGTAGATTTATAAAAAAAAAGAATTTTTTTTCAAATTCCATTCTCACCGGAAGTAATACGATTACATCTAATTATAATTCTAAATATTTCATCCGAAGATGGTTTTTATAAAGCTTATAAGTTAAACTTTAAACTTATAAGAATTTGTAAGAGCCTGGAATAAATTTATAATGATATCAAGAAAGTGAATTTTTTCTTTTGTCTTTCTGTAAAAGATTTTTTAGCTCTACACGTTGAATGTTGATGTATCGTTAATCCCAAATTAATTATACATCAATAGCCGTTAGTATTGAGCACTCATAATAGATACTCCTACTACTCGGATTTCCTCCTTAGATCATATAAAGAAAAAATATATATGTATATATGCATATACATGTGTAGGTGGGCGTAAATGTAACTATTTATGAACATGTAATCGAGCTGCAGTTTTTTCAAAAAGATAAATACGCATATATGTACATACGCGATGCCTTCAATAAGTTTCCAGACTTTTTTGTACAGGCATTTAAAATTCTCGTAGACTCTTGAAAATTCAGTATGTTATTGCTATACATCTTATGAGATGACTGACTAATTTTTATGATTTCAGCTTCAAATGAAAAGCAACAGCAGGAATTGGAATACACCCTACTAAAGCCTAATTGTCACAGCTGGTGAATTTCAAAAATAAAATCTGGACGAGAGGACTTGTTAGAAGAACGATACGCAATAAAATTCTATTTTAAACTTGGAAAAAATGCCACAGAAACGTATGGAATGCTTCAGACTGCTTTTCGACCATCTTGCATAAATCGAGCAATAATTTTTGAGTAGCATAAGTGATTCAAGGAGGGCAGGGAGTCTGTGAGGGATGATGAGAGGTGTGGGAGGAGTAAGGAAGTCAATACACCAGAGTTCATTGGCCAAACGGTTAGGGATAGGGTTACTATGTTGAGCTATTAAGGGAGTTCAGGAAGAGATTCCGTCGGAAGAGGCCAGCACTCTTCAAATCGGGTCAGTAGCATTTCCACTAGGACAATGCACCAGTCCACAGCTCCATCCTTGTCACTGACTATTTGACCAAGATGGGCATCAAGACAGTTCCTCATCGTCCCTATAGTCCAGACCTTGCTCCCTGTGACTTTTGGTTATTCCCAATGCTCAGAGACTGTCGTTATGAGACAATTGAGGAGATGAAAGAGGCTGTGACGAAGGTCATTGACACGCTCACACAAAAGGACTTCAATGGAAATTGTTGGAACGGTACAATAAGGGCATTGCAGCCGGAGGAGATTACTTGGAAGGGGACTAGAGTTTCATGTGTGTCCTATCAATAAAAGTGCACTTACGAAAAAAGTCTCGAAACTTATTTAATGAACCTCGTATATGAGTGTGTGTTTGTGTGTTTGTTTAAATGTAACTATAAATGAACACCTATTTGAGCTACAAGTTTTTCACAAAAGATAAATGAATATATACATATGTATGTATAAGATTGTACATATTTTCACTGACTGGTTGATTAAATACTTTTCATGGCATTTCAACCAATCTCGGGTGGTTTTATTCCTGGATATTATGGAATTGCCTATATTTTAAATTTATATTTGCATTTTCTATATAGTTTCTGAAGATCTTTTTTGCACATCGTTGAATTGTATCAAGTATTCATATCTCGTACAAATAAGTTGCACACAATTTTATGGTTTCATATATTCCTATCTAATACTAGTAAAAGATGGTGACCATAGTTGAGGGTGACCCGAAGGTTCCCTTTTCAATAGCTATAACACGGAGGTCTAGTTGAAGGCATTACTCCTTTCCTTGGATTGCTCCACTTTACCCTTGATCCTTACCTTATAATAATGAGTGTTAAGCAAGGAGACATCAAGTACCATTTTTTGAGCCTTTGGTATGACGATTCGGGATTGAACCCCCGTCTCCTGGGTCATTGGCAAACACTCTACCCTTTAGACCAATGGACCGGTATATCTAATACTTTTTGTTGTTGTTGGCGACCGTAGTCAAGTGCGACCAGAAGGCTCCCTTTTCAATAGCTACTACACCGAGGTGTAGGAGAGGGCGCTATTCCTTTCCCTGGATTGCTCCACTTTACCCTCGATACGTACCTTATATTTCTGAGTGTTAAACAAGGAGGTATCAAGTACCATCTTTAAAGTCTTTGGTATGACGCGACCTGGGATTGAACCCAAGTCTCCCGGATCATTGGCGAACACTCTACCCACTAGTTTGAAGTAATTATGTCTATTTTATAACAGTCATTCGTTTTCATACATTTATATGGTTCCAAGCAACTAATGATAATCATTTGATAACAATTAGAGTTTCAAGTAATCATTCTTATTTCAAATAATTTACAGCTATTTGATATCAAACCTTCCGACCGAATACAAATAATTTTAAAACAAATCAGGTTTACCCATAGATGAGAGTCTAACCAGTATTACCGGGTCAGAGTGGATGTGCGAGTAATGACAATATAGGAGTGGTCCGCACTCGTCAGAACTCCAGAACTGAAACTTCACCACCAGATGCAGTTTAGTGTTCAACCCAGGACAGCCTGTTTTATGAGAACCTTACCCCTCGGCAGATATTGCAGTCGGTGTCTTCTAAGCCTCGATGACATGACATTGTGTGTGTATGTGTATCAGGGTGACTAATTTTCTATTGCAGTTAATATTGTAGTAATACCATATCAATATATTTGCACGTGTGCAGGCGGGCGCGCTCTCATCCACATTTACATTTTATTGCAAGAAATATTAAGTGCTTCATATATATATATATATATATATGTGTGTGTGTGTGTGTGTGTGTGTGTGTGTGTGTGTGTTTGGAAGCATGCGAAAGTACACGTGTGTGCTGCCGCGTGCTGAGTACGAAGATGAATGACGGAGAATGTTTTAATTTCCGATATTTGATTTGTGTCGGCCTCGTTTCTGCACAGGAAATTCATTCGGCGGCAGATTATGATGCTACTGACGTCTCTCTCTCTCTCTCTCTCTCTCTCTCTCTCTCTCTCTCTCTCTCTTGGTCACAAATAAAGAAAGGAAGAAAGAAAGAATTTTTTCACCATGGAAACAGCAGATTTTATTAGTATACGAATGTACAATTAATTAGAATGAATGCTCGAAAGAGTGAGCTGAATCAATCTTGAAAGAAAGAAAGAAAGAAAGAAAGAAAGAAAGAAAGAAAGAAAGAAAATGTCAGCAGTGATAAAGAAAAGGTATTTGATTTGCTTAATGGGATATCAACTTTCGCGGGTAATTTAATGCCAAATCCATCCTTGTAAAAGAATCGTTACGGTACTATTTAAAGCATTGGTCGGTTATAAATGGATTCATACCTACCCCACACTATCTGTCCAAAAGTGAATGTAATAGTGCTATTGGGGTTTGAACTTACTTACTTCGATGTCACAATCCTGCACGTTAAAATTAGTAATAAAAAAGCTTAAGAAAGAAAGAAAGAAAAAAAGAAAGAAAGAAAAAAAGAAAGAAAGAAAGAGGGAAAGAAAAATAAAGGAATGAGGAGCCGGTAAAATTGACGGAATTGGTGCTGTCACAAAGAAAGAAAGAAAGAAAGAAAGAAAGAAAGAAAGAAAGAAAGAAAGAATGAAAGAAAGAAAGAAATTTGAATAACAGGGACAAGAAAGAAAGAAAGAAAGAAAGAAAGAAAGAAAGAAAGAAAGAAAATTATTCTCATGAGTATTTCAGAAATCTGATAAGAATAGTCAAGCTGACAAATAAATAGAAGTCAAATTATTTTTAAAAATATAAAAGAAAGAATAAGCAAGTCGGTTTTTACATAGGAAAGCATTTCCTTTTTGTAAAACAAGCATGACGTATCCCATGAAAATCTCACTCAGAATAGTCTGCCACTCTAACTTACAGGGGATCCCCGTGGCGTATTAGCTAAGGTGCTAGACTGCAATGTCCTAGTTCGAACTCCAGTCATGCTATTACGTTCTCTTTTTTAATAATAACCTTGCGAAAGATATGAGCCCACTTATACCTCTTGGTATGGATCAAATAGTAACACTACTGTTCTACAAGAATGGCTTGGGAATTAGGTAACCTCTTAAGGTTGATGCGCCATTAAACAAAAAAAAACCTGACGACCGCAGCACGCAGAGCTAGTGACTTAGAAAGAATGGAAAACAATGAGATCAGGTTCTCAAAAAAAAAAAAAAAAAAACAAATAGAAAGAAAGTAAAAAAGAAACAAAGAATTGTATAACAAAAATATTCAATAAAAAGCAGAGTAATTATTCAATGGAGAAATTACGATAAACGATATGAAAGAAACGGACATAAAGAAAGAAGAGAAAAATGGAGAAGGTAAAATGGATAAGTGAAACTGCAACGGTGTACTGAAAATTTGTATAAATAGTAAAAAATTATGATAGGCGACATAATAGGAGGGGATATAAAAACACATAAGTATATAAACTAAGTGCATATATATATATATATATATATATATATATATATATATATATATATAGGACTGAGTCATTGAATGCACATTCTGAAAAGATTCTGCAGCTGACTTTGAAGTTTTTAGCTGTTTATTTTGTTTTTATGGCCTGTATTTAAACTTTTTCAGGCGAGCAGCTTCTTTTGAACGGTAAATGCATCAGTGACCTGACTGGTTACTAGTTCACTGGGGCCATTTATATTTGGAAAGAGTTATAGTCTCGTCACATTCCCTCATCTATTTATCTATTTGATGGAAGTGAGAAATTATTGGTTGATAGATACTTGTTCGATATAACCGGTTTTGGCTTAAAGACAAATTTATCTTAGACCCAAAAGCATTTACTTCGGAAGAAAGCACACTTATAATTACTCTACACCAAGTTTTATTAATGGATCTATCTATAATAAGACACACACACGCGCGTGTGTGTGTGTGTGTGTGTGTGTGTGTGTGTGTGTGTGTGTGTGTGTGTGTGTGTGTGCGCGCGCAATTCTTATAACAATTTAACGCTCAGGATTTTTTAATGGGCGGCAAACGCGGCTTTGGTTTGGTTAATTTTTATGGTATATCAGCCATTGTTGGTTATTTAACGCCAAATCCTCTTTTCCCACATACTTAAATGATCAGTTTTATTTCTAACAATTCAATTAAGCATAAATCAACGAAAAAATCCAATTAAACATCAGTCATTTGTTTACACGCTGTTAAATGATCAAACAGTTCTGTTTCTAACAATTCAATTTAGCATGTCGTTTATTTGCCCTCAGTTTAAATGTCAAAAAGTTATATTTAATCCATAGATAGGACTCTATCAGGTGCTACCACTCCGGGCCAGATGGGACCCGGAATCGATGGCAATGAAGAGGTTTTCTCTTTTCCCCATATCTCCAGCATTTCTGGAGCCTCACCATCTGATTGTCTTGTGCCATATCCAGGACACTTACCCTACTGCAGAGATGCAGTTGGTGCATTCTACAGTCCCAGCTGATTGGGCCAGCGCACTTGGCATACCAGTCGCGTGGTAGGAACATTATTTTGAACGAGGCTGTTGCATTTCACATGGCGTTAATACACTTGTGAAAGTTAATAACTCCAACTATTCTCCCTCGAGATATGGGTAAATAGTAGGGATTGAATGGGCTATTTAACTTTGATATGACAACCAGGTTAGGAGAACGAAAACTCTGAATTCAAACAAGGCCTGAAGAAGACACTCAACATAAGTAGAGTCACTACGAGTAAAACAAGTAACAGGGTAAGTTTTTATTTTTCTCTCTTTCCTTATGCAAAACATTTTGAACAATATTACAATAGTTTTCAAGTACAGAATAATATTATGATAAAAATAGGGTAAGAACTCACGACTTCGAGTTTAACGTTGTCGATGCTCAGGTGAGCCAGTATTTGACATATCTGATATCTTTTAACCTCAAACGAATGAATACACAACTCCAATGAATGAAAAATACTATATAATAACTTATCTGTATTCGAATAATTTGCGAAATAAAATATCGAAGTTGGAACCTAAATAACACCATGAATATTCATGTAATCTCCAGATTGAGCCATGTGACTGAGTATATGAACAAATTAAGTCATGTGACTCAAATAGAGTACGTATTCATCGTCTGTCTAGACTACGTACTTAGAACATCTATTGATAAAATGAAAGAAAATGGTTTCAAGCTAACAAAGGAAAGAAGCAGAAGGTACTCCGCTCAAACAATTACTTCGCCGACTACGCCGACTACACCGACGACATAGCGCTTCTGACAAATGCACCTGCCTAAGCCGAAACCCTGCTACATAGTCTAGAACGAGCAGCTGCAGGCATAGGCCTCCATGTCAATGCACACAAGACGGAATATATGTGCTTTAATGAAAGAGGCAACATCTCCACGCTAAACGGTAGCTCTCTGAAACTAGAAGACAAGATCACTTACCTAGAAAGCAGTATCTCATCAACCGAGACAGACATCAACATTCGACTAGCAAAATCATAGACAGCTATCGATAGGCTACCGGTCATATGGAAGTCAAACTTGACCGATAAAATGATACGCAATTTTTTTCCAAGCAGCGGTCGTGTCGATACTGCTGTATGGATGCAGTACATGGACGCTAACTAAAAGTATGGAGAAAAAGCTTGACGGTAACTACACAAGAATGCTGCGAGCAATATTGAATAGGTCCTGGAGGCAGCACCCGACAAAGCAGCTACTGTACGGCCACAAAAACTATCCAAGTGAGACGACTCGGATATGTGGGACACTACTGGAAAAGTAGAGACGAACTCATAAGTGACGTACTCCAAATAGACGAGCAAAGACAGGATGACCAGCTCGAACCTACATACAACAGTTCTGTGCCGATACAGGATGTAACCCTGAAGACCTACCGAAAGCAATGGGCTATAGAGAAGGGTGGCGAGAAAGAGTCAGGGATATCCGTGCTGATTCTGTGAAAAGATGATTATGATGATTTATTCTATTGAATTTAACAGACATCAGACAACATGAAAATTGACGTTTTTATCTTGTTTTATCATACACACACACACACACACACACACACATACACACACACACACACATATATATATATATATATATATATATATATTGGCATAAGAGTTAGAGTGTTCGTCAATTAATCTGGGAGACCGGGGTTCAATCCAAAAACTCAAAAATTGTTACTTAATGCCTACTTACTTAATGCTCTGCATTATGAGGTAAGGATCAAAGGTTAGGTGGAGCAACCCAGGAAAAGGAGTAGCACCGTCTCCTATCCCTCGATGTAGTAGTTATTTAAAAGGTAGCTTTCGGATCGCCCTCGATGACGTTATATATAAATATGTAGGATTCATACAATAACTGATGTTTATACAGCAAAAATGCTTCCAGCAAATCTTCATTGATGATGACTCTGGGTTCAGGCATAGTTTCGGGGCTGAAGCATCATTACCACAAACCCAGAGCGCCCCAGTAGTAACTCACGATACCACCAGACTTTGTTGAGCTGACGTCGCTCTGTGGAATTGTCATATTCACGCTGATGCAGTTAGAGCGTTATCTTGGATCTTTTCTTATGTATTTCCTCTTGTCTGGTGGAGAAAGTCCAAGATTAGTCAAGAATACGGGGGTTGAGTTGGTAATGAAACCTCGGCATCCGACCTCGATAGGAAATGCATTCGTTATCCAGCCATTTCTGACACATTATTCTCGCAGAACCTCATATTTTTCCAACTCAAGCTGATGTGCCCAGTCGAAATTTTCTTCAAAAGGGACCACAACTCAATAACGGACATTTTTTTTTAATTTAAGGAACCAAATGACAATATCTAGACGCTGGGTATGCATACTTAGTAGGTTCAGAGAGAGGCTTTAATCTCAAATATTGCTTCTTATAGGTCTATCATTAAGAGTAAGCCCTGACAAAATACCAAAATCAACGAAAAACCATGTTGAAGTAAGATGTAACTTATCTTACAGAAACTATAAAAAATAAATATTGAATTATCTTACTAAAATGAGTATTCACGGTTCATTAAATATTACTAGTCAGGTTTATTCTGATTGATTGATTTAATGGCATATCAAACCGTTTAGATTCATTTCATTCTTGTTGGTTAGGAGATGTCATTCATTTTATATTTGTATATACATTTTTTGTGCTGTTGTTTCTTTTGCACGCAGGTATATGATATCAATTTTTCCAATTCAAAAAAATAATCTGTACACAGTTGTATTTTTTCAACTATTCCTATGTAATACTAATTATTTTATAATTTCAAGTAATTATTTCTCTTTAAAGATAATCATTTGTTTGCACACAGTTGTATGGTTTCAAGTAACTAATAATGATAAGCCTGAGGATATAATTAAGGTTTCAAGCAACTACTCTTATGACAAATAATTTCAGTAAAATTATTTTTCATCATGTATTCGTATTGAATACCAATTAAGTTTTGCCCAGTCGGCTGGAGCAGTAGAATACATCGATTGCTTCTCAGCAGAAGGGTAAAACCCGCCCCCAACGAGTGTCCTGGATTTGACACTAAACGATCTGATGTTGAGGCACCAGTAATGCTGGAGTTTTGGGGAATGCTGAGTACCCTTTCATTGGTATCTCTTCGAAGTCCGCTCTGGCCCGGAGTGGTAGTACATGACAGAGTCCTGTCTATGGGTCAAACAGAAATAAACTGTGTACTTATGCTAAACTGAATTGTTTGAAATAGAACTGTTTTTGACTTTGAAACTTCGTACTTATGCAAAATTTAACTGTTTGAAATAGAACTGTTTTAAATAGAACTAAACGGAATATTTATGCCAAACTGGATTGTTTGAAATAGAACTGTTTTGACATTTAATTGAACTGCTTTGACATTTAACTGTTTGTAAACAAAAACTATACTTACACTAAACTGAATTGTTTGAAATGTAATTCGGCGTTAAATGACCCGAAAATGTTTAATAAGCCGTAAAAAAACAACAACCAACAACCAAAAATGTTTAAACAGATCTATTTGATCCATAGATGATACCCTAATAGGTATTAGCACACCGAGTAAAAATGGAGATAGGAATAACGGCAATGAAGAGGTACGTCACACTCCACAGAATCCAGAACAGGAGCCTCAACATCAGATAAATTTAAGTGTCATACCCGGCACATCATCTTTTAGGGAACCTTACCCTCTGCCGAGAATGTACTCAGCGTATTCTGATCCCCATCAATAGGGTGGTCAGATTCCAAGTTTCACGTCGTCGATCATCAGAGGAATTTGTATTTAATACGTCTGACATCGGAGGTCATATGACAAAAAGTAAATTATCTAAAAAATATTTAAACAGTAAAATATTTTACCCAATTTCGCCGTCATAGTGAGGATTGGCATTCTAAACTCGAGTAATTGGAAAACTTTGTGAGTTTTTGAATATATATTTCTTGTATATTGCTCTGCATACAAATTATTGAAAACTTTTTTATTCAATAATTATCTTAAATCGCACACAAACACACACACACACACACATATGTGTGTGTGTGTGTGTGTGTTTGGGAGAGGGAAAGCAAGAGGCAGACAGACAGGCAGACGGACTGAAGAGGAGGAGGAGGAGGAGGAGGAGATTATGTGTATGTAAGTGTGAGGGTTATGATATTCGACAATGCGAAAAGGATTCACTCTTAAATAAAAAGTCGGAAATTGTTTCCAAGTGACGTCATGGATCAATGTTCTTCCTGTGTCATTTTCCGCTAGATTGACTTAATATGATTGGAAATAATTCTATTCTATATGAATGAAGTGTAATTAGAGTAACTGTCTTAAAATGTTGCATTTCCGGAGTGGGTAGGAATTCTTTCATTTTTTCACTCTTTTCCGATCATCCGAGGATCACTTCCTATCTGTTAGTAACGAGTGTTCGTAAATCTATTTGAAAATACCAAGTTTTCTTCTCACACACACACACACATATATATATATATATATATATATATATATATATATATATATATATATACAATGCGACTGTATGGGTGCACAACCGAGACTCCAATGAAATGCGTGGAGAAAAGACTGTATAGGAACTACACAAGAATGCTACGAGCTATTTTCCTGGTAGTAGCACCAGAAAAAACAGCAGCTGTACGGTTTTTTACCGTCCATCTCACAAACCATCCAAGACAAAGAAAAGACGCTGGCACTGCTGGAGAATTAAGGGCAATCTCATGTGTGACGTTCTCTAATGGACTCACTCCAACATATCCTCACACATACGTATATATGTGTATATATATATGAAGATATTCTTGGATATACAAAATTTTATTAATGCAATAAACAGACCCAAAGTTTTAGTTATGATGGAACTAAAAGCAAATAGAAAAAAATGACAATCTTGTTGACCTGTTTCGTCCCCGCTCATCAGAGCTAAATGGAGGAAAATATTATGTAGAATAATAAAAAGGAAATATTTATGATGGGAAAAATTATATTGGAAACGATACCGAAATAATATTAAGTCCTTGCCGACATTTCTTCTGTTTACAGAGAGACGGTCTGCCGGACAAAATATAAATAGTCTCCATTACTTACAAATGAAATGAAGAGTGTGACTTACTCAATATCGAGAAAAGGTCCACAGTAAACTTCTCAGCACAATCTCGATTATTTACTAGGTGTTCTGCGATAGAAGACTCGTATGTATTTCGAAGATTATGAGTCTGTCCTTCATGACTAAAATTTTAGGTCTGTTTTTTGCGTTGATATATATATATATATATATATATATATATATATAATTTGTTTAGTTTTGTTTCTTTGTTTAATGGCATATCAACCTTTGTAGGTTACTTAATGCCTAAGCCATTCTCCTAGAAGAACAGTGGTACTATTTAACCCATAGCTGGGAGGATTAGGGGGTTCATACCTTTCCCAAGGGTATTTGCCCGAAAGTGAACGCAATAGCACGACTGGAGTTCGAACTCGCTTACTACGATTCCGAAGTCCATCGCTTTAACCATTATATTAGTATTTATTTATAAATATTTACATATACATCTACATATTTATATATAACGTCATATAGTATAATTTGTGTATATCGATAAGGATATATTTGCACTAAAACGAAAAATGTTTATAATGCTCTTGTGTATGCTGCTTTTTCAATTGTTGCATAATTAACTAATTAGGGTTCAAGATCACTGACTTCTGGAGAGGCGTACGCGTTTTCCAGATTTGACCTTTATCGGAAATCTTTGGAACATTATGAAAATGCACCCTCGTGAAGGCTTCAAACAATTTTTACCCAAGAAATGAATACTTGATATTGAAGCAGTATCAATTGTTTGTACATCTATTACGCCTGAAGGAATTCTGAATTTAACTTCTATGGACAATAGGCAGCTGGAAGTCTTCAAAAAAATGGAAATTATATCAGCAAATAATATTTCTTTTCAACTGAACTTGTTATAAATTGTATTGTTCCATTGTTGTGCAAAGTCATTGTTTTTAATTTTATCCTGGGGCGTTTTGGCTGAAGTGAAGGACTGAGGCCATGAAGTAAGTGAGTTCAAGTTCCAGACACTCTATTACTTTCACTTTCGGACTAATACCTTTGGAAAAGGCATGAACCATCTTTTCCCCCAAGCTATGGGTTAGATAGTATCACTTCTGTTCTTCAACTGAGATTTTCTTTAATAACTAAGGAAGGTTGATATGCCATTAAATAAAGAAACCAAACCACTTATTTTATTCTGCTATCACTTTCTGGCCATGTCACAGGAGTGTATAATATGCTGACTGAGTCCCCTGCAGAGAATTAAGTCCTCTAACCCCCCAAAATGTGTTCTAGGTATAGAAATAATTTGCGTCAGTCGGTGAAGCTCCAGTTCTGATGATCTGAGGAATGAGGAGTGCGCTTTCCTTGCCAAAGCCCAGTCGGCTGAGGCTGGAGAATACACCGAATGTATCTCTGCAGAGTAGTAAGAACCCCCACCCACCAAGCAATGAGTGTCCTGGATATGACACTAACGAATCTGACGGTGAGGCTCCAATAATGTAGGAATTTTGGGGAATGTGGAGTACCCCTTCATTGCCATTACTCATAGGTCCACCCTGACCCGAATTTTTCGTATCTGATTAACTGTTTGACCATTTAGCTGTGTGTGAATAAAACTCTTAGTGTGAAATATTTTTAACTGTTTAACTGAATACAAAAACTTAATTATTGATATCATCATCATCATGTCGTGCCGCTAGCACGGATATCCCTGACCCTCTCTCGCCACTTCTCCCTATCGTTCATCGCCTCCGGCACGTCTTCAGGGCTACATCCCGTATCCTCACATAGCTGCTGTACGTATGTTCGAGCTGGTAGTCCTGCTTTTGCTCGGCCATATGAGGGGGTCCATAGGAGTACATCTCTTATGACCTCATCCCTGCTTCTCCAGCAGTGTCCTGCATGTCTGGTTCGTCTAACTTGGATAGTTTTCGTGATAGGAGGCAGGTGGCCGTATAGTTGGTGCGTTGTGGGGTGTTGCCGCCAGGACTTGTTCAATATTGCTCGCAACATTCTTGTGTAATCTGTCTAGCTTCTTTTCCAGCCGTTTAGTTAGCGTCCAAGTAGTGCATCAATACAACAGTATCGATACGACCGCTGCCTGGAAGAAACTGCGTTTCATTTTATCATTCATGTCTGATTTTCATATGATCGATAATCTATCAATAGCTGTCCATGCTTTCGTTAGCCACGTGTCGATGTCTTTTTCGGTTGATGAGATACTGCTTCCTAGGTAGGTGAACTTGTCTACCAGTTTCAGAGAGGTTTCGTCTAGTGTGGAAATTTCGTCTGTTTGATTATAACACATATATTCAGTTTTGTGTGCATTGACATGGAGGTCAATGCCTGCGGCGGCTAGTTCCGAACTATGCAGTAGTGTTTCGGCCTGGTTGGGTGTATTCACAAGTATCGCTATGTCATCGGCGTAGTTGGCAAAGGTAATTGCTTTTGCGGAGTACCAACTGCTTCTTTTCTTTGTCAGCTCGAAGCCGTTTTCTCTGATTTTATCAATTGATGTTTGCCTCGCCGGTTGGGGCTGTAGATTGCACCGACTGCTTCTCTGCAGAGGGGTAAGACCCCCCCCCCAACGAGTGTCCTGGATATGAAACTAAACAATCTGGTGGTGAGGTTCCAGTAATACTGGAGCTTTGGGGAATGCGGAGTACCCCTTCATTGCCATCGCTCCCAGGTCCACTCTGGCTCGGAGTGGTAGCACCTGATAAGGGTCCTATCTATGGGTTAAATAGAACTAAACCGTGCTTCTTTCACTATACTGATTTTTGCATTTAAACTGCGTATTTATGCTAAACTGAATTGTATAAAATTGAACTGTTTTAACATTGGGACTGTGTACTAGTGCTGAACTGAATTGTTCGAGATAGAACTGTTTTGACGTCTAAACTGTGTACTTATGCTAAACTGAATTATCTGAAATAAAACTGTTTGACATTTAACTCTGTGTATTGCCCAGTCGGCTGGGGCTGTAGAATACACTGACTGCACCCCTGCAGATGGGTAAGACCCCCCTAACGAGTGTCTTGGATATGATACTAAACAATCTGATGTTGAGGTTCCAGCAGTGCTGGAGCTTTGGAGAATGCGGAGTACCCCTTTATTGCCATTGCTCCCAGGTCCTCTCTGGCCTGGAGTGGTAGCACCTGATAGGGCCATATCTATGAGTTAAAAAGAACTAACAGCATACTAATGCTAAACTGAATTGTTTGAATAAACTGAATCGCTTGAAATAAAACTGTTTTTGACAATTAAACCGTACTTTCATTTAAACTGCGTGCTTATGCTTAACTGAATTATTTGAAATAGAACTGTTTTTTGACATTAAAACTGTATTTACACTTAACTGAATTGTTACATATAACTGCTTGAATAGTTTGAAATAGAAATGTTTTGACCATTAAACTGTGTACTTATGCTAAACTGAATTGTTTTAAAAAGAACAGATTTACATAAAAATGGATTTGGCGTTAAATAACCTACAAAGGTTGACATACCATAAAACCGAATAAACCAACCAACCAACCAATCAATCGATGTTCTATGCACGTAGTCTAGACAGATGATAATGAGGTATGGGGCTAGCCTGTCCCCTTGTAGTATTCCTGCTACTATGTCAAAGTATTCTGAGTCTCCATCCGGTGAACGTACTTTTACTTTCGTGTTTTTGTAGAGAATAAATAATTGATATAATAAAGCAATAATTGGAGCTATTTGATTGTGTGCCAGTGAATGAACAGTCTTGAATAGACTTCTTACAGCTAAATAGCAATGCCTTTAACCACTTCACTGAGTGGAAAAAAGGATTAACATTAAATATAATTATTAGTGTTGGCAATACTTAAAACCATTTAACTGTGTATAAATAATAGCAATGCCTAATTGTGTGGAAACTAATTAGCACTAACTTTTAAGAAAAAGTAAAATTTACAACAAACTATTTATGTACAAAATATAAGTGTATCCGTTTAAATGTATGCAAACAAATGAATGGTGTTAAATTAAATTGTTTGTGTTAAATAGCCGTACTTTAAACTATTTAACTATGTGCAAACAAATGAACTTTAATTCGTTTAAAAATTTTATCTACAAACTATGCGTTTACAAATTATATATATATATATATATATGTATATATATATATATATATAGAGAGAGAGATGGTTGTTGTAGGTTCAAAGAAAGAATAAGGATATATTTTTAAATAAGAAGGTCCACGAAGAGATTTGCATTTTTTAAATTTATTTATTTTGTTCTTACTTACGTGTTATATATATGTTTGTTTCCAGCTTGTTGCTTTCGACAGAGAACATATGTGGCACAAAGCCTTGTTAATGGCGTATTCAATGAGACTTGAACTCTTGTTTCCAGGTTAAATGCTTATAAATGTTTATATATATATACACTGGATTCGGCATTAAATAGCGTATAAGGGCTGCTATGCCATAAGACTCAACAAACCATACCCATCCTCATTATCACTTCCAAATTTTTTTTCACTTCAAAGTGGTAAGCCAGTTAGAGTCTCATTTGTCGGTCCAATAGATCTACTTGTGATAATGTTTCAATTGGTTGGGAATATTCGCTTTTAAAAGATTAATATTGCAACTACTTATGAAGTGTTTGGAAGTGTGCTTAGCGTAACAATTTTCGTTTAGGAAATGAAATTAGTGATCCGAGTCAAATCCTAGACAAATTTGTTTGCATTTCCTTTTGGGCTTTCCTAGGGAAAGTAATGAATCCATCTCTTTTTCCCCAAGCTATGGATAAATTGGTTGGTTGGTTGGTTTTTTTCCTTAACGGTATATCAACCTTAATGACAAAACCTTACTTGAAACAGTAGTGGTATTGTTTAACCCAAACAGGGGGGTTGGGATAAGTGGGTTCATACCTTTCGCCAGGGTATTAGTCGGAAAGTGAACCTGATAATGCGACTGGAATTCGAACACTCATACTATAATGTCGCAGTCCAGCATGTTAAACACAAAGCCAGGGTAGGGCACGCTGGGTTATTTTGCCTTGTTTCGGCAACCAATCTAGAGGAAAAACATCTTTGAATTCAAATCAGAAATACCCCGCTAAAAATTGGCCTTGTGTCACGTCCTGCTCTTGGCCGAGATTTTTTGATAAAGTCATACAAATGAACTGTTCACCTGTTTAAAAGGATAATGTATTATATTTTGTACAATATATAATTGGAGGCCGTAATTTTTCAACTGACTTTGGTATGGAATAGCCCATTTGGTATGAAATAACCCACCAAAGTATAATTGGAGGCCGTAATTTTTCAACTGACTTTGGTATGGAATAGCCCATTTGGTATGAAATAACCCACCAAAGTATAATTGGAGGCCGTAATTTTTCAACTGACTTTGGTATGGAATAACCTACCAAACTATCATTTTAATTTCTTTTCTGATTGCGGCTCATAACTGGAACATTTTAGTTAAACATATGTTGTATATTCGAGCCACAATGAAATTATAGTATCATAAGGGTTTGAGTGTTGTGATACTTTATGTAAACATGAATTGGATCAACATTTCATGATTGATTTTACTTTTAGTTCTATGAATCATGTGTACTTTGAAAATAATGTAGCAAAACACTATATATTAAGTAAAACCACATTCACTAACTGCTTTATTAACCAGGTGTCTGATGTTTTCCAAATAGCCGACCACTGCCTATTTCAATGGAAAACCACATTCATGAATTATGAAGTATATCAATTCGATTCTCACCGGGTGGTAAACTCATGTTATGAACTTAGGTAAACGCTTCTTCTTTGAATTTCCTAAGACGAGGTTAAGTGCAATTTAATTTTGTTGTCGGACTACTTTTTCTCATTTATTTGGAGCCCAGTCGGCTGGGGCAGTAGAATATAAATACTGTATCTCTGCATAAGGGTAAAACCCCAGCCAAACAAATGTCCTGGACATGAAATTAAACCACCCGATGGTGAGGCTCCAGCTTTGGAAATTTGGGGGATGTGGAGTGTCCCTTTATTGCCATTGCTTCAATTTCGACTCTGATCCGGAGTGGTAGCACCTGTTAGGGTCATATCTATGGAACAAATAGAAGTGTTTGACTTTTAAACTGTGTGATAACAGATTACCTATGTTAAATTGTATTGTTAAAACTAGAACTGTTTGACCATTTAATTCTGTGTGTACAAATGACGTTCTAATTTAATTAAGAGTGATACATAGCAATACTTGGAACCATTTAACAGTGTGCAAATGAATGAATATTGTTGAATGGAATTGTTAATGTTAAAAAGAAATACCTATGACCACGTGTGTGCAAACAAATGATTAATATCGGGTAGAAATATAAGTGATACATGGCAATAATTGAAACCATTTAACTGTAGAAAAAATAGCAACACAAGTGTGCAAACAAATTACTTCAAACTCATTAAAAATTTAATTACCTGCAAACAATGTGTCCATAGAAATGACTGATGCTAAATTCTGACTCATATAGCAATACTCAAAAGCATTTAACTGCGTGCAAAAAAAAAAAATGAGCTGAAATTCGCTTAAAAAATGTTATCGCAAAAATGTGTTTACAAAGATAATTTGGCATTAAGTAACCTACTATGGTTGATATGCAATAAAAACCAACCAACCAACCAACCAACCAACTATTTCTTTGATTCTCAATGATGTTTCGGTGGGTACTATTCAGCATTCTTCTGATGTATTTACTGTGGAATCGGTAATGTTAACCGTTCATTATAAAATTCTGTTAAAATGTGAATACGTTTTTCGTGTCATAGATTAATGATGTCTTTTTTCAATCATATCTTCTTTTTTTTAATTATTCTTATTAAATTGATTCATTGATTTTAACCGTATGTCAACCCGTCTAGGATTATTCTGTATCCAGAGGTTAAGGAATCGTATTCATCGTATGTTCATATGTACATTTTTGTGTCGTTGTTTCTTAAGAGGCTTTTTTTAACCCGGCTCAATAAAATACGTGTAATTTTTAAACAGATCTATTTGACCACCGGCACTCTAATAGGTACTACCACTAAGAGTAGAGTTAGGAGTAATGCGAATGAAATGGAACTCTACATTGTCCAGATCTTAGGAACTGGAGCCTCATCATCAGGTGCTGTTTAGTGCCATACCTAGGAAACCCTTTTATTGAAAAGGATAGTCTTCGTATTCTACACCATATCGAGACGGCTTAAGTCTGTTAAAAGTTTCTAGAACATGCTTATTTTATTGGGTTTGCTTAAAGGATCAACCAATTATAGTGTTTGAAAAAATTCGATATTATTTGATATGAAAATACCTGTGTAACTACAAAGTCCAGTCAAATGAAACTAAACAGGCATAATTTTCATTAAAATCAATTTTTTTATTCAAAACTTGAATGAGAAAGACATATGGATTTCATGAACTTTTCAAGAAAATGTTTTCCTAATCTACTCAACTATCTCTTCCGATTCTTATGGTCGTCTAGATCATTTTGTCGCTCACAGACAGCCTTCTCCTTTGAACTTTTTGAGTCATGTCCAAATCTGCATTGCATTTTTAGCGAATTCTCTTACGTTACATCGTTCAACTGTGTTTGAGTTTACTTCAGCACATAAAACCCTTTTCTTTTCCCGTGAATGACATTTGTATACCTGAAAAGAAAGGTTTATTTGGCATTAAACATAGACTTTCGAGTTGTTTCAACGGATATTCTTCAAACTTGAGTTCATTTGAACATGAATTCGTCAAATACTATCGACATTTTTGAAACACCCTGTATTATGTGCGCAGCTTCCTTCTGGTGTTTTATTTGCCAGTTGGTTTCAATATCTATTTTTACAAACCCTAAGTGTTTCTGTCTGCCGTACCTACACCAATGCGCAGTTGGCGATACCGGATTTAATAGTGTCTCCTCATGTTACGGTTTTTCAAGGGATGGTGTTTTTGCGATTCTTACTTTTAGGGGCGAATAGTTTCCTCCTTTGTAATGTATTTCCCAGCTACACAGGATATCGTGAAGGCAATTTTGACAGCGTTTTGTTCTACTTGTGATTTCGTTTTGAATAACATCCTGATATTGTATAGAAGGTCTGATTTCTCGATCTTTTCTGACAGGAGTCTGATATACGGTAAGGTGACTATAGTTGGCTTTGTTGTGTAATTCAGTTTTGGGTTTTTTTTTTTCGTTGTAGGCACTCGCTTTATATTAACTTCCTATTTGTCAGTGTTTGGGTCACTGCATATCCATACAGTTCAGTATTGTAGGCAATAAATTCTATCTTTTTTTTTGTTTTGTTTTATTTAGGTGCTTAAAAGGGGGGATCTCAAACACAAGGACCCAAAGGGGCTATTACGTCCTGGGAGAAACACATAGTGAGTCAAACGTGACATAAAAGTGGGCGGGATTTCCACCATCATCATGCATAACTTTAAGATTTTTTATAAGCGTCTTTTTTTCTTTTAATCAAAATGATGGTAAATAGGATTATAAAGCTAATGTAAAAATGTAGGTAGACAAATGTTCCTGTATTCTCTTTTTTACTTTTTGTAAAACCCTTTCTTCGTTTTCCTCTCCTTATTGTATTCAATGGGTAACTTACACTGACTTTTATTGAGATTAGAAAAACAGAAGAAAAAATCCAAAGTTTTATCACATCGATAAAAATTGCTGATAGAATTTCTGTTTATTAAATAATTTACTCTCAAATATTTTCTATGATTTTCTATTTCTGTGTGTTGTCTGTCATCAAAAGTAAACTATCCACGCTAAGAGATTTATAAATATAATAAATATATTAATACAAAAATATATTAACATAATGAATATATTAATATAAAGAATATGTTTCTCCTCGTCAATAAGTTGTCAAATTTACCTTTACTCACGTTCTGAAACAAAGCAAGTAATGTATGAGTTAATTTTCTATATTCTCAGTTATATTCGACGATAATTTAATCTCAGTCAGCCCACCACAACAATACAATCTCAGACTGCGTCAATTAAAATATAATCTCAGTAAGCCCTTCATTTCAAAATAATCTCAGTAAGCCCTCCACTAAAATATAATCTCAGTCAACAATACTCTAAATTATAATCTCAATCAACACCTTCCCTACAATATAATCTCAGTCGGCCCTCCACTAGTATATCCATATTTACCAACCCCTCCGCTCGGGCAGGATATGACACATGGTCAATTTTTAAGCGGAATTTAACAAGTTTGAATTCAGAGTTTTCCTTCTCTTAGACAAGTTGCTTCACCAAGGCTGAAGAACCCAGTCTGTCTTACTATTTACCTATAGCTGGAGAGAGAATAATTGGATTCATACCTTTCCCAAGAGTATTAGTGCTATGTGAAATGCTTGGTCCAGGATTTGAACTCGTTTCACCGTGTCCATTTCCTACGACGATAACCATTACACCACAGGCATCTCCACTAGTATATAATCTCAAGCTTATCCTCCACTAAAATATAATTTCAGTAAGCTATCCACTACAATATAATCACAGTCACTCCTCCACCCCGATATAATCTCATGAATCACTCCAGTAGAGTATAATCTCTGTAAGTCCTTCGCCACAATATAATCCAAGTCTGCCTCCATTGTAATATAATCTCAGTTACCCTCCACTACAATATAAACTCAGTAAACTCTCCACCACAATGTAACCTCTGTATGTCGTCCACAAAAACATAATCTCAGTCATTCTCCAGTAAAATATAAACTCAGTCACCAATCAACTACAATATAATCTCAGTAAGTCCTTCACCACAATGTAATCTCAGTGAGCCTTCCAGAACATTATAGTCTGTGTCATCCCTTTCTATATATAATAATCTTTGTTATCCCTCCAGAACAATATCATCTCAGCTAGCCCTCCACTACAATATAATCTCAGGGACCACTCCAGTACAATAGACCTTTGAAACAAGTCGATACTTTTCTCTAACGTTCTTATCAAGAATGTGTTTTTGATGTATATAATATTGGTTTATTTTTCCCTTTGCAGGTTTTGATCTTGAAACGGGTGCAAGTGAAATATTAAAGTATAGTCTAATCTTCTCTGGTGAGAAACATTTTCAAGGAAGAGAAAAAAACTTACCAATGTTTAGAAAAATAGTATTTACGAAAATTGTTCTGCCGCTTGTCATATAAAGGTAGTTTATGTGCCGTATGTTTGAGAACCTTGGCTTAGAGTAATCATTTAGGTAAAATCCACAAAATATAGGTTTGTAGTATACGAATGATCTGAATCCGGGTTCCTTATTTATTGGTGAGTATGTGTGGTTTTCACAACTTCAAGCCTGATTAGTCTATGCAGTGGAAGCACTTTAACTCACCGGTAAAGAAAAGGTTCCGGATGCAGCTGTCAGTATAGAAAGTCATGCTGACTCTAGTTCTGGATCTTTGAGGAATATGAAGTACCCCTTCATTGACATTACACCTAGGTCCACACAAATTTGGAGTGACAGTACCTATCTTTGGGTCAGAGAGAATTACTTATACTATTAAGAACTACTCTACTTGAAACCATTTAACTCCGAGCATAAATGATTAATATTAGATTAAATTATTAGTATCAGATATTGCATTTAACTGTGTGCAGAAGAATGAAAAATATTATCAAGAATTATAAGTATTCGAATGCAATACTTGAAACCATTTAATATCCTAGGTATGACATTTAACTGCATCTGAAGGTGAGGCTCCAGGGGCACCTCGGGTAGTGTAATGGCTAGCAAGCTTGACTAGCAAACCTGCAAGAGTGAGTTCGAGTCCCATTGGGTGCCCTATTCAATCGGCCTTGTGCCACATCGAAGCAAAGAGCTTCGTAAATTACTGAAGGTGAGGCTCCAGTCTTACAGTTTGGAAAATGTGGAGTACCACTTCATTAACATTAGTTCCAGATCCACTCTGATCTTTAGTGGTATTACTTGTTAGAGTCCCATCTATGGATTAAATAGATCTATTCTCTCTTTTATAAGGGATTATTATTATTGAATATAATTACTAGTTTTGAAACTATTTAGCTATGTGTAAACTGTAAACAGTAATACTTGAAACCATTCAACTGTGAGCAAGTAGAATTATTAGTATTATATAGCAGGTACTTGAACTCATTTAACTGTGTGCAAACAAACAAGTGATATAGAATTCTTAATATTAGATAGAAATACTAGGAACCATTTAACTATGTGCAAAAAAATAATTGATTTTGAATAGAATTATTAGTGTTGGATAACAACTCTTGAAACAAAATTACTGTACGCAAACAAATGTGCTCTGGTTCGTTAAAAATAACGTTGCCTACAAACCACTTACTTACAAATCATATATATATATATATATATGTGTGTGTGTGTGTGTGTGTGTGTGTACGTGTGTGTGTGAAAACAAGAATTGGCGTGAAATAATCTACACAGGTTGATACACCATAAAACACATCCCAACCAAAGCAAATTACATCTGTTAATCACAGTTTCTTCATATCTATCTATCTATCTATCTATCGCTTCACTTATATCTATCAATTAGACTCGCTTTAAAGTAGTCTTCGTGGTGTCATGAAGAAAGTAAGTTTGAACTCCAGCCATGCTATTACGTTCACTTTCGGACTGTAGGTTAAATGTTACTACTGTTGTTCTTTTACAAGGATAGATATGGGCTTAAATAACCCATGAACGTTGATATGCCATTAAACAAAGAATCCAAACTAAACACTCTCCTCATATCTATAGATTACACTCTCTTCGAATCACTCATTCTATCAACCAGTCTCTTCATATCTTTCTATTTACGGAAGAGTAAATTTTTAAGGAGAATCAAACCGTTATATTCAGCAAGAATTGTTTATATATAGCTGAGGTCAACTAAGTTTGATTGCCTAATGGTAAATCCTGCGGTCATTCGAGAGCTTGGATCTCATTAGGGGATTTTAAAGTCATGATTACGAATTTGGAAGTTAAATCGAGATTTCCTATTTTTATTTAGTTGCTCGTAATAACTAAGTCTCATGCATCAGCAAAAATATTCTAAAGGTAACACTCGGGTCGTACCGGCGGTAATGTAAAAGGTACCTGAAGCTGAATAAAAGAATGAGTGCACACAAAAGAGCTCTCCCCAGCAAAAGAAGATTTTGTTTGGTTGTGTTTTACGGAATACCAACCTGAGGGGGTTATTTAATGTTAAATCCTGCTTATACATTATATAAACAATAGTTTGTTGGTGACATTTCTAAACGAATCTGAGCTCGTTTTTGCATTGGTCAATGGTTTCAAGTATTGCTATTTATTATCTGCACACAGTTAGATGGTTTCAGTTATTGCTACGTAATACTAATACTTCAATTTGACATCAGTCATTTGCTTGATCACAGTTAAATTGTTTCAAGTATCGTAAGTGATTCAATATTTTTATTAATCTATTATTCTTACCACTCCGAATCTGAATGGACCAAATAATAATAGTAATGAAGGAGTACTCACATTCCCCAAAACTTTAGGACTGGAACCTCACTCTCCAATACAGTTCATTTTCATACCCAGGAGGCCATTAATATTAGATCCATAGATGGGATCCTATCAGATATTAGCATTACAGGTCAGAATGAACCTGGAAGTTATGGCAACGAAGGGCAACATCACATTCCACAAAGTTCTCGGAAAGGAGCCTAACCATCGAATGGGTTAGTGTCATATCCAGGATACTTGTTGGTGGTCGGGGTCTTACCCCTCTGCCGAAATGATATCGGGGGTATTCTACTGTCCCTACTTAGCAGCACACAAAAAGAGCTGAAGAGAAAATGATGATCCAACTTATCTAATTATTTATCAATCTATCAACACGTCAATGATTCTATGAAATAAATCTTGATGGAATTCATATATTTCTTTATAAAGTAATTAACCTTTTAGCTCAAATTCATTGATTGTCTTGTTTTCCTCGACATCTGAATCTTATTTTCTAACTCCTGTCTCTAATTTATTTTCTTTCTCAGTAGATATTTTCTCGACGTCATCATTTTTTAAATATATTCTTTTTATTTGATGTGTATATATTAATATTTCGTTATAACTTATTGGTAGCAGTGATTGAAAGATGGCTTGTCAAATGTCAAATGCTCCCTTTCCTCGGGGATACAATAAATGTCCTTGTATACAAACATATACGAACCAAAGAGAGATCATTAAAAGTTAGGAGTCGAGTTTTAAACACCAGAGAAAACAAACGTATATTTTACAGCTTAAGACAGACTGCCTCCAACCCGCTATTGGGTTTGAGCCATGATTTATATAATAATTGATCTTTAGTTTTTTTAAGAATCTTTTTGTGACACCCGAAATAAACGTTAGTAGGTTTTGTAAAAATGTGTTGATCTGTTCTTTTGTCATAAAGTGATAATTTTTCCGGTGCTTCCACTTTTCGCGAAAAACAACAATGTTATAATCCCTTTTCCACTGAACTTTCTTTGCTATGCTTTCCTTCTGTTTTTTCTTCTTTTCTTTCTTCATTAGACATTTATCTTTTTTAAATAAGTTTCCTTAGCCTTTTTATTACTTATTTTACGCAAATTCCTATTTTTCAACATTTTGCCATTTTCTTTCTTTCTTTCTCAAAACTTATTCCTTGCTTTCTTTTTACAGTAAATATGTGCCTTTATTTTCATTCCTCAGTAGCAAGTTTTTCTTTCTTTCTTTCTTTCATGACATCTCTAAATGGAATCTGAGGTACTTTCTTTCGTTCATTTCTTTTTCCTAGTCTTCATTTCTTCCTTTATTTATTTCTTCGTCGTCGCCTTTCTTTCTTTCTTTCTTTCTTTCTTTCTTTCTTTCTTTCTTTCTTTCTAATACTCTTTTTATTTATTCCTTTATGCTATTGTTTTCTCTCTTTTTCCATTTTTATTCTGTTTTGTTACTTGTGTTTTCTTCGCTCTTTCTCATATTTTTAATATCGTTTGTTCTTTCTTCCCTTTTTTCTATTCATTTTATTTCTTCTTCTGTATTTCTTAATTTCCTTCTTCCTTACTTTCTTTCTTTCTTTTATTTATTTCCATTCTTCTTTTTCTTCCTTTCATTCTACAATTATCAATATATTTCCTTTTTTGTCTTTCTTTGCCTACTATCTATTATTTTTATTTATTTATTGTCTTTCGTTTTCCTTATTTCTTCCTTTTCTCTCCCACTGTTGATCTTTTTCTTTCTTTCTTTCTTTCTTTCTTTCTTTCTTTCTTTCTTTCTTTCTTATGGTGTTTTTTGTTCTATTATTGTTTTTTTTTCTTTGGTCACTCGAGGTTTTCTGTCCTTCTGTCGTTTTCTTCGTTCTTTCTGTTATTTATAATCTCATTCATTCATGCATTCTTTCTTTCTTTCGTTCTTTCTTTCTTCAGTTGGTACTCTGTCCATTATTTCAGTTTTTTTAAGATTATTTCTTCTCTACTTTCTTTCTTTCTTTCTTTCTTTCTTTTTTTCTGTGACCTCATTTGTTAATCATTATAAATAGTGCTCCCATGTTTTTGTCTCCATCGTCAATGGTCTTGCAATACCTCCACTCAAATTTGTTATTCATTATCTTTTTCCAGGTCCTTTGCAACATGGTCAACATTCTTCCTTTATTGGAACTCTCCGGTATAACCCAATCATTAAACCATATGTGACGCATGCGCACGCCATTTATTGCTTTAAATCAAGTCTGAGAAAGTTATTAGTGCCAAATCAAATTACTGTTAATTCAAATTGTGAAATGTGAAAAGGCCTGTCATATATAGTGGCGGACAGGCAAGTATTTGTCGGGTTAAATGTTGTTAACGTGTTAAATCACATATTTACGATTATTCTGATGTTGGTCATTAATGATGAAGTTTGAAAATTCTACGAGAGGATGGAAGAGTTTACTTTGAAAATTAACACGAAAAATCTTATCTTTTATCGAAGTTGATATTGCCTCGATGTCAGGAAATAAAGAGACAAAAACATAGTGAAAAGTGACAGTGGTTGGTTGCTTTTATGGCTTATCAACACTTGTCGGTTATTTAATACCAACTCCAGTTTTATATATATATATATAAAACTGGAGTTGGTATTAAATAACCGACAAGTGTTGATATATATATATTGAGACCGGCTCATTGGTCTAGTGGGTAGAGTGTTCGCCAATAGTCCGGGAGACCTGGGTTCAAAACCCGGTCGTGTCATACCGAAGCCTTCAAAAATGGTACTTGATACCTCCTTGCTTACACTTAGCAATAAAAGGTACATAGCCAAGGTAAAGCGATTCTATGCGGGAAAGGAGTAGCGCCCTCCCCAGCATCTCGGTGTCGTAGCTATTGAAAAGGGAGCCTTCTGGCCGCTCTCGACTACGGTCGCCAACTTATATATATATATATATATATATATATATGGGGGATTTGCAAGTGAATAGTTTGTGGGTAACTTTATTTTTTAACGAGTTGTTCGAGCTCATTTGTTTGCACACAGTTAAATAGGTTCATGAATTTTAATCAAACGCTTATAATTCTTTTAAATATTATTCATTTCCTTACTCACTGTAAAATGGTTTTAGACACTGCTATTTAGCATAGGTGGTTCTATTTATCAAGTATTTTTATTCAATACGAACAATTTCCAGGTAGCTGAGTGGTTTCAAATCACTAATAATAATAAATTTTAGTGGATAATTGAACATTTGACTCATAGATGGGACCCTAACAGGTTGTACCACTCCAGTGGGACCTGAAAGTAATGATAATGAAGGGTTACACCAAACTCCAGGATTGAAGCCTGACAATAAATGCAGTTAAGAGTCAGACACAGGACACTCAAGGTCTTATTTTTCTCAACGCGATCAAACCCCGGCTACCATTTTGTAGTATCGTTAAGATAAAATATGTTTAGTATGTGTCTGCCACGAGAGCAATTTGAAGAGTACGTTCCCGACAACGATAGAGGTACGAACACACACACACACACACACAGAGCCAGTTATCAGTAAAAATGTCATACAGACAATCTTTTAGGATATGAAAGGACCTATTTCCATTGATTTCCCTGAAAAAGTTGTGACTATAGACAGCGCTTCTTATTGCTCAAACAAAATTTATTGAATGCCCTTCACATAAGTATATACGAGAGTTGGCTCTAAAAAGTTCATTGTCTGACCAAGATTCACTCATGTAATGCGACTAAATGAGGTTCATTTTTCAACATAGTCCCACTTGTGGTCCACTCACACTGGTCATAGAAGTTATCAACCGCAGATATGACATCATCAGATGGTCTATTGAGTGCTTGTACTTTTCAGAGCTATATATATAATATAGGTGTTGATTATACGTTTTATATATATAAAGAATAGATTAAAAAATAATGATAAAGCAAAATTTTATACGCTGTGTGGCATGCGAAGTTATAAATTTCGAACGCTTAAAATTTTTAATGAACAACGTTGAATGATTATTTTAATCGCTTGAAGACATGAGATATCCTTGAAATAGGCTGTCAAGACTACAAATTCCCAAAGCCCTTCATATTAGAAAACAAAAGTGCTAACCTCAACAAAATTAATTTTGAAACTAGTACTAATGTCCTTAAATATCTTCAGCTATTGTTGCCCTGTATAGAATTAAAAAATACACCAGTATAAATAGAATGCTTTATTTTATATTTACATTATACACAATTTTGACGTTGGTTCGAGAAAGGCACGAAAGTACTTGGGAACCAGTTATATACAGTAAATGTGTAGCCAATCCCATCCGGATATCAAAACAATAATACGGGGATTTAAAAGGAAACAAAATATGCAGACAAAGACTGTTTGTAATATTTAGTCAGATATGCCTCAACGGGAAAATGCGATCCACACACACACACACACACACACACACACACACACACACACACATATATATATATATATATATATATATATATATATATATATATATATAATGGACTCTTCCGTTGATCCCGACGAATGATCTCGACGAATGAACGGGAGAGTCCATTATATATATATATATATATATATATATATATATATATATATATATATATATATATATAATGGACTCTCCCGTTGTTCTCAAAGAATGAGATCCCGACAGTTCAGTTGAAGATGTGAACTGTTGACTACCTGATTTGTGTATGATGTTGAAAGCTTGTAGAACCATCTACACTTTCTGAATAAGATAAAAAAAAAAAGGTGCCCCTACATGAACAGCACTTCGAAAAATTCAGTGTTGAATTTCTCTTAGAGTGGTTTGCTTACCAAAACCTAATTGGCCCAACTATTTGCCCATTGTTGGAGAGAGAAGAGATGAATTCATGCCTTTCCCATTTGGTATTAGCGAGAATCGAAACGTAATTAACCCCGCCTGAGATCTCGATTCGTCATGTCCATTTCTTTACAACAATCACCGTTATATATATATATATATATATATATATATATATATGGGGGGGTTTAGGCAGCAAGTTATGATTCAAGCAAGTTTTGTTAAAGACTATGGAACACTTTTTATTATTTGAAATTTTATTTATTCAAGACTTCTTGTTATTTTTTATGTGTCGGAGTCTTGAAAAAATAAAATTAAAAATAATAAACAAACAGCGTTCCATCGTCTTTAACAAAACTTGCTTGAATATATATATATATATATATATATATATATATATATATATATATATGTAAACATATGTATACGTATATGTGTGTGTATGTATAAACACACACACACTCACATAAACACAAGCTCACATTTATATATATATATATATATATATATATATATATATATATATATATATATATATATAACCACATATACACATTTACGTATATATAAACAGTCATCTATATACAAACACGCACACACACACACATACACACACGGATATATCGCTACTTACGGAGATAGAATGCTAAAAATTTTCCCATTTTCTCGTTTCATTTTTTAAATTGAATAATATTTAGAATATACAAATAACATATTAACTTTGCCCTAGTTATGGTTTTAAATAAAAAAAATTTAAAAAAAAGGAAACGCTTAACATAGTCAAATAATTTACTCATTAATAAAATCATCCTATGACTGCATTATTTTTTTCAGATTTTTATATTCACACACACACACACACACACACACACACACACACACACACACACACACACATACATATGCATTTGTATATACACATTTAAAAATGTGTAGAACTGAAAAAACACGAGGTATTGAGAGGATGATTTCATTTATTGATTTATTTGCCATCGCTTTACGTTTCGGTTTTTAGACTTTTATCAAGTTTTGTGACCTATTAAATGAAACAAAAAAAAAATTAGGACATAGATATATATGAAGAAAATTATATGAATATTGACATAGATATATGGATGTTTAACGTTGGAAAATGATTCAATAAAAGAAATCATTTTCTGAAGACCTTGTTTTCTTCATACAGTTGGATTTATTTCCAGTTTTTCATACACACACACACACACACACATATATATATGTATATATATAAGCTCCCCACTCATGGGGGTTTTGAGCTCTCTCGCGAGGGAATTAACGGTTGCCACTCGCATAATGCAATATTCTTCGAATGAATTGAGCATTCGGTAGCTGTTAAACAAATGTGATACATATGCGTTTAAATCCCTTCCCACACGCTCTGCTTTCACGTGGCTCTGCAGTAGAATATCAGCTTAGCGTAAATTCACCAAGGTTACGATCCAAACTTCAAGCATTTCGCAAGTCTAGCCACATTGAAGAGTTGTGATACACCGAAACTGTCTGTGGATCAAATCCTACTAGCGTACGGCATACCTAAAGAAACCGTAGCAGCAATAACGATTCTCTATAGAAACACCAAAGTAAAAGTACGATCACCAGATGGAGACACAGAATACTTCGACATTGTAGCAGGAGTACTACATGGGGACACGCTGGCTCCGTACCTCTTTATCATTTGTCTAGACTATGTACTTAGAACATCGATTGACAAAATCAGAGAGATTGGCTTCGAGCTGACGAAGAAAAGAAGCAGAAGGTACCTCGCAAAAACAATTACCGACGCCGACTACGCCGATGACATAGCGATACTGGCAAATACACCCGACCAAGCCGAAACACTACTGCATAGTTTGGAACGAGCAGCCGCAGGCATAGGCCTCTATGTTAATGCACACAAAACGGAATATATGTGCTATAATCAAACGGGGGACATCTCCACTCTAGAAGGAACCCCTCTTAAACTAGTAGACAAATTCACTTACCTTGGAAGCAGCGTCGAATTAACCGAAAAGGACATCGAAACGAGGTTAACGAAAGCATGGACAGCTATCAATAGGCTATCGATTATATGGAAATCAGACCAAACCGATAAAATGAAACGCAGTTTCTTCCAGGCAGCGGTCACATCGATACTGCTATATGGGGGCACTACATGGACGCTAACAAAACGGCTGAAGAAGAAGCTAGACGGCAATTACACAAGAATGCTGCGTGCAATCTTGAACAAGTCCTGGCGGCAACACCCCACAAGACACCACCTGTACGGCCACCTGCCCCCTATTTCGAGAACTATTCAAGTTCGACGAACCAGACATGCAGGACACTGCTGGAGAAGCAGGGACGAACTCATAAGAGACGTACTCTTATGGACCCCCACACATGGCCGTGCAAAAGTAGGACGACCAGCACGAACATACATTCAGCAGCTATGTGAGGATACGGGATGTTGTCCTGAAGACCTATCTAGGGCGATGAACGATAGGGAGGAGTGGCGAGAGAGGGTCAGGGATATCCGTGCTACCAGCGCGACATGATGATGATGATGATGATATATATATATTACTGATCTGCAGGATAGGAGGTGTCCGTGGTGTAATGGTTATCGTCGCAGGAAATGGACACGGTAACACGAGTTCAAATCATGGACGAGACTGATTGCATTTCACATAGCACTAATACCCTTGGGAAAGGTAAGAATCCAATTATTCTCCCTCCAGCTATGGGTAAATAGTAGGGCAGACTGAATTCTTCAGCCCTGGTGAGGCAACTAATCTAGGAGAATTCAAACCTGTTAAACGCCGCTTAAAAAGACTGACCTTGTGTCATATCCTACACGAGCGGAGGGGTTGGGTAAATATGATATATATTACTTATACATCACTGGCAAGATCAAGTCAAACAACACGCGGATGGTTTAGTTTCATTGGAAATGTGAACTCTTTTATTAATGACAATTCATGCTGCAGTTTTGGGGATGGGTAAATCACCAAATTATCATGGCCGATGTTAATATAAGAGTCACAAAAACAACTTGAAACATTGGTACATTTCATTTGTTTTCTGTCTGAAAACATGATTGGGAGTACTTAAGTCCTTAACAAAACTTAGCATTACACTGATTGTCAACGAAACTGAAACTACCAACGACGTCATTTGTTGGGGAATACAAATTAGGTTAGTCGTGACTTTTTCACCAACACCAGTCAACCTACATCTCCAGGGGTGAGCATTATTCGATATCTGTAAAGCATATGGGAAAATTGCCAATCTCAAACATATTCTCACTGGATGCGAGTATGATCTAAAAAGCTATTCGGGGACACACAATAGAGTCATGGGGATTATTTCCGATGCTACAAAAAGTTGTCATGAGACTGTCAATAGAGCTTTGATTAATTACAGCAACAGAGCAATATATTTCCTCAAAGGAAGCATTTTAAAAATTTCGAATGTAATAGGCACAGATCGTTATTGTTTGATGGTTGCACAGACAGGCACATTGAATCTGAACAGAGACATCAACTCGCATTTCCATCTGAAATAATGTTAACTGCCCGGCATCCAAACATTGTCATCTAATCCGTTAACTTAAGGAAAAGTTTCGTCAACGAATTCATCGTTCCTCTTGGGCGCATCAGCGGAAAAAAAAACAAACAAACAAAAAAAAAGACAGAAAATTTTGCGAGAATAATGTGTCAGAAATGACTGCATGAGAAATATATTTGCTATCGAGGTTGGATGCTGAGGTTTTATTACAAATTCAAAATGACTAATCTTGTACTTTTATCATAAGACATAAGGAAATATATGTTAGGCGCCTCTGGTGGTGTAATGGTTAGCAAGCTCGGCTAGCAAACCTACACGAGTGAGTTCGAGTCTCATTGGGTGCCCCTTTCATATGGCCTTGTGCCACATCTAAGCAAAAAGCTTAGTAAATTTCCATAAGGAAATATATGTATATGAAAAAGAGATTCAGAATAAGGTACTAAATTCATCAGCATGGATATGGCATTCCCACAGAGTGACAGTGTACCAAAAAGCCTCGTGGTGTCGTGAAGTAGTTCAGGTATGCTCTGGATTATTGGCAATGATGCTTCAGCTCCGAAACAATGCTTGAATCCAGAGTCATCAGCTGATGAAGGTTTCCTTGGAAGAAACACCGCCGTTTGACCAGCAGTCATTATCCCTTTCTCTCTCCCCCTTCCCTCTCTGTCTGTCTTTCTGTCTGTCTGTCTCTCTCTCTTTCTATATATATATATATATATATAAAATATCTTTCGAGCATTTGCCTTCTCTATCTGAAATGAATGTGTTTTATGTTTTGTTATGTTTTTGTTGTTTTATTTTTTTTTTTTTCGTCGAGTCTGTGATAACGAAAATCTCTGGTTTCATATCGAGGAGAAAACTTCAAATCTTTCGGTCGCTTGTTCATTGATCTTACTAGTGAAGTAAATAACAAAGCATCCATTATTACGAGTATATTTAATATTTATGTTAGCGTTTCTTCTTCTTCTTCTTCTTCTTCTTCTTCTTCTTCTTCTTCTTCTTCTTCTTCTTCTCTCTCTCTCTCTCTCTCTGTCTCTCTCTTAACCTTATTCCTTTACCCACATTCACCATCAGAGCATAATGTTTCTCCATTATCCCCTTCTTGTTCACTCATCTTTTTCTCATTAATTCAAATAGAACTCTCCCCTCGTCTCCTCTTCCTTCCCCTCGCAATGAAATCTTAGATTTTTCTTATCTTTAACCGTGAGACCATTTTAATATGCATCAACTCACACTTCAATTACTGAGACTTCTATCAATCTTTTCCCCTCACTCTTTATGCAATCCTTTCTTCTACCCCCTCTCTCTATCTGTATATGTCTCGCTCTCTTTGCTCTGTACATCATTTATTATCTCATATCTTAATTATCATCAGTATTTATTTCTTGAAAACGCAATATTACTTTCTGAACTATATATATATATATATATATATATATATATATATATATATATATAACGTAGTTTGCTGTATTCATAAATAAAGACTTCCCAATATCGGCGATATCTAAGCGTAGATAGCGTAGACAGAGTCAATAGCGCTTGGTATCTGTCAAGTCTAATGATTGCATAAACAAGAAACTGACTGTTACCAAATGCCGTTTACTCCTAACTTACACCCTCTCGATGGGTGTTCATTTGTGTGTGTGCGCGCGCGCGCACGCGCGTGTGTGTGTGTGTGATAAAGGTTGGTTGGTTGTTTAAGTTTACGGCATATCAACCTTTGCAGGTTATTTATGCTAAATCTATTTTTATTCAAATAATTAGTTGTATTTTATACAATTTAGTTTAGCACGAGTACACAGTTTAATTGTCAAAAACATTTCAATATCAAGCTATTCAGTTTAGCCAAACAGTTGTAATTCACCCATTTCAATTTAGTATGATTATAGATTTTGTTTATACACAGTTAAATGTCAAAACAATTCTATATTAAACAATTCAGTCTAGCGTAAATAGTTTCAATATCAAAAACAGTTCTATTCTTTTTTTAATTCAGTTTTGCGAAAGTACACATTTTTGTTCTATTTAACCTATAGATAGGGCCATATCAGGTGCTACCACTCCGAACCAGAGTGGACATGGGAACAATGGCAATAAAGCAATATGTACGGGAGGGCGCCACCCATTTCCCTGGATTGCTCCACATAACCCTTGATCCTTACCTTATAATGCTGAATGTTAAGCAAGGTAGCATCAAGTACTATTTTTTGAGTCTTTGGTATGACTCGACCTGGGATTGAACCCAGATCTCCCTAAATGTGCAAACAAATGCTTATAAAATAGAATTATTGATTTTGAAACTTAAGGATCATTATCAGTAACTAATTTTAACAATAATACATAACAAACAAAAGATTGTCATTGAATAGGTATAATTACTTAAAGCCACACAACTTGTACAAATTATTTGTCGGTTGCTTAGGTTTTATGGCATATCAACCTTTGTAGGTTATTTAATGCTAAATTCATTTTTATACAAATAATCAGTTCTATTTTAAATAATTCAGTTTAGCATGAGTACACAATTTAATTGTCAAAATATTTCTATTTCATGCTATTCAGTTTAGTCAAACAGTTCTAATACAACCCATTCAGTTTAGAAGAAGTACGGATTTTTTTACATACAGTTAATTTCCAAACAGTTCAATATTAAACGATTCATATTAGCGTAAGTACAGTTTCAGTATAAAAATCAGTTCCATTTCAAACAATTTTGCATAAGTATGCAGTTTAAATGTAATTACACAGTTTTATTGTCAAAAACATTTCTATTTCAAGCTCTTCAGTTTAGTCAAACAGTTCCTATTCAAACAATTCTGTTTAGCATAAGTATGCAGTTAGTTCTATTTAACCCACCGATAGGGCCCTATCAGGTGCTTCTATTCTGGGCCAGAGTGGACCTGGAAGCAATGTCAATGAAGGGGTGCTCCGCACTCCCCAAAGCCCCTTCATCACTGGAACCTCACCATCAGATTGTTTAGAGTCATATCTAGGACTCTCGTTAGGGTGGCCTTACCCCTCTGCAGAGGTGCAGTCAGTATATTCTACTGCCCCAGCCGACTGGGCAAAAATTCTTTGTATTAGATAAGAAAACTTGATATCATATAACTGTAAGCAAAAACTCTTAAGAAATTAATACACAGAAGATTTTCATATAGATATACAATGAATAGGATTCCCGAAACTCTTTGCATAAAAAACCCAATAATGTCAAATACTATCCGAGAGACCGAAAACGACCACTTGAAAAACCTTTATATAATTAAGGAATGATTTTTTTTATATTGATCATTTTTCGTTAATTATATTTCATCAGTCAGTTTGGTAGGGCTTTGGACTATTTGGGTTAAGAGTTCAGGTGCACAGTCATTGGGTACAGTTTTACGCTCGCGCGCAAAACCCCCAGAGAGGAAATGTGGCTAGAGTGTGGATGACGTCATGTCCGGAAGAGATGGTCCTGAGAATTTAGTATTTTGAAAAAGAGTCAGTTGGAAATTGAGATTGGACCATGCAAGCAAACAGTTGGGGATTCGGCCATTGAGTCGAAGAGTTGAGTTTTTCGGATCTCTACCGGCAGCAATAAATTGAGATCTTAAACACCACGAGATGTGCCGAACGTTGGGGGTGCGGTTAGCATAGTATGATTACGAAAGACTTTTAAGAATTGTGTCTCTCTCCTCGTGTCGAAGAACCGAAGTCAAAAACTAATAAACCGTTCGTATCTAAACAACAGAGTCCACCTGTGTTTTGTGTTTTTATATATTGTATTACAGTTGTGATTGATCTCATGACGGTATACAACATTAATGTTATTTTGGTGCGCAGTTACTTGCTCAGTTATTATTGAGATCATCGTGGTTATACAACAAAACGTCCATGGCCGATATGAAGAAAAAACATTGAGGACCGTAGCCAAAGGGTTATCATTGTAGAAAATGGACACGGCGAGGCGAATTCAAATCCTAGATGGGGTTGTTTGTGTTTCACTTTCACGCTAATACTCAGGGGAATGACATGGATCCATCTATTCCCTCGATCCTTGGGTAAATAGTTGGGTAGTAGTCTCTTTAGTATTAGTAATGAAACCACTGTAAGAGAAGGAAAAATATTAACTCAAACAGGAATATGGTAGGGGATCACATTTGGGCATCAAAGAAAAACCCACACGTGAATACACGTCTGGAACAGGCTTACCTTGTATCAAGTAAATGCCGTTTAAGCGAAGAGAATATGGAAAAGAAGGAAAAAATCAAGAACGAAAGTGAAGTGCATTGTGGCCAGCCAAGATGAAAGCGCCAGACAGCCCCACCAATAACGAAAATAAAAGGATTCATTTTTTTTTCATGCAGACATTTCTTTCTATTTAGATGATAATGAGATTTTTCATGTTCCCCACAAATTTATTCTTGTGCTGAACTAAGCTATGCTCTATAGTTATTGAGCCCACAATCGTTTTTTTTTTTTTTCGGAGCCAGTTATTTCCCCTTAAGTCCGCCATCTTCTCCGCCTTACGCTATTCTTTGCTAATATCCGTCTCGATATGGTTTCTTACACATTTTCAGATCGATTCTAACTTTACGTACCGATTTCATAAACACTTTTCATTCTCCACCGCTTTTCTAAAATAAAACCATCCTTCTCACCCATCGACATCGCTTGCCTATTTCTCCAAGCTTCTATAACGACTTTCAGCCTGACTAGCATTTTATTCTATCACCGTATCTGTGTCATTTATTTTGGCTACTTCGTAGTGAGAATTTTCTCTATTTTTATTTCAAAGTTTGGCTTTCTCAATACTCTTCAATTTTTAATCCTTTTCTTGTCCTGGATTTTCGTATTTTCATTCATTTGTCTTCTAATGACAGATTTAAACACCAGTTTAAACGGATGTTTTTTTCATAGAAGTCTGAGTGATGAGTCTCCTCAGGTGTCCAGGACTCTTCTAAATAATCTAACTCATCTTAAATGTGCTGTGGTCTTTCTGTTCTTTTCCTTCTTCTTATTCTTATTATCTTTAACTTTTCGTTTGATAAATTTCCTTACCAAGCCATTAACAGAGACCTATGTAAAAGGAAAGTGGTTTGCACAAATTCAAATGTCAAATGATACTTAACATGTATATTGTTTATATTTGCTTTATGTGAAGCGAGTTTTTCACTGGAGTCAGAGTGACAGCAAGTGTCCTCAGGACCCTTCTTCTTATTCAAGCCGATCTTAGCAATGTTGTAATCTGGATAGTTCAATGTTTAGATCAATGCACAAGTTATTTAGTTATTCACCTTCCTTGACTGTTTGATGGTTGAAATATTTTTAGATCTTGGTTTTAAATCAATTTATTTTTCTAAACTAGAATGCGATAGCGAGAGTCGTAAGTTTCCTTTCTAGAAGAGAACGTGAAACCTCTCCGTCACTTGTGCATTGATCTAAACATTGAACTATCCACGGTTCGTCTTCCGATTTTCAACTCTTCCAATTCTCTTTGGAATCCTTTGGGGACCATTCCAAGAGTACCAATCACAAATGGTATCAGCGACAATCTCATGTTCCTCAGATTTCACAGTTCTCTTGCAAGGTCTTAGTACATTTCTCTTTTTTTAGTTTCTTAAATTTTTCACTCTGTGGTCCGCTGGGAAAATCTATATGGCAAGAATTTTTTCTTTCTTTTTATTTAGTATCCGTTGGTCTGAACACCTAATTGGGATTTGGTGATCCGTTTGTATCTCAAAACCTCAGAGAATTTTGTGCGTGTCATTTTCTAGAAATTTTGGTTTTGCATATACCATTTGCTAGTATGGTCAATTTCAATTTCCTGCACAATTCCCAGTAGATCACCTTTCCCACCCCGTCATGTCTAGTCTAATACTTCTTTTTGCACAAGTTTGCTACATTCGCTTTCAATATGACTAATCTACATGTGCTATTCCGTTGTGCATTATTGATTTTGACTTTAATATAATTGATCCTTATGTTGTTGTTTTGTGCTGCGACTCGAGTTCAAATCCTGGACGAGACTGATTGCATTTCACATAGTACTAATACCCTTGGGAAAGGTATGAATCCAATTATTCTCCCTCCAGCTATGGTTAAATAGTAGGGCAGACTAGGTTCTTCAGCCTTGGTGAGGTAACTAGTCTAGGAGAAGGAAAACTCTGAATTGAAACCTGTTAAACTCCGCTTAAAAATTGACCGTGTGTCATATCCTGCCCGAGCGGAGGGGTTGGTAAATATGATAAGAAAAGGTCTCCATTTTGTAATGACGTGTCGGTTTTCTCATGTGAGATTTTGCCAATCTGTCGCTTGAAGTATCCATTCTGTTGCTTTTCTTTCCATTTGTGTTTCCTAATTTTTATTGCAATTCTATTTGTCTTTATATTGACACTGCTATTATCGGTATTTCTTTTTAATGTAATCCTTATATTGATGCATCCACGCTATTTTCAACGGTGACGAGTCCTCTTTTTCTTTTCTTGACGCATGCAGTTTATCTACGTCATCTCTCGGATGTTAGGCTGAGTGGATCATCCTCAACTTTGTCTAAATTCCTCCCGTGTCCATTTTAAGAGTATCCCCGAGTATCTTAGAAAGAAGACTGCCCAGACGTTTATAACTTTGATGAGATATCTGTGACAGAGTTTAGTTTCGAGAAGTTTTCTCGTTCGTCTGAGGTACTATTTTGTTATTTTTCTTTCATCTCCGATAGCTTGATGGTGTCCGTTTCCAATATTTCCAAATGATTCTGAGCGTTCTAGTTCTTTTTAAATATTTCCAAGTAATTCTAATTCTTTCTGAATATTTTCAAGTAATTCTGAGCGTTCTGATTCTTTCTGAATATTTCCAAGTAATTCTGAGAGTTCAGATTCTTTCTGAATATTTCCAAGTAATTTTGAGAGTTCAGATTCTTTCCTGATTTGGCAGTTCTATTCATTTCGTTATTTCTCTTTTTCCTCTCTTCATTATGAGTACGGCGCAATTTTCTCTGCCAAATTCCATTCCTATATCTTGGCCGTGAATTTTCATAGTTTTTATCAGACTCTCCATTTATTTTTATTTTTTGTAAATAGCTTGATGTCGTATATGTACATAAAGTGACGATTATATAACTATTTTTGAGTTTTACACGCCAGCTCGAGTTGGTACTTTTTTTTACTGGTGTCTGAATGACTGCAAGTCTCCTAAGGTCTCGCGGACTCTTCTCAGTATTCTATCCGATTTTATCAATGCTGAAGTCTTGATGGTCTTGATTTTTCCTCTGATTTCCAAGAGCACCAACATTCACTGGTACCACTGTCTCCCTCATGATCTTTTTAAAGGTTTCCGGCAAGATCAAAACATTTGTCTAAGTTATCGTTTTCTTTTATTTCCACTCAGTGGCCCGGCAAAATTCAACGGGAAAATCTACCAGATACCATGTTCTCTTTTTTCTTGTTGATTAACTCAAGACTATGTCTTTGGGTCAGGATTTGGTGATTTGTTTGTATCTCAAAATCTCAGAGAATGTTATGCGTCTTATTCTCCAGGACAGATTTTATATTATTTAGTTATTCACCTTCCTTGACTGTTTGATGGTTGAAATATTTTTAGATCTTGGTTTTAAATCAATTTATTTTTCTAAACTAGAATGCGATAGCAAGAGTCGTAAGTTTCCTTTCTAGAAGAGAACGTGAAACCTCTCCGTCACTTGTGCATTGATCTAAACATTGAACTATATCAAGAAGCAGCCATTGTGACGCGTATATGTAATATTTATGTGAGCGTTTCTTCTCTCTCTCACCTTCCTTCCTTCACCCCACTCAATGTGACAGCATGATCTTTCTCTATCGTTTTCTTTTTCTCCTTCTTGCTCGCTAATCTTTTCGTCATTTATTTAAATAGAATCTCTCCCCTTCTCTTCTCTCTTCTCTTCTTTCTTCTCCTCTGAATGAAACCTTAGATTTTTCTTATCTTTAACCGTGCGACCATTTTAATATGTATCAACTCACACTTCAATTACTGAGACTTCTATCGCTCTTTTCCCCTCACTCTTTATCCAATGCTTTCCCTCTCTCTTTACTTCTTACATCATTTATTATCTCATATCCGTGTTCCGGAATTTTTGCTTTAATCTTTGCGCTACACTTTCTCTTCGTTCTTCAAAATGGCAATTTTTTTTTCTTTTATGCAGTTATTTTTGTGTAAGTCCAATTCGAGATTGCACAAAATAAATATATCAGGACAGTCGATACGAAAACGAGTCTTTACAAAATGTCGGAACATTCAATATATGCACAGAAGCAGAACGCAAACGACACCGAGGCAGTCAATATAAAAAGAAGTACAAATCTACAGCCAGTGTTATGAGAACCGTATATTATTAATGTCGGCGTAGTTAGCTCAGGGACGAAATGATAAGACTATGCAATGAAAAGATCTGCGTTTCGATAATTTTAACCGTGAGAAGATAACTAGTAGTCTGAAATTACTCCTGAAAATACACTAGTCAAAAACAAATTGGCATTCATTTGAAAAAACTAATTAATTCACAAAGAACCGATCATTCAGTTATTAGAATTATCCAGAGATTAATGTATTAAGCATGATTAATTTATTGATTTTAGCATGTCATCACATCAAGGGTTATTTTGTCCCGAGTGGTTAGGTTAAGTTAGGTAATTTGGTTTAATGGCATATCAACCCTTGTTGGTCATTTACTGCCAAATCTTATTTACGCATGATTTTAAATTTTTCGCTAACTTTATTTTTAAATGAGTTAGAGCTCATTTATTTGCACTCAATTAAGCGGTTTCACGCTTGCTATATGTTGTTTGCACACAGTTTAATGGTTTTAAGAATTGCTAATACTGTTTATTCAATTTAACATATATCACTTGCTTGCCCACAGTCAAATGGTTTCACGTATTGCTAATTATTGTTTGTACACAGTAAATTGGTTTAAACAATTGCTATTTGTTGTTTGCACATAGTTAATTAATTTCATGCATTACTATCTAATTCTATTAATTCACATTATTATCAATCGTTTATTTGTCGGCAGTTAAATGGTTTCAAGTATTGTTAATGATAAAACAATTCTACTCAATCAATAGATAAGACTCTACCAGGTATTACTAACCCTCCGGTTAGAGTGGATCTGGGAGTAATGACAATGAAGAGATACTCCACATTTGCAAAAGCTCCTGTCCTAGAGCCTCACCATCAGATGATTTAGTGTTATATCCATGACAGTCATTAATACGGGTCTTGCCCCTTTACAAAGATGTGGTTGGCGTATTCTACAGTCCTAACAGACTGAGCTGCGAGAGGTTAAGGAATCGCATTCATTTTATATTTATATTTACGTTTTTTGTTATCTTTATCATCATTTTCAGCATCAACAAGTCTTGCTGATTGCTTGGGTTCCCTTCATTTTATATCTCTCTTGCCATCCATCCTTATCAGTAATCGCTTTTGGCTGGTCATCCAAACTGCATCCAGTATCCGAAATGAGCTGATACATGTACGTCTTTGCTGGTCAGCCAACACTGCAGTGTCTGTATGCAAGACTTCATAGGAAAACGTTGCTTATTAGTTCGTCCTTGCTTCTCGAAAATGTCTTGTTTAGCTTACTAGAATCGTTTCTGAGGTGGAAGGCAAGTAGCCCTATTTATGGGATACTGCTTCCAGGAATTGATCAAAACAACAGCCAACATTCTTATATAGTTAGGATCTAGCTTTTTCTACGATAATTTCATTAGATCCAAGGAGGTACATCCATCCAGTAGTACGAACTTGAATACAGAAATCCCGTTTATCTCATCGGAGGGATGAAATTTCCATATGATCGATAACCTGTCAATATCAGAATATAGCTCCCATAGAATGTAGCTCCCATGCATATAAAGACATCGGTTTTAGTTGATAAGAAATTCCTACTGAGGAATATGAAGTGGTCGAATAACTACGGAAGGTTGTCATTTAGTATGGAGACGTCTCTGTCTTGTTTAAAACACATATATTCTGTTTTCTGAATTCAGTTATTTCTTAAGAAGCTTTTTGTATTCAAGTATTCTTTGCTAATACAAATAATGCGTACTCATTTGTATGATTTCATATATGCCTGCTTAATATTAATACTTATAGTGTTTCAAATAATTATTTCTACTTGATAAATGTCATTTGCTTGCGCACAGTTATATGGCTTCCTGTAACCAATAATAATTTTTTGAAAACAATTATAGCTTCAAGTAATTATTGTTAATACAAATGATTAACAGTTATATGGCATCGAGCATTGCCATCGAATACGAATTTTAAACAGATCTACTTGACTCATTGAGGGTACCCTAATCCTTTGGCTCCAATTGAAGCTGGGAGTAATAGCTATGAAGGGGTACTCCTTGCTCCCCAGATCTCCAACCAAGTAATCTCAGATTTCCCTTTTTTTGTGAGATTTCTTACTTTTCTACAGGGGGTAAAGTCAGCATATTCAAAGGCTCGCTGATAGGACAAATATCAGATATGTTATACTTTTAACTTACAATATGTATCTATATAAGAATATTAAATAAGACTGTATACATGTGTAAAAAAGTAAAGTGCTCGTGTTATAGTGGTAAATCGTCGTAGGAAATGAAAGCGTTGACTTAAGTTCAAAACCTGGACGAGCGTGTTTACGTTCTCCATAGTGGTGATATTCTTGAGAAAGATATGCATTCAACTATTCTCCCTCCAACAATGAGTAAATTGTTGGGTAGTCAGGGCTCTTCAACCTTGGTATCAAAACTGCTCTCAGTGAAGGCAGACTGAATTAAAATCTATTAAGCTGCGCTTAAAAAGTTAATCTGGTGTTTATTTACTTAGCTTTTTGCTTAGATGTGGCACAAGGCCATGTGAAAGGGGCACCCAAAAAGTTAATCTTGTGTCACATCCTGCTTGTACAGAGGGATTGGTAAATATATATATATATATATATATATATATATATATATACACACGTAAAGTATATTAAATCCACTAGTTTATCAGTAAATGCATTTTATTTTTAATTTCATTATTTTGTTAACTATTAAACAGATTTTGTAGTTGCAAGTTCCAATCGATGTTGGTTGAATTTTAAAATTTTTTTGTGTTTGTTCTTTTGTTTTTTGTTTGTTTGTTTTTCATAATAAATAAATAAATTCGTTTCTATATGAGAGAAAAATAATGCATTCATCCGATTTTTCTGCAATTCATCTGCTTTTTAAGCATATTTATTTTATGAAAATTGATTTTGTGAATAAATTAGTTTTTATCTATTTCTTGAAAAGTGGTCTGTATATTCACAGGAATTGGTGATTTTAAAAATTCATAACTTATAAAGACTTACGGTTACTGAATGCACATATATCCCTGTTCCTAAACCCTCACGTTGTAGAGCTCTTTACTGGGCTGATCTATATTATATGTTATATGTATATGGTATAAGGGCCTTGCATTAGGGTCAGTCAGCTACTCTCTTTCTTTCCTTAACTTCGTCTCTTTTACGGTCGGTCGTCTATCGTCTCATGTCTGTCTGTTGTCTCTTTCGTGTTGCAATCTTTGTTCTTATTCGTTGATGAGGAATGACAACGTGACTACTATTTCATGTGTACATATGACCTTTATTCATTGGCGTCATTTCAGTCATTACCCGCACGGCCTAAAAGGGGTTTCAGTGAGAGCAAGATGGCGAGTTCAACCTTTCGTGTTGAGAGCTTCTCGTGTCTAACTCTAGAACCGTTTTGGTCATCTGATTAAAACCATCCAATGAGAACCGTAATATCAAATTGATTCCAAGTTCATTGACCGTCAATCATATTGGTTAAACGGCTGTGTCTTTCCACTTAGGACATAATTTGAATGCTACACTACATGACAAAAATAGATTTCACCGATCTACTGTATAACATTAAAATCAAAACGATATTATTTGTGTTTGCTGCCAAGTCAATATGGTTCGGTTTAGTTTCTTTGTTTAATGGCATATCAGCCTTTGTGGATTATTTAATGCCAAAACCATCCTTCAAGAAAACAGTAGTGATGCTATTTAACCAATAGCTGGGAGGAGGAGGGGTTCATACTTTTCCCAAGGGTATTTGTTCGAAAGTGAACGTAAAAGCGCGACTGGGGTTCGAACTCGATTACTACGATTTACAATTCCGCAGACAAGCACTTTACCCCTTACACAACGAGAATACCTCCCAAATCCACGATATTTTTCTTTGGAATGTGCGCCTTGCAAACAAAGAATTATTTTTTAAATTACTACAACAACAACTACTACGAGAACTACTACTAATAATAATAATAGTAAATGCATCATTAATGTGTGTGTGAGAGAGAGAAAGAAAGAGAGAGAGAGAGAAAGAAAAAGAGAGAGGGGGGAAAGGAGGGATAAGATAAGAGAGAGATATAGAGTGTCAGAAGCAGAGAGAGATTTTGTTATTTGATATTGTTCAACACAAGCCAGTGATTTTGGCAGTTCACAATCTACCATGAATTTCCGTATCAGAAAAAGAAAATGATAAAAACATTCTTGATGGATAAAATGAAAAATAGCACTGAATGTTATGAAAATATGTGGCACTAAATGATTCCTATATTTATGAATAACCTTATAAGTTTATAGTTTTGATGATGAATCCTTTTTTATATTTTTAAAACCAGTTTCACTATTTTATGATCTGTTTTATTGGATTGGAGAACTTATCTATCAGTGAACCCTCATAATAGTTTTGATACCAGTTTTAAAATACCATTTGGTCGAAAGCTTTATTATACGCTTAATCACCGTATTTATAAATCAACTCTTGTGCTAATTTTGGTTTGGCTTGGTTTGAGTTTTTTTTATGGCATATCAACCATCATGGGTTATTTAATCCAAAAGACATCTTTGAAGTATAACAGTAGTAGTATTATTTAACCAATAGCTGGGAGATAAGGGGGTTCATACTCTTCCCAGGGGTATTAGTCCGAAAGTGAATGCACTAGCTCGACTGGAGTTCGAACTGTCTTACTAAGATGTCGCAGTCCAACACCTTAGCCAGCACATTACGGGGACTTCCACAGGACTTAACTTTTATACTAGTTTAAACATACCATCTGGCCTCAACCATTTTTTAATAGAATTGCAACTTATGCATCAGCGTCTATTCTTCTTTTTGATGCTAGTTTTATTCATCTGTTTGGTTTAAAACTCATTTTGTTGAATTAGAGATATTATTTATCAATCAACCGATGCAGTACCACGATGCGCTACTTGCAAAAGCAGCAATACCGATGCTTTTCAAATAACAATCTTTTCGCTTCTAGTCGCTATCATCTGCGCGTTTCATTTTCGTTATTTGATTTCCTTTTTGCAGTCTAATAATCGGCGACCATATTTTCAGTTCTATTGCGTGTGTCATAAATCTTTGAAGCTTCAGAGCTTAATGATATCACGAAAGGAAAATTGAGAAGATTTTTATGCTGCTTATGAAAAGGGAGGAGAGGTTAAGGGTGATACAATTAAATGGTCATAAAATTAATGGAAGGTGAAGGGCTTATTGAAGGGTTAGAGGAGAAGAAAGAAGAGCAAGGCGAAAAAAAGAAGGGTGACGGAAGAAAAAAAAAAGAAAAAAAAAATGTACGATGCAACTGTTTTCAAGAAGAAGAAGAAGAAGAAGAAGAATTAAATCAATAAGTTATTGACGAAAAAAGAGAGAACCAAGAGAGATTAAACAGGGAAAGTAAACGCAAATACTCAGGTACTTTTTCACGTTAGTTGAGCACCTGTGTGTAGTGAAATGGTTAGCGAACTTGGCAAGCTGACTATAAGTGACTTTGATTCCTACTACGTGCCCAATTTTGCTGTTATTGATCTAAACGAATTTAAATAATCATTTACTGAAGAGCACGGCTAACTAGTAAATACGTCCCCTTATGTTACATTAAGAGTCTGAATTCTAACAGGCCACTGTAATGTAAACCAAAAAAAGAAAAAAATAATAATCCATTCATAGTCGCATATGAAATTAACCTAAAAAGAGAATTAACTTTAAAAATCAAATAGAGAAAATAATATAATCTTGTAAGTAGAATTTATCCGACGTTATTTTCAAATCATAAAAGCAAAGTAACTCACAGCCGTTTATAATTTGTGGATTAATAAAAGACAAAGTAAAAATATGCATTTAAATGATGAAAAGAATAAAAATAACGTCGGATAAATTCTACCAACGTGATTATATAATTTTCTCTGTTCAATTTTTAAAGTTAATTTTTCTTTTTAGGTTAATTTCATATGCAGCCATGAATAGTTTTTTTTTTTTACATTACTTCAGTCTGTTTGAAGTCAGCCTGTTAAATGTAATATGCGGGGCCGTATTTACTAATTGGCCGTGTGAATAGGGTAAAAGTGACACTCGTTTAGTTTGATTTAGAATTTCACACATATATACATGAACAAGCAGAAAGCCTTTCCATTACCATGTACCCTGACATTAAGTTATCAGAAAACTCCTATTCTCTTCTTTTGAGTTGTGGGGAGGTTCTGTCCTGAAATCGGATTCCACAGGACAAGACTTTCCTCGTTTATTTTTCTCTATTTTTTTTTTTCTTTTTTTTTTTTACCGGGTCTTGTCGAAAAACACGAATAAGGCGCCGCATTACGCCCGTAGGAAAGGAGAACAGGTACTAAACGCTGATCCTATGTAGAAGTCCGGAACCATAATTAAATTAAACTGTCATTTCTATGAGAATGTATATATATATATATATATATATACATATATATATAATTCATAGACTAAAGAAAAAAATGAGAGAAAATTTAGGCACCCTGTGTGCGGGCTTATAATGCACTGACTGTATCATGTGCAGAGGGGTAACACTCCCATAAAAGGTGTCCTGTGTATTACACTAAACTGCATCCAGTGATGAAATTCCAGTTCCGGTGCTCTGAAAGTATGGAATCACTGCTTCATGGTCATTACTTCCAGATCCACTCTGACAGTTAGGGTCTCATCTATATAGGTGTACTTGGTACAATATAATTTACGTATAATTTATTAGTATTAGATCGGATTATTTGAAACCCTACGGCTACTTGCAAATTATTTGTATTTGACTGAAATACTTGAAACCATATACTGAGTGCAAAACCTCAAACTATACAAAAATGTTGATATGAACGTGATTATTTAACCTTCAGGCATCAAATAATGCTGGATCGGTTGACACACCAATAAAACGAAGTGGAGGTGCCCGTGGTGTAGTCGTTATCGCCGTAGGAAATGAACACGGTGATACGAGTTCAAATCCTGGACGAGACTGATTGCATTTCACATAGCACTAATACCCTTGGGAAAGGTATGAATCCAATAATTCTCCCTCCAGCTATGGGTAAATAGTAGGACAGACTAGGTTCTTCAGCCATGGTTAGGCAACTAGTCTAGGAGAAGGAAAACTCTGAATTCAAACCTGTTAAACTCCGCTTAAAAATTGACATTGTGTCATATCCTGCCCGAGCGGAGGGGTTGGTAAATAGTACCAATAAAACAAACAAATCAATCTGAAAAGTAAAGAAAAAGGGGAAAAAGAAGAGAAAAGGATTTGGAAGACTTATCTAAAGTTTGGTGCAAGGCTGCAATTATGAAGTATTTCATGAAGTTGTACCGAATAATTTCATTGAAATACGTGAGAGCTTAATTCTGACATTGATTCAATCTAGCTTTGTGTGATGGTGGACCAAATGGAAAAATGCATCCCTTGGGCATCAGTGAGATTTGAACGCAAAATTTTCGCTGATTACATTCTCAATGCAGCATTTCTTTTTTCAATTGCACATCTTTTTGAAGTCAACATGAATTCTGAAAGACCTTTCTAATAATACATTGGTTGTAGAAAAAACAGAAGAAGAAGAAGAAGAAGAAGAAGCACAATAACAACATATCCTCAACAACAGCAGAAAAAATGAAGTTAAGCAGTAATGAATTCGTGGTTAGAAAAAGAAAACAATAGATAAAGAGAGAGAAGGAGAAGGAGAAACAACAAAAGATGGGGGGTGGTAATGGACTGCGTCTCGTTTAATTCTAAAAGTGTTCAATGCACTTCCCACCAATTACCCTAATCAGATTAATACTTATAGTTGCAATTAAAGAAAGGATTTTAATAGCAAATCATAAATTATGCATGGCCGCCAGATGAAATTCGCTCTGATCTTTCGACTTTCAAAGAAATATTTCATTAGTACAATAAGGAAAATAATTGCTGAATAAATAGATAGGAAGTTGCTTGTGGTGAGTCAGGAGAGGAAGAGTTAAGGAAATGGAGAGCTCCGTTGGTCGGCGGCAAGAATCATCGTATTGTAAATTCGGAAAATTTAGAGAGACAACTCAATACTACTGTCAGGCAGTAAGTGATTCTATATTTTATGAGATTGTTATTTAGGGCTTCTATCATAATGTAGATGACTATCAGAATACTAGACTAAAGACTTGTATCAAGGCTGCATGTTTGTCCCTATATTAGATAAAAGTCGATTTTAAAGTCATAATTTTATTATCTTATTATATTTTGTCGATGGGACCCTAAATAGTATCCCTATTGGGGAATAATACGCCATCAGACATGGGTGCCTGAATATGACACTAAACTTCGTTTGGTGATGAGATGAAGGTGAAGTACCCGTTCATTGCCAGGACTCCCTGGTTTATTCTGACCCGTAGAGGTTGTATATGTTTGGGTCTCTTCTATGGGTCAAATTGATTGGCTTAAAAATTATAAGTATTGGATAAGAATACTTGATACAATCATCAAGTTGTACTGATAGCACGGAGTCCCTTGATTCTTTTTCGCTATCTGTCCCCATCATCCATCAAACCTGGCAGGTGCCCGGATTGCGTCTTGTGTCTGCACAAAGAAGATGTTTATAAGTCCTTATTGGTCGGCTGACACTGTACAGGAGTCCATGAGAGAATGTCTCTTCTGAGTTTATCTTTATTGGTCGACTGACACTGTACAGGAGTCAATGAGAGAATGTCTCTTCTGAGTTCTTCCTTATTTCCCCAGCAGTACTCAGCATGTCCTTTTCGTCAAATTTCGATACGCATGATCTATGGGTACATTGACATTACTATCATTAGATAAGACATTGTTGCTGAGGTATATGAATCGATTTACTAATCTCATAGGTTTATCACTTAAAGTGGTGATGGCTTTATCTTGTTTTATATGAAGTCTCTTTTATCCTACCAACCCAGTCAGCTGAGGCTGTAGAATACACCAACTGCACCACAACCGTTGTCCTGGATATGATATTAAACAATCTGATGTTGAGGCTCCAGTAATGCTGCAGTTTTGGGTAATGCGGGCACTCTAACCTGGAGTGGTATCACCTGATAGGGTCCTATCTATGGGTCAGATAGAACTATTTGACTTTTAAACTGTGTGCAAACAAATGAATTATGCTAAATTTAATTGTTTGAAAAAATACTGTTTGATCATTCAACTGTGCGTAATCAAATGACTGGTGTTTAATTGAATTATTAGTTATACATAGAAATGCTTGGAACCATTTACTGCACGCAAAAAAATGAGCTTAGCCTCGTTTATAAATGTTATCAGCAAAATGTTTACAAACCATATATACATATATATATATGTGTGTGTGTGTGTGTGTACAAAGAGGATTTGGCATTAAATAACCTACAATGGTTTATATGCCATAAGACTAAAATAAACCAGGCCAAACTAGTCTTTTATCTGCATTTACATTGAGGTCAGTGCCTCTTAAGACAATTTTTGAAGGCATAATTGTGTACTAAGCATTATTATTAGTTATTTAAAACCATATTACTGCATACCAACAAATAATTATTGATAAATAAAAATAGTTACTTTAAGCCATATGATTGCGTATTAAATATTAGTAGGAGATAGGAATACTTTGGCTCATACAACTGCGTGCAAATTAGAATTAGATATGAACACTTAATATCTGTGCGCAAAAAGAAGAAAATAAATGAAAATACTGACACAGCGACAACACAAATATAAATATAAACGTATTATGTACGCGATTCCCTAAGCATTAGATATAAAATCAACCCAGTCGGCTGGGGCAGTAGAATAATCTGACTGCATATCTGGAGATGGATAAAGCCCTTCCCTAACGTGTGTCTGGATATGACACTAAACTTCATCTTATGGTGAGGCTCCAGTCCTCGAGTTTTGGAGAATGTGGACTACCACTTCATACTATGGGTTCACTCTGATCCGGAGTTGTCGTACTTGTTAGGGTAAAATCTACGGATCAAATAGAACTATTAGTGTTTGATAGCAATACTTGAAACTATTTAGCTGAGTTCAAATGAAATTACTTGTGTTTGATAGCAGTACTTGAAACCAAACTGTATGGATACAAATCACTTCTGGCTCGTTTAAAAATTGTTACCAACTAACTATTCATTTACAAATCATATAGATTTGATATATATGTATAAATAGGATTTGGCATTAAATAACCAACGATCTAAGTATAAAATAACCCTAGACGGGTGATTATGCAGTTAAAATCAATCAATCGATCAATCAATGAACATATTTAATTGAAAAATCTTTTGCTTGCAATTTTATACTGGTGATTCTATGCACAAGTCTTATAAAAACAATGATTTAGCAATACTTATTTAAAGGCTGTTGAAGATATCCTTTCAGCTCGATGTCAAAATCTACAGCTATGAAACAGTAGACTTTTACAACAACCTTGTACAAAACTATCGACCAAAGTGAATAGAAATCATTTAAAAACTATTCCGTTTTGGAAGACTTTAATTCAGTTTAGAGTTTTATCGTTTTGATTAATCGACTTTAACGTTTACCAAGAAGATAAGTGTACGATGAGTACTCAATATTATATTCAAAATTCCAAGATCTTTTCCTGACATTTTATAAAAAAAAAGCAAAAATCCTGACAGAAGAAAAAAGATAGGAGGTTTCCTTTGTTTATTGGCATATCAACAATCAAGGGTTGTCTAATGCCAACGTCATCCTTGTAGAAGAACAGCAATGATACTATCTAACTCATAGCCGAGGAGAAAAGAGGGTTCATGCCTTTCCCACGGGTATTAGTCCGAAAGTTTACGTAGAAGCGCAACTGGAGTTTGAGCTCGCTAAGTTCAAAGCCGTAGTGCAGCATTTTACCCATTACGCCACGGGGAGCCCTCCGAAAGGGGAGAAAAAAATGAAAACGAAAATGAAACTCGTAAAATAATGATAATGCTAAACTAAACTAAGATTTACGTTCCTTGGACATAAATTCAAACATAAAGAAATCAGACCATTATTGGATCGTTTATTAAACAATATTATTACAAAATCTTGTTCAGGATTCAGGATTGCACGCAGCATTCTTGTGTATGTTGCTGCCAGGACTGCGTGCAATCCTGAACAAGTCCAGGCAGCAACACCCCACAAGACACCAACTGTACGGCCACCTGCCCCCTATCACGAAAACTATTCAAGTTAGACGAACCAGACATGCAGGACACTGCTGGAGAAGCAGAGATGAACTCATAAGAGATGTATTCTTATGGATCCCCACACATGGTCGCGCAAAAGCAGGACGACCAGCACGAACGTACATTCAGCAGCTATGTGAGGATACGGGATGTTGTCCTGAAGACCTATCTAGGGCGATGAACGATAGGGAGGAGTGGCGAGAGAGGGTCAGGGATATCCGTGCTACCAGCGCGATATGATGATGATGATGATGATGATGATGATGATTACAAAATCGCAAACTGGACTTTACTCTTTAAGTTAACAGTATTGCGCTTAAAAAGTCTCTCTACGATGTACTGTTTTTTACTATGTTAGTGTAACATACAGAAAACATAAGTCATTATGATATGTATATTATCAAATAACACTTGCATTTATTACTGGCCACTTAAAATATTTGTATTTGATTTGCAACGATACGGCATAAAGTTACGAGTGTTAAAACGTTCTCAAACAAATTTTAGATGAGAAATTACAAGATTCTGTAGTTAAATTTCACTTCTTAATGCTCACATATCTCAAGTGATTTTAAAAGAAGTTTTCATTGCTCTGTGAACAAACTTCATTTACTTGATTCATGAGCTGGACTCATCAAGATAGAGTTATATTATGTATTCTATAAAAAGAGAAGAGAAAATGTACCGTTGGTAATTTTCGCCTTCCATGCGTCTATTTTTCGACACTCGACTTCACATACGTCATAAAAATCTTGAAGTTCAGTTAATTCTTATGATTTTGTATAAATATGAAGATCGTTTAATAAATTAGGTAAATATTGCCTGAGGATTTGAAAGCAATGTTTACAAACACACCTTTTTTTCAACAAAATCAATAGTCATGAGCCGTTTCATGCTCCAGAATACTACCAGCGTGACCTTCTTTACTAATAGCCCAGTCAGCTGGGGTTACACAATATACCGACTGCATCTCTGCAGAGGGGTAAGACTCCCTCAAAGAGTGTCCTGATTATGACACTAAACAATCTGACAGTGAGGTTCTAGTAATGCTGGAGCTTTGGGGAATGCAGAGTACTTCTGTATTGCTATCACTCTTAGGTCCACTCTGGCCCGGAGTGGTAGCGTCTGATAGGGTCCTATCTCCGGGTCAAATAAATATTTGATATTTCAACTGTACTGATGCTAAACTAAATTGTTTGGTCATAGAACTGTTTTGACATTTTAACTGTGTGTAAACAATAAAACTATACTTATACTAGACTAAATTGTTTGAAATATAACTGTTTATAAGAATAAAAATGGGTTTAGCATCAAATAACCTCAAATGGTTGATATGCCATTAAACCAAACCAAACCTTCTTTACTAACAGTTGCACTTGGATCATTTTCTTTTGTATGTTTTCAATATATTTTCTCTCAATGGACAATTTTTGGAACAGGTTTTTAGGGAAAACCTAATTTTGATTTGGTGTGGTTTCTTTGGTTAATGGCATATCAATCTTTGTGGATTATGTAATGACAAAGCCATTTTTGTAGAAGGACAGCAGTGATATCATTCATTGCTGGGAAGAAAAGGAAGTTTATACTTTTCCCTAAGGGTTTTAGTCGGAAAGTCAACGTAAAAGAATGAGTAGAGTTCGAACTCGCTTACTTCGAGGTCGCAATCAAGCACTTTAGCATTTAGTCCCCACTAGACCCATTTTTAGTGTATTAAAAAAATCGTCTAAAACGTCACACATTCTTGTGTAAATTTCTTATGGTTTGCAATTTTCAGCCACAAGATATGTGGTGACATGCTTCTGTTCAGACCGATAGCACAGCCTGATTTGCCGCCATTTTTGAATAGCCTCCAAAACAGATACTTTAATGAAATTTAAATACTTTTTGCTAAAAACGGGTTTCAAACAATGCAGAATTTATATAAATACAAAAAAATCTGAAAAGATCATATAGCTTTTAAAAAAATTCCTAAATTTATTAAATGATCTGCGTATATTTAGCATTGTATATTTACTTATTACACCTTCAAGAATTCGACAGTGTGTGCAAAAAACCTAGAGGCAACAATATTATTAATCGACTTCTCCAAGACCTTTGACTTCATACACAGAGGGAAGATGGAGCAAATACTACTCACCTACGGCCTACCCGAAGAAACCGTCACAGACATAATGATGCTATATAGAAACACAAAAGTGAAAGTCTGCTCCTCGGATGGAGACACAGACTACTTCGACATTGTAGCAGGTGTGCTGCAAGGAGACACATTAGCCCCATACATCTTCATCATCTGTCTGGACTACGTGCTTTGAACATCTATTGAAAAAAATAAAAGACAACGGTTTCAAGCTGACAAAGGAAAGAAGCAGAAGATACCCCGCACATACAATTACGGACGCGGACTACGCCGATGACATAGGGCTTCTGGCAAATACATCCGCCCTAGCTGAAACCCAGCTACATAGTCTGAAACGAGCTGCTGATGGCATAGGACTCCATGTCAACGCAGACAAGACGGAATACATGTTTTTTAATCAAAGAGGTGACATCTCCACACTAAACGGTAGCTCTCTGAAACTAGTAGAAAAGTTCATCTACCTAGGAAGCAGTGTCTCATCAGCCGAGATAGACATCAACAAATGACTAGTAAGGCATGGATAACTATCTATAGACTATCGGTCATATGGAAGTCTGACCTGACTAATAAAATAGAACACAGTTTTTTCCAAGCAGCAGTCGTGTCGATACTGCTATGTGGATGCACTACATGGACGCTAATTAAACGTATGGAGAAAAGGCTTGACAGCAACTACACAAGAATGCTACGAGCAATATTAAACAAGTCCTGGAGGCAACACACTACAAAGCAGCAACTGTACGGCCACTAACCAACCATCACGAAAACTATCCCAGTTAGACGAACCAGACATGCGGGACACTGCTGGAGAAGTAGAGACGAACTCATAAGTGACATAATCCGGAAGCCCCCTTCACATTGTCGAGGAAAGGCAAGACGACCAGCTAGAACCGATATATAACAGCTCAGTGCCGACACAGGGTATAGTCTTGAAGACGGGAGCAATGGGCGATAGAGACGGGTGGCGAGAAAGCATCAGGGAGATCCATGCAGGTGGCGCTACATGATGATGATGATGATGATATCAATTATTGATTTGATATGAATGAGTCAATATATAAAATTTACATAATTTCTACTGCAATTTAATGATCTGATCTTCGTATGTTATCCTAACAGAAAACTTGGCGCATCATTTTGAGATATTTTGTAAGACAAATTGAGTTAAAATATTCTTCTAGAATAGAACAATTTCCAGTCCGATTTGCAACTTAATGATAATATAGTCCTATCGGCGTTTTCGCTCATTTTACTAAATATAATGGGGTTTTATGGCATATCAACCCTTATATGTTATTCAATGCCAAGTCCTGTTTATATTTACATATATTGAATATATATGATTCGTAAACGAATAGTTCATAGACAATACTTTTAAACGAGCCAGAGCTCATTTGTTTACACACAGTTAAATGGTTTAAAGTATTGCTATATAACACAAACAATTTAATTTAAAATCAGTCATTTATGTGCACATTGTTAAATCAATACACAGTTCTTTATAAAACAGTTCTATTTGACTCATGTCTGTAAAGGGGTACTCCACATTCCCCATAGTTCTGGGACTTTAGTTTCACCATTAGACAGTTCAGTGTCATAACAGGGCACTCGTTGGAAGAGGGTATTATACCTTAAAATGGAGGTGCCCGTGGTGTAATGGTTATCATCGTAGGAAATGGACACGGTGACACGAGTTCAAATCCTGAACGAAACTGACTGCATTTCACATAGCACTAATACCCTTGGGGAAGGTATGAATCCAATTATTCTCCCTCCAGCTATGGGTAAATAGTAGGACAGACTAGGTTCTTCAGCCTTGGTGAGGCAACTAGTCTAGGAGAAGGAAAACTCTGAATTCAAACCTGTTAAACTCCGCTTAAAAATTGACCTTGTGCCATATCCTGCCCGAGCGGAGGGGTTGGGTAAATATGGGTATTATACCTTCTGAAGAGGTTGATTCGGTGTATTCTACTGTTCCAACCAACTCGACGATTCTCAACAGAGAAGAATGTTAAATTCTTATCATAGAATACTTTCCTTTATTCTTTTTTTATTTGCAATCAGATATATTTTATGAATTGCCTTTTGGTCGCTGTTAAGTTTAAAAAGGAGAGCTTTTAAGGAGAATTTTTTATAAAATAATTCATATTTAGAGTATGATATAATTAAGGATGGCAATTAAGTATCTTAGTAAATTTTTATTTGTGGTGATAAATTCCGGGTTGGCTAAAATTTTTGAGTTGAAGAGTAAGTCGCATTGAAAAAGTAGTACGCGTGCAAATTCGACGACCAAGATGTCAGCTCATGTCAAATAGGTTTTTCTTTTGAAACAGGGGTTGTAGACCCGATGCTAAAAAGTAAGCAAATTGAATACAATGTCAGCAGACTTCAGATAAGATGAGGTAACACAAAAAGTTTATCACGTGTTCATATCATCATTAGTTGAGAAGAATAACTAAAAGCGGGGAATTTGGGGAGTTCAGTCGATTCAGGACAGTTAGTCTAAGGTAGTTGATGGGTTAGTCCGGGCATTTTCGAGTAACCCTCTGGGGAGAAGGGACAAGCGAGGTGAAAAAATTGAAGTCGGTGTTTCTATGTGAGAATTAACATTTTTCGGTAAATCTCTCACGTGTTATGATGACTACTGCTATAAAATATTGCTGTCAGCTAATAAACTTTCCGTCATTGAAACAATTGGGTCCGTCTTGTATTTGAGAAATGTCACGCCTATTAATATCCAAAACTGTGCCATGAGGGTGAGGTAACGTTACAATATCTCATTATATTACGCTGCATTTCTTTATATGCTCTTGTATTTTGTGTATGTTTATGTCATTTCTGTAAATTATAGTTTTAAAGGATTTGTTTAATAACACTAATGAATTTCTATTGTAAAATGTGATGTATTTCTATAAAATGTAATAAACTTCTTCAAATGCTTTAGTACTGCCTGTGCCTCAATATAATTAGTGTGAATTAAAATGTTCTAAGAAATATTTGATCATTGTAATGTATTTCTTTATCAAAATGTAATTCATTTCTACAGTAAAATGTAATGAATTTCTTTATACGATTTAGTAGTTGCTGTGTCTGTTTGATAACTGAAACGCATTTCTCTAGTGAAATATAAATTATTTCTATATTCTTTAGTATTTGCTGTGCTTCCATAACGTTATTGTGAATTATGGTTCTGTTGGAAACCACGGAATGCAGTATGGTAGTTGTGAAGTTAGGTGGTCAAATCCAAAGACGGGTCAACGGCGCGCTTCTCTCGATGCTGAGCTGGAGGAAATTCATAGGTCAGCAGCTAGGATATTATTGTTAGCAAACTACTGCAACTCATCTATAAGAATAACGTCTACGGATGAAAAAAAAAAAAAAAAAGAAAAAAGAAAAAGGGAAAAACAGTGCCTGAAAGAGTACCAAGACTCTTTGTTCGAGTATTCCTAGCTATCAGCACAATCTAATGATGATGATGATGGTTTTATTAAATTTGCTTAATAATTGCTACGCATTTTTGTAATAAAAGCTAGTGAATTTCTTTATATGTATTTATATTTGCTATATAAACGTTAAAGTGAATA
>OY757912.1:69697652-69742652 GCA_963585895.1 Sepioteuthis lessoniana | reverse complement strand
TAAATGTAAACGTATGATACAGTATGATGAAGTAAAAATAATGTGCTCTCTCAATGTATCAATAATTTTCCGTACACTTTATCAATGCGCATCAATCAGGTCATATATACTATCTATCAATCGATTTTGGTGGAATATTCATGCACTAGTTATATTATATTTTATTACATTGTATTATATTATGAATTAAAGTAAATGTGTATTGTATATGTTCCGCAATAAATAATATCATTTTATTGTAACAACATATGGTATTCTATATGTGATAATATATCATATTATGTGATAACAGATACATAATTTCAACAAATTTGTTTTCGCCTCTGCAGTTCAATACACACACACACACACACACACACACACACACATATATATATATATATATATATATATATATATATATATATATATATATATGCATGAGAGAATCGTTTGAAGCATTGTAAGCGTAACCTGCATTTTAGATTTGTCACACGCCCTTTAATTTTTGATAGGCACAGAAATTAAGAAATCTTAACGTAATTTATACGGAGAAGTTGTATGTTGCCGCAACAAAAATGTTCAAGTATGACTCTTCTCTCTAGTTGAGGCTTAAAACATTTTGAACAACCCTCATATATATATATATATATATATATATATATATATATTAATCTTTATATCCAATCTATAGTTCTGTTGATGTAAAAAAATCCAGATTGTACAATTTGCAAATTCTACAAACTGATTTTTTTCCAAAAAATCAGTAAAAAAAGAAAAAAATAAAAAACACACGTGCTACGAGAAAATAATCAGGCAACACGTATGTCTAATTAAAAGAAAAAACACCGACAGAATTACCTAAGCTAAATCATAAAAAGTGTTTAATACACGAGATTGAGCTAATATTATGAAAATCATTCCAATATGGCAAAGAGCGAATCTACCTAGGTTTCACCTAAATGACTCTTCAGGATTTCACTGGCCATTGCCATCGTGAAGAGCCATTTAGCTGAAACCTATGTAGATTTGCTCTTTGCCATGTAGGAATTATTGTGTGTGTGTGTGTATATATATATATATATATATATATTACAATCCATCGCTTTGTCATCAAATCGTGCTCTGAGCACAGTTTCCTGACTCTCTCTCTCTCTCTCTCTCTCTCTCTCTCTCTCTCTCTCTCTCTCTCTCTCACCATCCATCCCTATCGTTTATTGTTCCTGGTAGGTCTTCTAGGCTGCATCTTGTGTCTGTACAGACAATCCTTGATGTAAATCCTTGCTGGTCAGCCAACACAAATACGTCCAAATGTCGGAGTTTATAAAAGAACGTCACTTATGAGATCGTCCTTGCTTCTCCAGCAGCGCCCCTCATGTCGTTCCTCTAACGTGGATAATTTGTAATATGGTGGTAGGTGGCCGTATAGATGCTGTTTTGTGGGGACTTGCTTCGTGGATTTGTTGAATATACCAGGCAGTATTTTGTCAAAGTTCGCATCCACCTTTTTTTCTATGGGTTTTATCACCGTCTTATGTGGCGAATTCAAATAGTATGGACAAAGCGACAGCTTGGAAGAAATCCCGTTTTATTCCTTCGGATAAATCTGATTTTAGATGATGGATTAACAGCCATTGGAATTCCACGCTTTTGTCTATGTGGTAGAGTGTTATTCAGTGGCCCGGGAGACCGGGGCTTAATTCCAAGTCGAGTCATACCAAAGAATCAAAAATGGTACTTGACACTTCCTTGTTTAACACACAGCACTATAAGGTATGGATCAAGGATAAAGAGGTGAAATCCAGGAAATAGTGTAGCGCCCTTCCCTACACCTCAGTGTAGTTGCTATATATATATATGTTACATTATTTGAATTTATATTTAGTTTTACCCACCTCTGATCGTATACATATGTATATACACATATATAACAGTGTATATATACATATATATACTTATATTTGCACACACACACACACACACACACACACACACACACACACACACACACACACACACACACACATATATATATATATAATTTCAACTATAGCTAAAATAATATCTCAGGTGTTCTTTTACAAGGATCACTTTGGTAAAGAAATGAAAATAACACACTATATATATATATATATATATATATATATATATATATATATATATATATGCGTGTGTGTGTGTTTGTGTGTGTGTTGGGATAGATAGATAGATAGATAGATACCAGAATTTACCGGTGTTGCCCGAGAAAGTGTTAAAATTAATTGCTGTACATATGTGCGTATTCTTGCCTATTGCTTCCATAGTAACAATGAACATTTCTTTCAGGTTTTGAATGATAATTGTTATAAGTGAGGAAATTTGTAAGAGTTTTTTTTAAAGAAGAATATCATTTTTTGACATTGCTTGTCTTTGATTGCAGTAATAGCACGGCAGTACTTAACTTCCAAATAAACGTGAAAATGAAATTTTTCTAAAACGGAATTATAGAGTTCTTTGGCAAAATAATGTTCTTTGCGTTTCCATTTGGTGCATACAGAGATTATATGGTGATTCAACTCGTGTGACAGTCACATATAATTGTCAATAACAAAAGGAGGGAATCTTATGATTCTAATCCAAACAGCTTCAATGTTTATGCTTCCCTGTCAATTTCGAAAATACCTATATTGTGTGTATATTCTCCAAAAATACCCAATATGCCTATAATTACAAATAAGCAAACATTCTTCGTGAATATTTAGTATTCATGAAATTACAGGCATTAGTAAGAAGATCTATCTAATTTTCTGCATCTATCGATCTATCTATCTATCTATCATCGATTGCACTCCCATACTCTCTCTCTCTCTCTCTCTCTCTCTCTCCATTCGAATACATGTATCGCAAAATTTTATGAGTAAGTATTTATGAAAAAATGTACTTCTTTCCTTTGGACATCATGCTTAGAGTGTTTACCAGTGTTCCTGGAGACCAAAGCTCAGTTCCAGTTTGAGTCATGCCAAAGTCTAAAAAAAGTTACTTGATACCCGCTTGCTGACCACTCAGCATTGTAAAGTACAGATCAAGAATATATGGAGCAAACCAGGTGAAGTAGCTATTGAAAATGGAGCCTTCACGTCGCCCTAGACTACGTTCTGCCAACATACTATATATATATATATATATATATATCATTCAAAAAACAATGAAACTCAATCAATATTCTCTATAAGTTCCAAAATACTCGTACTTATTCCCTAAGGATTTCATAAATTTATAATCAACTGAATATAGATGCATATATTGGTTGGTTGGTTGGTTGGTTGGCAGTATTTTACAGATGTCAACTTTTGTATGTTATCTAATACCAAATTTTCTTGATACATATATCTTAAAGACGTATGATTTGTTAACGAATAATTTGTTGCTAACAAATATTAAACGAACCAGGGCTCATTTGGTTGCACATGGTTCAATTATTTCAAATATAGAAAATGATTAAATATTTTTATTTGACCTATACATGAAACCCTAACAAATCCTGTCACTTCGGGTTATAGTGTGCCGGAGTAAAAAGGGGTACTCTTCATTAAAGACAAAAAGACAAAAAGGGGTACTCTTCATTAAAGTTCTAGGACCCGAGCCGCAGCCTCAGATGGTTTAGGGGGGTGTCCTCGTGGTGTAATGGTTAAAGCAATGGACTGCGGAATCGTAGTACGCGAGTTCGTACTCCAGTCGCGCTAATACATTCACTTTCTGACAAATACCCTTGGGAAAGGTATAAACCCCCTTATCCTCCCAGCTATGGGTTAAATATTACCACTACTGTTCTTCTAGGAGAATCGCTTTGGCATTAAATAACCTAAAAAGAGTTGATATGCCATTAAACAAAGAAACCATCAGATGGTTTAGTGTCATATCAGGACATCCATGTGTGGGACTATTACCCTTCTTCAGAACTGGGCTGGAATATATTTGGCATCTTAATATATATATATATATATATATATATATATATATATATATATATATATATGCCCAAATATATGTATCTCAATTTGCTTGATTATAGATTTGTTGAATATATACGGTATGGTTACCAGTGTTTTGCTCTTACAGAGCTTCTATAAATACGAAAATTTTGATAGAGTTACAATATTAATAAAAAGCCATACATATAAATATATATATATATATTTAGTGATAGATAGATAGATAGATAATTAAATGAATAGATATAAAGAGAGATAAATTGTTAGATATATATATATATATATAAGTTATAAACACGGGTCATAATTGTATATATATATATATATATATATATACATTTATTTATTTATTTATTGTTTATGTCAGGTGCATGCGATATAATGCAATAAAGAATCGCTTGTGGAATATACACGGTGAGAAGATGAGAAACGAGAAACTCTACCAGTTGCCCCCAACCCTCGCAGTCGCCCGTCTCTCGCACCCACCTTCATTCCACCCTCGTCTCCTCCATCTCAAGTCGCACACTTTTTCCTCGCCGCTTTCCCTTTACCCTAGCGTCCTAAACCTATTACTGTAAAATCTATATCGGCAATCGTGTAATTGAATATACGTAAATGTAGATCTATCTCGTATCCTAGCAACCGCCTTTACTTCCATCTATTTACTTATCAGACACGTATGCACATAAATAGAAATGTATGTGAGAATGCACTGAATCTATCGCTGCTTCATGCACATTTCTCCCCCCCCACCTCAAACACTCATGCATATATATATATATATATATATATATATATATATATATCCTCTTACTCTTTGTCTCCCTCTCTCTCTCTCTCTCTCTCTCTCTCTCTCTCTCTCTCTCTCTCTCTTCTCTCTCTGCATTCGTGCGTCCCTACGTGCGTATACACTTTCATCGAAGCTCGAATTTAACGGTACAGATATTTCGAAAAATTGCAATACAGGCAATATTACCTGAGACATACCTTTCTCTCTGTCTCTGTCTCTGTCTCTGTCTGTCTGTCTGTCTGTCTGTCTCTCTCTCTCTCTCTCTCTCTCTGCATGCGTGCGTCCCTATGTGTGTATACACTTTCATCGAAGCTCGACCTTAACAGCACAGATATTTAAAAAAAATTGCAATACAGGCAATATTACCTGAGACATACCTTTCCGTTCACTCTCTCTCTCTCTCTCTCTCTCTCTCTGTGTCTCTCTCTCTCTCTCTCTCTCTCTGACCATTTCCTCACGTCCACACATATTCTAAGGAGACGATGCTGAAATATTCTTCTTCAAACTAAGAAGATTTTTTAAAAATTTCTGTTGGTTTTAATTAATCAATTGATTTATCTATTTATTTCTTCATTCATTTACTTTTTTGTTGGAATGTGAAAACCTTAAGACTCCTGATGTATAATGTGCGAAATTGGAATTACATGAAAAATATTTGTCAATGCATATGCAATGAATACCAGTTTGGTCGAGCCTCGAACTTTTAAGTTATATATATATATATATATATATATATATATATATATATATATATATCTCCGTGTATGTGTGTGTAGCTTATATATATTTGACTAAAGAGAGCTTAATATCTATGATAGGGCATAGATATATGTAAGTTAGGATAGCAATCACATAGCTGAGATATCGACAGTCTCCAGACACCAATGACTCTGGGTCTACACTATCCTAAATTATATGTATATCTATTTATCTATCTGTCAATCAATCGATCAATCTATGTATGTATTTGTGTGTGTATGTGTTAGTGTGTAGTTTATATATTTATAACCAAAGAGTGATCATTATCGCTGACAGAATATAAATATATGATAGGATAGTAATCGCAAAAGTACCGAGACTGAATCTTTAAGTTTTATCGATTTTAGAATTTCAATTTTAAATAAAGACGTATACACGGTTGAGCAACTTATATCATAAAGTATTGATGTCTAGACGAGTCCGTATCAACCTGAAAAAGAAAAATGAAGCTAATCTCCATATTTTTTAACGTAATTGTCTCGGCGAAACAGAATTATACAATTACTGCAACCTCATTGTTAGCGCCCCTAAATCTACGCTACTTTTTCATGTTTCTAAAACTGAAAACTCTTTGATTTGAAAAGGTGAAGGAGACTAAAAGAAATACGACGACTTATCTTCATGCCACATCAAAAAAAGAAGTTTCAAATGCGATTTGATTCAGAAAAAACTGTCCGGGCTGTTGAATGATAACGGAGCCTTGTAAAATATGGAGTAGCCCTTCATTGCCAATATTCCCTGACTCCCTGTTCCACTCTGACCCGGAGTGGTAGGAATATTTTAGGGTCCCACCCATGGGTCAAATAAAACTATTCAATTTATTGCTATGAATTATAAATGTTATTAGTGATTTAGTTGGTTGTTTGTTTGTTTGGTTGGTTGGTTGGTTAGTTGTGTTTTATGGCATATCAACGTTTGTAGGTGATTTAATGCCAAATCCATTTTATACGAATTATCAGTTCTATTTTAAACAATTCAGTTTAGCATGAGTACACAGTTTAATTGTCAAATATATTTCTATTTCAACTTATTCAGTTTAGTCAAAAAGTTCTAATTCAAACATTTCAATTTAGCGTAAGTTTCAATGTCAAAAACAGTTTATTTCTAGTATTTTAGTTTAGCATAAGTACGCATATTAGCTCTGTTCAACCCATAGATATGGCCCTTTCAGGTTCTACCACTCCGGGCCAGACTAGACCTGGGAGCGATGGCAATGAAGGGGTGCTCCACATTCCCCAAAGTTCTAGCATCATGGGAACCTCACCATCTGATTGTTTAGTGTCATATCCAGAACACTCGTTGTGGGAGTCTTACCCATCTGCAGAGGTGTAGTTAGTGTCTTCTACAGCCCAAGCCAACTGGGCAATATTAGTGATTTGAAACTATGCAGCTATATGCACGTTGTTCGTATTAGATAAGAATACTTTATTAATTGAATTGTTAAATAGCAATACTAAAAATCCCTTGTGCACATAAATGATTAATGTTAAGTTAGATAGGAATACTTGATAAATAGAAATCATCATCATCATTATCAAGTTGCGCTGTTAGCACGGATTTCCTTGACTCTCGCACGCCATTCGTCCCTATCGTCCATCACTTCCGGCAGGTCTTCTGGACTATAATACCTGAAAGAAACATTCAACGAAACAGCTGCTGTACAGTCACTTGCCTCCTATTTTTAAAACTATCCAAATAAGACGACCACGGCATGCGGAATACTACCAGAAAAGCAAGGACGAACTCAAAGGTAATGTTCTCCTATGGACACCTCCACACGGACATAATCAGTATTTGCCGACCAACAAGAACTTGCATACAACAGCTATGTACGGACACAGGAAACAGAAATACTTATGTTACCTAGGAATGCTTTTGAAGAAAATTAATTTTTCATTCAATGTTCGATTTGTTTTTGTTAATACAGCTTTAGTCCATAGATTTTTAGACAAAACGTTTTATTTTTAGACATTTTTATACACCCGAGAGAGATTTAAAAAATCCATGTACTGTTCAAAATGCTGGAGACAAGTTCATTTTATTCTAAATCTTGTCAGTATGAAGAATATAATTGGAAAACCTTTTTTTTTTTCACTTGATGTTCCTTTTTGTGGTAAGATATGTATATTTAAACAGGAACCGTGATTTGTTTGATAGCAGAAGTACAATAGGTTTTAGACACCCATCTCAATAACCTGTGACTGAGCTTGCGGCAAAAAATTCAAACTTTGGGGTACAGAAGATATTTTCTTTAAGTTATTCCATCATTGCATTAAAAATGCTGTGAACAGTAGCTATTTATTTTAGCTATGCGTAGTTAATGTGATCCCTCTGTGCCAAAAATATCGGGTTTTATGTTCTTAAGTAAATTATGAGTCATTTAATTCTCCTGACTCGTTATGACTTGAGTTCGATCTATTAAAGAGTACGTTCTTGAGCTAGACTACGTTCTGCGTTCATCTGAGCAGCTTCATACATGTAAGCGCACTAACTACCAACCACTGCGTGTACTTCACATGACTTGAATTGATTGAATAACTCGTAACAAACTATTACGTACAAAAATATTGCAAAACTTTGAACTCATACGACTAGTTTCATACAATACAAACAGTTAGCTGATTAAAATATGGGTGGTAAATCAGAAGATCCGCTTTTGAGGTGGAAACAACATGAAAGTATTGCAAAGAATAATGTCTAATGTGTAGAGGCGCCTGCACCGTAACGGTGTAACGGTTATCAATATAAGAAAAGGACTCGACTAGCATAGTTTAAATCCTGAACGAGGTTATTTGCATTTCGCATATCGCTTTTAATCGTGAGAAAGGTATGAGTCCAACAATTCTTCTTGCCCAGTCGGCTGGCCCGACGTGGTAGCACCTGATAGGGCCCTATCTATGGGTTCAATAGAACTAATCGCATACTTATGCTAGACTGAATTGTTTGACTAAACTGAATAGCTTGAAAGAGAAATGTTTTGACAATTAAACCGTTCTTACATTTAAACTGCGTGCTTATGCTAAATTGAATTATTTGAAATGGAACAGTTTTTTGACATTGAAACTGTACTTACACTAAACTGAATTGTTAAATATAGAACTGTTTTGACATTTAACTGTAGAACTGCTTAACTAAACTGAACAGCTTGAAATAGAAATGTTTCTCACATTTAAAATGCGTACTTATGCTAAACTGAGTTGTTTGAAATAGAACAATTTTCAAGAAAATAGATTTGGCGTTAAATAACCTACAAAGGTTGATATGCCATAAAACTAAAACAACCAACCAACCGATCAACTAATGAATCTTCCTCCAGCTATGGTAGAGAAAACTGGGCTCTTTTACTAAGGTATGTTAACAGATCTAGAAGGAAAGCTAATATTGGCTCTTACTTCCTATTAACTAGGTGTAGACTTCGAGAGGAATGTTTTACACTTTGATGATATATACATATACATATATATATATATATATATGTCAGAATACTTACTCGTCTCATGTATATATATCAAATGGTTATTTAATATAACCCAAAGACATACTCTACAACTGTTATTTATACTGGAAAAACAAACCAAGGAAATAAACCTTCTGTCTCGAAATTTTTTAATATTCCAGGTCAATCTCGACGTATGAGACTCGAACAGTTTGGTTTTAGATTTGAACTGTTGGACTACTTAAACAGGTGATTTGTTTATAGAATTGAAGGTTTGTGCAGAACCAATCTTCATGAGTAAGCTGATAACAGAAGAATAGTCCACCAGAGTGATAAAGATTCTCCTAAACAAAATCCTCGTCTATATACAGTAGCGTCCAAAACTAAGGGACAAAATTTTAAAACCTAATATTTGTTAGAAATAACAACTGTGAAAAGCTGAAATTTTGACAACTGGTAGTCGTTATCATCCATAATAACATACTAAAATTTGAATCATTTGCAAAGGATAGAAAAGGAATTATAACAATTATTTTTTTATTTTCAAATTTGGAACATCCAAAAGTAAGGGACAAAATTGAGAAAAACAATGTAAACAACCAAAAAACAATAAAAATACATTTACAATCAATATTTAGTAATTGAGTCCTTGCCCTCAATGACAGCTGCACATCTTCGACAACAAGAACGATTCAATTCTTGACAATCCTCGATACTAATTTTAGACCATTCTTCTTGAAGCTTCACCCACAAATCCTCCGTGTTAGTGGGATTTCTTTCCATAACTTTCACTCCTAAGGTCTTCCAAAGATTTTCTATTGGATTTAAGTCAGTACTTTGCGGTGGCCAATCCATAATTTCGAAATATCGCTCGCTAAGGTAACTCATTACCATCTTTGCCTTGTGACATGGAGCATTATCTTGCATAAAAGTAGCCCTATCAAAACCTGAATTCTGTATGATTGGCACAACATGATCTTGAACAATGTTTTTATAGATCTGCGCGTTTACACGAGTTTGTAACCGGACAAGAGGCGTTGTACCTTGGCTAGAAAACATTCCAAATACCATGACGCTTCCGCCCCTAAACTTGACAGTTTTCTTAGTACACTTTGCACTTAATCTTTCACCAATACGTCTCTTTTGCATTGTTTTTTTGTTCCATCATTTCCAAAGAAATTAAACTTGCTTTCATCACTGAAAAATACTTTTGCCCAATTTTCATATGTCCAAATTACATACCTGTTTGCAAACTCTAATCTTTTCTTCTCATTCTTCGAACTAACAACTGGTTTCTTACTTGGGGTTCGATTAAACAGCCCAATTTCTTGCAGTCGTCTAGAAACAGTCTGTCTTGACACATTAACACATGAGGTACTATTCATAACCCTTTTAATTTCTGTGCAAGACTTAAAACGGTCCTTTAATGACATACGCTGCATTATTTGATCTTCTCTTGCCGAAGTTTTGCGGGGTCTACCGGTTTTAAAAGCACTAACTATTTTGCCAGTATCATTGTAGGATTTAACAATCCTGTCTAAAACACTCTTGGAACGTTTCACTTTCTCTGAAATCTCTCTAATGGTGTGCTTTTCCTTGTGTAGCTTTACAATAGATTGTCTCACAGAGTAATCAAGTTTTTGGCGTTTCGCCATAGTGCCGGCTGATGCAACGTTTACAAATGACTAAGACTTATTCTTTTGAGGAAATAAAAAATTTGAATATAGCATACTGTTTACATTGTTTTTCTCAATTTTTTCCCTTACCTTTGGACGAGCCTATTTTGAAAATGATTGTTATAATTCTTTTTCTATCCTTTGCAAATGATTCAAATTTTAGTATGTTATTATGGATGATAACGACTACCAGTTGTCAAAATTTCAGCTTTTCACAGTTGTTATTTCTAACAAAGATTAGGTTTTAAAATTTTGTCCCTTAGTTTTGGACGCTACTGTATCTATTTTCATATCCATTAATATATCTGTTTTTGATTTAATGGCATATTAACCTTCGTGGTTATTTAATACCAAAGCGTTCCTTGTAGAATAACAGTAATCGTACTATATAATCCATATATGAGAAAATAAAGAGTTCATTCCTTTTCAAATGGTGTTTGTCTGAAAGTGAACGTTATAGCAATACTCGCGTTCGAACCTGATTACAAAGAAACTACAGTCCGACACATTAGCCACTAAGCCACGGAGACTTCACCGATATACCTATCTTTAAATAAGTTTAGGTATATATGTATCTATGTATCTCTCCTCTTTCTTACTCTCTCTCTCTCTCTCTCTCTCTCTGTATACATACATACATACACCACACACACACCACAGACATACATATATATATATATATATATATATATATGTATATATAAAGAGATTGTTGTAAGCACATTTTATAAAAGATGACAGACAAGGATTTGTACTTGAGTTCTTTATTAACTTTTTCATGTAAGTGAGTAAGCCACATCGTCGGCAATGGCCAATGAAGGTCGAAAATACATTTACTCGTATTACCACATCAGGCATCTCAGACCATTATTGGTTACGACGTGTGGGTCACGGACATGAAAAGGTTTATAAAAACTCTAATCTAAATCCTTGTCTATCTTTAATAAAAGTCGACTTTGCCGTCCTAACGGACCACAGTTGAAAATCAGAGAAAACAAGAAGAGAGAAACAAGTACTTGGACTTTGCCAGAGAACTAAGAAAACTGTGGAACATGAGAATAACGGTGATACCAAATGTAACTGGTGAATTTGAAACAGTCTCCAAAAGATTGAAAAGGGACTGGAAGAAGCGTAAATCGGGGGACGATCAGCCAGAATACCGAGAAGAGTCTTGGACACTTGATGAAAATTGCTCCTACTTAGACTCTATTGAAAGACCATCCGCTAACGCTAAAGTGAAAATCTTGATACATATATTTTTTTTCTTTTTTCATCATACAACGTGTGAAAGCACGTGCGATACCCTAGCCTCATCAGCCGCCAACCAGGGTGATAACACAGTTTCGGTAGCTCAAGGCGGTACTGCCACTCCTGGCGCTACCGAGCAGCTTTTTCCACCGGATAGGGTATTTAAAAGAAATATATATCTATGTATACACAAGATCAACTAAAAGCGGACATTACATTAGACGTTCGTTCATCTTCATTTTGGTGCAGTTTGTGATTTAAAAAAGCGTTTACTTACGGCCGTTAGATGTCATAGCAACCGTTTCTTGATTTTGCGTAATTACACGAGAATGGTGGTTACACGTGTATAACATTCGAGTTGAAATCCTTTCTATATCCGTTATCAATTCGATTCGTTTTCTTTCATTTATGCGTTACTGCCCAAAAGCACTCGAGACAAACGTTATATATAATTCCGCTAAAAGATTTTATTTGTTGATCAATGGGCCCTCAAGATGGGTGGTGAGTAAAAAGAAAACTCCTGGTCTAAGTTAGTCCAGGTAGCTATCTGATTACCCTTGGGCCACTAAATTCTTGGCTTGCAAAAAATGTCTCCAGGACGCTGATGGTCAGCAATGGGCTCGTGAATACTGTGGGGGTAAACCTGACTCATAGGCCCATCAATTGATTTACATTCTCCGGCAGGAGAATTACGTTCTTCGCACCAGCGCGCCTTGTGGATTCGTGTTCCTCGCAAGCTGTTGAATTTTCTGCCGCAATCACACGTTGTAGCCGGGTACATATCCAGATCGTTACCGTAGAAACAAGTAAGATGGGTGATATATTCTCCCTCCCCGCTACAGACACCCTGAGGGCATTTTTCTTTCATTGTATTATCCATATTTGTTAAAATTCCTGTCTTTCCAGGATGTCACTCCAACTTTCTGAAGAGTCACATTGTCTTTCCAAAGAGTCATCTTGCTTTCCAGAGAGTCTTAGTGTTCAAATTTTCATCATACAACGTGTGAAAGCACGTGCGATACCCTAGCCTCATCAGCCACCAACCAGGGTGATAACACAGTTTCAGTAGCTCAAGGCGGTACTGCCACTCCTGGCGCTACCGAGTAGCTTTTGCCACCGGATAGGGTATTTAAAAGAAATATATATCTATGTATACACAAGATCAACTAAAAGCGGACATTACCTTAGACGTTCGTTCATCATATATATATATATATATACAGACTAGAAGATACTATTTAGACGTGGACGGTCCAATGATTATGGGTACGGTAAAGGAAATCGGTGTGCCGAAAACAATTCCCAAGTATACATAAAATAAAATAAGAATTCTTTCAAACTGTAGCTGTGCCAGTACTATTGTACGGTTGCACTACATGATTTTTAAAGTGATCCGTGGAAAAAAGTTAGATGGGATATATCCAAGGATGATGCATGCTGTTTTTACAAATCCTAGGAGCAGTATACCACAAAATAGCAACTTTACGGCCACACCACGGCGAGAGAGAGAGAGAGAGAGAGAGAGAGAGAGAGAGAGAGAGAGAAAGAATATCAAATGAATACGTACTGTCGGCACACCATGATTATATATATATATGTCAGAATATTTGCTCGCTATTATATACATATATAAATATATATTGCTGGCAAATATTTGAATAAGCAAATAGCCCAGAGTATGTATGAATCCAACTACCCAAAGTAAATTCGTTTCGGAGTATGTAGGATTCATGAAAAAAAAAACCTTCATCAGTTTCATAATTCAGAACGGAAAAGACTAGATAAAATAAGTATATATATATATATATATCATCATTTTCATCATCGTTATTATCATAATCAACACGTGCCAATGGATTCCCTTAACCCACACAACATCAGAGTCAATCGGTCATCGCTCTTAGCAAGTCCTCTAGGCTTCATCCAGTGTCTGCACTGAGCTGATAAACGTTGGCTCATGCTGTTTGGTCAAAACTACTGTGCTTATGTTTAGGAGTCGGCAGGAGAACGTCGCTTCTGAGTTCGTCTTTACTTCTCCAGCAGTGGCCAGCATGTCTGGTTCGTCTTACATAGATGGTTTGTGAGATGGACGCGAGGTAACCACACAGCCGCTGTTTTGTAAGTCACTGCTCCCAGGATTTGTTCAAAACAGCAGGCAGCCGTGTTGATACTAGTGTATAGTTCCATCAGTTGGACTTTAAAGAAATGTTTGAGGAAAAGGCTTGATATGAACGGCATGATATATATATATATATATATATATATATATATATATATATATATATATATATATATATATAATGAGAGAGAGAATGAGAGGGAGCGATGTGTTTTTTTTGTTTTTTTTTAATTTTTTGGCATTCCATCAAAGTATAGTCAGTTGGGCACTTTCCATGAAGAAAGTAGCACCATGACGCAATTCACTCCTCCAGACACTTTGAAACGGCATACTATACTACTAAGCATTCACGACGGAAGCACCAATGTGAAGAGTTACCAGTGTTTGGGTGTCAGTCAGAGAACAGCGCAGAGGTTTCAAAAAGATTTTGTTTGCTTTGGTTTGGTTTGATTTGGTTTTACTGCATATCAACCATTATTGGTTATTTAACACCAAATCCGGTTTATACATATATATTAGATACATATGATTTGTAAACATAAGTCTAAAAAGTTAAATGGTTCCAAGTATTGCTATGTATCTCCAAAATTTCAATTACACATCAGTCATTTGATTACACACAGTTTAATGATCAGTGATTTCTATTTCAAGCAGTTCAATTTAGCATAAGTCATTTGTTTGAACACAGTTTAAATGTCAAAAACAGTTCTATTTGATCCATAGATACGACCCTGTTAGGTACTGCCTCAACGGGCCAAAATGGAATTGGGAGAGATGGCAATGAATGGGTACTCCACATTCCCCAAAGCTCCTGCATTACTGGAGCCTCACCATCAGATTGTTTAAGGTCCTATCCAGGACACTAGTTGGTAGCTTCTTACACCCCTGCAGAGATTCAGTTGGTGTCTTCTACAGCCCCAGCCGACTAGGTTAGATTCATTAAAAGAGTTGAATTCGTTCAATGGTGATTTCGAATGTACGGCAGTTGGAAGCCTCACTCTAATTATTCTGATAAGAAAAGAATTCTAGTTGGTAAGATCCAGGCTATGATTGACAACGTTTTCTGCAAATAAATCAGGTCCTTCCCCAGGGACATAGGAGTGTCTGGGTTTCTTATCAGGCAAGTGGTCATGAAGACATTTAGTATTTCTCATACAACATAAGAAAGGGTTAATGTTTTTATCACAGGCCAAGAAGAACAAGAGAAAAAAACCTGCCGTGCTTCAACACGTTTGAACAAACTCAAGCATCCCTCTCCAAGCGAACAACATTCGGTTTCTTTCCAGGATTAGATGGTGAACTCACAGAATGACCGCTGACTTGCTCTGACACAGCAAGATGTATCGATATAGATGCAAACCAAACACTTTGTCAACATCACGGTGTTTGGAGTGGTCACTTATGTTGGTAACATTATGCTTCTATTCTTCTTCCCACGTACCCTCACACTCAACACAGAATCCAACATCGAGTGCCTGGAAAAACTAGTGCTTCCCTGGATTGAAAGGGTGATTGTTGAAAGACCTACGTGTAGCAACAGGACTCTGTGCCATGCCATAAAAGCAAGATTACCGTGTGTTGGGAGTCAGAAAATTTCTGCAAACACATTCACCGCAAAGATCCGGTAACCAAACTTCCCAGATTGCAATCCCCATGATTATTATGTAGGGAGCGGTTGCGTGAGAGACTTACAAAACTCTGTGTAGCACCAAAAGATAAACTGAACCCAAGGATAGCAGCAGGTTATCTCAATTTAAATAAAGAAACGGTCAGATAAGCCGACAGAAGATTTCGATGTTTTCTGGAGGATATGATGAAAGCCAATGGCGATTTCTTTGGATAAATTTGATCTATATTATTTCAAGATATTTTCATGTATTTTCTAATGTATCATATAAAGCAAGATGTCAGTGTAATTTTCCTTTTCGTGTAATTTACACGACAATTCATCTATTGCACTCTGTATACATGGAAATATTTGCTGGTTTAATCTTTTAATTTGCAACTTGTAGGAAAAAAAGAATAAATGTGGAAAATGGAATTTAATATCGTTTATATCAGCGTTAACAATCTTTATTCCTATAATTTAAAATCGTATAAATCTAATCCCTGAAGAAGTCAAAGCTGATTTATGCAAAGGTAGCGTTCGTGATACATTTTAAATGTTTCCGTTATTCAATGACGTCGAATGTACTGGAATGAAACGCGTGCTGAGAAGAACAGTGTAAGATAAGAATCAGCTCTTTGCAACAATGGACTCCCTAATTAGATCACATTCAATTCAAAAACGTATCATGCATACAGCAACGCCAGCTTTTATCCCAAAATTATATTCTTCCTGTAATTATGAATGCAAAAAAAGTCTTTGACAATTCTATTATACTCGGGAATTTTATTATTTTAGCATGTTACCTCTCTCTCTCTCTCTCTTTCTCTTTCTCTCTCTCTCTCTCTCTCTCTCTCTCTCTCTCTGCATGTGTGTGTATGAGCGCGCACGCATTTGTGCTTATATATAATGTGTAGATGTGTACATGAATAGTACAGAAGTTTGTATATGCATATTCCAACACCACCACAGAAATATATATATATATATATATATATATATATATTCGAAAAGTGTCCAGCAATTTAAAATATTTTGTTCGTCGAATTTCACGACAGTAATGATGTATCTCGCCTGAAAATATCATTTATATATATACACGAACACACACATATATATATAATCATCCACAGACAGACTGTTTCGTTGTATCACAACTCTTCAGTGTGGCTAGCCACGCAGGACGCTTCAAGCCGGGTTCAAAACCCGCTCAACTTTAAGTTAGGCTTAGTATCTTACCGCTCAGCCACAGGCGACATACGTCAGCTCGAGAATCACAGCACATTATGTATCAGCTTTCGTTTGTTTACATTTTGCCTTACTGGATACTAGAGTGCTCAATTCATTAGAAGATCTTTGCAATACATAAGTGGCAGCCGTTAATTCCTTCGCCAGAATGCTCAACCTCCGGGAGCAGAGCGTATGTAACAACACCCAACATAATAATAGCGGAACGAGGGTTATTTAATACCAAAACCATTTAAAAGGACTGTTGTAGTACTATTTAACCTATAGACGGGGGAAGAAGGAATGATTACCTTTTGAAAGAGTATCAGTCTAAAAGTGAACGCTATAGCGCGACTTGACTTTGAACTCGTTTTCTCCGAAGTCACACTCCAACACGTTAGCCACTAAGCCACAGCATAATAAGTATGTGCAAACAAAAAGAAAATCAAACAAAACCCTCAAAATGGGTGGGTTGTTGGTAGGTATTTCATGGCATATCAACCCTTATAAGTCATTTAATGCCAAATCATGTTCATATATATATATATATAATTTGCAAGGGAATAATTCATATGTGACTTTATTCTAAAACCAGTTTAATGGTTTCAAGAATTCCCATATAACATTTATAATTCAATTTAATATTAATCATTTGTTTCCCTTTGTTTCAATTGTTGTTTCATTTCTATCCATGAAGTATTATTATGTAATATGAATAATTTGTACTAAGCTGTATAGTTTCAAACAAATAACAATATTCTTCTGGTGAATGATTGAACAGTTCTAGGACCCTAACAGGTATTACCAATCCGGGTCAAAGTGAAGATGGGAGAAATGAAAGTGTACTCCACACTCCTCAAAGCTCTAGGACCGCAGCCACACCATCAGATGTAATTTAATGTCATATCCGGGACATTATTTGATGATGATTACATGATGAAATCAACATCGGGTAAACCAAAAGAAAATGTAGAGAGAAAGTTTGTGTTCTACCTATCTTTTTTTTTCTTTTCATTCTTTTTTTTCTTTTTTTTTTTTTGTAAAAGTGATTTAAATGTAAAGTTCTAGCCTATACTTGAATTTGAAAATCAATCACTGACGCCGAAAGGAAATATGCAGCAACATGGTGTATAAAAGAAAATGTTAGCATTTCTATATATCTTTATGATTTTAGGATTTTAAAATCTCAACCAGTTCATCATCCCTGTCAAGACAGTGTTGTAATCTTCCACGGGTGGTCTTCGTAATATCAGTTCTGCTTTTCTTATAAAGATACCCCCATTGAAATTTAACATTTTTAAATCACCTGTGGGAGATTCCAAGAATAATTTAACAGGGATAGTGAACATGGGAAGACTATTTGAAATTATATCATAAAGGTGTTCCCATAAGAGAGTTATATTTTTAGTCACTCTGTACTTAAGCAACAAAACCAGGCTTGATTACATCTGCTGATTTAATGACAAAATAATCGGTATATTCTAAGCCCCACAGACAGGAAAGAATTGAATACAAGGGTACTGTTATTAACTGTATTTTGAAGAAGAATACACTTAATGAGAAACCTGAGTGTCTATTTCGTCGATAATTCTAGGATTTTCAGAGGGGTGCTTAAAAGGACACAATGCTGGTTTGTATATACCAACAACTTCACACGGGTAGGATGTGATACAAGGTTAATTTTTATGCGGATTTGAACAGGTTTGAATTTAGAGTCTTCCTTCTCCAAGAGTGGTTGCTAAATTGAGGCTGAAGAACCTAATCTTTCCAACTATCCCCTAGCTGGAGAGAGAATAATTGGATTCATACCTTTCTCAAGGGTATTAAAGCTATGTAAAATGCAGTTAGTCTCGTCCAGGATTTGAACTTGTGTCGCCGAACCCATTTCCTATGACAGTAACCATAACACCACGTGTGCATGCATGAACAGAACATGGAAACCTACAATGGTTTTGCGAGTCAGGTGGGGCTGTAGAATACATGGACTGCACCTCTACAGAGGTGTAACAACCCCCAATGAGTGTCCTGAATATGACACAAAACGATCCGATGGTGAGACTCCAGTGATGCTGGAGCTTTGGGGAATGTGGAGTATCTCTTCATTACCATTGCTCCCAGATCCACTTTGGCTCAGAATGGTAGCACCTTACTGGGCCCTATCTATTGGTTAAATAGAACTAAACGCAAACTTATGCTAAACTGAATTGTTTGAATTAGAACTGTTTGACTAAACTGAATAGTTTGAAATAGAAATATCTTTGACAAATAAACTGTGTACTTACATTTAAACTGCGTGCTCATGCTAAACTGAATTGTTTGAAAGGGAACTGTTTTAGACATTGAAACTCTACTTACACTAAACTGAATTGTTTATTATAGAACTGTTTTGACATTTGACTGTGAGTTAACAAAATCTATACTTATACTAAACGGAATTAGCTGAATTAGAGAGTTTCTATTTCAAAAACGTTTCTATTTCAAGCTATTTAGTTTATTCAAATAAATAAACTAAATAGCTTGAAATAGAAACGTTTTTAACAATTAAACTGTGTACTCATGCTAAACTGAATTGTTTGTAATAGAGCTATTTTCATAAAAATGGATTTGGCATTAAATAACCTACAAAGGTTGATAACCCATAAAACATAACCAACCAACCAACCAACCGACAATGATTGATATACTAACCAAATCAAACAACTAACGAATCAACAAAACCTAATTTCCCTACGAAATATAAAAAAATTTCATGGTTTCAAATAACTAATAATAATAATCCTTAGTAAATCACAGGGGTCAGAGTAGACCTGCCACTAACGGCAATGAAAGGTACTTCATTTTCCCCAAATCTTCTGGACGAGGGCCTCACCATCAATTCAGTTTTGTATCATACCTAGGACATTCGTTAAGAGGGGAGTCTTACTCCCCGGCAGAAGAGCAGTCGACATATTCTTCATATCCAGGCAACAGGTTGGGTATGCTTTTAGGGATTGCCTATATGTATGTGTATAAGAGGAGTAAAGATTCATCGATTCACCAAGATTGTTCACCTGAATGAAATTTTCGTTTCATCAGAAGATTGTTTTCTTTTTCCAAATACATGAGACTTATAATCATGAGACTGGCATGAGAATATGTTTGTGCGGGGTATCTTCTGCTTATTTCCTTTTTCAGCTCGAAACCGTTGTCTTTCATTTTATCAATAGACGTTCTAAAGACGTAATCTAAGCAGATGATAATTGAGGTATGGGTCTAATGTATCTCTTTGCAGTACACCTGTTACAACGTCGAAATAGTCTGTGTCTCCATCCGAGGAGCGGACTTTTACTTTCATGTTTTTATATAGCATCATTATCCTATTAACCAACCCCTCCGCTCGGGCAGGATATGACAAAAGGTCAATTTTTAAGCAGAGTTTAACAGGTTTTAATTCAGAGTTTTCCTTCTCCTAGACTAGTTGCCTGACCAAGGCTGAAGAACCTAGTCTGTCCTACTATTTACCCATAGTTGGAGGGAGAATAATTGGATTGATACCTTTTCCAAGGGTATTAGTACTATGTGAAATGCAATCAGTCTCGTCCAGGATTTGAACTCGTGTCGCCGTGTTCATTTTCTACGACGATAACAATTACACCACGGGCACCTATATAGCATCATTATGGCCGATACTGCTATTTGGGTGCACTACATGGACGCTAACTAAACGTATGGAGAAAAAGCTTGATGGCAATTACACAAGAATGCTACGAGCAATATTGAACAAGTCCCACAAAGCAGCAGCTGTACGTCCACTTCCCAACCATCACGAAAACTATCCAAGTTAGACAAACCAGACATGCAAGACACTGCTGGAAAAGTAGGCACGAACTCATTAGCGACATACTCCAGTGTACCCCTTCACATGGAAGAGCAAAGGTAGGACGACCAGCAAGAACCTATATATAACAACTCTGTACCGATACAGGATGTAGGATAGTGATGGACGATAGAGATGTGTAGCGGAAGAGGGTCAGGGAGATCCGTGCTAGTTGCGAGACATGATGATGATGATATATATATATATATTACTACCACTACTTATAAAACTAGAAAAATAAATTCAGATTTTTCTAGTTTCATAACAATATATAAATGGTTGAGGCTTGGCGTAAAACCCGAGGGTATGAGAAAGGAGGACAATACAAAAATTTAAATTGACATGTTTAGCTCTAAGGATAACTTCATGAAAAATATCACAATACATCGCCTATTTGACGAATGAAAAACACACAAATATTCTTTACCCGTGAAGAGAACATAAAAGAAAATGAAATTAAAAAAAGTCGATTTAACAAGAAAGAATATTACTCCAATCGATTGAGTTTTAAAATACGTGTGCTCATTTTTTAAAGATTTTTCCCCCGCTTGAAAATACTGCGAACAACGTGGTTGTTAAAAGAACCCATAATGTTCCAGAGAGAACATTTTAAATGTCCTGGGAATAGTATTTGAGATATGTTCTTACAGTTAAAAGCCATTTTAAGACTTTTTATTATGTATTATTTAGAACTGATTTATGGTAAACTGATTTTAATCACGAAAAAACTGTTTGCTTTGAGGCTATTCAAAATGGGGTCAGAAAAAACCATGTGAACAGAGTTTTGTCATCGAATTTTTGGTAGCTGAGAAGTGCAAACCAGGTGAAATTTACAGCAGAATGTGTGCTGTATACGGAGACGCATATTCTAGTTTTTAAAAAGTTTATAAATGAACTAAACAAGTGTTTGTAACTAAGATCCTGATTCAAAATATTTGCTCTTTGGAGGGGAAACACACTAATTCACCGGTTTAGAATAAAGCCCTCATGCTAAATGGTTATCATGGTTTGTTTGCTTTTTAGTTTGGGTTTTATGGCATATCAACCTTCGTAGGTTACTTAATACCAAATCTATTTTTATACAAATAAACAGTTCTATTTCAAATTATTCAAGTTAGCATAAGTACACAGTTTAATTGTCAAAAATATTTTTTCAAGCTATTCACTTATGTCAAACAGTTTTATTTACAACAATTCAGTTTGGTACAGTTTCAATGTCCAAAACAGTTCCATTACAAGCAATTCAGTTTAGCATACAAATAAACAGTTCTATTTCAAACAATTCAGTTTAGCATAATTACACTGTTTAATTGTGAAAAACATTTCTATTTCAAGCAATTCAGTTTAGTAAAACAGTCCTAATTATAACAATTCAGTTTAGTATAAGTATAGCTTTTGTTTACATAGAGTTAAATGTCAAAACGGTTATATTTCAAACAGTTCTGTTTGGCGTAGGTACAATTTCAATGCCAAAAACACATCCTTTTCAAACAATTCAGTTTTGCATACAAAAACAGTTCCATTTAAATAATTTCCTTGAGAATAAGTACCTAGTTTAAATATCAAAACAGTTTTATTTCAAGCAATTCAGTTTAGTATAAGTACGCAGTTTTGTTCTATTTGATCCTTAGATTAGGACCTTATCAGGTGCTACCACCCTGGGCCACAAAGGATTTGGGAGCGATGGCAATGAAGGGGTACTCCGCATTCCCCAAAGCTCCAGCATTACTGAAACCTCACCATCGGCGTGTTTGCTGTCATATCCAAGACATTCGTCATTTGGAGGAGTTGGCAAATGCAAACTCTCCTGTAAAGAAAACGTTCCGGGTGCAGCTGTCAGTAAAGAAAGTCATGTTGACAGTCTTCTGAGTCATGAAAGGATCGCTAATCATTAATTTCCTTGTAAAAAGTGCTGCTGTAAAATAACTTTCTATTACTAACTCTTTTGGCAATATTCACCTTAAATATTGAATGACCCTCGTATATATAAAAAATGATATTAGGATTTGAGAAAAAAGTTACTGAAGATAGAAATTTGTACTCACGTAAACAATCTAAAAATTGAATTGTAAAAAATCAAAGAAAATATAGATGTACAATGAGGCATAATTTTCATATCTAATCTAATCACCAAAACTTTCATGAACAGTGTTTGTTTTTTTTGTTTTTTTTTGTTTTCTTGTTAGCAGACAGAAATTCTTTCTTTTTTATGTATTTTCATTTATGTGTTTTTACTATGATAAAGATATATTCTATTAACTGAATCAGTTTGCGTTTTTTTCTCTCTAATGTTTATAGTGATATGTATCGTATTCGTCACCTGTCTAACATTTAACATTAGTATTTAATCATTAGTCGGAAAATTATAGTCTTTTTAAATTCCTCGCAGAGTTTTGAATTATGTATATGCTAGACATAGAATCCACCGTTTGCCAGGATTTAAAAACACATCTTCTATTTCGTGGTAAAAAAAAAAAGTAAATTCTCTGCTTTCATCAATCAACCAAATCGGCTTGGATTGTAGAATACGCCGACTGCATCTCTATAGAAGTGTAAGAAACCCCCACCTCAACGAGTGGCCTGGGTATGATTCTTAACCATCTTATGGCGAAGCTCCGATCCTGCAGTTTTGAGGAATGTTGCATACTCTGTTCATTGCCATTAATCCTAGGTCCACTCTGATTATGTATGGATCAAATAGAAATATAAAATCATTTACTATACTTGAAACTATTTAACAGTGTTCAAACAGATTATTAAATTAAGTTATCAGCATTATATAGCAATACTTGGAACCATTAAACTGTGTGTAAACGAATGAATTATGTTGAATATAAATACAAGAACTAAATAGCAATATCTAAACCCTTTAACCGTGTTCAAACGAATAATGTTGAATATAATTATTAGTACTAAATAGCAATACTTGAAATCATTTAAATTAGTGCAAATAAAGCCTTTAGAGTTAGATAGCAATACTTGAAACTGTGTGCTAATAGATGAACTCTGGTTCATTTAAGAATATTTACCTACAAACAATTCGTTTAGAAATTATATCTATTTATTCAAGAATTTGGCACTAAATAACCAACAAGGATTGATTTGCCGTAAAGTACAACTAATCAACCAATCTTCGATTATTTCCTCCTAAATGACAATAAATAGAAAAACATTTTTGAAATGGATTTACTGAAAGATATATTTGCTTTCGCTTTCATTATCAAACTGATCAAAGATTTTCGAAGATAAAGGCAAGTTAGAAAGAAATGAAAACAACAGAATACAACGTTTTATCTATTAGTTCTATAGTCATGTAAACGCAGTTTATGAATGATTTTAAAAAATAATAACTATAAAATATACAGATCTAATGGATATAAAGTTCAGACCCAAAATCTTGGTCCCTGGGTCCATTTTGTACGATGATAACCGTTATACTATGCGCGTCACCAACATGCCTGGACGAGTAGTTTCCATTTCAGCTATAAGTAAAATGTAAGGTTGAGTGAGCAGTTTAGCCTTGGTAAGGCAAAAGGCCAAGGTAGAAAGGGTCCTGTATTCCCAACCGTTTACCCGTAGTCAGAGGGAAAATAATTGGATTCATACTTTTTTGAAGGTTATGTGAAATGTGAACGGCCTGATCTAGGATTTCATCTCGAACAATCGAGTTTCTGTTGAACTGCAATTGCCACTACGCAACGAGCACATCTTTTAATATTATATTAATATAGATATATATCTGTTCATTACAAAACATTAACCAACTTTTGAAATAAAAAAAAACTCCGATTATTTTCGATGGTATAATTTACCGGGTATACACTGGGTTGAGTCAAAAGTTTTGCTATATTTTGGTAACGCGTGGAACAACTTGGCAGTTGCGTTCGCTTTTGCCGTTGTCGTGAAGGTGGTGAATCACACTAGATAATGAGATGCCGAGCTCACCAGATACTCTCCAAGTGCTACTTGTCAGATTTGCCTCTATGGTTTAGAGCACAGCTTCGAAATCCACACTTTTTAGGCCTACCAGATGGTCGAGGTTCTTGCAATCCGAGTGGAATTTCTTCATCCATCTAGTTACTGTACTGTGATCAACTGTACCTTCACCTTTTGCAAAATAGATGCTTTTGATAGCTCCCACGGTGTTATGGCCCACTTCGAACTTGTAATATATAAGTTTCCGAATTAGACTACCTTGCACGTTCATCTGTGTGGCTTTTAAATCACACATGGAATGAAGCAATGTACAACGAGTTTGCACACGAAGTAACTCGATACTACCAACCACTGCGGGTAGTATACTCGGCTTGAAGTGATTTGATGACGAGATATAAGTGCTGCAAACCTTTGGGAGGTGCCCGTGGTGTAATGGTTATCGTCGCCGGAAATGAACACGGCGACATGAGTTTAAATCCTGGACGAGACTGATTGCATTTCACATTGCACTAATACCCTTGGGAAAGGTATGAATCCAATTATTCTTCCTCCAGCTATGGGTAAATAGTAGGGCAGACTAAGTTCTTGGTGAGGCAACTAGTCTAGGAGAAAGAAAACTCTGAATTCAAACCTTTTAAACTCCGCTTAAAAAATTGACCTTGTGTCATATCCTGCCCGAGCGGAGGGGTTGGGTAAATATGATAAGCGCTGCAACCTAGCCCGAACGAAAATATTACAAAACCCTAGAATTATATTGATACGAAATTTTCCATGGCCATTTATTGCACAAGAATTCAGGGAAATATTAAAGATGTCTTTAAAAATTACGCAGTTCTGTATTGATTTTGCGAAGAGACAAGTGTTAGATATTACCTGAGAAAAATTCTGAACCAAAGAAAATAGATCAAAAGTTAAAAATTTAGTTTTATTTTCCTGTACGACGAAAAATTCATGGGTGTTTTCAATGAACTTAAAACGAGAAAAAAAAAGAAAAGAAAAAAAACGAAAATGGTTGAGAAAAAAAACTAGAAAAAAAATTTTAACATCTCCACTTAAATGTGATCTAAGAAAATATTAATTTTTGAGGGGAAGGCAGCCGACAACTGAGATTGCTTCTTCAAAACACCTCTACGTTTGCTGCAAAATCCTTGTTTGATCGAGAGTTTAAAACAACTTCGAGATAGCGAAAGTTACATGAAAAAAATCATCTACTGGAATCATTCTTTTACAGTATAATACGCAATTTATTTGTCAAAATTTCTGAGATGAAGCTTAGTAATTTTTATCACTTTGAATATCGGACTATTGTATTCATCTTCATCGTTATACTCACAAATTTCGGCGGACATGTCCTGTGGCTTTCTTCAGGTGTTTGATGTTGCAGGTTCAATCCCAATCACAAGGAAAGAATAACAAGGTATACTTGTGAAGTTTGTGAACGTAGCCGAAGGCCACCCGAAGGCTTGCTTTTTAATAGCTACTACACCAAGTTGTAGGGGAGGATGCTACTCCTTTCCCTGGATTGCTCCACTTTACCCTTGATACATACCTTATTTGCTGAGTGTTAAGCAAGGAGGTATCAAGTACCATTTTTAAAGTCTTTGGTATGACGAGAACGTGGATTGAACCCAGGTCTCCTGGACCATTGGCGAAGACTCTACCCACTTGGCCAATGAACTGAACAGTCATTCGTTTTCATACATTTATATGGTTCCAAGCAACAAATAATAATCCATTGAACCCAGTTCTCCCAGACCATTGGACTGCACTCCATCTACTAGGCCAATGAGCCGGTTAAGGTATACTTACTAAAAGGTGTACTTACAAGAGCTTAATACTTGTTCCTGGTTAACGGAATTAGAACAATCTTCCACGTGAATTAAATAAATGGGTAAGCCCTAATGTTCGATATGAAACACTTGAAGAAGGTTGAAGTACATATCGGCAGAAACGTTGTGAGTATTAAGATGAAGGCAATAGACCGGTGATTAAAATCAGAGAGTTGCCTGAATTGCGTTCTAATATATCAGGCAACAAGAGAAAATATTCGATGAATAAAAAATGATGAGATAAAAACCACCTGAATAAAAAAAATGTTGTCAAAAATGCTTACATTACACTAATTTTTTGTTTACAATGAATATGACACTGTCATCCTATCATTTAATTCAGATTGACATAAATGAATAGACAATATATTATAAAGATTTTATGCGCTAACTTTGTACGTGAATAACTCGAAAATCCCATTTGTTTTCAGTGTATTGACGGGTCATCGTGTCAATTAATTAAAAATTGACATCATCGAATTAAAGTTTCGTTGCATGAAATTTGTCAATACAACAAAGGATTATACGAAGAGACTGCATTTTGATCTGAAGTCCACAAGATGGAATGGAAAATCAACAGAGTTTGTTGGTATCGTGAGATACTGCGGGGACGCTTTGGATTTGTGGCGATGATACATTGGTTTTAAAACTATGCTTGACACCAGATTCATCTTCTGACGATAGTTTTGTTGGCCACAAAGTTGCTGTTTGGTCAAACACACACACACACACACACACACACACACACACACACACACACACACACACACAAACATATATATATAAGAATAAAATGTCAATATATATATATATATGTGTGTGTGTGTGTGTGTGTTGGCAGACCGTAGTTGAGCGATCTGAAGGCTCCCTTTTGAATAGCTAATACACTGAGGTTAAGCAGAAAGATCTACTCTTTAATCTGGATGGATCAACTTACCCTTGATCCGTACCTTATAAAGCCGAGTGTTAAGCAAAGGAGACATCAAATAACATTTTTGAGTCTTTGGTATGACACGACAAGAGGTTAAAATATTTATACATAAGTAAGGTAAAGTTGGCAACCGTAGTCAAGAGCAACCTGAAGGCTCTCTTACCATTAGATACTTCCCCAAGATGTAGAGAAAGAGGCTTCTCTTTTCTCTAGATTGCTCCACTTTACCCTTGAACCGTGTCTTAAAATTCTGAATATTAAGTAATGCATCAAGTACTATTTTTTTAGTTTTTGGTAAGACGCTACCCGGGATTGAACTCCGGTCTTTCAGACCATTTGGCGAACAACCTACGTAATTATATAGACGTGAATATATATATATTCACTAGATTACAATATATATGTTTGAATAAAAATGCCAACACGTACATATATATATGTCTGCCTGTTTGTCTGTCTGTGTGTGTGTGAGAGAGAGAGAGAGAGAGAGAGAGAGAGAGAGAGTGAGAGTGAGAGAGAGAAAAAGAGAGAGGGCGAGCGCGTACGAATTTACATTTTTAATCATCCATATAACATTTTCCCTTCAATGTGTGCATTTATTTTTTGCATGTGAATATGCATGTTTGTGTGCATCTATATACGTGCGCGAGAGGGTGTTTTATATATATATATATATATATATATATATATATATATATATATATATATATATATATATGAATATCTATCTATCTATATATATATATATACACTTTTAGATATAAATCATATGTATATCATATATAATGTAATGTGTGTGTGAATAAATAAATATATATATATATATATATATGAAATATATGCAAATGTATATACGTATACATCACAAACACACACAAACATATATATATATATATATATATATATATATATATATATATATATATTCACTGACTTCTTTTCCTCTATCTGTATGGCTTTGGCAAAGTAGAAATAGAAAAATGAATAAAGTCTCCAAATATATCAATTACGCACACTAATCAAATATGTTATTAACTTATCGGGAGCATCACAAACACTTTGAATAGCCCGCGGGGGAAAAAGGAATCGGTTCAAACAGTGTGTTACGAGTTTATATGAATTGATATCAAGGAGGGAGAAAAAAAAACAAACAATTTACATTCATCCATGGAGATATACACTTAAACATACACGACTATGTAAAACAATTCTAGAAAAATATTAACTTAATTACACGTTGCATAAAATTCAACATATGTTCATATTTCATACGAATATTTATGACGTCTTTTGAAAATGAATATCAACAAGTGAATATCGGTTATGAATATATAGAGAAATGTGATTATTGAAGGTTGAAAATGGGAGTAACAGCTTTTTTGTGCCTAGACAGTGAAAGTAGTTATGGGAGTGGGGTTTGCACGAGTGATCCTTTGCATTCACTCTTGCTTTCTTTTCTAAGATGAAGCTTGATAATTTTTATCATTTAAAGCATTCGGACTATTGTTTTCATCTTTATTATTATATTCAGAACGTTTTGGCCGATACATCTTTCAGCCTTCTTCGAGTGTTTCTTGTCGAAATTTAGAGCCTCCAGGAAACTTCTAACCGAACCCATTATTTAATCCACCGGGGTAGACTGTTCTAATTCCGTTAACCATAACCGGATACAAATGTTATGCTATAGTAAGTATTCCCGGTAATTTTTATGGGAAGTCAGGATTGAACCTGCAATCACTTGATTTTTTCAAGAAGAAGTCCATTAACCAAACGTCTGTATCCGTTATGTCATTTGAGCTGCTGGTTCCAAGCTGCTGGCTACAGAGTTCGCCAAAATGCACCTGAAGAAGGCCAAAAGACGCCTTGGCTGAAGCGTTGTTAATAAAGCAATGAAGATGAAACAATAGTCAAAATACTCTCAATGATAAAACCCCTCTTCTTTTGATAAACCTCCGAGTAATGAGGCATTTTGTTCAGTTATCTGACAATGAGGCAGAATACAGGAATTGTTTGTTTCATGCAATTTCTCAACTGCATTTAAATAGAATGGAATCAAAAATTATTAATAATTGAGTATTAAGGAGTATTTATTATTATTTTTAGCAGTAGTAGTAGTAGCAGCAGTAGTAGTAGTTGTTGAAGTTGTCGTTGCAGTAATAAAGAAGTTGTATAGCTCTATTTTCAAATTATTGAGCATAAAATGCAAAAGCAAACAATACTTATATATATATATATATATATATATATATATATATATATATATATATATATATAGTTACGCACGTATATACGTAGCTAAATATGCAATTGAAAATATTCATTTTATATTAGTTTGTCTTTCATTGTATTTGTGTTACATTTAAAAAAAAATGAGTAAGCAAATTTCATCACCTACATAACATTATGTGTACTAGAAATCGATGATTGACTGTCACTTCCACTGTACGTGTGCGCGCACACACACACACATGGCCGTGCGGGCATACACATGTATACACACACACACACACACACACACACACATATATATACATATATATATATATATATATATATATATATATATATATATATATATTTACTTTTCTGTATCTATAAATAAAAAGTTCTCAATATTGGTGATAGAGCATATGCAGATCTAAGGATAGTGTAAACAGTCTGTGTTTCTTGCGATCCTAAGACGAAGTCTTGGAAGATTTTAAAATCATGTTATAATCATTACTAGTAAAATTCCAACAATTCAATTAAATATCTCTCCAACTGCGCAGCGTAGCTTGAAACATGATTTTATTGTAAATAAATCTATGACTCGACTGGCATTTATGTCTTCCTTTTCTATTTAAGTGAAAGGTCATGGTCACCAACAGGCGCTTGTATTGATTGCAAATATTCGCTTTAAACAAATTATCTTTTAGATTTTTATTTGTGCTCTCTTGCGAATCATATATTGATAAAAAGCTTTCTCTGGTTTAATTTACAGCACCGTGGTTTTCTCGACATTTCATATACCATAACACTTTCACTAATTACCCATCAAATGAAAGTCACGGTTTATTTGCTACCTAACCATAGCAAAGTCTGAAAAATTGCCAGGGCTTTAATATAGGCAATTTATATGCATTTCAAATACAGCACAAGAAATAAAGTTGCAGTTTTCAGCTGAGTAATCCAGAAATCTAGTTTATTTCAAGATCAGACCAATGGGGCTTAGAATACACTGACCATAGATATTCATCAGTGCTTTAGAACTAGAGTCTCACCATCAGAGCTTAGTCGGCTGGGACTTGAGCATATGCCGACTGCATTTCTGTTGAGAGGTAAGAGGTCCTAGATATGACACTAAACAGTCTGACGGCGAGACTCCAATTCTGGAGGTTTGGATAAAGTAGAGCTTCATTGCGATTACTCTCACATCCACTCTGACCCGGAGTGGTTGTATCGATGGGTCAAATAGAAATATATAATCATTTTCTAAACTTAAAACAATTCAACTGCAAAAAGAATTACTGATTTAAATTGAATTATCAATATGACATAGGAAATCTTGGAACCATTTAACTATGCACAAAAAATATTAGTGTTGGAGAGAAATACTTGAAACTATTGAACTGTGTGCATACAAATGCACTCTGGCTCGTTTAAAAATTATTTCCTGCTACCTATTTGTTTGCAAATCATCTATATCTAATATATATATATATATATATATATACATATATATATGTGTGTGTGTGTGTGTGTGGAAGTAAAGAATGGAAAAGAACCAAAAAGTTTGGAGGAAATTGAAAAACAAAATAATCCAAAAGTGATGAATTTATTACGAAGGAAAATCGATGTTGAAACGTTTTGGTTTTCATGAACCAACATCAGGACTTCAAAAAAAAAAAGATCATAAAATCCTGAAACAACTGTTGATAGAATAACGACAGATATTTAACAAAATGCAATAACAAGGTAAATAAGAAAATTTGTATTTTCTTAAAACTCCATCGTTATTCTATCAACACTTGTTTTCAGCAATTTAATATCCTGATGAAGATTCATTAAAACCGAAACGTTTTAATGTCGATTTTTCTTCGTAATAAATTCATCAATTTTGGAGGACTTTGTTCTTCAATTTTCTTCATATATATATATATATATATATATATATGTGTGTGTGAGTGTGTGTGTGTGTGTGTGTATAAAAAGTATCTGGCACTATATAACCTAAAAGGGTTGATATGCAATAAAACTCAACCAATCAGCCTATATATCTATAAAAAGGATTTGACTTTCAATGACCTACAAGGGTTGATATGATATAATACTCAACCAATCTGTTATATGCTCATATGCATATACACATGCAACGAAGAAGAAAGACGAGCGAAGACTTCTTTACAAATATATACCTCTCAATTTATTGTAAGGGTTCGAAAAGGTTATTCAAGGTTTTTACTGTGAGAGAGAGTTGGAGACCGAACAGAACTGCAATATTTTGACGCCCACTCTTATGGCCGTCAACGTTGTGTCTTTCTCGTTCTCCAGGGCTACTCAACCGGAGGCCCAGAGGCCAACTCTGCTGGGTAATGGCTTTCTTTACTGCATTTTATCAGCAACTTCTCTGGACCCCAACTCATCGGGGGCCCCGAGGGCCCCTTCGGCCTGGCGTAGCTTTTCCTACCACATCTTATCAGCAACTTTTCTCCAAACTGTCCCCAACTGTCTGACTTCTGTCTTGACTGAGTTATATAATAGTTCAACACCCTCTCAATCGCCTACTCGATCTTTGGAATGGCATGTTTGATCGTCATCAAGCGGAAATAACTGTCATGCAGTTCAGAGGTCACTCTCTTCCGGTGTATCAGTCTATGAGTGTATCATGGGATTTTTTACCTTGTCCCATTTCATCAGCTAAGCACGCCAACGCGAACTCTTTCGATTACTGGCCATTGGAATGCGTCACTTCCTTCCGGTGCATCACTTTATAATGGCATGTTTGCTCGGGCCGAAGGTCAAAATACAACAAATCAACCAACCATCAACATCAGATATAGTTTAAGGTCACACTCAGAACACCCCTTTTAAGTGAAATCTTACGCCATTTCCGAAGATGCATTAGGCGTATTCTATGCCCCACCAACGGTGTTTACTTTTTAATACTAATGAGTTATACAAAATCATTTGGTTTCAAGTAAATCTTTCTATCTAATAATAATCATTTATTTATATCTAATAATGATCAGATGGGTTTAGGTATTCCTATTCGATGCAGATAATTTTCTAATAGATCTGACCTATTGGTACTACCGCTCCAGGTCAGAGTAATGGTAATAAAAGGGTGCTCCCCACTTCTCAGGCCAACAGAAGTGAAACCTTACCAATAGAGGCAGATGAGTGACACGCCCAGGACGAGGGGTTCTTACCCATCAGTAGGGGATACAGTCAGCTTAATGTAAGCAGTTTTTTCTTCTCGAAGCAAAATGTTATTTTTTCATGATTTCTGTTTTACTACAGTATTAATTAGTCCCACAAAACTTAAGATAGATAGATAGATAGATAGATAGATAGAGAGAGAGAGAGAGAGAGAAAGAGAGAGACAGACAGACAGACAGACAGAAAATGATGTAAGGGAACAAGTGAAGAAAAAGAGATATTTTAAATATGTAACGTAATTTAACGGCTCAGAGAAAATTGAAATTGAACAAAAAAAAATAGATAAATGAATTAAAAAGCAGACTGTCTCCGAACGGCTAAGCCAAGGCTCTTGTGGTTAAAAATCTCTAGGGAAATCTGGAGGTCCCAAAACTCCTTGTACGCATGTGTAGAATCAGTAGAAGGGGATGTTTCTGTCCCCGACACGATAGGTGTAAGAGAGGAGACAACTCGTGATTTTGGGCAGTTGACAGCGAGACGCGATAAGGTAAAGACATACAGTTAAACACCAGCCACGAAGATGTGAGGTAGCGAAAGTTTACGAGCCCCATTCTTTGGGGGTGTGCCTCAAGGGGGCTTTTGATGTGACCTAGCGGACAAGCATATTAGAACCAGGAAAAAAATCAAGGTCTGTGTCTGCTCATCTTTTTATCACGATACGCTTTTCTTTCCATACTCTCTTTCTTTCTCCCGGCAGTTTTCTAAAAGTGCCGTAGTCAATAAACTTTTGGGTTGTTAAACGAAGTTTCTGGCGTTTGTCTACTTTTACCACGACAGGGTCACAATAGGGTCATAGAAGTACGAAAGTCTAGACATGTCGTTATGGTACATAATGTCTCTTTGGCACTGCAACGGTACAAATAGTGTAGTTTTCCAGGTTAATATCACTGACAAAACCACGGATACATTTGAATTTTTACAATGTCTCGTGTTTTATACTGACGAAATTTCTTATTACTCTGTAGCGAGACTAGGTGATGCATATATATATATAGTCATTCACAGAAGACTGTTTCGTTCTATCAGAACTCTTCAGTGTGGCTAGACACACAGGACGCTCGAAGCCGGAATCGAAACCCGTCCAACTTTACGATAGACTAAGGCTTCAGACCACACGGCCACAAGCGGACTACATTATTGGAACCATTTTGAATAGCCTGAAAACAAATACGTTTATGGGGCGCAGTCGTCTGTGGCAGCAGAAAACACCGACTGCATCTCTGTAGAGGGGTAAGACTCCCCCAACGAGTGTTCTTGATATGACTCTAAACAATCTGATGCTGGAGTTCCAGTATTGCTAGAGCTTTGGAGAATGTGGAGCACCCTTTCATTGCCATCGCTCCCAGGTCTACTCTGGCCCGGATTTGTAGCACCTGATAGGGTCCTATCTATGAGTCAAATAGAAATATACTGTGTACATATGCTAAGCTGCATTTTTTTTTAAATAGAACTGTTTTTGACATTGAACCTGTGTACTTATGCTTAACTGAATCATTTGAAATAGAAGTGTTTCTGTATATTAAAGTGAATTGTGTGAAATAGAACTGATTATATGTATAAAATGGATTTGGCATTAATAACTTACAATGGTTGATGTGCCATAAAACGTAATCAACCTTGACATTTATTTCACAGCTTACATATATATATATATATATATATATATATATATGTATGTATTATCGACACCTGCTTGCATTAAATCGCTGATAATTGTTCTTCATAATTCGGATTGTAGTTAAACAACTCACTATGAATAATTCTAATGATATCTACATTCCACAAGAGCTTCCAGTTGTTATTCCTACTAACGCAATGCACTACGCTGTCCAGACACACACACATACACACACACACACACTGAACAATACACACATTCATGGAGATACACACAAAGACATAAGTATACACACACATCCACACACAGACACACGCACACACACACACACACACACACAAGCACGTGCATGTAAACACACATACTGTCTCTTTATCTTTACCTCTGCATCACTATCAATCCTCTAATCTATGTCATTCTTTTATAACCTTTATTATATATGTATCCATCTATCGATCAATCGATCTCATTTTTTCTATATCCCTACTTCTATCTATCTATCTATTTATCTATCGATGTCCTTCTGTTTTTAATCCCACTTTCATTATCACTCTCTCTCTCTCTCTCTATCTCATTATGTTTACACTCTTTTATTCTCTATCTTTTTATATCTCTATCTCATTCTGCTTGTATTTACACTTTATCTATCAATCTGTCTATCTATCTATCTATCTCTACATGCACACGCATATATATATATATGTGCGTTTGTGTGTGTGTGTGTGTGTGTGTGTGTGTGTGTGTGTGCATATCATTATGTTTATACTCCCACTTTTATTATCTATGTATCTAATTCTCTTTCTATTCTCATTTCAGTACTTCTCTCTCTCTCTTCCTCTCTCTCTCTCTCTCTTCCTCTCTCTCTCTATATATATATATGCATATGTTTATATATATATATATATATATATATATATATATAATTCTATTTCAATCCCTTTCATTATCTATCTGTCCATCTATCTCTTATTTTCAATTAGTTTTTAATCAATTTACTCGTCACACCGATTTTCCCCTGCTAATTTCCTTAAGTCAATCGTAACACTTTCCTTTCTCTTTTTCTTTCTCTTCCTTTCTCGAAAATTGGACCGGCTGCGGAAAGGCAGCAACATCGAAAGGTAATAAACGAAGAAGGCGAAACAGATAATAGAAAAGAAAATTAGTGAAAGGAAAGGAGAACGGGGAAAGTGGACCCAGAGATAGAGGCAGTATTTGAATGATAAGCAAATGAATAACAAAAAAGGAAAAAATGAAATCCTGATAAGACACGATTAAAAAGAAATTCGGGAAAATGATGAAAGGAGATAAGGAAATTGATAGAGTGGTTTGTATAGAAGGGCGAAAATCTGATGATGAACAATATAATTAGCAAATCGAAATTCAAAATGGTTGATGTAAGGGGTAGTGGTGGGTCGAATGGTCGATATCACCCCCCCAAAAAAAATTACGAAGAATTTCAATGATGATTATATAAGACGTAAATGGAACAAGAAGGATAACAATGATAAAAGCAAGAAATGAAAAGAGTATTAGTAATAGTAATATAAAAAGTATGGTTGGTTAGTGGGTTGGTTGGTTGGTTGGTTCTTTACGGCATATCAACATTTGTTCGTTATTTAATGCGAAATCTGATATATATATATATAGTTTCACAAATAAACTTAAATTTGGTATTTTAGATTTTTATTTCACATATTTAAGCACAAATATATGAAATAAAAACCTAAAATTCAAATTCATTAACGGACCTATTAATTTTAAGACATTTACTTTTTTTCTTATTGGATCATCTCCACTACATATAGCAAACCTCTTAAATTATTTGACCATACCTAGGTAGCATCTCGTCTCATCTAATGAAAGGGATGCTAATATTCATCTAGCAAAAGCGAGGAATTATATATATATATATATATATATATATATATACACATGTCAAAAGTATTTGACCACCCTCAAAAATGTTTCTTCTCATCCTCAAAGTGTTATTTTTAATGAAATAAGTTAACCACCACAATAGTTTAATTTACTATTCTAAATACAAATCTTCCTTAGCCATATCAAATACAAATTTAAAAAAAGAACACAAAAAACTTTTCGCTGATCGTAATGACCCACTTTGCCCACTATCACTACCTTACAGATTCTCGGCATTCTTTTCTGCAAAGACTGCCGGTCGACTGAAGATATTTCTAATCGGTTTTCCTGCAAGGGTTGCCAGAGGTGAGCTGCACTTGTTGGCTGTCCAACTCTGACTTTTCGGTCAACTTCATCCCACACTAGTTCAAAGATATCTAAGTCCGCTAATTGCGCCGATAAAGACATCAGTTGGAGGACGTTCATCTTTGCTTTTAATGTACCTCTAGCAGAGTTTACTATTATATTTTGGGTCATTATCTTGCATGATTCCTTGACCAACAAATCGCGTTCAAGAAGAGATCACGTGATACCGCAGTAAGCTGTGATTGCCGGTCTGATTCTGTTTGCCCTTTACAATAAAAGAGCCTCCTACATGCTTTACGGTTGGTGTGATACAGAGAGTTGCAGCTCTTTAATCAACTATTCACTCCACGTATAGCCTCCTACTTGAATCAAGGATTTCGAAGTTTGATTTCTTTGTCCAAAGGTCTTAATTCCACTGTTCTATTGTCCAGTCTTTGTTCACATTGACCCACTTTTGACATTGTTTTTCTTCCTCAACAGTGGTTTCTTCACTGAAATTCTACCATGTAAGCCAGCTTCACAGAATCTTCTCACAGTAGATGTTCATACATTTTTAATAACATTGGTTCAGTTGTAAAAGATGTTTGGAGCAATCAGCCTTCTGTCAAGCAAGCTGGTAACTCTGATGAAATCATCCTCTGCTCTTGATATTACTTTTAGTCTTGTTTCGTCCCGTTTACTGATGTGTCCAAACAGTATAATCCACCGTAGAACTAAAGAAAAAAAGCGCCTTCAAATTAATTTCTCAAAAGGTATCTGGTTATACTAAAATCAAAGTTACAGTGGAAGACTTGTATACAGTATAGATAAAAACATTGTGATGCTTAACTTGTTTCATTAAAAATAACTTTCAGGATGACAAATGAAAAATTTTGAGGGTGGCCAAATTCTATTGACTGCTGGTATATATATATATTTATATATAAGGATCAATAAATAAGTTTCCAGCCTTTTTTCGTATGGGCACTTTTATTGATAGTACACAAATGAAACTCCAGTTCCCTTCCAAGTAATCTCCTCCGGCTGCAATGCACTTTTACCGTTCCAACAACTTCTCGAAGGCCCCATGGAAGTCCTCTTGTGTGAGCGTGTCAATGACCTTCGTCACAGCCTCTTTCATCTACTTAATTGTCTCATAACGACAGCCTCTGAGCTTAGAGAACAACCAAAAATCACGAGGTCTGGACTATAGGGAGGCTGAGGAACTGTCTTGATGGCCATCTTGGTTAAATAGTATGTGACAAGGATGGAGTTGAGGACTGGTGCTTTGTTCTGGTGGAAATGCCACTGACCCGATTTGAAAAGTGTTGGCCTTTTCCGACGGAATCTCTTCCTGAACTCCCTTAAAACCTCAATATAGTAACCCTAACCCTTTGGACAATCAACTCTGGTGTATTGACTTCCTTACTCCTCCCACACCTCTCATCATCCCTCAGAGACTCCCTGCCTTCCTTGAATCTCTTATGCCACTCAAAAACTGATGCTTGATTCATGCAAGATGGTCGAAAAGCTGTCTGAAGCATTCCATACGTTTCTGTGGCATTTTCCACTTTAAAACAGAATTTTAATGCATATCGTTCTTCTAAAGTATGCTCACGTCCAGATTGCATTTTTTAAATTCACCAGCTGTGAAAATCAGGCTTTCGTAGGGTGTACCCTAATTGCTGCTGTAGCTGTTCATTTGAACCTGAAATCATAAAAATTGGTCAGTCATCTTATAAGATGTATAGTGTGACGGTAAATTGACTAAAATCCCTAAACGGGACTTTATTTTCGCACGTGTGAAGACGGGGCAGGTTGGCACTTGATCCCCTACAGAAATAAGTCCTGTTCAGAGTTCTTTTCTCAGGCAGATAAGAACTGGCATATTACGTGAGGGAATAATTTAGGGCCAGACTGGCCACCGCTGGCAAAGGGGTCCAAAATTTCACACTATCACACACCCACCAGGCCGCTAAACTTCTTTCCCTTAGATAATAGAAGAATACGGGCCTATAGGTCTTAGTTGTAATAATATTAATGTTGTTGTAGTAGTCGGCAACTCCGGTTTCCCCTGTGATACTTTAGGAATTAATAGGACAGTTCTAAGCAAGATAATATAAGGCGAATAGAAGCTGAAAGGAAAGCATGGAATAATAACATAGACCACATGGTAAAATGAAAATACATAGGTTCTTTACTACGGTTATATATATATATACGTTCAAAGTGTCAAAAACATATAATAGGATAGTCCATGAATATAAATGTCTTTTCCTGGCTTTTATCCTTTTTCAAATTGAGAGAGAGAGTGGTAAACAAAATTTGGGCGTAAAGGAAAAATGTCCCAAAGTTACTTATCTTATTTTTTTGACGGGGTTCCACTGGAGAATTTTTCTTCTTTCACGGGCTAATAGACTTTGTACTGTTTTTAATACTGGCTTGAAGGATTTTGGAGTCCTTCTTGTCTCAGTTAGTCTTTTGTCTTTAGCCCGGAGTAAAAATGGCTATCGTCCGTCTGCCACGAGCGTTGCTCAAAAAACCTCTTTACTTGTGCCTTACTTCCGCTGAGGGGAAGGGAACCCCACTTCCGTTTGGGGTCCCCGCCAATCATTTGGCTTCTTTTTTCTTTCCCCTTCCGATGTCCGGCGACCCAAGGTCACTTAGGTGCGAACATCTGCGTGACCCATATTCTTCTAACGGTCACTTTTTGACTGTTAGAAAGCGCTAATAGCAACACGGGAAGATAGTATCAGTCCTACCTCTTCGTCTCCGTGAGCCATCACGTGACACCTCCTCTCTTAAGAGAAGAAAGGGATAACAGAAACACCATAGAAAAAAAGGCAATTCATTTCACTGTTCTTTCTCCTTTTCTTTCACTTTTTTTTTTCTCACTTTACTTTTCTTTCATCCCCTTTCTTCTTCACGCTTTGACGAATTCTTTCCCTTTCGTTTTTTTTGTTGTCCTTCCTAATTTTCACTATAGGGGAAAACAATTTCTCTTCTCTTTCTTTCTCTCTCTCTCTCCCTTTTCTTTTTCTTTAATCTTGTTTTCCTTTCTTTCTTTTTCTCTCTCGGCTTTTGGCTGTATCATATTTCAAACCTTGAGGAGGTAACTCCCTTTTTCTTTATTTCTTTCTTCGTCACTTTTGACGACTTTATAAGCTTAGTTATTAAGCTCTGGGGGAAGAAACTTCCTTTTCTTTTCTCTCTTTCCCCTCTCCGTCACTTGTTGACGCACCGCTTTCTCGTCCATCTCATATTTCAACATTGGGGACGAGAATTCCTCATTTCCTTTAGTTTCTCTCTCTCTCTCTTTCTCTCTCTCAACTACTATGAAAGAATATTCTGCTACTACATTTTCGTGGGGCGTTAGAGAAATAAACTTGGGTACTTTTTTATTAATTTTTCTAAGCCCTCTCTCTCTGAAACAGACAACTGGCCTAATTTTTCCTCGAATTTATTCGGCATTTTCGAGTTCTCAATTTTTCGAGGTTGGCCTTCTCGACGGACATATCTCTTCAATTTGTTTGTGTGACACACTTGTGTCTTCTTCTTTCCCTCGTTGGTATCAATCCCATATGTCCTCTTGTCTATCCTCCGTGTTACTACATAAGGACCTATATATCGTCCACCACAGCGGGGTCCTTTATTTGATGACAGTAGCAGGACTTCGTCGCCCTTTTTAAATTCTTCCTTCTTAGCCACTTGTGAGGGTCCTCTTATTTTTCTCTTATCCTCTCGATAAGTATTAGGGAATTTATCCCCATTATTCGTTGGACCTTCATCTTTTCTCTGACGCCTGGTCCTTTTATCTTCTTGTTTATTGAGGGGTGGAAGGTTCACTTCTTTTCTTTCCACTTTCTCCCTCTGCGAGCGACCATGTCGTTTGTGCCGCCCACGTGGCTCAGCCGCCATCTTGTCTTCCTGTTTGGCGTTCATTCTCGCCATCTTTTTTTCTTCATTTTTGGCGCTCATTTTCGCCAACTTCTTTCCATGTTTGGCGTTCATTCTCGCCGGCTTTTTCGGGTGACACCCTTTTGTTTCTATCTCATTTCCCAGTATGAGGGAGATTCCTCTCATAGGTAGTTTGTCTACCACACCAACTTTAATTGGTCCATTTTTCCACTGGGACTTTATGGTTATTTTACATAGCGGTATTTTTACCCTCTTTCCGCCGATACCCTCTATCATCACAGTCTCACGTGTTGCTTCTATTACCCCTTTAAGTAATTTACTTCGTAGAAGTAACGACTGAGATGCTCCGGTATCTCGTAAAATTGAGACTTTCACTGGCCCACCATGTGGGCCTCTTATCATCCCTTTTTTCGTCCAGGGTCGATAGGACTGGTTTCCTCTGGTTGCTGTTACAGCTCCTTGAGGTTTTCTCGGCTGGGTCTGGTTTCTTCCAGGACCTTTACCTAGCTGACACCTTATGGCTATGTGTCCAGCCTTTCCACATTTTTAGCAGACCACTGTTCTGCTGCTACTTTGGAAGGTCCTTCTATTTTCTTCCTTAGGTCTTAACTCAGCTTTAAACTTCACGCTATTTCCCGTGAACGTTTTTTCCTTCGTTTTTCGGTGTGTGAGGATGTACTCGTCTGCTAGTGCGGCCATTTCATAAGTCACGTCAGTTTTTCTTTCACTTAGGTGAACCCTGACTTCTTCTGGCACACAGTTTAAGAATTCTTCAGCTAATATTAGCTGCCGGAGTTTCTCAGCGTCTCCGTCTATCCTCTTAGAGTCACACCACTTATCCAGTGCATTCTCTTTTTCTCTCAAAAATTCCACATAAGACTGGTTTTCAGTTTTTCTCTGTGTTCTGAATTTCTGTCTATAAGCTTCTGGAACCAACTCGAAGCTTTTTAGAACCGCTGCTTTCACCAAATCATAGTTGGCGCAATTTTCTGTGGGCAGAGTTGCATATGCTCTCTGTGCTTTTCCTGTCAGCACAGTTTGGAGTAGCATCGACCAGCATTCTTTCGGCCATCCAAGATTTAGCGCAGTTCGCTCAAAATGTGCGAAGTATCCGTCCACGTTGGCTTCTTCAAATTTTGGGACTAGCCTCGCTTGCTTCGTTACTTCGAAACTGTCATGGCTTCCTTTGCATCCTCTTATTGCCAAGTCGACTTCTCGCAGCCTTGTTTCTTGCTGAATTTTTACTTTCTCCAGTTCCATTTTATTTCTCTGTAGTTCCACTTGTGCTTGTATTTTAATTTTCTCCAGTTCAATTTGTTCTGGAGTCATTCTTATCATTTCCGTTGGTAGCTCGTCTAATACTGCTTCCTCGAACACATTTTCGTCGACCATGTGTCTTGCTATTTTTATAACGAGTTCATGTTTCCTCATAGAATTTTCAACATTTAACTCAAGCTTCTCGCCAATTTTTATTATCTCGCTTTTTCTCAGCCTCTCCAACTTTTCCATGGAGGGTTCTTTTAAAAAGTTCTCTATTTTGTCCATTTTTTCTTTAATTTTTCCAAACAGTTATATCAACAAGTAATTTGACTATTTCAACAATATTCCTTTTTTTTTTTTTTTTTTTTTTTTTTCACGGTCTCCCAGGGCAGATTTAGACGGCAGGAATTGTCACACGACTACAAGCAATAAATATTATTTATAAAAATAAATCCCGGATGAGCCCCTATTTTAAGTCTTGTGACGGTAAATTGACTAAAATCCCTAAACGGGACTTTATTTTCGCACGTGTGAAGACGGGGCAGGTTGGCACTTGATCCCCTACAGAAATAAGTCCTGTTCAGAGTTCTTTTCTCAGGCAGATAAGAACTGGCATATTACGTGAGGGAATAATTTAGGGCCAGACTGGCCACCGCTGGCAAAGGGGTCCAAAATTTCACACTATCACACACCCACCAGGCCGCTAAACTTCTTTCCCTTAGATAATAGAAGAATACGGGCCTATAGGTCTTAGTTGTAATAATATTAATGTTGTTGTAGTAGTCGGCAACTCCGGTTTCCCCTGTGATACTTTAGGAATTGATAGGACAGTTCTAAGTAAGATAATATAAGGCGAATAGAAGCTGAAAGGAAAGCATGGAATAATAACATAGACCACATGGTAAAATGAAAATACATAGGTTCTTTACTACGGTTATATATATATATACGTTCAAAGTGTCAAAAACATATAATGGGATAGTCCATGAATATAAATGTCTTTTCCTGGCTTTTATCCTTTTTCAAATTGAGAGAGAGAGTGGTAAACAAAATTTGGGCGTAAAGGAAAAATGTCCCAAAGTTACTTATCTTATTTTTTTGACGGGGTTCCACTGGAGAATTTTTCTTCTTTCACGGGCTAATAGACTTTGTACTGTTTTTAATACTGGCTTGAAGAATTTTGAAGTCCTTCTTGTCTCAGTTAGTCTTTTGTCTTTAGCCCGGAGTAAAAATGGCTATCGTCCGTCTGCCACGAGCGTTGCTCAAAAAACCTCTTTACTTGTGCCTTACTTCCGCTGAGGGGAAGGGAACCCCACTTCCGTTTGGGGTCCCCGCCAATCATTTGGCTTCTTTTTTCTTTCCCCTTCCGATGTCCGGCGACCCAAGGTCACTTAGGTGCGAACATCTGCGTGACCCACATTCTCCTAACGGTCACTTTTTGACTGTTAGAAAGCGCTAATAGCAACACGGGAGGATAGTATCAGTCCTACCTCTTCGTCTCCGTGAGCCATCACGTGACAATAGCAATAACATATTGAATTTTCAAGAGCCTACGACAATTCTAAATGCCTGTACAAAAAAGTCTGGAAACTTGTTGAATGCACAGCGTATATATATATATATATATAAATATATATATTAGAATAAATAAGTAAAGTTACATTAAAAGAGTGCTTGATGCATTAGCAGCAAAGCAGGTATAAACCAAAGAATATCTGAATTATGGACACCATAAGTCCATTATGTAACGAACTTAATGTGTCCATAATTCTGATATATATATATATATATGTGTGTGTGTGTGTGTGCGTGTGTGTGTGTGTGCGCGCGCGTGCGTGAAAGTGTATATGTGTGTGTGTGATTTGTAACGAATATTTTTTGTGTAATTTTGATTTAATGCGAGTTATTAGATCTTATTTACTTGCTCGAGGTGAAATGGATATAACTATTACTATCAAACATTAATTATTCAATCTAATATCAATAATCTTATAATAATTATTGCTTGCAATGAAATGGTTACCAACATTGCTATTTAACATTAATAATTCTATTTATACCACATTCCTACGTAATATAACTTGAAGACAGTTGTATGGTTTCAAAAAATGAATAACAATAATCCTTAGAAAATAATTAAACAGTCTTATTTGAGCCATAGATGGGATCTTAACAGGTACTAATGATCTAGGTCAGAGTGGACCTGAAAGTAATGGTAATGAAAGGGGACTTCACATTCCCCAAAGCTCCAAAGGTTGCTTCGGTTGCTGTCTTTATTTGATGGCATATCAACGTTCGTGGGTTATTTAATGCCATAGCCATTTTTGTAAAACCGTAGTGGTACTATTTAACCACTTGCTGGGGTGTATAAAGGGTATCATAACTTTCTAAAAGGATATTATGAAGAGGTAGAGGAGAGGGAGGAAGAATAAGTAGTATAAAAATGGAAATCACCATCAATGAAAATAAAAGAATGAGAAAATACACCATTGCAAGAAGAAGAAGAAGAAGAAGAAAAACTTTCCCTCCAAAAAATAAGAAGTACATTAAATATATTCTTTACGCAAAAAGAAGTCATCTCCACTCCAAGTGGAAAGCTTTTAAATGAGTCGACTATAACTAGGCAGCAGCATCTCATCTACCGAATGAAATGTCAATATACACCCACCAAAAGCGTGAGATGCTATTGACAGGTTATCGTTCTTATGGAAATCTGATCTATCCGATAAAGTCAAACGGTATTTCTTCCAAGCTGTGAATGTGTCAATGCTTCTATATGAATACACCAAATGGACGCTGACAAAACACACAGAGAAAAAGCTTGATGTAAATTATTCAAGAATACAGCATGCTGTCTTGAATAAATCCTGGAAGTAACATCCCACAAAACACTAGCTGTACGGCCAACTATTTAGCATCTCACAAACCATCCAAGTAAGACGAACGACGTCCGGAACATTGCTGGAGAAGTAAGGACGAACTCAAAAGCAATGTTCAATTATGAACTCTTATATATGGAGTTGGCCGACCAGCTAGGACTCACTTATATCAGCTCTATACGGACACATGATGCTGCATAGATGACCTGCTAAGAGCTTTGAGTGATAGGGATGAATGGCGTTAGGGTTAGTGAACTCAGTGTCGTCAGTCTGATTTTATAAGCATGTTATTAGTAATTATATAGGAATGGAATGATCATAGAAAGCAGCAATAAAAATAGT
>OY757912.1:69510152-69692652 GCA_963585895.1 Sepioteuthis lessoniana | reverse complement strand
ATATTTAGAATAAGATGGTCCATGGAGAGATTTATTTATAGAAAAATTTAAAGCAAAAACGTTGCTCTCCATTTGCAAATAGAGAGCGACGTTTTTGCTTTAGATTTTTCAATGTTTCTGTTAATAAATCTCTCCGTGGACCATCTTATTTTATATATATATATGTATATATATATATTATATATATATATATATATATACTCATCCACAAATTCAAACCTGAAACTAAGACACTTATCAGAATACTCGAAAGGATCCTAATTAAATTATACAGACAAAATTTGTCTTTACTATTTAATGAAGCAAGCTTAAATAAACGACTGCTGCCCAACTACACACACACACACACACACACACACACACACACACACACACACACACACACACATATATATATATATATATTTACTAATCTAATATCTACCAGCATTCACGGTATCGGAAAAAACAAAAAAACCCTGGTCAGGAACAAGAGATAAAAGTACCTCGAATCACCGCCTAGAGGAAAAAGAAAAAAGTTTTTTAGGTAAAAAAGAAAGAAAAGGCCAACCTCGTAGAACACCTCGAAAAAAATCAATGGGTACGCAGTCAGTGGTCAAAAGAAAACCAAAAAACCCTCCGCGAATGCTGCAATGCTATGATTACTAAAGTGCTCAACACAATACAATGGAGCCAATTATAGAATTAACTTAAATCGCGAGTCGAAAATCTTCTACTAAAGTTTCACCTTAACGGATCATCAGGAAGCCTTAGTTCGAATGTAGGCTTCCTGATGATCCGTTAAGGTGAAACTTTAGTAGAAGATTTTCGACTCGCGATTTAAGTTAATTATATATATATATATATATATATATATATACGTGTGTTTAAATATAAAAGAATGAAAGACAACGTTTTCTGTGGATGAGTTTATTTAGAACTGAATATTATTCAAATTTTGATATTTCGTTTTTTTCTATCAAACCATAGTAAGGCTAATAATGTATGTGCTGCATCTTCTGAATTATATTTAAGTTTGATAAAACGAAAGAAAATTTTTATTATTCCATTGCCGTTAGAAGCGTTCTGTTTCAAATGCTCATGACGTAATTAGTATTCGAAATTTTATATTAAAAGTTTTGCAATGGATATGTCAGTGTGTGTGTGTGTGTGTGTGTATGCCTAATGCTACCTCAAATTCGAGTATGACAATTATATGACATAACGTGGTAATAGTCTCAGGATATCAATCGGTATCGATGTCTGTAGTTTTTAATGCTGCTCACTAAGATAAGAGATGTACTCTTATGGACCCCTACACATGGCCGTGCAAAAGCAGGACGACCAGCACGAACATACATTCAGCAGCTATGTGAGGATACGGGATGTTGTCCTGAAGACCTACCTAGGGCGATGAATGATAGGGAGGAGTGGCGAGAGAGGGTCAGGGATATCCGTGCTACCAGCGCGATATGATGATGATGAAGCTTCAAAAACATGAATTCAAAAAGAATAGCCAGCGTACATCACTGGGTGTTGTCGAGCAGCGTCCTTCTCCTAGACGGATCGTCCCCAAAAAGCTATAGGTTATTAAATGACACTTTTATATCAGAGTGTTTTTCCCCTAGGGTGATAATTTATCAAAATCTTGGTATCCATCACGGCATGAACAGTTATAGATGGCGGTTGATCTTACAAGGTGATTCATCAGCCTTTTAACAGGTCATTATTTTCATCTTGCTCGTAGTTTAGCCACTCTTCTCAGTCTGTAATAGAACCAACCGAGTTGCCGATCAGCTGACCATACGACTGGTTATATATATTTACCTACCCATCTGTACAAGCAGGATACAACGTAAGGTCAATTTGTAAGCGGAGTTTTACAAGTTTCATATCAGATTTTTCCTTCTTCAAGACCAGTTGCTAAAAGGCCAGCCTGTTCAACTATTTAACTCATAACTGGAGAGAGAATAATAGGATTCATACCTTTCCCAAGGGTAATAATGCTATGCAAAATGCAAACAGCCTCGACCAGTAATTAAACTCAGTTCCATATATATATACATATATATATATAGATATAATCCTATAAGAAGAAAACTCAAACCTGGTTAAATTGTCATTATAAGTTTATTTCGGCGAAGAATATCATTATACTCAACGTCTCATCAGATGACTTCACACGTTTAATTTGAGCTTGAAAAACAGCAAATATGGATTACAGTCATTACATATGTATGAAAAAAAGGAAGAAAAAAGAAAAAAACACCTATATACATTTAAATGCCCTGGCGAAAATAAAAAAAAGGTAAAAAAAATAAAGTATTAGAAAAATTAAGGATGGTTTGGTTTGTTGGGTTTTATGGCATATCAACCTTTGTAGGTTATTTAACGCCAAATCCATTTTTATGTGAATAACCAGTTCTATTTCAAACAATTCAGGTTAGCATGAGTACACAGTTTAATTGTCAAAAATATTTCTTTTTCAAACTATTCATGTAGTTATATATATAACAATACAGTTTAGTGTAAGTACAGTTTCAATGTCAAAAACAGTTCAATTTCAAATTATACAGTTTAGCATAAGCACGCAGTTTAAATGTAAGAACAGTTTAGTTGTGAAAAACATTTCTATTTCAAACTATTCAGTTCTAATTCAGCTAATTCAATTTAGTATAAGTACAGATTTTGTTTATACACAGTTACATGTCAAAACAGTTCCATGTCAAACAATTCAGTTTAGTGTAAATACAGCTTCAAAAACAGTTTTATTCGAAATAATTCAGTTTTGAGTAAGCACTCTGTTTAAATTTAAGTACGGTTTAAATGTCAAAAACATTTCTATTTTAAGCTATTCAGTTTAATGAAACAATTCAGTTTAGCATAAGTATGCCGTTAGTTCTATTTAACCCATAGATAGGGCCCTATCAGGTGCTACCACTCCGGGTTAGAGCGGACCTGGGAGCAATGGCAATGAAGTGGTGCTCCGTATTCTCCAAAGCCCCAGCATTACAAGGATCTCACCATCAGACTGTTTTGTGTCATATGCAAGACACTCATGGGGAGTCTTACCCCTCTACAGAGGTGCAGTCAGTATATTCTACAGCCCCAACCGAGTGGGCAATACACAAAGTTAATGTCAAAACATTTTTTCAGATAATTCAGTTTAGCATAAGTACACACTTTTGATGTCAAAACAGTTCTATTTCGAGCAATTCAGTGTAGCGTTAGTACGCAGTTTTAATGTCAAAACAGTTCTATTTTAAACAAATCAGTTCAGAATAAATACGCAGTTTAAATGCATAAAAACAGTAAACGCAAACTACCTGTTAGTTCTATTTAACCCATAGATAGAACCCTTATCAGGTGCTACCACTCCGAGCCAGACTGGACCTGGGAGCGATGGCAATAGAGGGGTTCTCCGCATTCCCCAAGGCTCCAGCATTGCTCGAACCTCACCATCAGATTGTTTAGTGTCATATACAGGACACTCACTGGGAGGGGGGGTCTTACCCCTCTGCAGAGAAGCAGTTGGTGTATTCTACAGCCCCAGCCCACTGGGCAAATAAAAATTAAGAAACCAGGAAAAAGGTGTTCCTATAAATTAACCCATCTTATTTGAACATATGCTAGATTTTCCTTGCTGGTGGAATTTTATGAATAATGTAAGCTTGTAAACTAAACGATTATCTTCATATATTTTTCTGTTTACTCATTTTGCATTCATTAAAACCATCAACTAACGGGGCCATCATACATCTCCTTAAAGAACCCCTTCGGCAGCCAACAGGTGCCTTTAATTAACCTAAAAATGGTCAAAAGGAATTAACTACTCCAGAAATCTAAAAAACCCTAATTATGAATTATTATCAAAAGTTTCAAGAATTTCCTTTTCTACATAAATCCCTCCGTTATACAATACAAGTAATTACTGAAATAAATGTTATTATTTCCAGTAAAAATCGATACACAATTTACATCTGTCATTGAAGCAATTCGCGGTTGAAGATTGCCTATTTTCCACTTCATTTGGTAGGTTAGCCCCTGATCCTTAAGGTTCCACAAACATTTAGATAGAGCGGTTTGGTTTCCAAGTCGCGGATTGGAGAAAGAATGTCTGTGGTTATACAATTTCCAATTCCCAGTAGAGATATCTATATAAACCCTCTCCCCATCATTATTGTGTTCCACAGGGGAAATGCACGCTTGGTATACGACGTTCTTCGCGTTGCATCGTCCGCCCAAGGGGCATTCCCCTTTTCTTCTACAGTTAAACCAGACCTCATTTAGTCCCCCACTATTCATATTTAATTCGTCTAGTAACCCCCTGTTGTGGTTGTTTAAGATACTATGCATATTTTTGAACAAGCGTATCTAATTTTTATTGTGTTCTAATTAAAAAACATTCCTCAATGGGTTGTTCCTTTTTAAAAGTGCCGATCCAGGAGGTTTAGAAAATATTTACCTATGTTAATGTTGGTAAGTTTACAGAATGGCGGATAAAAACCAGATTACTTTTCTATTTCTTTTTTCCTCATATATTTAAGTGATAATTATTGGTGTCACCTACCTACTTGACGAGTGCGTGGGTCCCACTACAACAACTTCTACCATAGTAGCCGGAGTTCATTGGGTTCACATACTCCAGTCTTCCTTGGAATTCGATCCTTTTGAGGGCTTCATCATGTATCCTATTGTTTTCCTCAAAATCTTTTATATGAGGATAGTCTATTTATCCTCTGGTGCACGGCTTTAGGAATCTGCTTCAATATCGATCTTGGGTGGTGAGAGTCAATATTTATATAGGTGGGGGTGGAATTGCTCTTACTAAAAGGTTTGAAGGTGCCGTTATTTAAATTGAGTGTGACATAAAGTCAACTATCTTTACGTTTGAGGCAATTTCAATGCGTAGACCTTGTAATTTAAATGCCCTTATAATCTTCTTTTGTATTTTAGAGGTCTTGGGTCCGTTACCATCCAGGATGAAGCACCACTCGCTCTAAGTTGACAATACGACTCAACGTGTCCAAGATATAAATCTCCATTAAGTCAGCTACCTGGGCTGACTCGTAAACGCCCATGGGTACATCAAAGTTGTTCAAGTGACTTTTCGCATTCTACGATTATCTCCTAGAATAGATTTCCTACATGCTAGAATAAATTTTATTTCCTCGTCAGTGACGTCCGTATATTCCCTAGCGTGGTTCAGGCTTTTTTTGAAACAATTCTCTCGTAATAGACGGATAAAACTCTATGATATCGAATTGGATAAACATAGACCTCTTTTAATTTCTAAAGTTTTTAAACCAATCGATAGTATCTTGAGAGTTTTTCCACGGGTTATATTTAAGGCTACTTTGTATCCAAGACGTAATTCTCCGCATTAAATCCTTTAGATATTAAGCCTAGTTCGGTCTTTGTTGGGTTAATTGGTCTGGCCTGTCTCCAATCTTGGAAGTTCTGCATATGGTCCTTAGATAAAATGTAAGCATTTTTTTCTTTTAGCTTCCCTAACCTATCTAGTTTGCTCGCGAATGTAGCTGTATCTCTGTTAATTAGTGAAAGGGTGTTATGGTCTATTCTATAGGATTCCGTGATCTTATTAAGAATTTGCTCATATTCACATAGGCTAACTTCATCTATATGTTCTAGCCCAAACCTTCCCGAATTTCCTCATTCGTTCAATATCCCCTCTTCATCTACGCCTGGAATCCATTTTTTTTTGTATACCTGAAGTTAATTTTCTGTAGTCCGAATAGGTCATCCTCAAACGGGTCTAGTTTACGGTTGCAGGATGGTGTCTTCTGTGAATTCAACATTCTCCCGCCTAGTCTCTGCTCCCGTTGTGAGTTCGAAGGGTTAAGAAGTGTGTCTTCCATTGCACCCTCTTAATGAACTCCATGATCTTATCCGTCAAGAATTGAATGAATTCGTGTTTTTCTGGGAACAGGATATTTTTCAAACAGTATGTTGGCATAAATTTTTCCATTTCCATGTGTTCCTGGTATTTTTGTGTTTCTTTCTGCTGAAATTCTTAACGGAGTGCTCAACTAGCAGTAAGGAGCGATATATCGGTAATATCCAGTCATCGTCCGAAGACAATGGGTTATTCGTGTATACAAAATATGAGGAATTTCACATAAATCTAAAGGAGTGCTTGATGTATGGTTATTAGATATTCCCCATCCAGATTTATATAATAAAACTCACATACAGAGCGTATACAATGCAATTAGAAGAAAATTCGCACCTGGTTAAATTGTCATTATAAATTTATTTCGGCGAAGAATATCATTATACTCTTCATCTCATCAGATGACTTCATACGTACATATATGCTCTTATATTATCCAAAGCTATGTCAGGGAAAGATTTTATTTTAGGATTTTCTTTCTACAATATCCACCTAATTCAAAATCCCCATGAAAGCTCAATGTAAATTAAAATATTGACCAAACGATTCCGTATAAAAAAACTTTAAAAATCATTCAATTTTTTTTTTTTTTGATAATATTCATTTCAACAGACCCTTTATTTTTTAAAAGTAAAATCTGCATCTTCAGACAAAGAAATGATGAGGGATTTCTAATGAAAATTTGAAAAATCAAAAAAATTCCGGCCTCCCTATCTCCAAACCAAAATTTCACATTTTTTAATAATAATATAAAAACCAGACCATTTGTTTTTCCTGTCTGTTTTATAAATGTCATACAATTTATGTAGTAAGATGTATCAATTTTTGAGTTCTTTTTCCTGTTCACCTATATATAAATAAGTAAGTAAAGTTGGCGACTGTAGTCGAGGGCGACCAGAAGGCTCCCTTTTCAATAGCTACTACACCAATGTGTAGAGGAGGGCACTACTCCTTTCCTTGGATTGGTCCATTTTACCCTTGATATGTACCTTATATTACTGAATGTTAATCAAAGAGGTATCAAGTACCATTTTAAAATTCTTTTGTGTGACGCGACCTGGGATTGAACCCAGGTCTCCTGGATCATTGGCAAACACTTTACCCACTATATATATATATATATATATATATATCATTCGATACGAATAGGAGGCCACATAAGGTCAATTTTTAAGCGGAATATCAGGTTTTTTTTCTTCTATTACACCAGTTGCTGTACCAAGGCTGAAGAACATAGGCTGTCATACTATTTTACTCATAGCCGGAGAGAGAATAATTGGATTCATACATTCCCTAATGGAATTTGCACAATGTGAAATGCAAACAGTATCGCCCAGGATTTGAATTCGGGTCGTCGGGGTCATTTCCTACGACAATATTAATAACATCACGAATGCCTCTTCATGCAACTGATAGTACTGAGATATGAAATACGAATTTACGACCCAAAGTCAAAGTTTTATGCGGAGTTTAACAGATTTCATTTCCGAGTTTTTTCTTTTCCTATATTGGTTGCGAAAGAACCTTGCTATTTACCCATTGATCAGTAGGTATCTATATGCAACTCTTTGACTTGAATTTAAATTTCCATACTTAAAAAGAAAAACTACAACAATTATTGGATCAATACCTTTCCCAAGGGTATTAGTGCTAACAGCCTCGATCAGGATTAGAAAACGTTTCGCCGTGTCTATTTTCAACAACAATAACCATTACACCCCTTCTTGGTTTCAAGGTAACATGTGCACACTTTGTGGAATATGACGTATATCGTAAAGCTTTATCTTTCTTACTTTAAAAATTTAAATGAAGACGTACTCTTGGTTTATTAAGATCATAATTCTATTTCTGATCAACTAGCCTGGCATAAAAAAGACGTCTAGATTGCTGTTTAGAATCTAATTGACTTAGTACGAAACTGAAAAAAAAAATGAAATCAGTTTTTGAACAGCGGGTTTTGGCGAAATTCCAGAAAAGTTCCAAAACACGAACCTGACGCACCGAAAAATAGTAAACAGAAAAAAATCAGTATTTTTATGCTGTACTCGGTTTTAAAATTCACCCTGTGTCGCATCCGGTCCGTGGCCGTATGCTTGAGCAAACCCACACTTCTGCACTATCAACAGTCAATTACAAACGTTTTAAAGTAAACACACACACACACACACACACACACACACACACACACACACACACACACATATATATATATATATATATATTTGTGCGCGGGTGTTTGTACGCTCGTGTACTTCAACATAATTGGAAATGCTTGACTGTCTTCCTCATGGAGATGACAAAACGGTTTTCTAAATGTTACTATCAAATTTGATACAAGCTTATTGGGCCAGACTTTATTGTAAAAAGTTGTTCTCCATAAGGAAAGAAATCTCATCGAGATGTGGTTTTAACCATAAACAATAACCAGTAGGTAGCTATATGCAACTCATCGTCACGAATTTAAATTTCCAGACTTAAAAAGAAAAACAACTTGTCTCATAAAAATTATTATTAACAATTGACTGGAGACAACTACTTTGATTTATTAGTCAAGTAAGTTAAATTGGCGATATTAGTCGAGGGTGACAGGAAGGCTCCCTTTTCAATAGCTACTACACCGAACACTACTTATTTCCCCTGGATTGCTCCACTTTACCCTTGATAACTTATAATGCTGCGCGTTTACTTCAAACAAGGAGGGAATGATTTAGTTTAATGTGACGATAAAAATTGGTGCCATGGTGTTACGATTATAATCGTAGAAAATAAACTCGGCAAGTCTGGTTCAAATTCAGGATGCAGCACAGCTCAAGGTTATATACTGTTGAAAATGACTCTCACAGTGTTTGTTTCTCGTTTTAACTGCTTTAAGGGAAGCGTTTTTGAAGGTAACTTGCGTCAGGCATTTCCAGAAAGTGGGTACGAGACTCCAAAGACATGAATTAAGTCAATTGACAAAGCTAGTGATCAGGTTGAATGTCAATATTTGTTGCGTAAAATAAGTTGTAAGTAAAGTTGGCGACCTTAGTCGAAGGTGGCCCGATGACTCCCTTTTCAATAGCTACTACATCGAGGTGTAGAGGATGGCACTGCTTCATACCTAGGATTGCTCCACTTTGCCCTTGATCCTCATCTTATAATGCTGAGTGTTAAGCAAGGCGGCATCAAGTACCATTTTTTGAGTCTTTGGTATGACTCGACTTGGGATTGAACCCCGGTATCCCGGACCATTGGCAAAAAACCCATAAGTTTTCATATTTATTGATTTATTCAGACAGATACATCCAAAACAGAAGCGACTTCAAAAAGCCGAGCCTTTAACAAAGGAAATTTCAGATGTCGACATTGTCACGTGTATTACTTTTAGCCACCCCTCCCGACACGTCTACCAGTTGATGTGAGTTTATGTGAACTGACTGTACCCACTGGACAGGGAAAGCCGCCTTCTCCAAAAGGGTTATCCGGGCTAAATTTCATCTAGGGATCAAGCTCCTAGTCTGGTTTTCTGGAATGTATCGAATGAAAATATTTCCATTAATCCTAGTTCCACTTTGACTAAGAGTGGTAGTACCAGTTGGGGTCGCATTTGTTAATAAATTTCTCATATGTCATTTACAAATGAATTATTCCATGTGTAGTCACGTCTACTTAGCCGCTAACACACACACACACACACACACGCACACACACATATATATATATATACTTTTCAGGTTTTTCCATTTGGTGCTTGCGCCCACCATATGAAACTTAAAGTAGCAGAGTGTTTTTCATTTGCATTTGTATATATATGAATGGTGGAAAGGGATCCAGTCTAATGAGAAAGCCGTGGTGAAGGCAACCCTTCTAAGAGAAGTTAATCCCAAAATCCAAACATGTGAAGGAAGCTCCAGTATCACCACTCTGCGGACTAGTAGGTAGCCATCAATAGGAAAATTCAAAGAGAAGGTCATCATCATATCGTGCTGGCAGCACGGATATCCCTGACCCTCTCTCGCCACTCCTCCCTATCGTTCATCGCCCTAGGTAGGACTTCAGGACAACAACCTGTATCCTCACATAGCTGCTGAATGTACGTTCGAGCTGGTCGTGCTGCTTTTGCGCGGCCATGTGTGGGGATCCATAAGAGTACATCTCTTATGAGTTCATCTCTGCTTCTCCAGCAGTGTCCTGCATGTCTGGTTCGTCTAACTTGAATAGTTTTCGTGATAGGGGGCAGGTGGCCGTATAGTTGGTGTCTTGTGGGGTGTTGCTGCCAGGACTTGTTCAGGATTGCACGCAGCGAGAAGGTACTATGAAATAAAACCCGTAGTTGCTATAATTGTCACTAGTATGTTGTTGTCAAGGCGCAGCAGTTATCGTCGTATATATATATATATATATATATATATATATATATAGTGCATTAAAATGTATATGCACTTTGATTTGTTATAAATACAAAGTTGATTAAGATATATCTAAGTTTGATAATTCAAAGAAAGAAGACAAGTATAGAATATGTCGAGATATTGCTGGTGCTCAAACTGATGACCATTTTATTTAAAACGGTGCTGATAACATAAACAGAAATACTTGGAAGTTCATTGTAAAAGATATGAGACAAAGTGCGTTTAGGAAACACTTCTTGTACATATCTTAAAGTGAATTTGACTATTTTTCTCGTCGAAAGATATAAGATGGGGAGTTCTCATGGCATAATAGTTAACTTGCTGAACTGTGTAAGTGAGTACGAACTCCAATCCTGCAATTACGGTTACTTTTGGACTAATACCCCTGGGAAATGAATTATTTCCCAGTTACCCATATGCAGTAGGTTTAATAGTACAACTTCTGTGTTAATACAAGGTTGGTTCAGATATTAAATAAAGCACCAAGGTTGATATGACCTAAAACTAAACTCTAACATCCTAATGATTAGGATCAGAGACTAAATATTAATATTTCTTTTTAAATTCATTTTCAACTATTTAAAATTTCTGCATCATAGAGTTTCTGCGTTTAAATTATATCACGGACAAGCCAATGTGCAAATGGACTTCTTTCTTTGGAAAAATGTGTTAATTAGATATTAACGACCATCTTAATTGGATTTTATTTAGCTTTAGCTGTAAAGTTTAATCATAAGGACTTCACAAATCTAACGTAATTAACATTGTGTGGCATATGAGTTGTAACAACAAATATTTGACGTATTATAGTGTGAATTCAAGAAGTCTGTTTTTAGTCAAGATTCCATTTTGGTTGATTAGTAACGCGTTAGAGTACGAGATAAACTGATGTTTCTATTTACCTATATAGATGTGAAACCAGATTAAGATAAAACAACCATTTATATGAACAAGAAAGTGATTGCTTTATGTTACATATAGAGTGCACAATAACATGGCATTGCTACGTTAGCTTCCTTCAAAGTACACCTGTGGGGTCTCATACATCTATTCAGCCTCCTGACCACAACAAGCAATGCACAGTGTCTTTTCCGGGATCTTTTTAAAAATTTAGCGGGTGTATTACTTGCTTAATTTCATTAAATCTATGAAATATCCTATTTAATAGCAATTTTTGCTAGAAATAAGTCATATATATATATATATATATATATATATATATGAGAAAAAAAATTGATAACAAGGTAACCCAAGTAGAAAGATTTATTGAGAAGCAAAGTCGACACTATAGCGTTTTGGTTCTAGTGAACCATCATCTGGACAATGAGGGATGATATTAGTGATGTTAAATCAAAGATGGATGTTTAAAAATGCAAAATCCAAAAACCTAGTATATATATCCAAAGGCTTCCTTTTCAGTAGGTACTACACCAAGATGTTGGAGAGGGCGTTACTCCTTTCCCTGGATTGCTCCACTTTACGCTTATAATGCTTAGTGCTAAGAAATAAGAAAAAAGTATATACTTATAACATACATATATATACTTACGTATATATGTATATCCCTATATGCATATATATGTATGTATATGTATATACATACATATATTCAAAAAAAGAAAAAAAACAGCCAAAGTCATGGAAGTCCCAAATGTCAAAACACACCTTAGGGCCAAATATCAGAAAACAGGTGAAAACATACCAAAATCTCTTTAGTCTTGGACTTTAACTAAGTTAAAACTTACTGGAAAAGAAAGGCCCATTTTTTTTTTTACGTATACATGGAAAGCAGCATGATGGACATAAGGTATGCGAAGAAACCCTCTTACGGCCAAGTGCAATGCCTAACCACCACGTCAAATAGGAATGGACAACATCTAACAGATTTGAAGGTAGAAAATAGACTAACATGCCTCAATACAAACTATCCAAAAAAGGAGGGAAAATTATGGACCTACACATACGCGAACGATAATAAAGCACAGATAGACTACATCTTTATAAACAAGAAATGGAAAAATAGCGCAATGAATTGCGAGGGTGTGTACTCCGATCACCTAATAGTCACGGCAAAAATACGACTAGGCCTACGAAAAAACACCACACAAACAGCGACCACCAAACACTATGACTGGGCCCTTCTTAACAACAGAGATATTAGAGATAAATATGTATTAGAATTGAGAAACAGATTCGAGACACTAAAGGAGAAGACAGAAAAAGGTACCCCAAATGACGAATATGAGAATTTCGTCAACGCAAACCTCGAAAAAGCAGCGAACTGTATTCCAAACGTGCACACGTGAAAAATGCCTCCAACAGCAATAGGAAGAACCCAACAAATGCAAATGCCCTAAAACTAAAAAAGGCACAAAATGAATTAGCAAGCATATATTTAAAAGAACGGACAGAATACGTACCAAATCAGATAGATAAGATTAGAGACTCAGTAGAAGATAAACAATCTAGGAAAGCATGGCAAACGATAAACGAAGTGAGAAGAAGGAAGAGAACAGCCAAAGCTAAATTGAAAGCTACAAACCAACAAGAAAGAATAAAACTCTGGAAACAGCATTTCGAAAATCTTCTTGGAAACCCACCGAAAGTTACACATGAACCAATCACCAGATTTATTAGTTAGCAATTGGACATTAAACTAGGACCGTTTACTCAAGAAGAGCTCGACTCGGTTCTAAGAAAAATTAAAAATAGGAAAGCCGCAAGTCTTGATGAAATCCCCCCAGAAGTATGGAAGACCAGACAATTCGACGACATATTGCTCCGACAGTGAAACGCTGTCTATAATCAAAATCTGATAGACAGATGGATGAAGAGATGCATCCTCCCCTTCCCTAAAAAGGGTGACCTCGGATTAGCCAAGAACTATTGAGGTATAACACTTACGCTCCTAGCAGCCAAAATTTACAATGCCATACTACGAAACCACATAGTACCCAAAATTGACAACATTCTTAGAAAAAAACAAAATGGCCTCCGAAGAAATAGATCCACGACCTCACAAATATTGACCATCCGTAGAATCCTTAAAGGCAAAAAACCTACAGGAGACATTAGTATTTGTAGACTTTACCAAGGCCTTTGATTCCATTCACAGAGGGAAGATGGAACAAATCCTACTAGCATACGACATACCAAGAGAGCAGCAATAACGATTCTCTATAGAAACACCAAACTGAAAGTACGTTCACCGGATGGAGACACAGAATACATCGACATTGTAGCAGGAGTACTCAAGGGGACACGATAGCCCCATACCTCTTTATCATCTGTCTAGACTACGTGCTGAGAACATCGATTGATAAAATAAAAGAAAACGGCATCGAGCTGACAAAGAAAAGAAGCAGAAGGTATCCCGCAACAACAATTACCGACGCCGACTACGCCGATGACATAGCGATTTTTGCAAATACACCCAACCAAACCGAAACACTACTGCACAGTTTGGAACGAGCCGCCGCATGCATTGGCCTCCATGTCAATGCAGACGAAACGGAATTCATGTGCTTTAATCAAGCAGGAGATATTTCCACACTAGACGGAACCTCCTTGAAACTGGTAGACACGTTCACCTACCTAGGAATCAGTGTCTCATCAACCGAAAAAGACATCGACACGCGGCTAACGAAGGCATGGACAGCTATCGATAAGCTATCGATCATTTGGAAGTCAGACCTAACCGATAAAATGAAACGCAGTTTCTTCCAAGCATCGGTCGTGTCGATACTGCTATATGGATGTACTACTTGGACGCTAACAAAACGGCTGGAGAAAAAGCTAGACGGCAGTTACACAAGAATGCTGCAAGCAATATTGAACAAGTCCTGGAAGCAACACCCCACAAGGCACCAACTATACGGCCACCTACCTTCCATCATGGAAACTATCCAAGTTAGACGATGCAGACATGCAGGACACTGCTGTAGAAGCAGAGACGAGGTCATAAGTGTTGTACTCCTATGGACTCCCACATATGGCCGTGCAAAAGTAGACGACCAGCTCGAACATACATAAAGATGCTATGTGAGGATACGGGATGTAGCCCTGAAGACCTGCCAGAGGCGATGAACGATAGAGAGAAGTGGCGAGAGAGGTTCAGGGATATCCATGCTAGCAGCACGAAATGATCATGATGATATGTGTGTATTTATTTACATATATTTATATTTATACACATAAACACACACACACACACACACATATATAAATAAATAAATATATATATATATATATATATATATATATATATATATATATATATAATTGCACTAGTAAACCTTAAGTATTTCTCTAAGAAACTGTCTATCGTGAGTGTCAAATCTTTGTGCTAGTAAAGCTCAATTTTTCTTTTTAAAGCACCGTCTTTATTTACCAAAGAACTGATTATATGTTTAATAAGAATTGATTATCGGTAGAAGTATGTATTCGGTACCCCATCATGTAACACAAAGTCGGTTAAGTGTCGTGATATCCTGTATGAAACAAGACTCCCGCGGACTGTAAAGAAAAATACCTTAGTTCTGTAGGCTTTCTTCTAAATGGCGCCTCGCCTACTGAGAAATAAGCTGAGCTCACACTTGTTTTATACGTGAGATTCAGGTGCTGCCTGAATAGAGTCCACCTCTGCGGAACTAAGCTATTATTAAATGTCGTGTATTACACTGTAAAGAATGAATAAATAGTTAATTTCGCACGTATTTTATCAAATGAGTTAAATATTGAATTGAACTGAGGGCAACATATTTACAAGTTCACAAGAAAAGATTAATCCCTTTATGTACATAGACGACGTCATTATAACTTCAAAAAATGAGAAAGAATTGGAGACCCTGATACAAACAATAAGAATATACAGTCAGAATAAAGGAATGGAATTTGGCATCAATAATGTCCCAGGCTCTCAACGAAAATTTGAAAGTGACAACTAATGGAAGGAATGCAACTGCCTATTCAGGAAAGCATCAGTACGGTCAGAGAAAAGAAAAATAATAAATACTTGTGAATAGTAGACGCTGACACCATCAATCGAGCAGAGATGAAGGAAAAAAGTAAATACTACTGCAGAAGCACAAGACAGAACCGAACTCAGTTGAAGAAATTTTATTAAAGTGACGAATACCTGGGTAGGCATGCATATATATATATATATATATATATATATATATATATATATATTACCTTCATTTTTGTAGCTATTTGTAAGTATACAGACTTTAAATCTCACAAATTATTTCTCCATGCAAAATTCCTGCCAAAATTAAACTCAGTAAATTTCCATAGACTTTTGCCGCGTATTGGTTAACTATATCATTCCTCATATCGTGAGTTTAATTCTCACTTGTAGCCTTGTGTCTTACTCTGTTCAGATAAGTAAATAATTCTACATGTCTAACTCATAAACACCTAAGAAAAGTCTTGTTAAAAATCACTGGCTAAAATTAGTCGAATTTCAAATGCAGCGAAAATTAGTTTACACTACTAAATGGCAAATCACGTACTTTTATGGCTGCCTGGAATTGATCAAAAATAGAATTACCATGTTTTTAATTATGTTATTGGAAGCGAAGATGAAAAAATGTGTCAAACTGAAGCATGAAGAAAACAACATAAAAAAAAAATCAAAAGAAAAAAACAAAATAAAACAAAAACTATATAATTTAGGAAATAAGGAAAATCTGAATTGTGAATCTAATTTCGAAGTCAATACTGATTAATTCAAAATGAAACTTTTTGTTTTTTTCTGTTATCTTTAAAAATAGACTCCAAATTGTTAACTATAAACTATTCATAGACGTGTTCGCCCATGAAAACACAGTGGAATTAACTGTTTATGAATAACGACTCTTTTATTATAGAGGAAATGTTAGAGATTGATTTATTAATGTTTATTGCTCTTTTGTGAAAGCTTTTCTTTGCGGAAATTCAATTTTAAGCTTCAATTAATATACTCAGGATTGATTAAAAACTAACTCTCACTGTAAGCATATCATATAATTCAATGGTTAAGTGCTATTCATATGGTTGACCCAATATAGTCCCAGTTTACGTTTAACGATTAAGCAACAATATATCCTTATAACCTCTTACATCTAAGTTTTTTAGTTTTTTAACAACTAGACTTTCATTTTAAAACCTTAAATTTTATTTACAGTAAATACTTAGATATAGGAACTATAATATATATATATATATATATATATATATATATATATATATATATATATATATATATATATATATATATATATAATGAGGGTCCAGTCGGCTGGAGTTAAAGAATACGCATCTCTGCAGAGACCCCACCCCCGAAAAAGAGTGTCCTTGATAAGACTCTAAACTATCCAATGGTTAGGTTTTTGTCCTGAAGTTTTGGGGAATATAGCGTCCTTTCATTGCCATTACACACAGGCCCACTCTAACCCGAAAAGGAAGTGCTTGTTAGGATCCCATCAGTGGGTCAAATAGAACTGTTCAATAATGCATTATGCTTGAAGCCATTAAACCGTGAACAAACAACTGATCAGGATTAAATGAATTATTAGTATCTGCACACAGTTAAATGGTTTCAAGTATTGCTATCAATACTAGAAAATATCTAACTGTGTGGAAAATACAAAAAGAGCAATACTTGAAACCAAGCAACTGTGTGCAAGTAAATGAGCTCTGCCTCGTTTAAAAAAAAACAACGAAAAACAATGTTACCTACAAACTATTCATATAAAAATTATACATCGTACCAATAGCATTTGATATTAAATAACCAACCAAAGTTGATATGCCATTAAACCAAATTACATCACCTAACCTATTCCTGTATAATGTAGAGTGTATCAGGAAACATTTGTATGCTTGTTATGCTGGTTATGTTAAACCTTATTAATTTCTTAATTAAAAAATGAATATTAGTCTTAAATTATTTACTAGATGATATAAAATAAGAAATAAAACTATTGTTGTATATCATGATGAGATCAATCACAAAAGTAATACACTCCATACACAATTACACGTATGCAAATATAAGCCGACTCTGTTGTTTCTTATTCGAACGGGTTTATTAATTTCTGGCTTCGGTCCATGGCGACACGAGGAGAAAGACACAATTCTTAAAAGTCTTTGCTAACCATACTATGCTGGCTCCACCCCTACGCGCGGTGCATCTTGTGATGTCTAAGATCTCTGTCGGTAGAGATCCGAAAAACCCAACTACATCTTTTAACGGTCAAAATCCAACTCTTGTCTTCAACGGTCCAAATCCAACTCTCACCTCAATGGTCCAGTCTCAACTGACGTCTTTTCAAAATCATAAATTCTCAGTACTATCTCTTCCGGGCATGATGTCATCCACACTCCAGCCTCATTTCCTGTCTGGGGGTTTATTATGACAAATGGTGATTGTCATATCCTTTGCGCACGAGCGTAAAACTGCACCCAATGACTATGCATCTGATCTCTTAAGCCGAATAGTTCAAAGCCCCACAAGATATAATTAACGAAAAATGATTAATATAAAAAAAATCATTCCTTAACCAATTTTTTTTTTCATCATACAACGTGTGAAAGCACGTGCGATACCCCAGCCTCATCAGCCGCCAACCAGGATGATAACACAGTTTCGGTAGCTAAACTGAATGATAAGATATAATTAACGAAAAATGATTAATATAAAAAAAAAATCATTCCTTAACTATATAACACTATTGGCTGAAGAGGATAAATCTGTTCGTTTGACTATTATCAAAACAAACAACACAGATGGATGTAAATAATTGTCACACTGAAAAGACATTTCAAAATTAAAGTTTAATATAGAAAAATGTGAAGTACTATATACTGGATCCAAAAATATTAAAGTTGAATGTGAATTAAGAAAGAAGTAAATCGAAAAAGTAAATGAGGAATGTGATCTTGGGGTTAGATATGATGATACATTTAAAGCTGACAATCATATTTTGTCTGTTGTGTCAAAAGAACAAATGGAATGATTAGCTAAATGGTTAGAAGTATTATTTCAAATGACGCAAATGTTGTTTTAAAGATATAGTAGAAGTAGTTGGCAACCTTAGTCCGGGGTGGCCCGGAGGGTCCCTTTTTCAATAGCTACTACACCGAGGTGTAGAGGAGGACACTACTCCATTTCCTGGATTGCTCCACTTTACCCTTGATCCTTACCTTATAATGCTGAGTGCTAAGCAAGGCGGCATCAAGTACCATTTTTTCAGTCTTTGGTATGACTTGTCCTGGAATTGAACCCCAGTCTCACAGACCATTCGCGAACACTCTACTGATTAGGCCAATTAAATCCTTAATAAGACCTCATATAGAATATAGTACTCAGGCCTTTGGTGAGACATGAAAATTGGAGTGTTACATTAAGATTGGAGGGCATGCAAAGAAGAGTGACAAAACTAACCAATCGAATAAAAGATAACTGTTACAAGGAGAGATTAGAGAAATTAGGATTAACAACATAGTGTCTCAAAATAGATGCAACTCATTAATGCAATAATGATTTATTACTGAGACAAGCGCAATGCTGATCATCTGGAACACGTCCTGTTTAAAATGCGTCTTTTGACCTAAAAACATCAAATCAATATTTTTTAAAATTCTTATTATATCAGCATCCAGAACATGGAATCTTTTTTTTATTTTCTTACAAAAGTAATAAATCTTTATCATATTAATGGGTTGCATCTATTTTTAGACAGTTTTGAATGATTTGGTCACCAAATAAGTAGTATAATAAAACATTTTTCCTCTCTTGTCCAAGACTTTGTGATCAAGGATTAATAACTGTTATAGTATCATATTTGGTTTGGAGTGATTTATCTGTTTAATGGCATATCAAACTTAATGGATTATTTAATGCCAAAGCCATCTTTGTTGAAGAACAGTAATGGTACTACTTAACCAATTGCTGGAAGATAAAGTGAACTTTATAGCATACTGGGGTAAAGCAGGACAGACAGAAATATGATATAAATCCAAACGAACAGAATACGAGACAAAATCAATGTTTAACGAAGCTTAACCTGTTTGGGTTCCAAATTTTCCTTCTACTAGACTGGTTTGGATACCAAGTTTAATGTGCCCAGTCTGCCTCACTATTTACTAATAGTTAATACTTTGATTCATACCTTTTTTAAGGGTATAAGCTCTATGTGAAATGCAAAGAGCTTCATGCAGAATTTGAACTCAGGTCACCGAGTCTATTTCCTACGTCGGTAACTTTTACACCACGAGCGCCACGAAAAGTGTATATCTTCTAACCACGTGCAAAATGTCTTAAGAAACAAGTACACTATATAAAAAGTAAGTAAAGTTGGCGGCCTTAGTCGAAGGTTACTCGAAAGATCCCTTTTAAATAGCTACTATACCGAAGTGTAGGAGAGGGCACTACTCCATTCTCTGGATTTCTCCACTTTACCCTTGATACTTACCATATAATGCTGAGTGTTAAGCAAAGCGGCATCAAATATCATTTTTTGAGTCTTTGGTATGACTCGACCTAAGCTTGAACGCCGGTCTCCCGAACGATTGGCGAACACTCAACACATTGGACCACATATATATATATATATACAAGTAAGTTAAGTTGGCGACCGTCGTCGAGGGCGACCAGAAGGGTTTCTTTTCAATAGATACTACACCGAGGTATAGGGTAGGGTTCTACTCCATTCCCTGGATTCCTCTATATTACCCTTGATACGCACCTTATATTGCTGTGTGATAAGCAAGGAGGTATCAAGTACCATTTTAAAAGTCTTTAGTATGGTGTGACCTGGGATTGAACCCCGGTCTCCCGGACCATTGAAAAAAAAGAATATATATATATATAATAAAAGAAATCTCGTTGCCATGGGACCAAAATAACTATGGACGAGTTGACATGCCGTTAAAATATGTCTATTCACTTGTAAAACCTACATGTATTTATGATAGATACGAGGATTATTTAAGGAAAACAATATTCATTTACTAAGCTATATACAGGGTGTCTCAAAATAGATGCAACCCCTTAATAGGATTATGATTTACTACTGAGATAAGTGCAATGCCGGTCATTCCGAACATGTCACATAAAAAAAAATGCATCATTTGAGCTAGAGACATCAAATCAATGTTGTTGTTTCTTTGTTGTTATTATATCAGCTTCTTTTGACTTTCTCATCTCAGTAATAAATCATTATCATATTAATGGGTTGCATTTATTTTGAGACAGTTTTGAATGATTTGGTCTCCAAATAAGTAGTGACGTAAAATATATTTTCCTCTCTTGTCCAAAGCATTTTGATCAAGGATTAATAGTCATTATAGTACACTATTTACTTATCTATTAAAGCTAGCGACTTTAGTCGAGGGTGACCTGGAGGCTCCCTTTTCGATAGCTACAACACCAATGTGTGTGTGGGGGGGTGCTACTCCTTTCCCTGGATTTCTCGACTTTACCCTTGATCCATACTTTATAATGCTGAATGTTAAGCAAGGGGGTATCAAGTACCATGTTTTGAGTCTTTGGTATGACTCGACCTGGGATTGAATCCAGGTCTCTCGGGCCATTGGCAAACAATCTAACCATTATGCCAATGTCCAGTTCATTAGCCTGGAGTGTAGAGTGTTCTCCACCGGCTCTTGCGTTGTAAACATGGCGATAAACCTGTGACATCATTGGGACTTAGAAAACTGATAGTCCAGTTAGGTAATTAATATAAATTCTCGATTAAGGACATTTCAAAGACTGTAGGGAAATCTAAAAGTTTTATTCATAGTATTTTAAGAAAACTTGAGGAAACTGGGCCATATGAAGCCAAAAAACCAAACCCAATCCTCTAAATATTTCCATGAAACTAGTTAATCTCTAAATTTGAATCTCTACTAACTTTAGACGCAGTTTGCCTGTCTTATAAAGTCAGAATTTGTTAAAACGTTCACAACTTTTCCTTCTCCTGGACTGTTTGCTATACTACTAAGTCTAACGTAAAGCTGGGCGGGTTTCGATCCCAGCTTCCAAAGTCCTACGTGTCTCGCCACACTGAAGAGTTGTGATACAACGAAACAGTCTGTCTGTGGATGACAATATATATATATATATATATATATATATATATATATAGAGAGAGAGAGAGAGAGAGAGAGAGAAAGAGAGAGAGAGAGAAATAGTATATTCATCAATAAAGACAGCTCAATATCGGTGATAGAACATCAGTAGATCTGTTAGAATAACGCAGTCACAACCCCAACAATGTTTGGTGAGTGTAATTTTATCCTCTATCCAATCATCAAGACAAATGGGTCCCTTATATCCAGTATATCTAGGGATATCCACTGCGTAGAAATTATTTTGTCTGATGATCACGCATACGAGGAACTGACTGTCACCGACCTATGTTGACTTTGTGTCTATACTATCATAACTTATATATATATATATATATATATATAGAGAGAGAGAGAGAGAGAGAGAGTGCGAAAGAAAGAGAGAAAGAAAGAGAGAACCATAAATAGAGAGAGAGAGAGAGTGAAGAAGAAAGATATAAATATATCAAAGAGACAAAGTGTTCAGACTGTCATGTTGATAGAGAGGGTCAACGTTTAAGAAAGATGCGGTCAGACAGTGTTGGATCAATAGGAAATCGATAGGAAAATTGAAAAGCACGCAGTTTTATCTACCAATGAAACAAACCCATACTGTTGCTGTATGCTGTCGATGCGCTCAATTGGCGATGACAATAATAACAAAAATACAGTCATACTCACTCACCTGCATGCCAACAACGTTCAAAATATCTATCTGCCTATTTATATACTTAAATTTATGTAAAACTACAAATGGAAAATATTCATTTTAACATAGTGCTATCCAAATCTAAATATATGAACACAATCCAGCTATTTACAAAGCTTTGTTTACTATATGAAGATTGTTCTTAGTAATATACTTAGTATCTATCTTAAATGCATATGGATTTTGAAATTGAACTCTCATATTGTAATGGTGTATCAACTCATCTTGGGTTATTTTATCTCTACAGGTTAAGGAATTACTTTCAATTTATATTTATATCTAAATTTTGATCTGGTTGTTTTTGGGGACTTTTTTCACAGAGTTATATGGTATAACTGAGCCATTGGTCTAATGAGTAGAGTGTTCACCAGTGGTCCGGGAGACCAGGGTTCTATCCCATCTCGAGTCATACTAAAGACTAAAAATGGTACTTAATGCCGCCTTGCATAACACTCAGCATTATAAGATAAGGAACAAGGGTAAAGTGGAGCAATCCAAGGAAAGCAGTAGCGCCCTCTCTTACATCTCGGTGTAGTAGCTATTGAAAAGGGAGCCTTCGGGTTACCTTCGACTACGGTCACCAACTTACTTAATATGGTATAAACCATTTCTATCTCGTTAAGATAATTTGCACACAGTTGTATCGTTTCAAGTAATAGTATCAATGACTTATAATGATATGGCTTCAATCTCCAATTGTCCGAGAGACCAAGGTTCAATCCCAGGTCGAGTCATGCCAAAGACTCAAAAAATGGTACTTGATACTTCTATGCTTAATACTCAACATTATAAAGTACGGATCAAGGGTAGGTGGAGTAACCTAAGGAAATAATTAGCATCCTCCCATACACCTCAGTGTAGTAGCTATTGAAAAAGTAGTCTTCGGGTCACCCTCGACAAGAGTCGGCCAACTTACTTTCTAATGGCCCATGAAACCGAGGTTCCATCCAAGGTCGAGTCATACTAAAGATTCAAATATGGTACTTGATGCCTCCTTGTTTAACAATCAGTACAATAAGGTATGGATTAAGGGTCAATGAAATAATCCATGGAAAGGAGTTGTACCCTCCCTTACAACTTGGTATAGTAGCTATTGAAAAATCGACCTTCATGTCACCCTTGACAACGATAAGCCAACTTACTTACTAAAGAATAGTTATTTATTTGCATACACATATGTTTGGTTTCAAGTAACTTATAATAATTTTTGTATGGCTTCAAGTAACACTTCTTGATACAAAAAAAACTCAATTATATGGTATCAAGTATTCCTAGTAGATACGAATAATATTTGACTAATAGCTAGAACCCTAAACAGGTACTACCACTTTTGCTCTAAGTGAAACTGGGAGTAAATGCAATGAAGAAGTACTTGACACTCCCCATATCTCCAGAACTTGGACCTCGGTATCGAATGTAGTTTAGTGTCATATCCAGGACAGCCCTTTTAGAGGTGATCTTCCACCTCATCAGGGGTGGGATACTGTCAACATATTCTGAGCCCCACCGACAAAGTGGCATATATTTTCGAAACTAGAGTTAAATTTCACATATACAATCCAGATAGCAACAGGTATTGATTATTTGTCTTAGCTGTAAACGTCTTAACAAATATTTATCTGTGTTCTGATTTTATAAGACTTGTAAATTGCGTAAAGATTGCAGAGATTCAAATTTGGACGATATTCAAATTCGGACGAGATTAACCACGTTCAAGGAAACAGTGAGAGGGTTGGTCTATATAGTAAAACCTTTTTTAGAATGTTTGCTTTAATTCCTGACCGCAAATCGTTTCCTCAGCCTTTCAGTAAATCTCTCTGGGACTCTGTATCTGTTTCTTTCGTACAGATATAATCATCATCATCATCATCTCGCGCTGCCAGCATGAATCTCCCTGATTTCTCCTTCATCACCCTTCTCTATCGTCCATCGCTTCCGGTAGGTCTTCAAAGCTACAGCCTGCATCGACAAAGAGCTGTTGTATATAGGTTCTAGCTGGTCGTCCTGCCTTTTCTCGTCCATGCAAAGAGGTATATCGCTTATGAGTTCGTTCTCACTTCTACAGCAATGTTCTGCATGTCTAGTTCGTCTAACTTGGATAGTTTTCGTGATGGGTGGTAGGTGGCCGTATAACTGCTGCTTTGTGGGGTGTTGCCTCCAGGACTTGTTCAATATTGCTCGCCGCATTCTTGTGTAATTGCCGTCAAGCTTTTTCTCCATACGTTTAATTAGCATCCATGTAGTGCATCCATATAGCAGTATCGACGCGACTACTGCTTTGAAAAAAAACTGCGTTTTATTTTAACGGTCAAATCTGACTTCCATCATCAAATTCTGCTGACTGCTCGGGAATTCCCTCACATACACCCCCTCTCTCTCTCTCTCTCTCTCTCTCTCTCTCTCTCTCTCTCTCTCTCTCTCTCTCTTACTCTCAAACCATCCCTATTATCCATCGCTCCTATCTGGCCTTCAAAGAATTACTTGTCAAGCTTAAAAGGCTAGTTAGATAGGAGGTAAATGGCCGTACAGCAGCTACTTTGGGGGGGGGCTGCTTCCAGGATTTATTCGATAAAGCACGCAGCATTCTTGTGCAGTTTCCTTTTCCTCAGTGCGTTTTGCAAGTGTATAGGTAGTAGATCCATATAATAGCATGGACACAACCTGGAAGAAATCCAGTTTTCTTTTCCGGATATATCAGTCTAAGATAATATAATCGATTACCTGACGATATTATTCTACGACTTTTCAAGGCGTTATGTTTACATTGCTTTCAGTAGATGAAATGTAACAACTGAGGTATGCGAACTAGTCCACTAATTTAAATGGCTTACCACTTCGAGAGAAGATGACTCCTTTTTTTTATCTCAATCACATGTATTCTGTTTTATTTGCATTCGCGAAAAGGCTAATGCTTCCTGTTGCTGAATTCAGACTATGCTTTAGGGATTCTGCTTGGGTTGGTGTATTTACGAGAAGAGCTAGGTGGTCTGGGTATTTTGCATTTGTCTCAAATTCTGAATGTTTATTGGAGTTCAGCGTAAGTGAAATAGCTTTACGTAAAAAAAAAAAAAAAAAAAAAAAACGGCGTTCGCTAAAAGCATTAATATATTAACATTTCTGAATTTGCTGAGATTATTTTAAAACTTCTAAAAAGGAGTGAGAATGAATTAAGCAAAAAGACCGTTTAGCTTCTCCTACGAGATGTGTATAGTTAATGATATTAAAATGTGGCAGAAGGAATCTGTGTTTAAAAGAATGCGATTTGATAACCGACACGACGGTGCCGGACGTTAACTAAATTAAAACTTTAAAATGTCAAAGGCTTCAAGTATCTTCAAGTACATCCTTTAAGTTTTCTTCCAGGCCAGCAAAGTGTCCTCTTTCTATAAAGAGTACACAGGCCACATCTGTGACAGGGGCAAAAATATTTGTCTACCCCTGTGTCTGGTATAGCCACAATGTAATACCCATGAAAAATGACAAATCCAAATCCAGATTAACGAAGGACTCAGATGACAGATCTGAGTGTCGTAGTGTTCGGATTCTCCATTGATAGCGAACATGGGAGACCCAATTGCATCCTGCAAATTTTGACCGTTTTTTTTTTCTGTTTTCTAAAAAGGAAAAAAGCATCTATGATAAATCAAAGGGGAAAATGGACTGGAGAATACAACGTAAATTCAATTCACTTTTATAATAAAAGCAAACCTACACAAAGCAGATAAAGAAACGGGTGATGGTGATCTGGAAAAAAATCAACTCAATCTAATATAAGTCTAAGATTTGCTGAGCAAGAGAGATTGATTTAAAAGAAACACTGGTTTTCTGACCTTGAAATACTAGAAATATGGATTGGTAAATTGAAAAGAATTTACTCAAAGAGAGTCCCCTAAACGTGTTGAAACACTCAAAATCAAAACCAAACCATCACAGAATTAAACACAATATGATATAAAACACAACCTCAATATTAACGCAAGAAGTAAGAAAAAAAGTAGAATTATAAAAAAAAAAGATCATGAGTGAATAAAAGACTACATTACTATCCCTAAAGAATAAAGACCAAAAAAGTCAAGATAAAGATCGAAAAGGTTATTAAATTATTGCAATATATCTCAGCGGACAACATCAACAAACTGAATGAGTTAATCGATTCGGGAGCGAAAGTAGTTACAAATAAAATAGGCATCCTCCCAAGAACTCCAAAGAGTAATACAAAACCTGGATGGAAAAAGAGGATAAAAGGGCAACTGAAGAAAGTGTGACAACAAGCAAAATTAATAAGGAAGATAAAATGCATCCTTAAAAAGATTGTGTTGTCAGACACCAGTTGTCTGAAAACACAACCGGAAAAAAATGAATCTAAATAAGGAGTACTTAAAAGATACCTGGATAGGTTCAAGCAATGCAAACATAATAGGACATTCCAAAATAACGAAAGAAAATTCTGCTAACAAGCTGATGGAGTGGACACAAGGACAAATCAACGACCGAATGCAAAAGAAACAAAACAATTTTGGAGGTAAATATGGAAACAGAAAGGCAATAACAGAAATACTTAATGGATAAATAACACGAAAAGATGAATTAGAACTTGAAGAAGACCCTGAGGTAAATATACTCATATACTCACTTAGAAAACACTCAAGAAAATATCAAACTGGAAAACTCCAGGCCACAATATACATAGAGTCTTGTTTAAAAACTTCACGACCCTCCAGGACAGACTAGCCCTGAAACTAAATAAATGCCTAATGAAGTAAACGTACCCGAATAGATGACGAAGGAAAAAAAACAACTTGAATTCAGAAGTACAACCCCAAAAATACCATCCCCAGCAATTAAAGACCGGCATGATGTGGAAAATCTTGACAACATAGAGGAAATTTATTTCTAGCTCGTGTGCCGAGGACGTTTTTCGAAAGAACAAAAGGTATGCCACAGGAGAAGAAGAGGAACAAATGACCTTCATTATATAGACCAGCCATCCTTATAGAAACCAGAATGAGGCGTAAAAATATAGCCAGGGCATGGATTAATTACAGAAAGGCCAATGATATGTTCCCATAAACTTGGATAATGGAGTGATTGAAAATGTACAAAACATCCGAAAAAACTTATACTTCATCTTCAACGTCATAGAAAACTATAGGATGGAGTTAACAGCTGGATTACAAACTTTTGTGTAGGTAAAAATCTAAAGAGTTATATTCCAATGAGACGCGTTTTTACCACTGCTCTTCCTTATAGTAATGATGTTACTCAACTACGTAGTTTTAGAAATGCACTGTAAGCAGCAAATTAACTTTAGTTAATTTTGACAACGTAGAGGAAATTTATTACTAGCTCGTGTGCCGAGGACATTTTTCACAAGAAAATATTAATTACCTTACGTATATGGACGATAACAAGCTGTCTTCAAATATAGAAAAAGAATTGGAGAATTATGACACAAACCATTTCCATATACACCCAGGACATAGGAATGGACTTTGGCATCGAAAAATGTGCCAGGCTTCATAATGAAAAGTGGAAAAAGACAAATACCGGAAGGAAGAGAACTATCGAATCAGGAAAGCATTAGAATGCTTGGAGAAAAGGAAAACTATAAGCACTTGGAAATATTGGACACTGACACCATCAAAAAATGGAGATAAAAAAGGAAATAAAAATAAAGAGTACCTCAAAAGAACGAGAGAGATTCTAGAAACCAAACTCAATCCCAGAAATCTCATTAAAGGGATAAACACCGTCGCAGTCCTCTTTGTAAGATACTCGGGACCATTCTTAAAAAAGGGGTGTCCTCGTGGTGTAATGGTTAAAGTGCTGGACTGTAGAATCATTGTAAGCGAGTTCAAAATCCAGTGGCACTATTACGTTCACTTTCGGATTAATACCCTTGGGAAAGGTATGAACCCCCTTATCCTCCCAGTTATGGGTTAAATAGTACCACTACTGTCCTTCAAGAAGGATGGATTTGGCATCAAATAACCCAAAAAGGTTGATACGCAATTAAACAACAACAACAACAACAACCAAGAACCAAACCATTATCAAAATGTGCAAGAGAGGAACTCAGACAAATGGACAAAAAAATTGATGACTATGCATAAGCCTTTAAATGCGAGAGATGACATAGACGGAATGTATGGGTGAATAAAAGAAGGAAGAAGACTTCCGAGCATTGAGAACTGTGTTGATGCATCAGCACAAGGACTCGAAGACAACATTAAAAAAATCAAAGGAAAATTAGAGCAGCCAATAACACCATTAACCGCATTAAAACATACAGAAAACAGAAATTGAAAGAAAAACAACAGTATAGATATTTCAAGAGACAAAATAACGAGATTGCACGGGACAATACCTGGACATGGATATGAAAGGTAAAACTTACGAGAGAAACTGAATACCTTCTAAAAAGTAAGTAAAGTTGGCGACCATAGTCGAGGGTAACCCGAAAGCTGTCTTTTCGACAGCTAATACACCAAGGTGTAGGGAGGGCGCTACTCCTTTCCTTGGGTTTCTACACTTTACCCTTGATCCGTACCTTATAAGCAAGGAGGCATCGAGTAGCATTTTTTAAGTCTTTGGTATGACCCCGACCTGGAGATTGAACCCAGGTCTCCCAGGCCATTGGCGAACACTCTAACCATTATACCAATGTCCAAACCTTCTCATAGTAGCACAAAAAAGGCCATAAGAACCAATTATGTTGAAGCGAAAATTGATAACACGCAACAGAATAGAAAGTATATATTATGCGGAGAAAAAGATGTATCAATTATTTGCATCGTAAGTGAATACAGTAAAATAGGACAGAAAGTGTATAAGACGAAACTCAACTGATTAGGATAAGTGATCGGAGAATCGTGCAAGAAATTAAAATTTAACATTACTACCAAATGGTGAATGCAAAAATTACAATCTGTCCAAGAAAATACGACAAAAAATTCTTTGGGACTTCGAGATATAAACGGAACAAAAGAAGACCAGACCTGGTAATACTCAACAAAAAAAGACAGAAAGAACTTGGCGTCTCAGGGTGAAAATAAAAGAAAGCGAAAAGAGACGAATTACTGGAACTTGCCAGATAACTAAAAAACTGTGGAACATTAGGGTAACGGTGATACCAATTGTAGTAGGTGTACTTGGAACGTTCTCCAGAGGTTTCGAAATGGAATTAGAACTGTAAAATCAGAAGAAAAATAGAATGCATTCAGATTACGTCATTGTTGAGAAATCTGCGAAAACTGAAACTCGTGAAAACTTGCTATCACTCGGGATCCAGTGAAATACCAACAGCCAACGCTGATTCGAAAAACTCGCGTGTAATGAAATAATAATTATTATAATCTTTAGTAATGATTGACTGTTCTATGAGATCTAATGGTGGGAACCTAAAAGGTACTAACACTACGAATAAGAGTAGACGTGAGAGTAATGCTAATAAAGGGGTACTCCATATTCCCACAGCTTTCGGATTAGAGTCTTACCATCAGATGCGATTTACATACCCAGGATATTGATGATGAGTTGGGTTTTACTCCTCTGCAGAGGCGCAGTCAATGCATTCGATAGCCGAAAGAAAATTTTTTAGACTTCTATATTTAATATTCTTCATTATATATATATATATATATATATATATATATATATATATATATATATATATTAAAACTGACAAGATAAGTTAGTTTGTTTAGGATCACACCATGAGATTAAAAGTTGGTTGGTAGGTTGCTTGGGTTTTATGGCATAGCAACCTTTGTAGGTTATTTGACGCTAGATCCATTTTTATACAAATAATCAGTTCTATTTCTAACAATTCAGTTTAGCATGAGTACACAGTTTAATTGTCAAAAACATTTCTATTTCAAGCGATTTAGTTTATTCAAGCAGTTCTAATTCAGCCACTTCAGTTTAGTATAAGTATAAATTTTGTTTACACAGTTAAATGTCAAAACAGTTCTATATTAAACAATTCAATTTAGCATAAGTATGCAATTTAATTGTAAAAAGTATTTCTATTTAGAGCTATTCAGTTCAGTCAAACATTTCAGTTTCAAACAATTCAGTTTAGCATAAGTATGCAGGGTAGTTTTATTCAACCCATTGATAGGGCCCTATCCGGTGCTGCCATTCCGGGCCAGAGTGGCCCTGGGAGCAATGGCAATGAAGGGATCCTCCACATTCCCCAAAGATCACTAGAACCTCACCATAACATTGTTTAGTGTCATATCAGGACACTCGTTAAGGACGATCTTACCGCTCTGCAGAGATGCGGTTGTTATATTCTACAGCCCCAATCGACTGGGCAAATGAGATTCTAATAAATCTTTTATAAGTATTTGCAAAGGCGCCTGCATGAATGTCAAATTTTGACGTCTATATTTATTTGAGTATGCAAATATTTTCGATATCATGAAAATCACGCATCTATCTGTTCAATTTCATGCACTTTTAGTGATCATTAATCATTCGATCGTCAGATCATTTTGAAATGCATCCAGTAATCAATCGAGTTGTTCGTAATGTATAAATACATACACACACACGTAATGTATAAACACACACACACACACACGCACACACACACACACACACACAGATATATATATATATATATATATATATATATATATATATATATGCAAATGTCTTCAAATAAATAGGTCACCTGAGACGATGTTTACTTTATAAAGTTCGATCTCTATGATTTAGTGCGCTTTGAAGAGGAAGAATATTATTTCAAAAATAAACATATGTTTCGAATTGATTTTTCCTCATTTGGCGGCGACTAACTCATTTATTTACCATCGTACGTGTGTACGGGTGGCGTGTTTTTGTTTTTAACTGAAAAACAATCGTATCATTCCATGATATGTTTTTTCAATTTTATTCTGTTGTCTGTTGGGACAGATATATTTACTATCTGAAAATTCTTTGAGAGTCATTTCCCTGTGCTGGAGGGGTTAATTTGGTTGGAGTGCTTATGGAGGCACCATGCCATAATTGTTGTCATTGCAGGAAACAAACTTGGTTTGTCAAGAGTTTAAATCCTGGACGAGGCTGTCTGCATTTCTCCATATTTAAATGCATTTCAGGTTGAAAGGATCTGAAATTATATGCACAAACTAGAATCTGACCTCGAAAATGAAACTTACAAATTTCTTGGGAACTCTGAGATAAAAACGGATCACTTAAAGTTGGCTAGAAGACCTGCGCTAGTTTTTATTAATAAGATCAAAAGAACTTACATTCAGTGGATTTTGCAGCTCAATTTGATCAGAAAGTGAGTGAAAAAAAAAGGAAAAATAGACAAATACTTGGAACATGCTATGAACCATGAAGGTGACGTTGATACTAATTGTAGCACATGGAACCGTCCACAAAAGACTGCAAAGAAAACTGGTGTAACAAGATATTAGAAGAATTGAGATAATCTAGAAGCAGCAAAAATTCTTAGTAGAAAGAGAAGACCAGAGGAGACTTACTGTCAATCAAACTTCATTAAAATCAAATTTGAAAAACAAGTAAAGAAAGGGACAAATAAACACTTTAAGAGATACCAGGTAGTTCCAACCTATGTGAAATACAAAAAATTCTTCTTGGGGGAACAGTTCATCTACTTTGAAGATTACTACGAAAGGGAATGAAAAAAATAACTCGCTAAAGAGGTCAGTTCAGTTGGCTAGGGCTTTACAATGCACTAACTGCATGGCTACGTTAGGATAAGACCACTAAACTGCATCTCATGGTAAGGTCCCAGTTCTGAAGCTTTGCGGAATGTTGAGTACTCCTTTATTGGCATAATCCCACTTTGATTTGGGGTGGTAATAACCGTTGGGGTCCCATCAATTTGTCAAATAGAACTGTTTAACCATTTAACTGTGTGCAAATAAATGCCTGATGTTATTGAATTTTTCATGTTACAAAGAAATATTTGAAACAACTTAATTGTGTGCAAAAAATGAGCCTCTAGCTGGTTTAAAATACAACTCCAAGCTATATACAAATCACACTCACACGTATACACACGCGTATATATATATATATATATATATATATATATATATATATATACCATCAATTTCATGTATTACGCATTTATCAGACATAATCTGTCTGCTGAATGCGTAATACAAGAAACCTAGGATCACAGATATTATCATATTATATATATTAGTAAAGTTGGCAATCGTAGTTAACGGCTACCCGAAAGCTGCCTTTTCAATAGCTAATATACCGAGGTGTAGGGGAGGGCGTAACTCCTTTCCCTGGATTGCAGCACTTTACCCTTCAAACGAACCTTATGATGCTGAGAGTTAAGCAAGGAAGTATCGCGTAGCATTTTTTAAGTCTTTGGTATGACTCGACTTGAGATTCAACTCCAGTGTCCCGGGCCATTAACGAACACTCTACCACTAGGCCAATGGTCCTGTTTCGAAGTTGGTGACCGTAGTCGAGGGCGACCAGAAGGCTCCCTTTTCAATAGCTACTTAACCGAGGTATAGGGGAGGGAGCTACTCCTTTCCCTGAATTGCTCCACTTTACCCTTGATGCGTGCCTTATATTGCTGAATGTTAAGCAAGGAGGTATCAAGTACCATTTTTAAAGTCATTGGTATGCCGCGACCTGGAATTGAACCAAGGTCTCCCGGATCATTGGCGAACACTACGAATAAGATTTAGAATTAAATCACCCTCAAGAATTGAAATGCCATAAAATCAAACTAAACAATCCATAAAAGAGACAGCAAAGATAAAAGATTAAAAAAGGAAATACAATACATATAATCACAACCTTCTTTTACCGTAGGAAATGCATAAAGACCTGGGGAAGGACTGTAAGAAACTTAAAGAAAAATTGAAAATTGGAATATTGGAATTGGTTATCAAACAGAAATGAAAGAAAAAATAAAGAGTTCCTCAAGAATTTTTTTTAAAACCAAGCTCTGGATCAGAAATTTCATCGAAGAAATAAATACCTGGGTAGTCCCCCTTGTAAGGTACTCATGACCACTCTTAAAACGGACAACGTTTGAACACAGACTAACGGACCGAAGGAGATAGACTGATGACAAATCACAAGGGTTTACTTTCCAAGAAATTACATAGACTGACACTATGTGTCAGTAAAAGTAGATAAAGCGGACCTACCATCATTGAGGATTGAGCAGATACATCATTACAAGGACTCAAGGACTTCATTAAAAATGAAAACTAAAGACTACATAACATAACAAGTAACAGCAATGGCAAAGCAAACATGAAAACAACAAAAGCGAAAAAATAAGAATGGAAAGAAAATCAACTTCATGGATATTTCAAGCGACAAACTGGAGAGATTACTGTATAGATGATCTGGACAAGTCTACGAAAAGAAAATTTAAAGATAGTAACAAAATCTTTTCAACCAGCAGGACAAAACGACACAATAATGATCAATTATATAAAAGCAAAAGTTGATAATACGCAACAAAATATAATTTTTTTGTTTATGCGGAGAAAGAGATGGAATGGTTAATTAAGCTAATGCCGGAAACTAGTAGAAAAGGATGATAAAATTAAGTTAGAATTATTCTAGCAATTAAAATTTCACCATAGTAGGCAATGGTATATACCCAAACAAGAATTCGTCCTAGAGAAAGAGAAGTATAATATTCTCTATGACTTTGAGATATGAACGGATCCCTTTACGATATTTATCCAACCCCTCCGCTCGGGCAGGATATGACACAAGATCAATTTTTAAGCGGAGTTTAACAGGTTTGAATTCAGAGTTTTCCTTCTCCTAGACCAGTTGCCACACCAGGGCTGAAAAACCTAGTCTACCCTACTATTTACCCATAGCTGGAGGGAGAATAATTGGATTCATACCTTTCCCAAGGGTATTAGTGCTATATGAAATGTAATCCATCTCGTTCAGGAACTGGTGTCGCCGTGTCCATTTCCTACGACGATAACCATTACACCACGGGCACCTCACTTTATACCAGCAGAAGACCACACTTAATGTTAATAAACAAAAATAAATTTTTAAAAATAACTTGTTATCTCTTACATTTTACTGTTCCAGCGGACCATTGAGGGAATATAAAAGAAAGCGAAAATATAAACAAGTTCTTGGACCTTGCTAGAGAACTAAAAAAAACTGTGGAACACGAGGGTGACATTAGTTGTTTGAAATTTTCTGACAAAGCTTGATGATTTTTATCGTTCAGGGTTTTCGGACTATTGTCTTCATTTTTATTGTTATATTCACAACGTTTCGGCCGATGGTTAAGAGAATCAGAACATGCGACCCCAGTGGATTAAATAAAGGACGTGGTTCAAAATTCTGTGTAGGCTCCCAAGTTCGACAAATACCTGAAAAAGGCCAGCGGACATATCGGCCAAAACGTTGTGAATATATAAAAAAAGATGAAGACAATAGTCCGAAAATCCAGAACGATGTGGGTGACCAATTGTAAAGATAATTTAATAATCTTTTAAGGAAAATGTAATTTTTTATATTTAAGCAAAATTCAATAAATTTTATTTTGATTTTTCTACAAAGATAGCCAATAGTTTATGTGCAGAAAAAGATGTGATTTAACAGTTAAAAGTTACCAGGCAGATAAAAGATAAGTTCTGATATTGATAAAATGAAGATCGTCTGCAAATTCGGAAGATACAGTTGAAGGATGAAAGAAAAAAAAATTGAAAATCAAGAAATCCAATCCAAGAAAATTTATTTTACATAAAAATATCAAAAGATATTTTCTTAAAAGTTCTCAAGCGATATTTTAAAGATAAACAAGTAACAGTTTTACAGAATCGAAAAAGGCAAGATTGAAATGTTTATACAATTTTTAAAAAAATGAAAACAATTTTATGAGAGTTTTTCCCCTTTTGTTTACGTTTGCTAATACGCAATCTGTAAGAAAATAATTTTAGATCAACTGATACTACAAATGTAACGGGAATTAAACAACTGTCTTGTTAATTTCGACAGTAAAAAGAGAATTAATCTTTAATAAAATTTATTAGATATTTTCATTTTAAAATAGAACGTCATTTCTACGAATTTCTGAAATAAATATTTAAAAAATATGTCTTTTACTTACCTATTTAAAGAGGTTTTCAACTCGAGAGTGTCACCTGCTTTTTTTAAATGAACTTGCTTGTTCAAATTACAATATTAGATTTTTCTTAATACATAAATATATAAAGGTTTGGATAAAAGTTATGATCATAACTTTATAAATGTTTGATTTTCGATTTTTCGACTTATGAAAACCGGAGAAAGATCTGTACGTTTTCACCGTACAAATTCAATTTTCCCTATGATTTTTTTCGTTAGTCAAAATATTTTTTCAAATTCAAATTTCCGGCCAATTCATTAAGCAGATAATTATTTGAAACGCTAAAGTCTGTCTTTTTTTTTAATTTGAAACGCTGGAAATTGGAATTTTCAAACTGAACACACAGTCACAGCATTTCATCACTTTTATAACAGCGACTCAAGCGCTCATTTCCCTTTATAAAATATCTAAAATAAAAACGCTTGCCCCCAAAATAAACAAATATTTGTCTGAGAATGAATTACAATATAATTAGATAAAAAATATTCTTTTTATAATTGGTGGAAGATAGACAATCTAGAATTGCCTGGCAAACAATAAACGAAGTGAGCAGAAGAAAGAACACAGCCAAAGCAAAACTTAAAGCAGCAAACCAACAAGAAAGAATAAAACTGTGGAAACAGCACTTCGAAAACTTACTTGGAAACCCACCAAAAATAACGCCTGAACCAATCACCAGAATAATTAGCAAACAATTAGACATTAAACTTGGACCGTTCACACAAGAAGAACTCGACTCGGTTCTCAGAAAAATTAAAAATAGGAAAGCTGCAGGACTGGACGAAATTCCCCCGGAAGTATGGAAGACCAGACAATTCGACGACATACTGCTCCGACACTGCAACGCAGTATACAATCAAAATCCGATAGATAGATGGACGAAGGGATGCATACTCCCCTTCCCTAAAAAGGGGGACCTCGGATTAGCCAAAAACTACCGAGGCATAACACTTACATCCATAGCTGCCAAAATCTACAATGCCCTACTACGAAACCGAATAGAACCCAAAATCGACAACATACTTAGAAAAAACCAAAATGGCTTCCGAAGAAATAGATCCACGACCTCACAAATATTAACCATCCGCAGAATCCTTGAAGGTGTACGGGCAAAGAACCTACAAGCGACATTAATATTTGTCGACTTTACCAAGGCTTTCGACTCCATTCACAGAGGAAAGATGGAACAAATCCTACTAGCGTACGGCATACCTAAAGAAACCGTAGCGGCAATAACGATTCTCTATAGAAACACTAAAGTAAAAGTACGATCACCAGATGGAGACACAGAATACTTCGACATAGTAGCAGGAGTACTACAAGGAGACACGCTGGCTCCGTATCTCTTTATCATTTGTCTAGACTACGTACTTAGAACATCGATTGACAAAATCAAAGAGAATGGCTTCGAACTGACGAAGAAAAGAAGCAGAAGATACCCCGCAACAACAATTACCGACGCCGACTACGCCGATGACATAGCGATACTGGCAAATACACCTGACCAAGCCGAAACACTTCTGCATAGTTTGGAACGAGCAGCAGCAAGCATAGGCCTCCATGTTAATGCACACAAAACGGAATATATGTGCTATAACCAAACGGGGGACATCTCCACTCTAGAAGGAACCCCTCTTAAACTAGTAGACAAATTCACGTACCTAGGAAGCAGCGTCGAATCAACCGAAAAGGACATCGAAACGAGGTTAACGAAAGCATGGACAGCTATCAATAGGCTATCGACTATATGGAAATCAGACCTAACCGATAAAATGAAACGCAGTTTCTTCCAGGCAGCGGTCACATCGATACTGCTATATGGATGCACTACATGGACGCTAACAAAACGGCTGGAGAAGAAACTAGATGGCAATTACACAAGAATGCTGCGTGCAATCCTCAACAAGTCCTGGCAGCAACACCCCACAAGACACCAACTGTACGGCCACCTGCCCCCTATCACGAAAACTATTCAAATTAGGCGAACCAGACATGCAGGACATTGCTGGAGAAGCAGGGATGAACTCATAAGAGATGTACTCTTATGGATCCCCACACACGGCCGCGCAAAAGCAGGACGACCAGCACGAACGTACATTCAGCAGCTATGTGAGGATACAGGTTGTTGTCCTGAAGACCTGCCTAGGGCGATGAACGATAGGGAGGAGTGGCGAGAGAGGGTCAGGGATATCCGTGCTGCCAGCACGATATGATGATGATGAGGTGTGCTTGGAACGTTTCACTTAGTCTTGGAGAAAATACCTTTGGAATCGGAAATCAAAGGAAGAGTCGAGACCTTCTTGACCGTTAAATTTTGAACATCAGCCAGGATACTCAAATGATTCCTGGAAACCTAAGGGAAACTTGCTGTCAATCTTACTGAAGCTGGAGTGAAAAGATGTTATATTTTGACCTTCGACCCGGCCCAAAAATACTATTCCAAGGTAATACACCGGAAGGAAGTGACACATTCCAACGGCCAGTAATCGAAAGAGATTGCGTGGGCGGATTAAGGCTTATGATATGGGACAAGGTGAAGGTCCCATTGTGCCATTACAGTCATGCACCGGAAGAGAGTAACCTCTGAACTGCATGACAGTTATTTCCGCTTGATGACGATTAAACATTCGATTTCAAAGATCCAGTAGGCGATCGTGTGGGCGTTGAGTTATCATTTAACTCAGTTGAGTTTGGGCCCCAGAGCAGTTGCCAGCAGACTTCCAGACAGTAGAGACCAGATGTGGTAGGGAAGGCCACACCCGACCGAGGGGGGCCCTCGGAAAAGCCCCGATGGAGTGGACCCTAAGACCTCTGGTTGAGCATCTAAGAGAACAAGAAAGACACAACGTGACGATCATAACAGTGGGGTCAAAATATGAAGTTTATGTTCAGTCTCCAGCATCCTCTCACATGCAACCCTTCAACAACCCTTTCGAACCCTTGCAATAAAGTGAGAGGTGAATATTTTTCTAAAGAAGTCTTCATGCGTCCTTCATTCCTGCATTATCCTTCATGCGTCTATCTTTCTGCGTGCGTCCGTTTTTACTATTATTGAGTCGTTATGATACGACACATGACTATATAACAAAGATATCAAGGACTAAAATAACATGTAAATACTTGAAGAACAAAAAAATTTGAAAAAGTTGACTGTAATACCAATCTTAATTTGTGAGGTTAGGTTAGGTGGGTTAATGGCGTATCAATCCTTGATTTTTATTTTATTCCAAATCCTGCTTGAACATATGTGATTTTAAAGAGATTAATTTGTGGGTAAGTTCATTTTTAAATGGGTTAGAGTGCATTTGTTTGCTCACAGATAAAGGGTTTCGTGTAATGATATTTATTGTTTAACTCAGTTAAATGATGGCCCAGCGTTGCGCAGAGGCGATACGATAGCTAATTGAAGTCCAGTCTGCCGAGGCTGCAGAATAAACCGACTACATCTCTGCAGAGGAGTAAGACCCCACTAACGAGTGTCCCGGATATCCCAGTCGGCCGAGGCTTCAAAATACACCGACTGCATCTCTGCAGAGGAGTAAGACTCCTCCAGCGAGTATCCTTGAAATGACACTAAGCAATCTGATGTTGAGGCTCTAGTAATGCCGGAGCTTTGGGAAATGCGGAGTACCCTTTTATTGCTATCATTCCCAGTTCCACTCTAACCCGGATTTGCAGCACCTGATAGGGTCCTTTCTATGGGTCAAAGAGAACTAAACTGAGTACTTACACCAAACTTTATTGTTTAAAATAGAATTGTTTATATGTATAAAAATGGATTTGACATTAAATAACCAACAAGGGTTGATATACCATTAAACTGACCCAAAACCAATCATATACTTAATGTATGTAAAGGATTTGCCGTTAAATAACCTACAATGGTTGATATGCCATAAAACCGAGCTAAACAAAACTAAAATGGTTTCCTTATAATCGTAGTTAGAGTCCCCAAAGAACCAATAAAAAAGACAGGAGGAACAAAAAGACCAGGAAGAAATGTGTCTATCCAGCCAAGAAGAAGAAGAAAAACAATCCTTTAGAAATCGTGTGAAAAATAATAAAATAATAAAAATACTTATAAGAGGTGCCCGTGGTGTTTAGGAGGTGCCCCTGGTGTGATGGTTATCTTCGTAGGAAATGGACACGGCGACACCAGTTCAGATCCTGGACGAGACTGATTGCATTTCACATAGCACTAATACCTTTGGGAAAGGTATGAATCCAATTATTCTCCCTCCAACTATGGGTAAATAGTAGGGCAGACTGGTTTCTTCGGCCTTGGTGAGGCAACTAGTCTAGGAGAAGGAAAACTCTGAATTCAAACCTGTTAAACTTCGCTTAGAAATTGACCTTGTGTCATATCCTGCCCGGGTGGAGGTGTTGGTAAATATGATAATAAAAATATTTATAAGCTAAAACCTGAAGGTGACGGTGATACCAATTGTAAATGGTACACTCGGAACAATCCCCAAAGGATTAGTAAAGGACTGGAAGGTTTAGAAATTAGAGATAGGGCTGAGGCGATCCAGACTACAGCATTATTAAGATGAGCCAGAATACTGAGAAGAGTCCTGGAGACCTCAGGAGACTTACTGTCACTAAGACAACAATGAAACGACTATCAGCTAGCTCTGGTGTGAAAACCTCTATAATAATGATAATGATAATAATATCGTGACAGAGACGAAACGATTAATTCTATTAGCGAATCCTGCAAACTAACGTAAAAACGGTATAAAACAAGACACAACAGGTGGGTTTGGTTTGGTTTCTTTGTTTAATGGCATATCAACCTTTGTAGGTTACTTAATGCCAAAACTATTCTCCTAGAAGAACAGTAGTGGTACTATTTAACCCATAGCTGGGAGGATAAGGGGGTTCATACCTTTCCCAATGGTATTTGCCCGAAAGTGAACGTAATAGCGCGACTGGAATACGAACTCGCTAACTACGATTCCGCAGTCCATCGCTTTAACCATTATACCACGAGAACACCCCCTACAACAGGTGGGGAAGGTGGTTCACTAGAAATAGAAATATGAACATACTATCAAATGATATATGCACAAACCTGAATCCGTCCAGGAGATAGGACGTATAAGATTCTCTGGGATTTTGAAATACAAACAGATCAATTAAATCTAGACAGAAGACCAGACCTAGTGAAAATTTTAAAATAGAAGAAGAGAGAACTTGCCTTATTGTGGACTTTGCCGTCCGAGAAGACTGCAGTGCTGAAATCAAACAAATCAATAAAAGTGACAAATACGCATACCTTGCAAGTGAAATGAGAAATTTGTGAACCATAAGGGTGATGGTGATACTAATTGAAATTGGTGAGCTTGAAAGCATCTTCAAAGACTTGTAAAGGAGCCTGGAAAAGATAGAAATTGGAGGATGAATCGAGTTTATGCAAACTATAGAATTGTTGTGATCGGCCAGATTTCTGAAAAGAGTCGTGAAGACCTGAGGAGAAATTGCTTTCACTCATACTCCAGTGAAAGACCACCAACTAATGCTTGCGTGAAAAACTCTCAATGATAATAATAATAATAATAATTTAGCCAAAAGGTATTATCTTATTTTATATGATAATATAAGAAGACCATGTAAACTTGTTGATTTAACCGTAAAAGTAAAGGAAAGTAAAAAACAAACAAACAGATGAATACCTTGGCCTTACCAGAAAACTATAAATGTTTTGGAACATGATGATGACAGTGATTCCAATAATACTTAGAGCTCTTGAAACAATTCCAAACAACCTGGAAAAAAACTGAGATAACTAGACATCAGAGGAAGCATTGAAACTGTTTAGACGACACCAATTCTGTGATTGGTTAAAATATTTAGAAGAGTCCTGATGAGCTGAAGAGACTTGCTGGTACACGGATAACTAGTGTAAAAAATTCAAAGACCAAAATAATACATAGGCGATAAAGGTGACAAAGATGAAACTGTTAATTGTACAATAAGTGAATGCAGAAAACTGATTCAAAAGGATTCCAAGAGTAGGCATGACAGGGTGGAAAATGGGATCAACTGGGAATTGTGCAAAAGAATAAAATGTGACCATTCTGACAAATATGGTGGTTGGGTTTGGATTTATAGCATATCAACCATTGTAGGTTATTGAATGCCAAATCGTTTTCATATATATATAAACAGTTCTATTTCAAACAACTCAGTTTAACATAAATACTCAGTTTAAATATAGAAACAGTTCTATTTCAAACAATTCAGTTTAGCATAATACATTTTTTTTGTTTACACAAAGTTAAATGTAAAAGGTGTTCTATTTGAAACAATTCGGTTTGGCATAATTACACAGTTTAGTTCTATTTAATCCATAGATAGGACCCTCATTAGGTACTGTCACTCCAGGCCAGAGTGGACCTGGAAGCAATGGCAATAAAAGGGTATTCCGCATTCCTCAAAATTCCAGCATTACTGAAGCTTCACCATCAGATTGCTAGGTTTCATTTCCAGGACACTCGTTGAGGGGTCTTACTCCTCTGCAGAAAAGCAGTTGGTATATTCTACAGCCCCAGCCGACTGGGCAATTCTGACAAATAGTATATACACAAGTCAGAATATGTCCAAGAAAACAAGTCCCATAAAACTCTCCGAGATTTTGAGATACTAACGGTTCACCTAATTTTAGCCAAAAGAGCTGGCCTAGATTTAATTAACAAGAAAAAAAAGAACTTGTCCTCTGGTGGATTTTACTGTTCTAGTAGACCTTAGAGTAAGACTGAAAGAAAACGAAGACAAAAATTTGGACCATCCAGGGTGCTGAAAATGCTGTGAAACATTAGGGTGAGGTGATACTAATTGCAGTTAGTGCCTTTGGATATATTCCAAAAAGTCTAAAAAATAGTCGAGATGAAATGGAGATCAGGGGTAGAATCAAGAACTTCCAGATCACAGCACTGTTAAGATCAGCTAAGATGCTTAAAAGTGTAGACATGTTAATAAGTTTCACCTGAGTCATATGCCACCTTATGTTTTCTCGCGTGTCACGTGTACAAATATCATACAACATGACTATAGTTCACAAATACAGAAGGATAAAAATATATATGCATTTATTCTCTTTTGTTCGGATTTCTTTCATTAATTCTTTCTTTCTCTCTCTCTCTATATATATATAACTCTCTCTCTCTCTATATATATATATATATATATTATTATTATTATTATCATTATTATTATTATTCAGGTGAGCCAGCAAATATGCTGGAGTGGTAGAATACGCCGACTGAAACTGTAGATGGGTAAAACCTCCAACAAGTGTCCTGAATATGCTGACACTAAACTATTGGGTGGTGAGGCGTCAGTCCTGGAGATTTGAAGAGTGTAAATTACCTCTTCATAACCATTACCCCCAGGTCCACTCTGATTCAAAAAGATAGTGCCTGATTGGACCCCAATAAGATTAAAATAGAACCGTTTAATCATTCACTATATTTAAAACCATTTGACTGAGGGCAAACAGGTGCTATCAGTCCGGACCACAATGGACCTGGGTAATTTACTCCCTCCTTTCAAAGATGAAGAAAACTTAGTGGATCTTACCTTTCCGCCGTACCAGAGAGTGATTATAGAAGAAAGTGAAAATAGACACAAATACTTGGACCTTGCCAGAGAACTAAAAAAAAATGGAACATGAAGGTGACATCGAGACCAATTGTAGTTGGTGCTCTTGAAAGGGCCCCTAAATGCTTGTTAAAAAGACTGGTATCGTTGGAAATCGAAGGAATAATCATGACCATTCACACTACGGCATTGTTGAGATCGGTCAGAATACTGAGAAGAATCATAGGGACCTGAGTTCATTTGCTATCACTCATTCTCCAGAGAAAGCTTTTTTCCTAACTCTTACGTGAAAAAATCACAAGAAGTAAAATAATAATAATAATGCCAGCTTGAAACTTTTAAGTATATTCTATATATAGATAGATATAACTTTCTTACGAATTGAAAAAAAGTAACCAAACTCCATTTGAATACCATCTGAAGAGCTTGAATAAGCAAAATAAATTTATTATGCAAAAGGAATACTATTTCTAAATTTCTTGTTTTTTAAACAAATATATATATATATAATATGAGGTGAACGTAACGATTATTGGCTCGAAAAGCAGTTTTGGCGAACCTATATTTAATTTGTTTGCTCTACTTTGCTCAAAGAAAGGCATGAATCTATTCCAAATCGTGCTATAATTGTTGTCTCTCGTCTTGACGATGGGCTACCAACCGAGGAGAAGGAAAATTCTGAAGATATTGCAATGCGTAACGATATCTCTCTCCAGCATAATCATAGAATGAACATATCACTTTCCATTTAAATATATGTGTGTGTCCGTGTCTGTATATCTATATGCGTGTGTGTGTGTGCGTTTGTGTGCAGATACAACGGTCTACAAGAGTGGGTTGAAATGTTCATCGGCTGAAAACTTCATATAATGACGGCATATCAGCCGTTGGTAAGTTCTTTTGCCAATGTGATCAAAGCACTGCAACATGAAGTGTATGGACTGCAGCGGATACTATGTTGTAAAGTAAAACTCATCTGGTCACATTCTAAGAGAGTATCTCGATCAACCTATGTTACTCATCTTCACACACACACACACACACACACACACACACACACACACACACACATATTTATATAAAAGATTGCAGATAATCTTTATTTATAAATATATTTTTCTACCTAAAATTAATTTACTGATACAGGTCAATATACGCATACGTCTGAATATACTAATTCAGTGTTTTTGTTTAATGGCATATCAATCTTCGTGGTATATCTAAAAGACATTCTTATCGAAGAACAGAAGTGATTCTACTAGGCCCATAGACAGTTGCTAAGGGTCGGTGTGAGGAGTACCTACATTTCCCAAGGGTACTAGTCCGAAAGTGAACGTAATAGAGCGACTGGGGTTAACAGTTTAACCATTACGCTACGAGTCCTCTCCGCATTATATATCGAAAAATAAAATACGTTCATATATATATATATATATATACAGCAATTTACTAAACTTCTTGCTTAGATGTAGCACTAGCCCGTGTGAATGGGGCACATCATGACACTCGAAATCACTTTAAAATTTTGCTCGTCTAGCTTGCAAATCATTACACCATCCGAGGTTCCTATATATATATATATATATAAAGAGCGAGAGAGAGAGAGGGGGGGAGAAAGAGGTGATATTATATTCATTCGCACTTTATCACTTGTGATCGCGCACAATCATTTCTTTATAGTGAAATGTACGCAATAATATTACTGTTCGCCAACGGGCTTTTAAATGCAGAAAACCTTTTATTATTATTTCGATGGAAGAATCCATATGAGCAGATCAAGTTAATGGGGCATTGTTGCCTTGACGACGATGATAAATGCCTACCTTCGGTATCAGAGCCGTAGCCAAGGCAATCAATATTGGCTGTTTTTCAGCGCGACTTCGCGTATAAAATACACGTTGCTTACAAGACGCGAATAATTGTCTGCGAAGTGAATAAAAATATCGGAGAAACAAAAGCAAGAGTATCGTAATGAAAGTATATTTGAAATTAAATGTATAAAAAGTGAATGAGAGAGAGAAAGGTTGAAAGAGAGAGAGAGGAATTAACGAATGGCAGATGGGGAAGAAACGGGAAAAAGAAGAAGCGAGGAACAGTGAATGTTAGGATTGCTGTTAGCGGAAATGAACGATTGGAAAATGAGCAATAAATGTCGAAATTGATTGGAAGGGTGGGTAGTGGTTGGGAGGAAAATTTCAGAAAATGCATCGGAGATTCAGAGATGAAAATAGAAAAAAGTGATATATTGCTGGACTGTCCCCTTTGTAAGATACTCGGAACCATTCTTAAAATGGACTCGGGAAGAACTCAGACAAATGGATCAGAGGACAAGAAAATTAATGACGATGCACAAGGTCTTACATTCGAGAGATGACGTCGAAAGGCTATATGTGTCAAGAAAAGCAGATGGAAGAGGGCTCGCCAACAAAAAAGATTGCGTTGACACATCAATACAAGGACTCGAAGACTTTATTAGAAAGAGAAGAGAAAGAGTAACTACTGTGGACTGTTACAGCACTAACAACATAAGGACAAACAGAACAGGAAATAGAAATGAGAACATAAACAACCATATGAATATTTCAAGCGACAAATTGGCGAAATCTCCAATGAGAAAACCTAACATGGCTATTAAAGGAAAACTTTAAGAGAGAAATTAATTCTTTTCTAATAGTAGAAAAAAACCCTCAAGGACCAATCATATTAAAGCCAAAATTGATTATGCACGACAGAATGGTAAATGTAGATAAATGGAGTATGACTCTAGATACGTCTGGGTGGGGAAGTTGATCCACTGGGAATTGTGCAAGAAGTTAAAAATTTGATCATACTACCAAACTAGAACCCGTCTGAGAAAATGGGACGTATGAAATTCTCTTAGACTTTTAAATACAAGATTACCTAATTTTGACCAGAAGACCAGAGTTAGTTATAATCAACAAAAAAAGAGATAAAGAGAGAGAGAGAGAGAGAGAGAGAGAGAGAGAGAGAGAGAGAGAGCTTGCCGTTTAGGGAATTTTGTTGTCGAGGCATCATGTTGTTAAAGAACATGTGAGCGATGGTGTTTCTGTTGTAACGCTTAGAACTGTCACCCAAGGCTTGAAAAGGGAACTAGAAGAATTGTAAATCGAAGGTCGAATCGACATTTTCCAAATTACAGCATTGTTGAGATCGGCCAAAATACTGAGAAGAGTCCCGGAGACTTGAGAAGACTTGTGCAAAGTATGAAACCCTTTACTCATCCCAGGAGCTAATCGGCTTCGAATCTGTCCTTTTGAGTAGTGTGTGTTTCACAAAGGTATTAGTGTTGGATATTGACTTGAAGAACCCTTTGAAATGTCACGTAAAATTACGTAGGTGGCACGCTAGAAAGAAGTCGGACACTGGAAACAATATCGCAGGAATACACCAGTTTCCCAAAATAAACAGGGCACAGGTGCCCCGACAGAAATGCCCTGTAAATTGGGTAGGTATCATGTTAGAAGGAAGCATGATTACGAGCATTGTGTGGATACCAAGTTAAGGGGCGTGTCTGCATGCAACGTGTAAGCTGCTGGTTGGAGGAGATGTGACAATGAGAACTTGCGTCGGGGTCTGGAATATTATATCACCAAGATCACCGAAGAAGAAAGGCAGAGAAGTTTCGCAGAAGATCCGTGCCGTCAGCCTCTGTGCGTGCAAGCTCAACCATCTTTGACTCTTCTTCACTCTTACCCGACCGTACGTTTTAGATTATAAAAGGAAAAGAAAAGAAGCAGGTTATATCTTTATATATCACCGTTGTCTTTCTCTGCTATACAACATTAGTCCGAAAATAAAAGAACAGAAGTGGTATTACTTTACTCATAGCTGTGGGGTATAAAGGGTTTCATATGTTTCCCAAGGGCGGTAATCCGAAAGTGAACATCAGAGCACGACGTAAATTCGATTTTGTTTCCTAAGATGTCACAGTTCTGAAAGTTAACCACAACTCCACAATGACTCCTCTTCTAAAAAGAATAGAAACGATCCAAAAGCAAAAATGAAAGAAATAGCTGGAATAGAGAGGAAAGTGCTAGGGGTTTTAAGAATGTGGCTGTCTCTTAATCTTCAGTGATAAAGACCAAAAGCCTGGTTTAAACATGCTAATGAATGCATAGTATTAATCCGATATAAAGAATCTGAGAACTCTTTTCTTGGACAGGAACCAAAACAAATGCAATAGGAATAATGAGACACAAATCAGAGTTTTTCCAAGTAAACCTGACAAATTTTGATCATGACTTTTACAAATCACACTATAGGAGCAAAAAAAGCGGGATACTCTTATCAGAAGTTGGAATGGAAATAGTTTTATTCCTTTAGATTGAAGCATTTTAGCGTTTTATTCTCAGAAAAATGTGCTGTTTTTATTGGGCTTCAATTAAACTACATGTACGATATGAATCTTAAAAGTTATAGGGGGTCACTAAATATATATATCAAGAGAGAGGGAGTGACTGAAAAATAACTCTCTATACATAGGGGGTCGCTATATATATTTATATATATATATACTACAAGTCAAAAGTATGTGGCAACCCTCAAAAATAGTTATTTCTCATCCTAAAAGTCTTCTTTTTAATTAAATGTGTTAAACACCACAATGATTTTATGTATTATATTAAATACAAGTCTTCGAAAATGTGAACTTACATTTGAACAAAGACAAGAGACATTACTTTAAAAAATGATGGATATTCAAGCAGAGAATTTTTTTAATTCCTAGAACAAAGGTGGATTTTACTGTTCGGTGATATCAGGAAACTGGGGAAAAAAACAAGACCAAAAGCAATTACAAGAGCAGAAGACAATTTCATCAGAGTCACCAGCTTCTGGGAAAAAAAGCCTGACTGTTCCATCACTGCACAATTGAACCATTGTCAGGAAAAATGAGTCAACATACACGGTAAAGCATGTTTAAACCAGGATTTTGGTCTTTATCACTGAAGATTAAGCGACAGCCACATTCTTAAAACCCCTAGCACTTTCCTCTCTATTCCAGCTATTTCTTTCATTTTTGCTTTTGGATCGTTTCTATTCTTGAGGAAGCAAAACAATGTCAAAAGGCTCAAGTGGTGCCAAAAGGCTCAAAGACTAGACAGTGAAATAAAGTCCTTTAGACAAACGAATCAAAGTTCAAAATATTTAGGTCAAATAGAAGGGTCTATATACGGCGAAGAGTTGGGGTAAGAGCTGCTACCCTCTGTATTACACCAACAGAATTCATGGAGGTCACTCTGTTATAGTGTCAATTGCAAAATAGGGGATTAGCACCAGGTGAAGGGCAATTCGAGTCAAACCGGCAATCCCATCTAGAACGCGACTTGTAGTTCAAGGATTTGTATTCATGCAAGATAATAACCCAAAGTATACTAGTAAACTCTGCCAAAAATACATTAAAGTATAGAGGAACAGCACGTCCTCCAACTGATATCTTGGTCAACGCAATCAGCAGACTCAAACCCCATTGAAAAGTCAAAACAAGCCACATGAGTAGCTTACCTCTGGCAAATCTTGCAGGAAAACTGGGCAGAACTATCTTCAGTCTATCTCTAGTCATTAGTGGAAAGATTGCCGAGTATCCATGAAGCATCCAAAAAGCAGCCATTTTGATGAATCAAAAGTTTAAGAAGTTTTTATGTTTTTTGTTTAATTTGCATTTAATTTGGCTCGGGATGACTTGTATTTAATATAATAAATAAAACTATTGAGGTGCCTAACTTTTTTCATTAGAAAATCAGAAAAGGTTAATTACTGATCTTAAATCAATACATGTATCACTGATTGAATTAAATTATTATATAGGTAATTAAAATGTAGTTCTGTTGATTTTACTGTAGTAATGCACAGATAATCTGGAATAAAAACATTCTCAGTGGTCACAAATGAATGCAAGCATTACTTATATATATATATATATATATATATATATATATATATATATATATATATGTGTGTGTGTGTGTGTGTGTGTGTGTGTGTGTGTGTGTGTGTGTGTGATTCTAGTTGTCTATCAACTTTGCATCACTACATACTTCAGTAAAAACCCTAAGCCCGAATGAATTTTAACAAGAAACAGAGAACATTATTAAGCATAGAGGTTAGGATTGTTGGTTTACTTGGAAACGTGCTAAATAGATCCAGATAGTTTGTGAAGCTACTGAGGAAGGTACTGGAAATTTAAGAAACCATTCTATCAATCAATCTACTGCAATAACTAACAAACACGAATACGAACGCACAAATACAGAAAATCCTATACGAGCATTGATTGATAAATGAGGTCTCCAATCCTATAAAACAAGTTTTAGACTAGATAGAATAAACAATTCAATATCAATATGAAGTAAATTTATTTCTTATCAAAATTTTAAATTTTTTTTAAAAACCATAGTTTTGATTTAATTCAACTCTTTTTTTACTGTTTAATCAATTTTTTTTTTTTGCATTCATAAAAATAGTTTTGGGTTTACTTTTAATTAAACTGTTGACAACAATTTTGGTATCAGATTAAAAAAAAAATGAAATAAAATTTTTAAAAAGATGATATTTCAAAGTTTTTTTTCTTAATATCTATGACAACCAAAAATCTGATGGTTCCTAATAGAGGTTAACAAGTGTGAATTTCAAGGTTTCAACCGTTTGCATTGTATGTTCATGGCAATGTAGCTATGCATTGTCGTGATGCAAAAAAAAGTCTTTTTAAGACTCTATTCTGCAGATACATTGTTTGAGTATACATTTCTAAATTTTTCTACATCATTGATTTGCTTTCTATTCTCTTCAGCTTTTTCCTTCGGCTACAACTAAATTCGACTAAATTTCGACGAAATTTTCTTCTCGAACTTCCTTTTTTACTTCTTCTGTACTGTCTTTCTCTTTCTCCCTCTCTCTCCTTTTTTTTGTCCTTTGTCTCTTCTTTTGTCATTTGTTTTTGAAAACTTCCGCATTTTATCTTTCCTCTTCTTTTAATCCTACCTTTCTTTCCATCCATCTCTACTCCTTTTTTATATCTTCTTCTTCTTCTTCTTCTTCTTCTTCTTCTTCTTCTTCTTCTTCTTCTTCTTCTTCTTCTTTGCCTTACTTTTTTCTTCTTTTTATTTCTCTTTATTTTCCTTTTCCTATATTCAATATCCTTTCTCTTTTTCTTTTCTCTTTTACTTCCTTTTTCTCCTTCGTTTTTATCTTCCCTCTCCGCCGCTTTTTCCCCCCTCCTCCAACTCCTCACTTTTTCTTTTTCTTTTTTCTTTTTTTCCTTTTTTATGTCCTCTTTTAAATTCAGAGATTACAACTTATTTCATTTCTGGCGTATATTTATGCGCCGGAAGCTGATTGTGATATGAGAGCGTTTGTCTTCTATAGAGAATACTTACGTGTTGTGCGAAGTTCTATGGAGAATTCGCTTGCATGATTTATCTATCTATTTACTTATTTATTTCTAGTATTTTCTTTTGGGATGTTTTTTTTATTCCCACTTTTTAGATGTTGGTATCATTCATTTTCGTCATAAATTTCCATTTTCGCTTAATCTTCGCTTTTATAATATCCTGCCTCTGTTCAGCTTCTGAAAGGGTCGCTTTTATCTCTTCCTTTGTCAATATTTCATTCGATGTCTTCTTCTTCTTCTTCTTCTTCTTCTTCTTCTTCTTCTTCATCATCATATCCTCCATTTTTGTACTCAGTAACTGCCTAATTGTCGCCTGGCTAAAGTACTTATTTTATGTCACAGATCAGTTTTCGTGTTTAGTTAATAACAAAAATTTTAAATGATGATTTGAACGGAAGCTTAATCACTTCACTTCAGCTTCTATATAAGCAAAAATACATGTGCATCCATACATTTTGCACACATGATATTTACGTATACCTAGTGCTCGTGGTGCAATGGATATCGTTGTAGGAAATGGACTTGCCGATAAGAGTTCAATTCCCGGACGAAATTATTTGCTTTTCACATAGCACTAATACCATTGGGAAAGATATGAATACAACTATTCTCCCTGAAGCTATGGTTAAATAGTAGGGCAGGCTTGGTTCTTTAACCTTGCTAGGGCAACCGGTCTTGGAGAAGGAAAATCCTGAATTCAAACCTGTGAAGGTCAGCTTAAAAACTGACCTAGTATCGCATCCTGCTGGTGCAGAGGGGTTACTAAATACACACACACTCATATATATATAGTCATCCATAGACAAACTGTTTCGTTGTATCACAACTCTTCAGTGTGGGTCTAGCCACATTGAAGAGTTGAGTTACAACGAAACAGTCGGTGTAGATTCTCGAAACTGGGATCGAAACCTGGTTGACTCAAACGCTAATCCAAGATTCTACCACACAGCCACGAGGAAACTAGGGTAAGTGAAGGAATTTTAAACGCTTATATATCACATTTGTTTTGTTGACATATATCCGCTTAACGGCTACCAAGAGCTCAATTCATTCGAAGAGCCTTGCTTTCCACTAGTAGCAACCATTACTTCCTTCGTTAAAGGGGTAACAGGGGTAGGGGAGCTCATATATATATATATATATATATATATATATAATTTTTTTCTCAGCTTACGTTGACAGGTTAATTATGTTATTGATAAGACTACATTTATGAGTTTTCAGTTCTTACTTGAACACTAAATATTTCTGTTTTAAAACATGTGTAATATATGGTTGAATACGGTCCCAAGCAAAGATTATAGGATGAGCCCATTTACAGAATGTTTACGTACGTTTTTCTTTTTTATTTAGCTGTAAATAGACTAATAACAAATAAAATGTAAAATACTTTTCCTTTAATAACTGAACATTCTGTTTTCAAAAAATATTCCTGACAAAAAACAGATTAAATTATTCAAAATAATTGCTTGATTTTTTCAAAGCCATATTGAGAAAAAACATTATGGAATAACCCAAATACTGAAGAAAAAAACATTAAGAAATTGACAGACAAAAAAATTTAGAATAAATACTTATTTGTACCTCCTACATCTTTTGGGACAAATTTAATTCTCTCAGACGTGGATTTCCCTAATTCAAAGCAATATCAAAATGGCTTCAATAAATGGCAATTTAATAGGTGGAGCTACAGGGTTGTAAAAGTTTGATTGAAATTTACAGAATTTTACTTACCAACAGGAAAAAAAGTGATTAAAAAATGTTTGTCTTCAATTTTTAATAAGTCTAACTAAAAAATAAATTTGCTTCTAAATTACGCATAGACGTGCGCACGCAAGCACAAAAATACACACACACATGTATGTATGTATGCATGTTCATATATATATCATCATCATCATTATAATGTCTCACTGCAAACACGGATCTCCCTGACCCTCTCTCGCCACCCGTCTCCATCGTCCATCGATCCTGGGAGGTCTTCAAGGCTATATTCTGTATCGGCACAGAGCGGTTGAATATAGGTTCTAGCTGGTCGTCCTGCCTTTGCTTGTCCATGTGAAGGGGTCCACAGCAGTATATCACTTATGATATATATATATATATATATATATATATATATGTGTGTGTGTGTGTGTGAAAAAATAAGGAATTCTGATGATTAATTTATTTAAACTTGTCTAAATTTCAAAGATGAAGCTTGATAATTATTACTACTAAGAATATTTGGACCATTGACCTCATCTTTATCATTATACTCACAAGGTTTCGGTCGATATATCATTCGGCCTTCTTCAGGTGTTTCATGTCAAACTCGGTAGTCAACACAGAACCTCGAACTGAACCCTTTATTTGAACCACAAGGGTAGATTTTTACAATCCTGTTAACCAAGATCGGGTACAAGTGTTAATTTATAATAAGTATGACTTGTTATTCTTACCTTTTGTCAGGATTGAACAGGCAACCTCCGAATGATTTCACTCAGAACAAGGACACATAACGCAGCGGATAAGGCGTTTGCTTAGAAAGTGCTTCTGATTGAAGTCATACGTGAATTATCTACATTGTCAAAAGTTTCTGATTTTTTATATAAATATGTGACGTTGTATCTTTTGAATTATATTCAATTTTTAAAACAGTTTTTAGCATTCTTGTACTGTTTGTAGCGTTTTGTTTCAAATCTATTTAAAGTAACTAACGTTCAATTTTTTTAAGTGTAACGTTTTTGAAAAATGAATTTATGTATTCATTCAGGAAATTACTAATTAAGTAATTGATACTCACCAAAAACTTACATTCATCTTGTAGCGGTTGGTAATTTAGCAGAAGTATGATTTAAAGTATTATTGAAAAATATTTAGCTTGAGTATAAATTGGAATAATTCATGAAATCTAACTCAAATATAGCATTTAGGAAGTTGTTCGACCAAATACGCTCCCCCATAGGGGTTGAGCACTCTGATGAAGGAATTTTCGGCCGCCGCTCGCATAATGCAAAGCTCTTCGAAAGAATTGAGCACTCTGGTAGCCGATAGGGTATAAAAATGTAAACAAACGGTTGCTGCTGTTACTACATAATACCTTAAAAATTCCCTTAGCTAAACGTGGTACGCTTGTTGGCCGAGCGGTCTGAGACTAAGTAAAGTGTGATGGGTTTCGATCCCGGCTTCGAGCGTCCTACGTGTCTAGCCACACTGAAGAGTTCTGATAGAATGAAACCGTCTGTCTGTGGATTACAATATATATAAGTAAGTAAATTTAGGGAAGAGCGACCTGAAGGCTCCCTTTTTAATAACAACAACACCGAGGTATAGGGGAGGGTGCTACTCCTTTCCCTGGATTGCTCCACTTTACCCTCGATACGTATCTTATATCGCTGAGTGTAAAGTAAGGAGGTACCACGTACTATTTTTAAAGTCTTTGGGATTGAACCCAGGTCTCCCAGACCATTGGAAAACTCTCTACCCACCAGGCCAATGAGCCAGTGACAGAGAGAGAGAGAGAGAGAGAGAGAGAGAGAGAGAGAGAGATCATGTATTTAAGTTTTATAATCCAAGTTATAGAAGACAAGTATGGAATATTTTCTAGAATAGCAGGGGTTAGATCTCATAATCTTTCAGTTGGTGGGGTGGTTGATTAGTTGTGTTTATGGCATATCAACCCATGTAGATAAATTAATGCCAAATCCTGTTTATATATATATATGCTCATTCTGCTTACTCAATTTGTATATAGTTAAATGGTTTCAAGTCTTACTATTCAATTCTTATAATTTAATTCAAAACTACCCATTCGTTTGGACACAGGTAAATGGTTCCTAATATTGCCATGTAACACTAACAATTCAATTCAGCATTGGTCATTTTTTTTGCATACTGTTAAACGATTAAACAGTTCTACTTAACCCATAGATGGTACCCTAATAGGTGCTACCACTGCAAATCGGAGGGAACCTGGGAGTTATGGCAATTCTTCAAAGTTCCAGGACCTCACCATCAGATGGTTAAGTGTGATATCCAGGACACTCGTTGGAGGGTATCTTACCCCTCTACAGCGATGCAATCGGTATATTCTACTGTCCCGGTCGACTAGGCTGTGTTTGCACTGTTTACAAACGCTGCTGATGTCATGAAATTGCAAACTTAAAAATCTTTTAAATTAGTAATTGGGTACATTCTGTTCTAATTATAGCTGTCAACACCTTGATTGTTGCAGGTTTTGTGCTCCGAAGTAATGTTATATAATTAAGGAATGATTTTTTTTATATTAATCATTTTTCGTTAATTATATTCTATCATTCAGTTTGGTAAGGCTTTGAATCATTTGGTGCAGTTTGACGCTCGTGCGGAAAGGATATGACAATAACCATTTGTCATAATAAACCCCAGACAGGAAATGGGGTTTAAGTGTGGATGACGTCATGCCCAGAAGTGATGGTCCTGAGAATCTGAGGGTTTTTAAAAGAAGTCAGTTTGGTTTTTGACCGTTGAGGCATGCGGTTGAGTTTTTTGGATCTCGACCGGCAGAGAGGAATTGAAATCTTAAACATCACAAGGCGATGGGGTGATGGTTAGCATAGTATGGTTAGCGTAGACTTTTAAGAATTGTGTCTCTCTCCTCGTGTCACCATGGACCGAAGCCAGGAATTAATAAACCCATTCGTATCTGAAACGACAGAGTCCGCCTATGTTTGTGTATGTATCATTATTATTGACATCACCAAAAATCGGTACAACAGTTACAATTGCGACACTGAACATATCGGAACCAGCATGTTACGGTTGAATGCCACGTTAAACGGAGCTGGGGTTACGCTGGTGAGGGATTAACGTCCAATAAAATCGGAGAACTTAGTTCAATCCCTGGACGAGACTGTCTGATTTTAAGTTTGTTCTTATACCCTTTGGAAAAGCTTGAATTCTTCAGTTCTCCTCAACCCTGCTACGGGTAAAAGAAATAAAACTCTTTAAAATTGACCTTGTGTTACATCGTGTCTATGCGGGAGGGGCTAGATAAATAAGTAAAGTGTGATAAGAGCAATCAGTTTTGGGTGTAACTGGATCCCTTTTTTGTTTATTTATTTATTTATTTATTTATCAATAATTGTATTGAAAACAGTCACCGGTCAAAATATGTATATATTTGGGGGACACTGTATATTTGTAAGTCTGGTACAAGGTTAAAGTAATTGAGCATCAGTAAATATCGAAATCACTGCGCTTATTAAGCGGGTTGCCAAAACCGATTATCATTTTCTTACCACTTATCAACCGTAAACTCCAGTTCCTTCCATATCCCCCTCCCTCTTTCTCTCTCTCTCTCTCTCTCTCTCTCTCTCACACACACACACACACACACACACACTGTATCTCTCTTACACCTTTACTTTTTTCTCTATGTATATACGCACACGCAAAGGGATAAATTTGACTAAATCGATTGCTTAATGCTTGGAATGAACGACAAACTGTTTTCTTTTTGCCAGCCAAATCACGTGACCAAACAGCTTGTCTATTTCCGATCCAGACATTCTGGTGTTGTCAAGCAGCCAAGAATCTATGCCTTTTTTTTCTTAGATATCCATAGACATCACGCTAATACTACGAAAACGACATTTTGATGAACGCGTGTTTTTCGCGGGCTCATTCAAAAATCGCACCATTTTTCCCCGCATCTGACAGTAAATCGAGTAGAATGAAGACGATATTATTCAAAGGCCTCGACTCTGTGTGTTTCCTCTCGATTTTAATTCCTTGAAGTAATAATCCCTTTGCTTCCTGTTTCTGCAGCATTGTAACACAATACATGAATCCGTATAGAGTTTTCTTCACGAATATTAATCAAGAGAAAAAAATCAGTTCAGTTACCACTAGACAACTCAGGTGACAGAATTAGCGTAACATTTATCATCGCTGAAAATGAAATCAGTGATCCAAGTTCAACTATTAGACGAAGATGTTTATGTTTCACTTCCATCAAATTATCTAATGATAGGCATGAATCCTCTGTTCTCCCACTAGTTGAACAGACAGAGTTCTTTAACCTTGCCGAAATTACTAAAATGTTGCACTTAAACCTAGAAGTTAGCTTGTTCGAACTCTAATCACCCTGTTACGTTCACCTACGAACTAGCATTGTTGGAAAAGGTACTGAACCCCATTATCCACCCCCAGCTATGTGTTAAATAGTATAACTTTATCAACAAGGACGGCTCTGGCAGTAGATAACCCAAAAAGGTTATTATGCCATTAAACAAAGGAAACAAAGCAAACCTTAACCTTATTAAAGAAACCAGTCTAGGAGAATGACATATCTGAATTCAACCTAGCTTTATTCCACTTAAAATATTTAATGGAGGCTAAGGCGTAATGGTAATTATCTTTGGAAATATAGTTGGTAGCCCGAGTTCAAATCCTAAACGAAGCTGCCTGTTTCATTTCACGCCAACCACTGGTGAAGGCATGAATCTAACTGTTCTCTCTCGAGCTATTGGTAAATAGTAATGCAGACTGGGTTATTATTCTTGGTCCAGCAATTAGGCTAGAAGAAGGAAAACTGATTTCAAAACTGCTGTTCTTTGCTTTGAAAAAAAATGATCATCTGTGCATCCTACACGTAGCAGTGTTGGGGTTGGTTTTGTTTTATAGCATGTCAACCATTGTTGGTTATTTAATACCAAATCGTGTTTTTGCAAATATATATATATATATATATATATATATATATATATATATAAGATATATGATTTGTAAACACATTTTGAAGATACAGAGAATCAAATGATCAAACAGCTCTATTTCAAGCAATTCAATTTATTATTAGTCATTTTTTTTTGCACACGGTTTCAATAACAAACAGTTCTATTTGACCCTTTGATATGACCTTATCGCCTGCTACTACTCCAGGCCAGAGTTGACCTATGAGCTATGGCAATGAAGGGGTACACTGCATTACCCAAAGCTCCAAATCTAGACCTTCACCATCAAATTGTTTACTGTCATATCCAGGACACTCGTTGTGGGGGGCTTACTCCTGTGCAGAAATGCAGTCAGTGTATTCTTCAGCCCGTGTCGACTGGGATCAGAGGTTTTGGGTATATACTTAAATAACTAGAATTTATCTTTGTAAATAAATTATGTATATTTACCGAAAGCCTTCGCGTATGTAGAACTTTAAGCTGATGACTTTAAAGAACTAAATGGGGCTTTTGTTCTCCAGTTGATCGGATTTTAGGATATATCAATTCTTGAACAAAATTTAATGCCAAATCCTCGTTATACATATATTGAATATGAATGTAAACGCCTTGTTTGTAATCCACACAGAATCTCGAACTGAACCTTTTATTTGAAACCCAAGGGCAGACTTTTGCAATTCTGTTAAGCATGACCGGGTACGAGTGTTACGTTATAATAAGTATTAAGTGTTATTCTTACCAGTTGTCAGGATTGAACGTGCAACCTCCGAATGATTTCACTCCGGACAAGGACACATAGCGCAGCGGATAAGGCGTTTGCTTAGAAAGTGCTTCTGAGTGAAATCGTAGGTAAATTATTTACATTGTCAAAAGTTTCTGATTTTTATATAAATATGTGACGTTGTATATTCCGAATTATATTCAATTTGTAACATTTTTAAACGAGTTAGTGCTCTGGCCTAATGGTCCGGCAGACTGGGGTTCAATCCCAAGTGGAGTCATGTCAAAGACTCAAAAATGGTACTTGATGCCGCTTTGCTTAACACTCAGCATTATAAGGTAAGAATCAAGGGTAAAGTGGAGCAATCCAGTGAAAGAGTAGCACCCTCCCCTTTACCATGGTGTAGTAGCTAATGAAAAGGGAACCAACAATTTGCCTACAGTTAAATGGTTGAGAGTATTGCTATGTAACACTGTGAACTTAATTTAATTCAGTTATTGTTTATTGATACGATTTCTAAGGGGATAAATTGTAGGAAATTCTTTTAAAAGAGTTAGAGCTAATTTGTTTACACTTAAGTATTGCTCATGTTTGCACACAGTTAAATAGTTTCAAGTATTCCCATCCAATATTTGTAATTCTTTTTAATTTTAATAATTCATTTGCACATATTCAAATACTTCCAAATGTTTCTATGTAATACCAATAATTCAATTTTTGCACTCAGTTAAACAGTTTGAAGTCTAATAAATTCTATTTAGTATCAAATAATTCTATTTAGTATCAATCATTTGCTTATATATACTTAAATGGCTTCATGTATCTCTATCTAACACCAATAGTTTTATGAGCACACAGGTAAGTGGTTTCAACTAGTGCTATGCAACACTAACCATCCAGTTTCACAATATTCATTTCTTTACACACAGTTAAATGGTCGAATAGTTCTACTTAACCCATAGACTGAACGATTACAAGTATTACCCTCGAGATCAGAATCGACATAGGAGTAATGGCAAGAAGTGATACTCCACATTCCAAAAATCTACAAGACTGGAGACTTACCATCGGATGCAGTTTAGTGTCATATCACGACACTCTTTTCAGAGATGAAGTCGGCGTATTCTAACGACTTGGGTAATACTTTTGGAGAGTATGGATTTAAACAATGTATTTATCGAATAATATCATAGTGTATCCATGTAGAAAATCAATATTTTATTTTTCAGCGTCACGTAAACTATAAATATATCTGTTTTACTTTTTATTGCTGCAATGAACATCAGCCAAACATCAAACTATATTTTTGTGACGACTAATTACCGAATTTCTATAAAATTTTCGGTAATTATGTAATAAAAGACGTAGTTTAATTCAAAAGAAGTTTTTCTAAGTTTGGGAGGAAACATGTCTTTTCATAGATCTTAATTAACTTAATTAATAAATGAAGGTGCCACAGAATGATTTTTGCATTTAAAAAATTCCATGAAGAATTATGTTTTATTTTTATTTTTATAAGAAAATACGCAAGAATTTAAACAGATTTTTTACTCTTTCAGAAGCATAAGAATGGAAAAAAAGTGAGATAGAGCTAATCTAAGAACGCTTTTTTAGTTTTATAAGTTAAATTTACGGATGTAACAAAAAAAAAAAGGAGAAACGTATTTACGCTATTTTTTAGAGATCTTTTAAAAATTTTATAGGTCATGTTTAAATTCTTTCACTCCCTAAGGTTTTATTATTTGATGCAAGAACGCTGAATAAATAAGACTTATACGCAGAAAAATATATTCTGGAAATTTTTCGTCAATTTTCATTTACACTCAACAAAATTTAATTTTGCTAGTGGCTTTTCAGTGGAAGATATTTTTGGTATGGGAGTCCGTAAGCGAGATAAATACACCATTTGACGAGAAAAACATTTTCGATTATTAATTGCTTTACTGACAATATATTTTCAAAAATTTTTACCCTTTCGATCTTCATACCTCTGAAAACTATGGACGTTTAAATTGAGTCGTATCTAATGGATTGCTGGAGCGATATAAACAAAACACAAAGACCGTTCATGAGAAACGAACACGACAACCCTCGTTCAAAGCCTGTATAAGGCTATTTTCTTGGTTTGGTTTGGTTTGGTTTCTTTTTAATTTTAATAATTCATTTGCACATATTCAAATACTTCCAAATGTTTCTACGTAATACCAATAATTTAATTTTTGCACTCAGTTAAACATCTTTCACTATTTTAAAGTCCTGATGAACATTTTTAAAAGCCGAAACTTTCAAACAGAATTAGGTTATTAGGTATATAGTGTAAGTGTTTTACTCTGGATTTTGCTATCATAATAAATACATCACTTTTGGAATAAGTTGTTTTTCTATTTTTTCATATATATATATATATATATATATATATATATATATATATATAAAGTAAAGTTGGTGACCGTAGTCGAGAACAACTCGAAGCTCCCTTTTCATTGACTACTACACCGAGTTTAGGAGAGGACGCTTTCCCTGGATTGCTCAACCTTACCCTCGGTACGTACCCTATAATCCTAAGTGTTAAGCAAGACTGCATCAAGTGACATTTTTTGAGTCTTTGGTATGACACGACCTGAGATTGTTCTCTGGTCTCCTGGGCCATTGGCGAACTCTTTATCCACAAGGCCAATGGTCCTTAAATATAAAAACTTGATCTCTACCCATTCCTTTCAAAACAGGAAGACTTTTCTAATCACTAAGAAAACAAACAAATTTCAAACATCATTCGACGTGTCAATCACGTAATCAATAATTTCAAATTAAGAACGCTGTATATACGGCAATGATTCTTTCGTTATATACATTTCTTTTCTCCTATTATTCCGGCAAGCATCCATCCCTGAGTGAACAACATTTTTCATGATCTTAAAGTCCTAATGCATATTATCAAAACCGAAACGCTTAATGCTGACTTTTCATCAAAATAAATTCATCTAATTTGGATTATTTCGTTTTTTTTTTTCGACTTACTTCATACTGACCGATTTATTTCCATATTTACTTCCACACACACACACTCATATATATATATATATATATATATATATATATATATATATATATATATATATATATATGAAGAAAGCAGGAAAAGATAATCCAAAGAGGTGAATTTATAATGAAGTAAAGTCGACGTTGAATGTTTTGGTTTCAGTAACCATCATCGAACTTGGATATCAGAATAGTCCACAAGAATGGATGCTTGTCGAAATAACAGGAACAAATAAAAAGTATGCAATGTAAAGATACAAACGTTCACATCGCGTTCATAATTTAAAAGTGTCAGGTGGAAATATAATTGAAAATGTTGGATTTCTTAAAGAAACGAGATAAATGCTCTCGTTTTTTTTTAAGAAATACGCAAAGACAAGTAAGTTTTTAGATATACAGATCGTTTTGAAGTCATCTATATTAGATTTCGTGTAAGAATGTTATTCTGATATCCAAGTCCTGATGATGGTTACTGAGACCGAAACGTTTAACGTCGACTTTACATCATAATAAATTTACCTATTTTGATTAAGTTTTTCGGTTTTCTTCATACTGTCGGATTTTGATCCATATTTACTTTCATATATATATATATATAATTGTTTCTGTCTTGCAAAAGATGGAGATAATACTTAAGAATGAGATTTTTTTCATTATAATTTATGTTTTAAATATAGGATGTCGAAATTCGTGCAAAGAAAGGTGTGTGGTTTTTGCTGATACGTAATAGGAAAAATAACATGATGACGATCTCACAGTCTTGCATGTTAGCTACTGCACCACTAGTTCTCTTCTCTCCTCTCCTCTCCTCTCCTCAGCTTTATCCTGTCAATATGGTATGCATTCTTTTTTTTTTTTTTACCAGTGACAATCCACTTTTCTAGATTTAACAATGCGTCTCTTTCATAAAATCAGTAAGAAAAATCTTTCTGTGGTCATGAATAAATATAAGCATTACTGAGAGAATTAGGTTATTATGTATATAATGCAAGTGTTTTACTCACGATTTTACTATTCAAGGCTTTTGTAAATCAATTGTTTTGCCACAAAAAAATATACATTAGGAAAACTCACAGTAATGTACGGTATTCCAAACACGATCTTTTAATATATCTCCGTTTTTAGCCAAATTGATATTAAATTGGTTGTTGGTTGGTTTGGTTTTGCAGCAGATCAACCCTTGTAGGTTATCCAAAAAATCCTGTTTATAAATATATATTAAATAAATAGGTTTTCTCAACGTATTGTTTGTTGCTAACAATTTTTGAACTAGCCAGCGCTCATTTGTTTTTACACAGTACAAATGTTTCAAATATCATTTTCTAACACTAATAGTTCTATTTGTACTCAGTTAAATGGTTTTAATTTTTGCATTCTAACACTAATAGTTCTATTTGTACTCAGTTAAGTGGTTTTAATTTTTGCTTTCTAACACTAATAGTTCTATTTGTACTCAGTTGAATAGTTTCAACTATTGCTTTATATATTTCGCACACCATCAAATGGGTTCAAGTATTGTTATCTAACACTAATAATTCAATTCAACATCAATTATTTGTTTGCGCGCAGTTAAATGATTTAAGATTAAGTAAATTATTAATTAATTCTGTTTGACCCTAAGCTGAAACACTTATAGGTTCTATCGCTTCAGGTGAACGTGACCCTGGGAGTAATTACAATGAAGGAGTAGTCCACATTCAACAATGTTCCAGGACTGGAGCCTAAGCATCAAATGCAATTTAGTGTTATATCCAAGATACTCATTGTGGTGGTGTGGGGTTACTCTTCTGCACAGATGCAGTCAACGTATTCTAACAGCCTCAATTGACTATGGAGTTGATACTAAGTCAAAAGAGAATATTGATGAATAAAAATGAAAAAATGTAGACAGACGAAAACAATTTCTTTTTTCAATTGTAATCTTCATTTATGGTATTGATAAAGAATTACAATTTACATTAATCTTCAATAATGATTTGGTTTGGTTTATTTAAGGGCGTATACCCCTCTTATGGGTCATTAAATGCCTAAATTGGCTGCATTCAAAAAGTTATGTTCATAACTATATTTTCAATATTCCATGGCAATCTTTTTTTAAAATCAGGTATAAACAGTCTTAAAACATCATCATCATCATCATCCTCATCATTATGTCGTGACCCTCCCCCGCCACTTCTCCCTATCCTTCATCGCCTCCGGCAGGTCTTCAGGTCTTCAGGGCTACATCCCGTATCCTCACATACCTGCTGTATGTATGTTCGAGCTGGTCGTCCTGCTTTTGCTCGGCCATATGAAGGGGTCCATAGGAGTACGTCACTTATGAGCTCGTCCCTGCTTCTCATCAGTGTCCTGCGTGTCTGGTTCGTCTAACTTGGATAGTTTTCGTTAAGGGAGGCAGGTGGCCATATAGTTGGTGGTACTTTGTGGGGTGATGCCGCCAGGACTTGTTCAATATTGCTCGCAACATTCTTGTGTAATTGCCGTCTAGCTTCTTCTCCAGCCGTTTTGTTAGCGTCCAAGTGGTGCATCCATACATACTTGAATTTTAAAAAAAATGGAATCTTTTAAGGTCAAGACATGGGGGAATAGTTTACAACTTTGTTATAAAATCAAACTGATCCCTTACTTTATATCCAGAAATACTAATGGCTAAATACAGATGACATATTTGGTTTGTTTATTTTTAGTCTGGTGTAATTTTGTTTGGTTTATTTGTTTAATGGCATATCAACTTCGTATAGATTATTTAAAGCCAAAATTCGATTAATTTGTATTTTTATTCTTATCTTAGCTATCTATATTTTCCACGTTTAATTGCAACTGTTTTTTTATTCGTAGCATTTTTGTATCAATAAAAATATTTATTTGAACAGTTATATGGTATCAAGTATTCCTATCTAATACTAATAATTTAGACACAATCAAAGCTCTTTAAACAACTCTGCTCATTAAATAGCGACAATCATTTGTTTGCGCACAGTTATATGGTTTCAACCAATTCTCTCTAAATATATTTTCAAACAGATCTATTTTTGACCGGACGGCCTGGGGTATTGTTTGATACGGGAGTTATTTTTTAAGTCTTATTCTGGTCGGGTTGTGCCAGGAATTTTCTTGAACAACTGCCCACGTTGTGATATAAGATAGCAGATAACGAATCAATTACGACCCGTTTCGGCAATTAGACTGACACCTCCACAGAATTACGTAAGGAAAAGAAAATCAGCAACCACAGACAAAACAAGATGGCTTTACGATAATAAAAGAGTTTATTGTATATTGTAGAAATTGTAACTCACTTTTTATATCATACAATTCTTTCAGAGACCGACAAATGTTAGTTTATTTCGATCTTCCACTCCAGCTTCCACTCCAGTAACTCAGAATCGAAGGAAAACCCACTTTACGTCTGCCTCGTCAAATTCGGCCTGAATCCCTCTCGCTCGCTCGATCTAATTTCATTTCTCTTTTTGTTTAATCCATGTATTTTTCATAGCTGGGTAAGGGATGTGTACAGATTATTTCAAAGCCCGTAATAAATAACATTCCAAGCTCCTGAGATAAATTTAGCTTCAGAAATCGTTTGATTAGTCTTTTAGCTTTGAACTGACAACATTTTGTTTTCATGTTCAAACAAAATAAAAAGTCCTTTCCCATAGCAATGACCTTCGACGTGACAGCATTTTTTTTCCATCAATCGAATTTTAAAATCTTTTAATAACAATAACAACGTTCATCTATCACCGAATAATGCCAGTGGTTGACAAGTTTGTTTTTATCTTGATACTTCAAACTCCGATTCCGCTGTAGAAATTTTCACGATAAAATAAACATTACGTTTATTTCTTCACAGGCTGTTTAAAAGGTTTTACAATGTAGTGCATTATCTATAGTCTTCCAAAATCCGTATCAACTTCGTCCCTTTTTTTGCGGGGAGGGTATTAAACTCTCTCTGTCTGTCTCATAAACACACTCTGTTAAATATTTAACCCATGAAAAGGGGCCCTAACAGATGCTCTTGCTCAGAGTAAACCTGTGAGTAATGGCAATAAAAGCGTGCCCTAAACTTCCCAGAGATCTAAAACTGGAGACTTCTACCGGATATATTTAGTGGTAATTTTAGACATCTGCAAAGTATACAGTCGGCATATTGTGAAGCTCGTTGACTGGAATATATTCAATAAGAGACTTTGATATGGTTTCATGGCATATCAAGCACTACAGTTATTTAATGTCAAATCCTCTATACATATATATTAAATATATATCATTGGTAAATACATTTTGTTGATAACATTTGTAAACAAGCCTAAGCTCCTTCTTTTGCTCACATTTAAATAGTTCCAAGCATTGCTATGCATCACTAGCAACATTTATATCATATAATTTAAACATTTATATTATATAATTAAACATAAGTCATTTGTTAGCCCACTGTTTAAAAGTCAAACAATTCTATTTGACCCATTGATAAGATCCGAGCAGGTGCTGCCACTCCGGGCCAGAGTGGACCAGAGAGTGATAGCCATGAAGAGGTACTCCGCATTCTCCAAAGCTCCAGTATTACTGAAGCTTTATCATCGGAGTGTTTAGTGTCATAAATGGGACACTCGTTGGCTGGGGAGTCTTACCTCTCAACAGAGATGCAGCCGGTGTATCCTACATTTCCAGCCGACTGGACCATTATGAACTTTAATCATATTGTTATATAATTGCGGAAGGATGTTTTTTATATTATCATTTTCCGTTGGTTATATCTTATCTTTCGGTTTAATTAGGCTTAGAACTATTCGGCTTAGGGCACGGGTAGGGGCACGCATTGAGCACAGGTGTTCACGCTCGCGCGGGGAGGATGTGACAATCACAGATGTCATAATAAAAACCCCGGATCGGAAATGGGACTGGGGATGTGAATGACGTCATGTCCGGAAGCGATGGGCTGAGAATTTTGGGTGATTTTTGAAAAAAAAAATTTAGTTGAGATTTGAAGCTGGACGAAGCTAGTTGATTTTTGGACCTGGGCGAGGCCAGTCCAGTTATGGACTACGGGATGTCCGAACGTTGTTGGGTCAGATGGAACAGTCAGCATAGTAGAAATTGTGTCTCTCTCTCCTCGTGTCGAAAACCTAAAAGCCAAGAAGGTAATAAAAGTTTCGTACCTGAACTAATGAAAAGTCGTCAGTGTATCGGGATTCCTATGCATGTGAACAATATACATATCCGTATATTTTGTACCATATTCGCGATTACGCTATGTGCGAAATGGACATATAATGTTCATTACGATAGAACATAGGAATCTCAGAATTCGAAAACACGTAACGACTTCTTGTTCACGTACAAAACCTTTATATTAACATTGAGTTAAAGGTTTCGACGTAAGGAGGAGAGTCACAATCTTTTATGCTCTCTTATTCAGTTGGCCCCCATCTCGTGCGCCCCCCCCCCCCCCGGGCGCAAGTTCGCCTCGTACCTGCGAGCACCAAAAAGTCCATCCTTCTCGTTTGGTGTCTAGTACTCAACTCTAACTTTCTTCAAATCTCACACAAACCTCCGCGCGCTTCCGATGCGTGACGTCACCCGCACCCTGTCATTCCGTTTCGTCTCGGACTATTATGACATATGAGTGACATCTCCATTCGCCCACGCGCACCCGCGTTAACACCTGCCACAATGTTGCACCTAACTAACCCATGTGCTGAGCCGAAAGTTTCTCAGCCTAACTCAACTCAAAGGCATGAACCGAAATCCCTCGGCTATTATATAACAATTTTACGTATCCGTATCATGGATATGCTACAATATGCTATAGTGTTATTACTAATTTCCGGTAGATTTTCAGATAATTTTCAAACTTCAAAAACTCCAATTCAACAAACGTCTGCGTCTGTTTTCATGACAATTATGTCAACAATTTCTGTTTTCCTATTCAAAAGAAAAAGGGATGAAAGTGATTAAGCAAAAAGGTTAATTTCAATAACTTAGTTTTACCTTCTTTTGTATCATATTTCTTAGCAATATTGTTGGATATCACTATCGAAATTATTCATCAAAAATATAATAGAAATGATTTTGTTATGTAAATACACTGAAACTCAGGAAGAAACTGATTAACATTGGCTAAGAATTTATGCAAATGTTAATGGAAAAATAGTGAGTTTATATGTATAATGAGAATTCGCTTCTTGTAGAATAGAAATACATTGTAATTGATTTTACTACAGAAATCCATAGAAAATCAAGGAACAGAGTTATTAGTGATAAGAAAATTAATGCAAGCATTATTGATAACTCAGAGTTATTATACGCCTAATGTAAATGCATTATTAATGATTTTAAGCGTTACTGAGAGAATATAGCTATAACTACTAGTGAATTTGCGCTGGGCCCTGCAGAAGGCTCGGGTATTTTGGGACAGTCTCACTACGCTTGCGCACTTGGCCGTTTTGCATAATTCAATAACTGAAATATCATCAAATCATCGAATAGATATGATTGTGGAGTTGCTTATAGTGTAATGATCATCATAGGAAATCAACACAGCGACTCACATTCGATCCCTAGACGAGACTGTTTGCATTTCGCATTACCCATTAAAAGGGTAAAAAAGAATAGATACAAGAGGTTTGACTTAACAAGGTTTCTTCGTTAGTTTCAGATCAACAGAGCTCTTAAATCTTACATCTTGCTTATTACTTTCTGGAAAATACATATTGATTATCATATAATTACATATTCGTATCATAGATTGCGTTATACATATTACCTATAATAATCCTTACCTGTTATTATTAACTTTTTAACTGGTATCTGATAACTTTTCCGCTTCGTTTTTACCTCTTACCTTCTTGCTTTTTCATTTAACCAGTCACTATAGATAACTGATTCATTAAGGCGAAAAAAATTCAAAATTTCCCCTGATGGAATAAGTCGTTTTAATATATATATACATATATATATATATATATATATATATATATATATATATATATCTTTAAAACAAGTAAAATACGGTCACTTTAGGATTATAAATTTATTTCCTTTATGCTATGAGTATTGGTATGAATCAATAACTCCAAATTTAACTCGACTTCTTCAGATCCAAATGGATATAAAAAATACAGCCGGAATGGGCACAGGAGGGAAGGGTGTGAAGTGGGGTGAAGAGGGGTGAAGAGTTAGCCCCCTTTCGGCCAATTCCGGTTTTTCTTTCGTGTCCGGTCAGGACCATAACAAAATAACTAAACGTAGGTTCTAATTTACTTTCTGCAGTAAATCAACCTACATTTTAACATTTTACCATTTCAAATTGAGTCATCTTCAGGGGTTGAAGATGACTCCAGCTCGAATCGAAACTACTTGGGGGAAAAAAGTCTGTTGTTGATTTCCAAAATGTTTCAATGTTATCCTTTTGAAAGTAAACATACTCTAATTATTTGTACTTGAGACATACTATTTTTTCCAGTATTTTTCATTCCAAAAGTTTGTGAAGCATATTTTACTGGAGAATCATATGATTATTTTTTTGCGGACATATACCTCGCCATATTCGAGACAAGTTCTACCTATAGTCCAAACTAAAGTGTCTCACGCCGTTGCAGAAAAATATCCACTGGAACGTATATTTGTTTATAAGATTGTTTCACTTAATGTAGACATATGTTCGTAACAAGCTGATTACATATTTGCGTGAACATGTCTGTATGTTTGCTCTAAATAATGTGTAGATTTTGTGTTTTATAACATCATGTAAACTATATATATATATATATATATACGAATCAATGAAAAATTGTACAAATTGTACAAATGCTAAATTTAGATGCTACAAATTCTATAAAATCTGTGCGTATTATACACGAGAATTTTTTCCAGAATTTCATAGTCCAGAGTTAGGGGTGCGTGTTGTATACAAATTATTAAGGTAATTGAATTTTTTTACATTTTATGATGTCATGTTATTTGCAAGCCAAGTTGAAGGCCTTTTATTTGCAATATTTTTTCTCTTTGTAACCACAGTTTCTTTGAACATCTCGAAGCCTTGGCAATGGCGGCTACATTGCCTCGGAAGATATCCAAGGACAGTCTCTAGTGAATAAAAGCTCCATTTCACTGGTATCGAAAGTGACACGAGTAATACCTGGTCCAATTTCCCGAATAAAATGCTCGGGTTCGTCCCCATAGGTAACAGTGGTCTCAAACACTATTCATTTGAAAATGTAGCGATCCAGTGTATTACATATGCATGGCTAACACCCCCTTGTCGTAGCAGACCATATCTCTTGCAGAGGGGTTAGATACACCCCAAAATGTTGTGTCCTTAGCATGATACTAAACTGCATCCGGCGATGAGGCTGAAGTTCTGGAAGTCTGGGGAATCTGACGTACTTCGTAACTGCCATTAATCCCAGATCCACTATTAGCGGAGCGGTAATCCCAACAAATGTCCTCTCTTGAGCAAAATACAACCTTCCTTAAATAGAAATATTAATTTGAAATCAAATACTGTATTTGACGGCATATAAGGCGGACTTTATATGCTTTAAAATTCGCAATAGTCGGAAGAAATTAACTACCTTGAAACTCCTATTAGCTTAGACTTTAGTGTAACTTTCATATACCGATTTTCTTGATTTAAGAGGCCAATTTGGAGATTAAAAGTGTTATCATTAATAACATTCATTATATTAATTTCATCACGTTTGATTTCAGTATGTTTTTTATTTCTTGATTGGCCCTGCTGAAATTGGGGTGCGTCTTATACACTCGTGCGTCTTACATGTCGTCAAATGTAGTAATTATCTATAAATTATAAAAATGATACAAAAGCTTAAAAACATATAATTGAGTGATAACAAATGATAATTATTAAATACAAACTGCAATCAGTTTTTAAGTTATACACAAACTGTCCAAAAAATATTCTTGCTTAAGAAAATTAAGGGAATCTAATGTGGTCAAAATATGGGAGATCAATTTGCTTTCGTACCGAAATGATCCCTCGCTTTACTTCTAGAGACACAAATGAAATTTATTAACGCTTTTTTTTTTCAATGGTCTTTTTAATTGCACTTTTTGTCAATAAAAATTATCATTTGTTGGCACACGGTTATATAGTCACAAGTACACCTAAAAATACTAATAATCTACACACAATCATACAGCTTCAAGCAACTATTCTTATACACTTGTATTTTCACATGTTCTCGCCCAAACCTAATATTCTTTTAACATATATATTTTTCCTATCGATTGGAACCTAACAGGTACTAACCACTCTGGGTCAAATTCGACCAGGGAGTAATTACATTGAAAGGGTACTAAGCACTCCTAAGAGCTCCAAAATTGGAGTTTCAGCACCGGATGCAGTTTATTGTCATAGGCAAGACAACTTCTATTGTGTGGTCCCATGAGTGTGCGTTCCGCTGCGGACCACTTATAAGTTGTTCTTTTTCTGGTTGGTTGATTGGTTTTACGGCGTATAAACCTTTTTCGGGTCATTTAACGCCGAATTAAATTTCAAACAATTCAGGATAGGGTTTATTTACGAACAGTAAAATGTCAAAAATAGTTCTATTTCAAGCAATTCGGTTTAACATGAATACACAGTTTAGTTCTATTTGACCTATAGATAGGACCCTATCAGGTGCTATCACTCCAAGCCACAATGGACTTGGGAACGATGGAAATGAAGGGGTACTGAATACTCCCCAAAGCTTCAGAATTCTTGAACCTCACCATCAGATTGTTTAGTGTCATATACAGGACACTCGTTGGGGGGGGTTACCACTCTTCAGAGAAGCAGTCAGTATATTCTACAGCCCAGGCGACTGGGTAATGTCTCTGGTGAACCTGTTCATTCGTACTTCCCACACCCACGTTGTGTTAATATATCCACAAGAAAGTCGTTGAAGAGACGTGGAAGACCTGGCACAGATTCTTCTCAGTTCGAACTAGGTTTGTCGAGGAACAAATTCTGTTAACTAATTCAATAACTCAGAAGCGATTGTAAACAAAAGTAAATATAACAAACCTTTATAATACAATGTTTAAAATCATGTAGAGATAACAGTGTCCCTATTTCAAGGTTAGAATCTCTTGAATAAGGAGGTTCTTTAACTAAAGGTAACAAGTTGACTAGCGATAATGTATACGGTTAATTAGCCTCACGTCAGTCTTCTATCAAGGTAGTTTGGAAGGAAATTCTGGTTGAATGGTCAAGTTCAGGACTTTGGGAAGCGAAACCGGCTGCAAGGGCTTTGGTCTTCTAACAATGGAACCAACCTTCGATCTGTCTCTTCCACTTTCGGTGTCTTTTATGGGGGTCCAAACCCCCGACAGCACGGTTCGATTGGCCTGCCAATAAAAGCCCTGGATCAATGACTTTGTATCGTAATCATCGGAGAGGGGAAGAAAAGACCCTGTGGCCTACATTTGATTGGTCTGCCAATCAAAACTATGGTCTCGTGTCAAACACCCCGTCCCTCTTTTCTTTGATGGGTCAGCCAATCAATTATACTTTATAACTGTATCATGGCCTTGTGTCAAATCTCTAGCCAAAAAGCCGTCAAATTTCAATCATTCTAATCCTGACCTTTCAAACGAATCATTTCCGTGCACCCAAAATCAAAATTAAAACAATGACCTTTTCAAAATTAACATGTTTTAGTAATTCAAACTAAATGACCTAGAATTTGTATTTTGACCTTCCTGAACCCTTAGCTTCCGTGTTTGTTAGCTCACCTTTTAACTTTCAACTATTTGATAATTCTTATGATGATTTTTTACACTACCTTATCAAAAGTAAGGTAATTACCTTTAATAAATTACCTCCATAATTGATCCAAGTATTTAATTTAATACGCCAATATTTGACACTAGTCATAGTGTCAGAATTAGGTAGCCCAGTCTGCTGGAGCGGTATAATAAGTCGACTGCATCTCTGCAGAGGGTTAAGCCCCTCACCCCAACGAGTGTCCTGTTTAAGACACAAAATCATCTGATGTCTTTGAGCTTTGAGGAATGTGGGGTACTTTGTCATTGCCATTGCTCCTAGGTACCCTCTTACCTGGAGTATTAGTACCTGTTTGGGTCCCATATATGGGTCAAATAGAACTATTTAATCAATCACTAAACTTGAGACCATTTAACCGTGAGCAAACAAATGACTGTTAGATTGAATTATTAGTATAGCATACAAAAACTTGGAACCAATTCACTGTAGGAAAACGAATAAATAATGTTGAATAGAATTACTATTTTAATAACAATATGTGCATATGAAAATATTAGTGTTTGATAGCAATACTTGAAACTATCTGTAAGCAAATAAGACTATTGGTATTATATAGTAATATTTGAAACCATGGAACTATGTGCAAGCAAATGAGCTCTATCTTGTTTAAAATTGCTACCTACAAAATATTCGTTTATATATATATATATATATATATATATATATATATATATATATATATATATATATATATATATAAAGGATTTGACATTAAACAACCTGCAAGAGTTTAAAAGCCATAAAATTCAACCACTTAACCAACCTTTGAGGGTCTAGAGTTCTGCTTCTCTTAAGGGGTAGCAGTTGACGTTTTCTAAGCCAAACTCATTATGACAATATGAGGTATTAAAAACTTATGGAGAGTATTTTTATTTGTGAAAATGTAAATTTTCTTTTATAAAAATATAAAATAGACATTGATTTTGAAAGAAATTCGAAACTCAATTTAAAAGGTCAGTGAGGGACTAGTACTAACCAAACTTTCATATTGTCAAAACAAAAAGCATGCAGGCTAAGGGTTTTATCTTTGTATTGATCCATTTTAAATCATGATATACCGACTTGACTCTTGGCCACCTGTTGGGGGTTAAAGGGTCAAACCTTTGGATAGATTAATCAGATCTATGATTTTTTTGTTAATATGAAAAAAGATTCTCACCCCACAAGGCGTGGGCTGGGACCCTTAGTTAACCAAGCCCCGATATTGTGGTTTGTTTGGATAACCAATTAAAATCTTATACGTGGAAGGAAAACTCTTGTTACAGACAAGATCAGTGCATTTGATCGGCTGACAAGAAGTGGAAGAATACGAAATGATCTGTGATTGGTTATCCAATTGGGAATGTTCCTTCCCTGGAGAATCTTCTAAAAATAGATGTTTTTCGGGTTAGAATAGAGAAGATATCCGATGTCCACACTGCAGACAGGAAAATAAGAAATGAAATCTCTTGAAGGACTGACCTCTTTCCAGGAAAAACCTCATCCTCCGAAAAATTGAGTAACATAGAAATATCGTACCAGTCAGATACCTCATTTGTCTGTCGCTTAATTACAACAATAAGTGACACAATTTCTACACACACACATTCATATATATATATATATATATATATATATATATATATATATATATATATATATATATATATATATCATTGTTACACCATTGTATTTCAATAAATAGTTCTTAATTGTTAATGGAGAGTTTTTCTTGTCTTTGTGCGGCTAACACCCAGGTAACTTGAACCACTCCAACCGTCAGAAGAAGTTCCGGATACATTGTGTCATCCCCCATCTGGGCATCTTCCAAAAACAAAGTGGGCATACAGGGAGTTGATAAACCAACTATCACGTAACTAAGGCCACAATCAAGTACCATGATTAGCATAGGACCATACATAAGGCGATTTTCAATAACAAACTTAGGTAATATATATATTTACCGAACCCGTCTGCAGGAGCAAGATGTCACACTAGGTCAATTTTTTGCGGGGTTTTGCAGGTTTAAATTCAGGGCATTCCTTCTCCTAGGTAAGTTGCCTTACCCATGTTTAAGAGTTCAGTGTGTCCTACAGTTTACCCATAGCTGGAAGGAGAATAGTTGGATACGTACACCTCCCAAGGATATTAGCGCTATGTGAAGTACAAACAGCCTCGTCAAAGATTTTAACTTGAGTCGTCGTGTCCATTTCCTAAAATGTCAGACATTTATAACTCTTGTAATATTTCATAGTATTAATCATAATTATAACTAGATTTTTAAATATTAGCAATTTCAAAAGGGCCAAAACAACTAATGTCCTGCGTCTCTTTCCATGACTTTTATATCAACATTTTCTGTTTCAACTTTCAAAAGAAAAACGTTATGAATATGTATAAACAGAGGTTAATGTCAAAAAGTTAATTATTGTTGTGTCCTCAGAAAAAGGCATAAAATAAGTTAGACAAACACGTATTAAGATAGAAAAATACAGGTTATGTATTATAATAAGGCAAGTAATACAATGTCGTCAGTGTAGCTCTTGTTACTTACACCCTGAGTGGATTACTATCAAATATTTTATCCTTATTGGAAGAGTCCATTATATATAAAAAAAATAAGGATAATACCACAACACTCCACTTTTTAAATTCACACCATATGAGTCAATATAGTTTTCAAATTAACTTCCATTATTCCTGTCCGTTTTCTTTTTGACTGTTTCGTTAATTCTGGGGCAGTTTGGGGTGCCAGTATTAATTTACGAAGATCTTTACTTCGATTTAGCACAAGGCCAAATGAATGGGGCACCCAATGAAACTCGAACTCACTCGTGTAGGTTTGCTAGTCTAACTTGCTAACCATTACACCACCAGAGGTGCCCAGTTTGGGGTGCCAGTATATCGAATGTGTTGAACATGATATCCATTTCTTTCTCGGCGGGGGGTTGTTCTCTTCGACATTCGAGTGTCGTTTTTTCATCTGGTTTAAGTGCATTTTATGCACAAATTTCAGTCCTTTAAATATTTTTCAAATCAACCAAGAGAAAAAAAAATTATATCGATTCCTCGAAAACCGGGGAGTCAAGTTTTTATGTCCTCGGAAAAAGGCATAAAATAACTAAGACAAATACGTATTATGAAAGAAGTATAAAAGTTATATATTACAGAAAAACAAGTAATACAATGTTGCCTGTGTAGCTCTTACTACCTTCTCCCAGTGTGGATTACAGTCAAATATTATATCCTTATTGAAAGAGTTCATTGTGTAACGTCTTTTTTAACGTCTTTACGGATGTGATTATCGAAATCTTTATCCTTCAATAAAGGCTTTTTGCTTTACTACAATCAAACTCGGAAGATCCAGCAATGACCGGTGATTCTATTTTGGCTAGCACCTTTTTAATTATTTCCTTGAGATTGGTGAACTTTTTAACGCTCCAGAGTTACTTACTGTTGACAATACCTCCCCCACATCTGCAGATGTACTCTGTGTATACATCAGTGCCTAAGCCCTAAATCAAAACAGTGCAAATCATGATGCCGTCCATATGTCCTCTGACTTAAATGTACCAGGAAAGACACGTAATACCGCCAGAACCTCTCCAAAATAGATTATTTATGAGATCGTCAAATATAAGTGCTTTTCTGTTTTGTTCCATTAAGTGGAAAGCTGGATGGAAACACGAGATTTTGTCTCACATGTGTTTATCTTTATTATTCTAATTTTTTTTTTTTTGCTTTTTTTTCGGAGTAGGGTGCTTTATCTCCCCTTGTGGATTATATCTCAGCACGGAGCCATTGACAATAATATAATAAAGTGTAATACTGTGATATGTACTCTTGAAAATGAAACGGTTGTGAATTACTGAAAAGAATAAAAATTAAAGTCGAGCGTTTATGCCATAAGATTCGATTAACTTATCGATTTTGGTGTCCTTTTTCTTTCTTTCGGTAATTTATTTACTCACTTTCAACAATTCGGCTGTTATCAGTTTTACACCAGCATTATCTATCTATCTATCTATCTATCTATCTATCTATCTATCTATGTTCATGCTTGTCAATACAAACTGCACATGTATGTTTTTAATATATATCCGAATCTATTTCTATGTATCTACAAAAGTGGCCTTAAATAAATACACCAATACTATTTTGTAAAATGAAAAGCAAATTTTCTTCTAAATCAATAATTTCTTGTGGAACAATATAAAAAAAAAAACGGATATTTTATCGAAATATTCGTTAACGAACCCTACATTATTGAAACTCTTTAATCAAAAATGAAATTTCCTAAAAATATAAAAGCGGTGTTATTTTTAAACTAATATACATTCCCATTTTTGTTTAGAGAGCTTCGGTTATATAGAGTTTAGCAAAAAAGACAAAACAGAAAAAATATAACAATGTGCGTTTTCATTGAAGAATGTTCCCATAAAAATAGTAAAATCCTGATATTTTTGTTTTAAAAGAAAATAAATTTTTTACAAGAAATGCTCAATGTGTACCTCGTTTAGGTAAGGGCAATAATGCTCAATGTGTACCTCGTTTAGGTAAGGGCAATAATCTATCTATTTATCTCATTCTGCTCGTATCTCTCAATCTGCCGGTCAGTCTGTCAGTCGATATGTCTCATTCTGATCGTACCTATCTCTGTACCAATGTATCGGCCTATCTGCCCAACTAGATTTTTCTACTAATGGACTTTGAGATGAACTGTTGTAACCTTGACAAACATTTAAACCCTGACCTTCAACGTGGGCAGATCCTATTAACTAGAATAGTTAGAGCAATATAGCATTTCTATCTCAGTTTACTTACATCGATCTCAGTTTACTGACATGTATTTCAGCAGGAACCTCTTTGGTGTTTATGTTATCATATATCAATCACTTCTAGATCTTAATTGGTTTCTATGTATGTATGTATGTATGATATTCTGGGTTGGGAAAAGCAAGCATTGAGATCTGCGTGAAGTAAGGCGTTTAAACCAGGATATACCTCCTTTGAAGTCGTAAATGTTATAAACGATTGAGGCGACAGCTGAGAAAGAGAACAATATCGGACTCAGGTTCAGGAGTATTTGAACGTTTGAGGATTATGACCTTGTTCTTTTCTTAATGGCTGAATTCGTCAGTCACATGAAATCTCATGGTAGTTGCGAAGAGGTCACGCTTCATTTGATACTGAGTAATACTACTTGTGGTATTTGTAGTAAAGTTTGCAAGTCTTTGTCTGGCTTGAAAAGGCGAGTGACAGTGCATTAAGGCCTTCTTGAAGAACTGAATCATGTAACTTCAACGGTCTTTTATTTCTATCTCAAAGATTGCAAGACTGCCAGTGATTTAAAAAGTCATTTAAGAGAACATAGAAAGAAGGCATCAATCAGGACGGTACTACAGGATCAAGAGACGATAATATCATGTGAAGACGGAGAAATCATATTATATGCATTAATGATTCCATCAATTTATCAATCTGTATATATATATATATATATATATATATATATATATATATATAAATTTGTTTACAGTTTATATATAACTCTAGTCTGTTAGTTTCAACTGCTCTCAATTCTGACTTCTCACAAAAATCCCTTTCCTGATTTTCCATGCACTCCTAATAAAACATTAACAATACATTTACATTTTTCATATCGCTAGACTAATTATTGTCTTAATTCAAAGTAACTAACAATATTTCTTTTTTAAATATATATTCATTTTAAAACCATTAGCAGTGCCTTGATATTATATATATATATATATATATATATATATATATATATATATATATATATGTACAACCATGATTAGATTATAACTTCAAATGTGTTTTTAATTGGTAAAAACTATACAGTGTGCTATGCACGAAAATGTAGACCAATATCACAATATTTTTAAGCATTGGATAGGATAATGACAAAACAGCATAAAAACTCCTAACTCTGAGTTTCACGTTCTCAATCCTCAGATCAGCTGGTTTTAGACGTGCACACCCAAGTATCGACAGCATGAAACCCACAGTCATGATATTTTATCCTATTTTATCATTCTATTTTATATTTGAAATATATTATGCATGTATTGGGTGGTAGACCAGTTTTTCATATATATATATGTGTGTGTGTGTGTGTGTGTGTGTGTGTGTGTGTGTGTGTGCGTGTGTGTGTGTATGTGTGTGAGAGAGAGAGCGAGAGCGAGAGAGAGTGTGTGTGTTTACGTGTACATTTTACAGCGACTCATCTACGTGTAAATATACAGTATATACTCAAACACATCTATTAGAACATTAAACTACCTACCCTCTTATATACCCTCTCTCTCTCCCTCTCTCTCTCTCTCTCTTTCTCTCTCTCACTCACTCACTCACTCTTAGTCAATATATATGTATATATGTATATAATATCTTTTCAGTATAAAACAAGATGAAAGCGCACAACTCTGAGTTTCACATTGTTGATCCTCAGGTGAGCTAATATTCAACACATTTAATCTGAGTTATGAACTTTTTCTTGACCCCTGCGTATATATATATATATATATATATATATATATATATATATATATATATATATATATATATATATATAAAATAAGAGAGCTATTTCGAAATTTACGCAGTGCTACTTTTCGTTTTGTGCCGAGGCAATCTGACGGAAATAAAGTCTCTTGCAGAAGTTTTATTGCTATCACTAGAATCACGACCTCGTGACTACAACAACGTTGAACGGTTGCTGTAAAAAGCCAATTCCTATTCAGTTGATCATTGTCCGTTATTGTATTCAAATGAAAGTCAGTCGATATTCACGGCACGTCAGTCCGTCCAGTCAGCTAAACCGGCCGGCCACACCCATCAAAACGAAGTGGGTCAACTTGGCTATTACTTCCACGGACAGTCAGTCAGTCAGTCAGTCAAGCAGCTGTATTGTCATTGAACAGACGTGTTGGTTACATAGGGACGTAGCTAATAATGTGCACCCACACTTTAGTCACTTTTTCTTTCTATTTTAGATTTTTAGCGTTTGCATTTTTTTTTTCATTCACTCTGTTATGCCTTTCTTGATATTTACTATGAACAGTTGTATGACAATGGATCAAACCCGCCCAGTCATTGCCCAGTCAGCTGGGGCTGTAGAATATATCGACAGCAACTTTGCAGAAGGGTAAGATCTTCCCGCCAACCAGCGTCCTGGACATGAAACTAAACAATTTGATGGTGAGGTTCCAGTGATACTGGAGCTTTGGGGAATGCGGAGTATTCCTTTACTGCCATCGCTCCAAGGTCTACTCTGGCACGGAGTGGTAGCACCTGATAGGGTCCTATCTATGAGTAAAATAGAATTAAACTGCGTACTAATGCTAGACTGAACCGTGCGAAATAGAAGTTTTGAGATTTGGCAGTGTGTAAACAAAAACTATACTTATACTAAACAAAATTGTTTGAATTAGAACTTCCTGACTCAACTGAATATCTTCCAATCGAAATGATTTTGATAATTCAACTCTGTACTTATGTTAAACTGAATAGTTTGCAATAGAACTGTCTTTTTGTATAAAAATAGATTTTGCATTAAATAACCTACAAAGATTGATATGCCATAAAACCCAAATCTCCAACCAACCAACCACCTAGAGCTCGCTCTCTGTATCCAGTGCTGAACGCTAAGAACACTCAAAAGAACAAGTGTCTTGGCTATGACAAAAAAACTGTATCTGGTGGTGAGGCTGTAGTTCTGGTATATGGGGAGTGTGGAGTACTCTTGCATTACTATTACCTACTGATCCACTCTGATAAGGAGGGGTAAAACCCGTTTGGGTCATATTTATGGGTCGCACAGATATGTTTGAAAAATATTTTCATTGGATATTTTCAAGCTTGGAAAATCTTCATTCCAAATTTTAGCTTTGAATTCTGCTCGAAAACCAACTACTATCTAGCATTAAAAACTCGATAAATAAGCTTATTTTCTTGGAGAAGATCGGCTAGGCACAAGACCACAATAAATATTCGCTTGGGAGCTGACTCCTTAAAATGTCAGCATTTTATCTGGATTCGAACACTAAGTCTTAGCATTTTTTTTCTTTTTGGGCGGAGAATGATTTTTAAAAAAAACCAACCCAAAACTTTTTGAAGAAATATAAAAAAGTAATATGACTGATATTGAACCAAAAAAGTCTGGAATAAAAAGATTAACGTCTTAATAGAATTATCAGAGAGACAAATGAAACCTGAGCAACTCATGGGTTAAAAAATTAATCTCAATAAGAAAAGACTTCAAAAAACCTCATTGGTAGAAAACCAACAAACTACTGAATAAAAGCCTTCCCAAATAGACAATATTTACAATACTTCTATAAAGTCTATAAAAAAGTATCCAGGATGCTGATTGGGAAAATAACTCTCAGCCAGGCAGTATGGGATAGAAAGTGTGTTGTCAAGAAGGCCTGAAATTTTCGTTGACTCAACACTGAGGGGGCATTCTAGGGCGCGTTTACTTAAATAGACGCATGGGAGCTGACTCCCGAGAAAATCAGCATTTGAAATGCTGTCTTCTTTTATCGAGGTTTGAACACCAAATTCTAGCAAGTTTATTGTTATCTTCTGCAAGACTACGTTAAGCTAAATAAAAACAGTGGAACCTCGACTTAGGAAAACCTCATTATACGAAAAATTCAGAATACGAAATGGGCTTCGAAGAAATTTCCGTCCCATTTAATGAAAAAATGTTCGATGTACGAAAATGAAAATCGAAAGCGCCACCCGACGGTGATACTCCCAGAATTCATTTTGTAGCATCAAAACGCTTTGTTATGCTCTCATTGTCTTTTAACATATATGTAAATGACTATGAACATATTCTTTTGGGTGGGTATAATATTTACACTTTATACGACTTCCTTTGGGGGATTGGAGCGAATTCCGCAATTTATTGGGTAAATCTTGTCCCATAATACGAAAACTCCAAGATACGAAATCCCCTCTGGAACGAATTAATTTCGTATCTCGAGGTATCACTGTGCCTATATAAGACCCCTTTTGCTATTTTGTTAGAATTAGTCGCTTCTCGTTATCGGACAAGAAAAAACGGCTTAAACAAAGTATACTATTTTTTTTCCAGATGCGTCTTCAGGAAGCTCTCCATGAGACTATCAAGGGTACATTGGTCTAGTTTTGTTTTGTTTATGGCAGATCAACCCTTGTGAGTTATTCAAATCCTGTTAATACATATATATAATTTGTAAGAGGATAGTTTGTTGGTATCATTATTTTTAAACAAGTCTGAGCTCTTTTGCTTCCACCCAATTAAATGGTAACAAGTATGGCAATTTATTGTTTGCACACAGTTAGATGGTTTCAAGTATTACTATTTACTGATTGCACTCAGTTACATGGTTTCAAGTATTTCTTCTTTTTTGTTTGCACATAGTTTAATAATTTTAAGTTGAGTAAATGATTGAATTGTATTTGAGCCCTAGATGGAACCATAACAATTACTACAACTCCGGATCAAAGTGAACCTGCAGTAAAGCAGTACTCCACATTCCTCAAAGCTCCAAAATTGGAACCTCATCATTTTATACTATTCAAAAATTATCCCCTATCTAAATAGTGAGCATGATATTCACTGCTTAACTTGTGTTGTCTCGAGTGAATAAATCTATCCAGCCCCCTTGCCACAAGTAGGATGTCACATAAGGCTAATTTCTAAGCGAAGCAAGCTGACTTGAATACAGTTTTTCCTTCTCCTACGTTGGTTGCCTAACCATGGCTAAATAACTCTAACTACCTTACTATTTACTAATGTTTAGTGGGTAAGCAGATGGATTCATCCCTTTCCCTTGGGAATTAACGTGACAGGGAATGCAAACAGCCGAATCCAGGTTTTGAAAACAAGTTACCGATTCCATTTTCTATAAGTATAACCGTTACGCTAACTTAGACTTTGAACACTTCTTATTAATATCAACGTGTTTAGATCCAAAGGTCACAATCAGTTTTAACATTATCTCAAACAGATCTATTTGACCAATAGATGTGACCTTAACAATTAATTCCACCCCAGGTCAGAATGAACATGTGAGTAATAGTAAAGAAACGACACTTATATTCCTTAGAGGTGCCTGTAATGTAATGGTTATCGTCGTTTGAAATGGACACGGCGACACGAGTTCACATAGCACTAATACCCTTGGGAAAGGTATGAATCTTATTATTCTCCCTCCAGCTAGTAGAGCAGACCTGGTTCTTCAGCCTTGATGAGGCGACTAGTTTTGGAGAAGGAAAACCCTGAATTCAAACCTGTTAAACTCCGCTTAAAAATTGACCTTGTGTCATATCCGGCCCGAGCGGAGGGGTTGGTAAATAGGATATTCCTTAGATCTGCTGAACTGATCCCTCACCACTGGACGTGCGCCCCCAAAAAGAAGAAATCGATACTTTCAGTTTCATCACTATTGGATATATGATTTCAGAGAAAACAGACTTGAATTTTTTTTTCAAAATTACGGATCACAAGTAAAGAAAAATATCCACCAGAACCATCTTTATTTTATTTCTTAATTATGACTTCTAGAAAACAAGAACACAGTTACTGCAGCTTTACTCAAATAGCTGAGCAGATGCCATGTGAAAGTAATTCTTGGACGTTCTTAGGTTTCTCAAATCAGGAATAGTTCCCGATTAAGGGTAGTCAGTGACCAAATTCAAAATATTGTATAGGCATCTCAAAGTAACTCATGTTGTTTGGAGAGATTACATGTACGGGAAAATAAGTGGCATGATCCCCTATATTTGGCATAGATAACTCTTGAATGTTGAAATATCATGAAACAAAAGAAGCTAAAAGAAGATACAGCTTTGGGTAAGTAATAGTGTTCTTTATCTTGCATATTGCAGGCTCGTCGGTGGAGACTGTACAATACACCGACTGCTTCTCTGTAGAGAGGTAAGATCCCACTCCCAATGAACGTCTTGTATATGACATTTGACAATCTGATAACATGGCTCCAGCTCTGGGGCTTTAAGAAATGTGGGTACCCCTTCATTGCCATTGCTCCCAGGTCCACTCTGGCCCGGGGTGGTAGCACATGATAGGGTCCTATATATGGGTCAAATAGGTCTAAACTGTGTACTTATGCTAAACTGAATACACTGTTTGACATTTAAATAGTGTACAAACAAACGACGTTTGTATAATCGTATTGTTAAAAATAGAACTCTTTGACCATTTAACTATGTATAAACAAATGACAGATCTTTAATTGAATTGTTAATGATACATAGCAATACTTTAAAGAATTTATATGTGTGCTAATGTTGAATAGAATTATTAGTATTGATTAGCAATAATTGAAACTCTTTAACCTAAATTAAATTGTTAGTATTACATAACGATTCTTGAAACCATTTAAATGAGTGCAACCAAACGATTTATACTAAATAGAACTTTTCAAGTTAGAATATATTTGGAGCCATTTAACTGTGCAAACTATGCAAGCAAAAGTAATACTTGAGTGCCAATATATTAGCTCCGAGGTGCCCGTGGTGTAATGGTTATAGTCGTAGGAAATGGACACGGCGACACGAGTTCAAATCCTGGACGAGACTGATTGCATTTCACATAGCACAAATATCCTTGGGAAAGGTATTAATTCAATTATTCTCCCTCCAGCTATGGGCAAATAGTAGAACAGACTGAGTTCTTCAGCCTTGGTGAGGCAACTAGTCTAGGAGAAGGAAAACTCTGAATTCAAAACCTGTTAAACTCCGCTTAAAAATTGACCTTGTGTCATATCCGGCCCGAGCAGAGGGGTTGGTAAATACATATATTCGATTCATTTAAAAATAAGATCACCAACAAACTATTCACTTACAAATTATATCTATAATGATTTAACTGAATGCAAAGTAATGAGCTCTAGCTCGTCTAAAAATGTAATGTGGTTACTACTTCATTGCCATTCTTCTCGGGAATGAATACTGTTGAATAGAATTAATAAGTGTTAAATAGCAATACTTGTAATCACACCAGTGTTTGCTAACGAATTATTAATATGAAATAGAATTATTAGTGTTAGATAGCTATAATTTATCTGTCTAGAAACACTAGCCATACTTCTGTTCAAACAAACGAGTTTTATCTCATTTCAAAATGTCATTAAATAACCCACGATAGTTGATATACCATAAAACCCAACAAAACCAAACTTCGTATAGGAACCAGTGGACAGAAAACTCTAAACCAGTCGTGCCACATCTTGCCCATGGCAGGAAGGTTGAGTGATTTAAGACTTAACCATCTTACAACCATCTTAGGAAATGGGTTAACCGAGTTAAGTTCCAATTACAACTCTTTGCATTTAACCTGGCGTGCAAAGGCATGGATCCAATTTACGGAAATGAAAATTCTCTATTCAAACCAGCTATATTTCGCTCAAAAATTGACCTTCTATCCTGATGTAGGAGTAGGATAAATACATACTTTGAAAGGAGTTGAGCGCCGCCAAATAAGACCTGTAAACCTGAGAGGAGCGATTAAGTTGAATTAGTAAGATGTTCTAAACATTTATCTTTCTTTCATATTTGCGTGTTTTTTTTATTTTGGTATCAATTTTTCCATTGACTTTTGACCCCGCGATTTCATTTATACTCATCATTCATCCCCCACACGGTTCAATTCAGAAATCACTACTCGTTAGTCAAGCAACGTGTGACACAGCCGGTCATGAATGAGAAAGTTGAGCGGCCAGCCCAAAATACGAATGAAGGCTAAGACGAAAACGCTGAACAGAAAGAAATGTCGATCGATCGATCAAACACACCGGAGACGCCTTGGTAAAAATGGATGGAAATTGCCTACAAGTTTTTTTCTTTTTTCCTTTTTTGCCATATGGATGTTACTGTAACACAGCGAAAAATACACATTATCGCAAAATGTTTGTTAGGGCAATTGAATCAAAACAATAAAACCACAGTCGGCAGGAGTTGTAGAATACACCTATCGCATCTCTGCAGAGAGTAGGACCTTTTCCCCAGCGAGTATTCTGAATGTAATACAAAACAATCTGATGGTGAGGCTCCAGTCTTGGAACTTGGGGAATGTGATTACTACTTCATTGCCATTCGTCTCGGGAATGAATACTGTTAAATAGGATTAATAAGTGTTAAATAGCAATACTTGTAATCACACCACTGTGTTTGAACAAATTATTAATATAAAATAAAATCATTAGGGTAGATAGCAATAATATATCTGTCTAGAAACACTAGCCATACTTCTGTTCAAACAAACGAGTTTTATCTCATTTCAAAATGTAATTACCTACCAACTATTCACTTACAAATTATGTATTTATCAATTTGAATGTGTTCAAACAAAGGATTAATATTAAATTATTACATTGCAATACTTGAAATCATTTAACTTTGGGCGAACAGAGGATTGATATTGAATAGAATTAATCGTATACTTGAAACCATTTAACAATGTGATCTACCGGAACTACGAAATCAACTCAACGGCAAGTTCTTTTATAAGAGTTTTTCACAAGTTGATGGTTTCTCACTGAAGTTTGGATGACAGCAAATCTCCCCAAGTCTCCAGGACTCTTCTCAGTATTCTTGCCGATTTCAATAATGCTGTAGTTTTGATGGTTACCACGCTTATTTCTAAGTCCTCCTGTTCCTTTATCAATCCTTTGGTGACTGTACCGAAAGCACTAATTACAATTAGTATCACCGTCACTTACACGTACCATATTTTTTTCAGTTCTCTAGCAAGATCTAGGTATTTATCAATCATTTCAATTTCTTTCAGTTTTACCCCGTGGTCAGCCAGAACGGCCAAGTCCACTCTTCAACAGGTTTTCTTTTTTGCCGTTGACTACCCTCAGGTCCGTTTGTCTGGCCGAGATTTGGTTTGGTTTTGTTTGTTTGGTTTTATGGCATATCAGCCTTTGTAGCTTATTTAACGCCAAATTCATCTGTTCTATTGAAAACAGTTCAGTTTAGCATAAGTACACAGTTTAAATGTCGAAAAACAGTTCTATTTCAAATTATTCAGTTAAGCATAAGCACTCAATTTAAGTGTAAGTACGGTTTAATTGTCAAAAACGTTTCTATTTCAAGCTATTCAGTTTACTCAATTCATTTTAGCATAAGTATGCTGTTAGTTCTATTTAACCTATAGATAGGGCCCTATCAGGCGCTACCACTCCGGGCCAGAGTGGACCTGGGAGCGATGGCAATGAAGAGGTACTCCGCATTCCCCAAAGCTCTAGCACTGCTGGAACCTCGCCATCAGATTGTTTAGTGTCATTTCCAGGATACTCGTTGGCGGTGGGGGGGGGGGGTCTTACCCCTCTGCAGAGGTGCAGTCAGTGTATTCTACAGCCCCAGCTGACTGGGCAATGAGATTTGGTGATCAGTGTGTATCTCAAAATTATTATTATTATTATCATTGTTATTGTTATTAATAATTTCGACTAGTTTTACTTTCGTGATTTGATTTTTGTTGCTTTTTATTTTAAATTTATCGTATACAAAGAATATTTTGAGCACACCGAGTAAAACTATCAGATAAGTAATTTGTTATTTTACGAGAACAATGGTAATATGACTAATGCAATCATTAGGTACTTAATTTTATCTACATGGACTAAACATAATTAATAAATAGTGACGGTTTTGAATATTGTAATTCGCATGGATTAGCGTTATTGCTGGTGATAATGTCAGTCTTTTTTTTATTATCACTTTAGCAAGGCTGCTCCGATAGTTATGCTTCTTGTTTATTCCCATGAAAACTATAATAAAAAAGAGAATAGTACGATAAAACACTTTGACAGAACAAGTTTTCTTGTACAAAACAATATTTCTTTCTGCATGAGGATGCCATTGTTATGTTTTGACCTTTTGACTCGGCCAAAAATGCCATTCAAGGTGATGCACCGGAAGGAAGTGACACATTCTAATGGCAGTTATGAGAAGAAATCGCATGGGCGGAAATTGGCTGATGAAATGGGACGAGCTAAAAAAAATTCCCATGGTACACTACAGAGTGATGCACCGGAAGAGAGTGACCTCTGAACTGCATGACAGTTATTTCCACTTGATGACGATTAAACATTCGATTTCAAAGATCGAGTGGGCGTCGAACGATTATATAGCTCAGTTGAGTTCGACGAGCCAGTTGAATTGAGTTCCGGTTCCAGTTGAGTTCGACGCCAAGAGGGCCAGTGGAGTTGCCAGTAGAGTTCCAGACAGTTGGAGACGAGGTGTGGTAGGGAAAGCCACGCCCGACCGAGGGGGCCCTCGGGAACCCCGATGGAGTTTGGGGTCCTGAGAAGATGCAGATAAGATGCAGTAAAGAAAGCCAACATCCAGCAGAGTGGGTCCTAGGCCTCCGGTTGAGCAGCCCTAAAGAACGAGAAAGACACAACGTGACGGCCATAAGTTTGGGGTCAAAATATTTCAGTTATGTTCGATCTCCAACTCCCTCTCACATGCAAACCTTGAACAACTCTTTCGAACCCTTGCAATAAAATGAGAGGTAAATATTGTTAAAGAAGTCTTCCTGTGTCTTTATCCTGCGTGCGTCTTTGTCATTGCGTCTGTCTTTATTATTGTGTCGTTATGATGCTGCATGAACATGTAGATGAGTATATAACACCAACATCTGCACCAACAATAGCGACTTGTTTTGTTTTCCACAGTAGCGAATGTCAGCATTGTTTTAAAGAAAATGTCTCACAGTTTATCTTTCTCGTAGATGGGATGATTAAAGAACTTTAAATGTTATCATTTGATAGCTGAACAGAACATAGCTTGCTGCTCACTTCGCTATCTTTACTGCTGAAATGCATTACCCACCACCTTACTGTACTCATATCCACTGTTTGATCACCATAAAAATTCACCAACGATCGATGAATGCCAATTTTTTGGTAAACAGAAAATGTCTGCGGCATAGAAAATGTTAAGTGCTACCTATTGGATCCAAAAACGTTAGAGTTAAAAATAAATTTAGCAATAAGCGAATCAAAAATGTAAATTAACAATGCAGTTTAGATATTGGCTTTGATGATACTTTCAAAGATAACAATTCTATTTTATCTACTGTATCAAGCGTAAATGAAATGAGTGACTGGAAATTTTATTTCAAAGGAGACAAATGTTATTTTTATGTATTTTTAAAATCCTAATCAGACCTTATATAGAATATTATACTCAGCCCTGAACTCCTGTATTGAGACACAGAAATTGGAATTCATAGAAGGGCATGAAAAGAAGAGTGACAAAAGTAATAAAAAGAGAAAAAAATTACAGTTACATAGAGAGATTAGATAAATTATGATTAGGTACTTTACAAGAAAGAACAATTAGAAGTGATCTAATTGAAAATTTCAAAATAAAGAATAATTTTATCATGGTAGAAATTTTTCCCGTATTTATCCCCGAAATGGAAATTTACTGTCAAGAAAAATTTCAAAAACTAAATCTCCTAACCAATTGGAATTTTTGATAATTGCGTCATATATTTTTGGAGCAAATCGCCAAATAGTATCAAAAATGGCAATAGCGTATAAAATTTTTGATTAACTTGAATGAGGGAATTTGGGGGAATTATTGGATAAATTACTAAACAGAATTTAATCAGATATTCTATTAAGAGTGTATATGTTCAGTACAAAGATTCTTTTATTTAAGTTTGGTGTAAGAAGATAGCAAAAAACGGTGATGCCCAAGGAGGAATGCTGATATTCAAACTACAAGGGAAAAAAGACCATCTGATGCTGGTGTGAAAAATTCGTAAGGAACAAAATAATTCTAACAAGGTAAAATTAATTACATATTATTATGGGAACGATTCAACCTCTACTGATATACTATCAACATGATCCTCCTACGTCGTGGTCCAATTCAATAAAAATTTGAATTATCACTTTCGGAGCAACAATTCGGGATACATACTCTTGTTCATCTCAGACAAAAATCCCTGGTCAGTGGTAGTGGCAACATTAGCAAATATTGGTTTGTAAATGACGATGCTATCGTGATCTCTGTATACACTGTATTTACCTTGCAAAGAAAAAGAAGGCTTTACTTTCATATATATATATATATATATATATATATGCGCGCGCGCGTGTGTGTGTGTGTGAGTGTGTGTGTGTAAAAACATATATATATATTTGTTTGAATAGTTTAGACAACGTTAACGATGCTTGTTATCTGTCAGTTTCTCGCCTTTGCAATCATCAGATGAAAAAAACTAGTTGTCAACAAAGCCGTCAACAAAATGTTTACGCTATTCAAATATAGATCAACATGGGCTCAATGACTGATATTGATCTCTGTTTAATCATAAATTTATCAACCTCTCTCTCTCTCTCTATATATATATATATATATTATGAAAGAAAGAATAGATATAAATGTTTGTATTTTTAAAAATAAATTTATTAATCGGCCATCAATAAAGGATGTTTACTTCAAGACTTACTGCATTCCAAAACACCTTCTCTCTTTCTCTCTCTTTCTCTCTCTCTTTCACTCTCTCTCTCTCTCTCTCTATATATATATATATATTGGTCCAGTCGGCTGGGGTTGTAGAATACACTGACTGCTTCTCCACAACGGGGTAAGAGACCACTGACAAGTGTCCTGGATATGACACTAAACAATCAGATGGTGAGGTTCCAATAATGCTGGAGCTTTTGGGAATGTGGATTACTCCTTTATTGCCGTTGCTCCCAGGTCCACTCTATCTCAGAGTGGTAGCGCCTGAAAGGGTCCTATCTATAGGCCAAATATAACTAAATCGTGTGTTTTTGCTAAACAGAATTGATTGAGATGGGACTGTTTTGAGATTTAAACTGTGTACTTATGCAAAACTGAACTGTTTGAAATAGAACTGATTTTATGAATAAAAATGGATATGACATTAGATAACCTTCAATGGTTGATATGCCATAAAACCAAACTAAACCAGACTCTCTCTCTCTCTCTCTCTATATATATATATATATGGGTGGGCCTGCATTTATTCGTGCGTGTGTGTTCTTCTACAAACTAACGTTTGCTGAATCTGACTGCAGGCCACTTTATGAGAACCAAACTCACAACACAACATATTTACTAATCATCATTCAACGTCTGGTGCCCTACGTTTAGTTTAGTCTGATACAAGGCCGTATTTGACTGAAATGAATTGAGGATCACACTTACTGTATTCGCGAATTGTTCTGCTGCTGTAACTTGATAGCCATCACTTTCTGATAGATGCCTATGTATTATACGTATCTAACATAAAAAATGATTGCAACGTTTCACTTCAAGTAAATCCGAGTTCTTCTGTTCAGCTTTCTTCAAAAACATTTTCATTTTCATTCATTTGTGTTCTAATAGCACACGAAGGACCTATTTTGCTTCGTTGGCGTTACCCACGTAGCGTATTAGCTTTTCCCGTGAATCAAAATCTAAAACGTAGCTTTGAACTCTTAAATAGGAAATACGCTGGGCCAGCAGCAACAACCAATCTATTTGTGAGACAAGATCATTCGAAAAGCAAGCAAACAAATATTAAATAATAGATAAATAGTCTCGTTAATTATTTCAACTCTGCTTTTGGAGATCACTGCTTATGATGATAATCGTTACACCACAAGCATCTCCATAGAGCTACGTGCAAATTATTTGTATCAAATAGTTACTTGAAAACATAATCATAAGTAAATTATCAATGCAAGAAGGAATATTTGAAAATCCTGATCGAAAACAAATTCATTTTAGGAATAATTCTTTGGTTGTTTGGTTGGTTAGGTTTTATGACATATCAACACTTGTTGGTTAAGTCCAAATAATGCTATGTAAGACCAACAATTTAATGGCCTAGTAGGCTGTGGCTGCTGAACACGAGTGTCCTAGATATGACACTAAACAATCTTAAGATGAGACTCCAGTAATGCTGGGACTTTGGGGAATGCAGAGTACCCCTTTTATGACCATCACTCCTGGGTCCACTCTTGCTTGGAGTGGTATCACCTGAGAGGGTCCTATCTGTGAGTTAAATTGAACTTAACAGTGTACTTATGGTAAACTGAATTGTCTGAAATGGAACTGTTTTTGAAATAGAACTGATTTTTTACATTTAAACTGCGTACTTAAACAAATCTGAATTTTTGAAATAGAATTGTTTTGACATTTAGACTGCGAACTGATGCTAATCTTAATTGTTTGAAATAGAACTGTTCATATGGATAAAAATGGATTTGGTATTAAATAGCGTCCATTGGTTGATATGCCATAAAACCAAACCATTTAATTCGACATAAGTCATTTGTTTGGATACAGTTAAATGGTTATATGGTTTGTTAGCGAATAGTTTGTAGGTAATTTTGTTTTTTCAAATGAGTTAGAGGTATATTTTTGCACACAGGTATTGCTATTTTTTGCACATAGTTAATTTGTTTCAAGTATTGCTATTGTTTATTCTATTAAATATCAATCATTTGCTTGCACACTGTGAAGTGGTTTCAAGTTTTGCCAATACTAATAGTTTTATTTGAACACAGTTAAAAGGCTGCGAGTATTGCTGCTTCGCTCTGATAGTTATATTCTATACTTCCTTTAATTGCGAAAAGTTACATGGGTTCCAAATATTTCTATGCAATACCAACAATTCAATTTTTTCACACAGTTAAATAGTTTCAAGTATTTTTATCTAACATGAATAATTCGATTCGTTTCAGACATTTCTTTGCATACACTTAGCTTAAAGCATTCCTGACTAACGCGAATAGTTTTATTTGCACAGTGTTAAATGGTTTCAAGCATCGCTATGTAATACTAACAATTCAACATCAATCAATTGTTTGCACACTGTTTATTGATAAAAACCATTAATGGTGTCCTATCAGTTACTACTAATCTGAGTCAGAGTGGACGTGGGAGTAATGGCAATGAAGAAGTACTCCACGTTTTTCAGGGCTCAAGGACTGGAATCTCACCATCAGATACTTTTGTCTTATATCCAAGCTACATATTGGTGGGGGATTATCCCTCCTCAACGATGCAGTCGATGTATTCAACAGCTCCTGCCGATTAGGCTAATAATTGTTGTAACTATTATTGTTCACAAATGATTAGCACTGAAACCATAAAATCGCTTTAAAAAACTGAGGTGTGTCCTCGTGGTTACTGCGATAGACTGCGGAACCGTAGTAAGAAAGTTCGAACTCAAGTCGCATTCTTACGTTCACTTTCGGACAAATACAGTTGGGAAAGGTATGAGCCCCCCTCATCCTCCCAGTTATGGGTTAATAGTACCACTGCTGTTCTTATAGGAGGATGGATTTGGCATTAAATAACCTTGATATGCCATTAAAGAAAGAAATCAAACCAAACTAAAAACTGACTTTAGCATAAAATAACTCAACAAGGGTTGATATGCCGTAAAATAAACCAACCAACATAGATCAGTTGCCTAGGTTAAACAATCTAAGCTTAGCAGTTGATATAGTTTCGTTTTTCTCCGTCACCTTCGAATCTTTTCCGGAGAACAACACTCAGAAAGCTAGTTTCACAAGCCTTGATTAGTGTTGTTTGTTTACGCTCGGTTTGCGTCCTCACAATTAACAGCCTTGTTCAGACTCAAAGACATTAAACATATATCAACGGTGTCGACCGTAAAACGATAATTACCATTACTTGTATTCATAAACCGCAATCAGTGCTTCAAGTAGGTGTGTATTTCTCACCGCTACCAGTGGCTGATATTCAAACCCAAAGAATATCCCAAGATTTGCAGGCCGATTTTCAATGCTGACCAACATGTCTTTCCAAGATGTTACTCGTTCGTACTTTTCAGGCCGCAACACAACTATTCTTTTACGCTAGATGAAGCAAAGCTTTATAAAGTTTAAGGATTGGTTTTCTGATTTAATGGCATATCAACTTCGTTGGTTTATCTAATGCCAAAACCATCCTTGTTGTACTATTTAATCTATTACTGGGAGAATAGATTTTATACCTTTCCCAAGGGTATTAGTCCAAAAGATCGACTCGCTTACTAAGATGTCACTGGCAGACACGTTAGTCATTCTGCTATGCTCCTTACCCAGTAAAAATCTGCAAGGCCGGCTGTAGTGTAATAGATAAAACATTTGTCTAGCGGACCATTACTTGTGATATGACTTCGACTATCATTAGGTATTCTCTGGTAAAACTTTTGATCCACATTAAAACAAGGTTAGCAATAAAGTAAAGTTGGCGACCGTAGTCGAGGGTAACCCGAAGGCACCCTTTTTGATAGCTACTACACCAAGTTGTTGGGGAGGGCGCAAGTCCTTTCCCTGGATTACTCCACTTTACCCTTAATCCATACCTTATAATGCTGAGTGTTAAACAAGGAGACATCAAGTACCGTTTTTTAAGTCTTTTGTATGACTCGATCTGGGATTGAACTCAGGTCTCCCGGACCATTGGCAAACACTCTCCAAAATTGTTCTTTGTTCTGGTACCATGTACTAAATAAAAACACTTTTTCGGAGAGATGATTGAAATTGTAATTGCCATTCTTCATGCTATGAAGGGGAATTACTCGATATGGGACCCTGACAGCCTGATAGCTGCGCGTAAGTATGGAGTCTCCTGTATATCTAAGTTATGCAGATTATTATTGATGTTATGATTATGATTTATTGATTTTAACGTTATTTCAACTCGGCTGGGGTTACTTTCTGTCAAGAAGTTAGGAAATCGCGTATTTTGTACGTTTATATTTATATTTTTTGTGTGTAAGTCTTTTACTCGCAGTTATATATCAAGTATTCCTATCTAATATAAATAATTTTTGAAATGAATCTATTTGACTCACACATGAGACGCTAACAAGTACTACTCCTCAGGTTCCAAGTAGACCTGTGAGTCATGGTAAAAGATGGTTACTCCAAATTCCCCAGGGCTCCAAAACTAGAGCCTCACCATCAGATGAAGGTTAGGGACATACAAAGGACAAATTGGTGGGGTCCTACCCTTCTGCACGGAATGTATTCTAAATATTTGAAGCGATAGCGCAAGTGGTGATAACTCTACACTCGTACTCTTGTGGTAGACTAAAGCTATCTTGAGTACTTAGTCAGAATCGAAACCATTCCTTAACAGTAAGGATTTCCGAAATCAGGGCGTTAACCATTATACTGCAGGAAAGTTCACATAGGTTAACCTTAGGAGAGATGCTATACCATATAAAATTATGTGCTTACAAGAATGAAATTGATTCCTGTGCCTATCTGGATATTGTATATTTACGTGTTTTAGTTGATTATTTTTCCCTTTCGTGTAAGTGTTTCCGCATAGGAGTTTCTTTATGTCACGCTGCCAATTTTCCAATATTCTATGGTGAAGGCGAAAGATCTATAAAATTCATAGAATTAAACGCGAAGTATTAGTTTCGATTAAACGGAATCTCGCCGCGGTCACGCGATCCGACGCCAAATCTCACGTGATGAGACATCGATTCAACATAAAACAAATCACTCTCTCCCTTGATCTCCGATATTTATTTCGTGTCTGAAGTAATTGCATATTTGTGTCGGGAGACTGCTTTTCTCCCTCTTTCTCCACCTTAATCTCCCTTTCTGCCTCTCTATCTACTCACTCTCTCTCTCTCTCTCTGTTTATCTATTTTATGATGTTCGAGGGCCCTTATCATTTTATCATAATTCTTGTCGAAATGGGTATTTTTATATATGGTTTTGTTCTTTTGCAGTATATATATATATATATATATATAATGAATACAACTGACAAGAAAATTTTGCAATGTAAGCACGCATATACGAACGCACGCATATACACACATTGAGTTAGTTTATTATTTCATTCCTTGCGAATTTTTCACATCAGCGTTAGGTGGTGGAGTCCTTGTGACAGCAAGTCATCTAAGATCTCCGGAACTATTTGGAAAATTCTTGCCGGTCTGTGTTCTGCGTAGTCTCGATTCTTCCACTGATTTTCAATTCCGCCAGACTCTTTTCCGAGCCCTTATATTAGAGATTTTCCAAAATGAACTAGCTAATAATGGCTTCATTATCGCCTTCGTGTCCGCTTTTTCGGCACTCTGGTAAGAACCAACTATACGTCAATTTCTTTTTTTATATTTGTTTTTGCTTTCTTTCATTTTTAGTCAGTGGTCCATTGGAATAACCAAATCTTCGAAATGGCAAGTTCTTTCTTTTTTCTTTTTTTTTTTTCTTTTATAAAAACTATGTTTTGCTTTCTTGCTGGAATTGGGTGATCAGTTGGTATCTCAATTATCATCATTATTATTATTATTATTATTATTTTCTCTTTTGAGAGTTTTTCAGACAAGCATTAGTTGATTGTTTCTCACTGGAGTTTGAGTGACAACAAGTCTCCTCAAGTCTCCAGGACTCTTCTCAGTATTCTGGCCGATCTCAATAATGCAGTAATTGGGATGATCTCCACTCGTCCTGTTATTTCCAAGTCCTCCAGTCCTTGTACCAATCCTTCGGTGACTGTAACAAGAGCACCAATTACAATTGATATTATCGTCACTTTCATGTTCCACAATTTTCTCAATTCCCTAGCGAGGTCGAGGTATTTTTTCACATTCTTTCAATTTGACTCTGTGGTCCACTGGGACAGCAAAGTCCACAATTCTGCAAGTTCTCTTTTTTTGTTGTTGTTGTTGTTGATTATTATAAGACCTGGTCGTTTGACCGAGATTTGTATCTCAAAATCTCTGAGGACTTTGCGCGTCACATTGTCGAGGACAGATTCTGGGTTGTGCATATAGCATTTCTTCATATGGTCAAATTTAAATTTCTAGCACAGTTCCCAGTGGATCACCTTGCCCACCGAACTGTCGACTTTACTGTCCCAGCTGACCACAGAATAAAACTGAAAGAATGTGAAAAGAAGGATAAGTACCTCGACCTTGCTAGAGAATTGAAAAAGCTGCGGAATTCAATTTAATATAAATATAGATTTTGCTTTCACACAGTTAAAAGTCAAAACAGTTCAATATCAAACAATTCAGTTTAGCGAAAGTATAATTTCAATATCAAAAACAGTTACATTTCAATCAATTCAGTTTAGCATAAGTACGCAGTTCAAATTTAAATACACACTTTAACTGTCAAATCAGTTCTATTTCAAGCTATTCTGTTTAGTCAAACAGTTCTAATTTATACAATTCGGTTTAGCATTAGTTTGCAGTTTAGTTCTATTTAACCTATAGATAGGAATCCGATCAGGTGCAACCACTCCGGGCCAGAGTGGACCTGGGAGCGATGGCATTGAAAGGGTACTCCGCATTCCCCAAAGCTCCAGCATTACTGGAACCTCACCACCAGATTGTTTAATGTCATATCCGTGACACTCGTTGGGGGTCTCTTGCCTCACTGCAGAGAAGCAGTCGGTGTATTCTACAACTGTAGCCAACTGGGCAATAGGTAAAATGGTACAAGCGACTAATCCAAAAAACCCATAGACAAAGTGTTTTCTTTCTATTAAGAGTACCTGGGAACAACTGTGACAGAAGCAACAATATTGAAGAAATCATAAATCGAAACATAATTCATCATAGGACCCAGACAATAGGTCTGGGTGACATCATCGGTGAGTGTTCCCTTGAGAGCCAACAAGGGGGACCCAAACCGAACCCTGCAAATGTTGGCTTTTCTTTTTTCAGGTGTACAAACGATAACCGAAGCAACTACACAGATCAGTGACTCCAGCGGAAAAGAAATGGACTTATGAAAAGAACAAAAATATCCTTCACAGTTATCTTAAGGGTAATTCTTAACAAAGAGGGTATCGAAAAAGAATAACAGAGATTTGGGCAAAATTCACTGGATTTAAAAAAAAAACAAGCCAAAGACTGTCCAAGCTAGACAGAAAGAATAAATAAAAGTTAATTTTCTGACTTTGAGATACTACAAATATCATCATCATCATCAAGTCATGAACGGATTTCCCTGACTCTCTCTCTCTTTCTCTTTCTCTCTCTCTCTCTCCATACGTCCCTATTATCTATAACCCCAGCAGGTCTTCCAGACTACGTCCTGTGTCCAAATAGAGATATTGTAGGTATTTTTTGGTCAGCCAACACTGACACATCCATATGAAGGAGTCCATACGAAAACGTCATTTATGAGTTTTTCATGCTTATCCAGCAGTGTGCCGCATTACGTGGGCGTCTATTGAAGAGATGAAAAACAGCCAACTAAAGAAATATGCCAAAAAGTAACTAGAGAAGTATATGAATAAGACCCCACTGTGCGAACCGAAACACTAAATGCTGAAAAGCAAGAAACACCTAACTAAATTGAAACACATAATCATGAATATCGAAACACCATTCCGAAGCATACCACTAAACAAATGTCATGACAAGAATTTTGAAAATTTAGAGTTACTGAAGAAGATCATTTCTGGAAAGAAGTCTACATTACCATCTCTCAGGAACCAAGATTGGAAAATTCAAGGTAGAAAGTGAAAGGATCTACACATTATTTCCATACATCTCAACTTTCAACATCACTCAATTGAATGAACTGGTTCATGCAGGTGCCAAATTAGTCTTTGATAAAATTAGTGTACCCCTAAGGAACCCGAATGGAAATACAAAACATGGATAAGAGTTTAGACTAGAAGGACAGGTAAAGAAATAATGACGCCAAGTGAATGTACTTAGGAAGGAGGAAAAATTCAGGAAAGTTTGGGATGAAAAAAAAACAAAATATCTGACAAATCAAACAATTAAATCTGAAGAAATAAATTAAAAGATATTGTCAAAAGGAGGGAGAGTTAAAAAAATACCGAGAAAGGATCGAGCAGTAAAATTAAAAGAGGACATAAAAAAAAATAACAAGAGAAAATTCTATGATCAATTAGGAGAACGCAAGAGAACAGAGAAACAACTGGATGTAAACGAAGCAAAACTATTCTTGAGTAAAATATGGCAATTGAAAGAATATAACAGAAAGGTCGAATAGATAAATAGCATGAAAAAAGAATTATAAGGACTTGAACAAAGCCCTGAGGTTGAAATACACCTGGATTCACTTAGAGTAACACAGTTCCATTGTCGGTAGATTTGGAATGTGACAAATATATTTTTGTTAAAAGGAGAGATGCCTTAGTGGCTAAAAGTTTAATGGATAAAGAAGACACAAGCTCGCGGGAATAGGAAATGAATGACAAGCTGGCTGGTCAATTAACCTGGTGGTTGTGACACCTTGATATAAGAACTGATGGGACCTAGAGATAAGGCTATGGAAATAGCGGACAAAATCCCAGAAGCAGAAAGTACCTATGTCGCCGCTGGAAGGAAAATACTTTGGTGGCTAACCAGATGTGGGTCATCGGGCTTAAGTAGATGTAATTATAAAAGCAGCTATGTTCAGATGTCAGGCAGATAACGGCTAACGGTTGAAGTGAAGAGATTTCTCGTCAATTCCCCGTATGCAATATGCTGTTATGGCCATTTGAAACTTTCTTTTTTAAGTACAGGAATTATATTGTGAATTGAATTACCATGAACAGAAAATCCGGCGAACACTTGCGCTTGACATAGAGAAACACTGGACTGCTGTTGCGACCTTATTCGGTCTCATCAGCAGTGTATACCGTGATCTCCCCCACTGGAGATGGAACCAGCAACCACAGAATGCAGAGCTAAAACTCTACCACTGACCACCAATTTACATCACCCACAAGTGAATGTCAAATCAATTAGTCATGGTAATTGTAATTGCGAGGCCAATTAAACTGATTTGTATTTTTTTATATTCTAGTATTCGCCATTCTTTTGTTATCAAGTCCAGCTGCAGTGTACAACCCGCTTGGAAGAACAGCAGGAGCAGTATACAACAAGAAAGTTTCAAATGGCCATAACAGCATATATGGTTTCTGGTTTTAAAAATTTCACGTCTACACATGACAGACTGGCTCTTGAAATCAGTCGATGCTTAGAAGAAATAAATATACCCGAATGAATGACTAAATGAAAAGACCACCCTCATCTAAAAAGACCCTCCCAAAGAAAATACCTCTATAGCATGGGTTAATGATAAAATGGGCTACGATATGGCCCTGCAAAATGAATATAGACAAAGATTATAAAAGCATTCAACAAAGTCATAGGATTCATCACGGAAACAAGGATGAGCTGGAGGGTGGATGTGATTGCAAGAGTAACAACTTTAGCAGATGTGAAAATCTAGAGAGATATCTTCCAAGGAGATGCGCTTTCATCATTACTATTTGCAAAAGCGATTATATCACTCGACCACATGCTTGGAAATTGCACAGAAAGCTACAAATTTACAGACTCGCAAGAAAATATTAACCATGGGCAACATCAAGTGGTTTTCAAAAAATGAAAAAGAATTGGAGACTTTAATACAAAATAACAGTATGCAATCAAGAAAGAATCAGAACGCTTGGAGAAAAGGAAATTTACAAGTATTTAGGCATATTTAAAGTGGGCACTATTTACAAACGGAGATGGAAGGAACAATTAAAAAAGAGTATCTCAGAAGATCTAGAAAACTTCTTGAAACCAAGCTCTGCAGCAGGATTCTCATTAAAGAGATAAATACCTAAATTGACCCTCTTGTAAAATACTCGGAGCCATTCTTGAAATGGACGACGGCAAAGCTTCAACAAATGAACAAGAAGACAAGAAAGCTAATGACGATGGGGGAAGCCTTACATCCGAGCGATGAGATATTTAGACAATATTTGTCAAGAAAAGGAGGAAAAGGACAAACCAGCATTAAAGATGTCGTCAATATGTCAACACGAGGACTTAAAGACTGCATTAAAAAGAGGAAAAAAAGACTAATTACTGCGACCTGAGACAGCACAGACAACTTAAGGAGCAACTGAATCTTAACTAGGAATTAGAAATGGGAAGAAAATCAACTCTGTAGATACTTCAAGCAACAAACTAACAAAATATAACACGAGAAAATCTGGACATGGCCAAGAAAGGGAAACTTGAAGAGAGAGACTGAATCTCTTCTAATAACAGCACAAAACAACGCCATAAAGACCAGTTATGATAAAAAGAATATAGATAAGACACAACAAAATATCAAGTTTAGGTTATCTAGTGATAGAAAAAAAAACATTAATCACAAAAGCGATTGCGGCAAACTTGTGTAAAAGAGTAAAATACTGGACACACAAGTTGGAGAAGGCAATCCTTTAGTAATTATGCAAAAGAATGAAATTTGACCATACTACCAAATGTTTTATGCATAAACTAGAAGTCCATCTTGGAGAATAAGACATAAAATTCTCTGCGATTTTGAGATACAAAGAGATCCAATAACCCCGGACAGAAGATCAGACCTACTCGTAGTTATGTGACATTATCTTGGGCATTCGTTGTGTTTCTGTGTGTGGGTGTCAGTCAGAGAATTCCTTTGTCTGGTTTGGCGTGAAACCCACATAAAGGGTCAGCGCACGAGATCTCCCACGAGACCGGAAGTGAGTGAAGAAAGGAAGGTCCGTGAGAAGAGAAGACAGTCAGCAGAAGGGAGCAGAAGGGACCGGTCGACAGAACATGTCAATCAGGCAGAAGAAAAAAGGGAAGAGAAGAACAAAAGTCAGAAAGACGACTACTAAGACCTGTTGACCTATAGAGGCTGAGTTGACCAACGCGAGAAAATGAGTCAGTATTCCTAGTGGCTTTGTGGAAGTTTCGCGCTAATACACGTCCACGATAGCCTGCAAATGCAAGGAGAGCTGCACAAAAATGTCACAAATTTGTCCTCTCTTGCGCTTGAAGCTGACCCAAGCCTGTGTTTGTTAGTTTGTTCTTTTCTTCCACCCTCTCGGTTGTGTTTTGTGTGTCCGTAAAGAAATGTGTAATGCCCCTGGTCGGAGATAAGAGAAACCACTAGACGATCTGATCTAATGGCCATTAGTGGTTTAAGGAACTTAAGATATTGGGGTTGGCCGGCTGAGGGGTATTGGCACAGTTAGCAAAACAAAAGATGACCTGTCGACAAGTAGACTTTGCCGTCCCGCGGAAGTCAGGGTGAAAATCAAAGAAAGCGAAAAGACAGGCAAGTATTTACACCTTGCCAGAGAACAAAAGAGGCTATACAGTATGACAGTGACGGTACTTGAAGCGCCTGGAACGATCTCCAAAGGTCTAATAAAGAGGTTGGAAGAATTGGAAATTGGAGAACCAGCAGAGACCATCCAAACTACAGCACTGTTAAGATCGACCAGAATACTGAAAAGAGTCTTCGAAACTTGAGGAGACTTGCTGTCATTCATACTCCAATGAAAAGTCATCAGCTAACACTGGTATAAAAATCTTGCAAAGAATAATAGTAATAATAATAATTACACACAAGGGCTTATGAGAGGTGACAAGGACATATTACGAGTCAAGAAAAAAAGAGGACTCGGCCTTGCTATGATTAAGTATTGCATTGAGGTATCAATACTAGGCCTCGAGAGTTACATTAAAAAGAACAAAGAAAGACTAATTATGCAACCAGTAACAGCAATAACATTTAAAAAATAACCAAAAAATAATAAAAACTGGAAAAGAGGAATGGGAAGAAAAACGACTGATCGGATACTTCAAGCAACAATTTGGCGAGATTGCGCACAAGAAGACCTCAATTTAGCTACAAAAGAGAAACCTTATGAGAAGAACTGAATCTCTTCAAATAATAGCATAAAACAACGCAATGAGGACCAACTGCAGTAAAGTGAAAATCAATAATAAACAACAGAATAGCATTGGGAATCGTGCAAGAGATTAATATTTGACCATACAACCAAATGATATAGGCACAAACCAGAATCCGTCCTGGAGAATGAAACTCATAAAATTCTCATGGAATTTGAGATACAGACGGATCCCCTAATACCGGCCAGAGGACACAACCTAGCGTTAGTTAACAAAAAAATTAAGTTTGCTGTCTGGTAGATTTTGCCATTCTGACGTCTCACAAAATGAAAATTAAAGAAATCGAAAAGACAAACAAAATACTTGGTCCTAGCCAGAAAACTGTAAAAACGGTGGAATATGAACCTCAAGGTAATAATAGCAATTGTAGTTGATGCACTTTGAACGGTCCCCACGAGCATGGAGAAGGGGCAGAAAAAATTGGAAATAAGTGAAAGGATCGAGATTTAATCAATAATAATATTAATAATAATAATGCTTGACAATGCTTCGGCGACAAATAGATAAGAAAAGGAAGTCACATTATTGTTTGAACCTAGGAGTTTTAAGGAGTGAATTGACATTATATAACATTAGGTATATGAATTTAATTATTGAAAATTCCGTTCGAATCACACGCGATGATAAATTACTGTTTACAGTTTTCTGAAAGAAACGAAATGAATACCCGTAAACAGTTGTTAGGAAAGGATTTTAAAAAATAATAGTTTATTTTGTTATTGTAGCATGTCAACATTTGTTCTTGCAATTTAATTGACCTCTCCGCTATTAATGGTTACTCAATTGATTTTACGAAGGATATTTTCATGCTCTACTTAATTTGATCGCAGATTGAATTACCAAAGACGGGCACCCTTTCTCACACAGATACATATACATATATAAAAGACGCACTTGTGGTGTAATAGTTAGCATCGTAAGGAATGGACACAGCGACCCGAGTTCAATTCCTGGACGAAGCTGTTTGTATTTCACATAGCGCTAATAACACTAGGTAAGGTATGTATCCAACTATTCTCCTTTCAGCTCTTGGTAAATTGTAGGGCACACTAGGCTCTTTAGCCTTGCTATGGCAACCAGTCGAGGAAAAAGAAAACTGAAATCAAGCCTGTTAAACCCCGCTCAAAAATTCACATTCTTTGACATTCTGTTGGTGCGGGTAAATACATTTGCAAATATGTATTAAAAATGATACACGTACGCTAATATACATAAATAAGCGCTTGAAGCGAAACGGTTATCGTCGTAAGAAATGGAATAGGAACCCTAGTTCAAATCGTGAATAAAGCTGCATGCATTTCATGCTAATTTTCTTTGAAAAGGCATGGATCCATCTTTTCTGCAGGCAGCTATGAATCGCCCTCGAAGAAGAGATTAGAATTTCTTGTGAAGAGATTAGAATTTACCAAAGATAATGAGGTGGGGTGTCCTTGTGGTGTAATGGTTAAAGCGCTGGAGTGCAGGATTTTAGTAAGCGAGTTTGTTCTCCAGTCGCGCTATGAGGTTCACTTTCGGACAACTACCCTTGCGAACGGTATGAACCTCCTCATCCACCCAGCTATGGGTTGAATAGTACCACCACTGTTCTTCTAGAAGGATCGATTTGGCATTTAATAACCCAAGAATATTGATATGCCATTAAACAACAAATAAACAAACCAAACCAAACCAAACATTATGGACTAAAGATTGCTTACAGCAACTTTTGATCCTAAAAGGTTGCCCAGGCTGCTTAACTTTCTTGGTCGAATTGGGATATGAGCTTTCTTTAAGCACAGGTTCCAATTTGGTTACTAGATGATACCAAATGGAAGACCGTAGAGCACAAATTAGGAAACATGCCTGTTTTGCGGACAGTATTCTTGGAAGTTGTTTGCAATCTCGTATATAAGTCGAATTCTGAAGATAGAGTTTATGAATAAAAATTAGTGTCAAGTAATAATTTTGTCAGATTGAAATTCAAACATTATGCAAAGGATGGGGAGTAATCTTTCGCTTCAAAAAATAATTCTATGGTGATTTTTAGGATCATAAATCAAGAATCGTCTGATGAGCAAGATTCTCGGAAGAAAGTTTGCAGATACAAAGAAAAGATAAAGAGATGACGATGATTGGTTGGTTGGTTATTTCGTTTTACGGCGTATCAAAGATTTTTGGGTCATTTAATGACGATTTAAGTCATTTTGATAAAAAATTTGTATGTTTCGTTTGGTTTGGTTTTATGGTACATCAACCTTTGTGGGTTATTTTATACCAAATACATTTATATATATATATATATATATATATATATATATATATATATATATATATATAAACAGTTCCGTTTCAAACAATTCAGTTTAGCATATGTATGCAGTTGAAATGTCCAAACACTTCAATTTCAAACAATTCAGTTTAACATAAGTACGCAGTTTAAATGTTAAAACCGTTCTATTTCAAACAATTCCGTTTAGTAAGCAGTTTAAAAGAGAAAAAATTTATTTCAAACTATTCAGCTTAGCATAAACACACAGTTTAGTTATATTTAACCCATAGATAGGACCCTATCAGGTGCTACTTCTCCGGGCCAGAGTAAACCTGAGAGTGATGGCAGTAAAGGGATACTCTGCATTCCCCAAAGTTCCAGCATTACTGAATCCTCACCATAAGATTGTTTAGTTTCATACCCAGGCCACAGTCTTACACTTCTACAGAGATGCGGTCGGTGTATTCTGCAGCTCCAGCCGATTGAGCTACGAAGACGATGAGTTTACAATAGGAAAAAAAGGAAAAAAGTCAGATAAGTTATCATAGAAAAATATTACAGTTTATTATCAGCGTTTCAACCAGCCTCTGCTCAAGTCTCAAAAACAATGAGACGGTAACAAGTTGATGTTGGAAATTCCTATTGCTTTATAAATTGTAGCCCATCATCAATGGGAGGAGGGCGATTCCAATAACTTCGAAATTAAAGTTGTTACTTGTCCTTTCCCCGTTTACAAATTGCTGTTTTCAGTCTTGCATTTCTTACTCCAAGGCTACCGGACGAGACGATGAACTTTATCAACCGTAGGTCTCTCTTCCAGATGCTGGCTTACCTAGTAACCCCCCAGTACCATTTGTTTACTACACCCTGTCAGTGAGGCAAATAACACTTTGCTGTATCACCTGGAGAGATTGACCTCTCTAAAAAGAGTGTCCTAAATTGCATTTGAAAATGAGGCCCCAGTTTTATAGATCTGTGAAGTGTGGAGTATCTTTTCATTGCATTTCGTCCCAGGTCCTCTATGACTCGGATCAGTAGAACATGTTAGGATCTGGGAGTCAAATAATTGTCTGAAAATTAAATAACCCAGGATGGATTGACAAGGCCGTTAAAATCAATTAATCAATAAATCATTTTTATAATGTTACGGTCGACTTTTACACGACGTCTGTCGATACATGAATATATACGTTGATTAAGCTATCGTAGGCGCCTTTATATGATCAATCCAATATTTATTAGGCTTTAGAAAACCGAGTTATTTGCTTAATTTAGCTTCGTCTATCAAAGAATTGAATTAGGAAGACATCCAGTGTGTATGTAAGAGGATATCGCAACGGTTATCAATGGGTATTCACACTTGGTCACCCCATTTGTGATTTTCGTGTCGGTAATTGTTACGTCAACGCGCACTTCCAAAGTTCTATTAACGACGAATTAAAAAAAAACAAACACCGCTCAAAATGTGTCCGCCATTCGCCAGTTCTTTTTGTTGTATTTAACGTATATTTATTTATTTTGCTATTCAGAGCTTCGTTCTATTTTCTTTTCTTTTCTTTTTTTTTCCTTTTACTCCCAATTCCTTTAATATTTCCACAAAACCAAAAACGAAACCATAATTCATGTTGCTTCGCCGTTTCACTTAAAATTAAATTTATTGATTAATCGATACCACAGTTATTTATGCATTCAATTCCTTGATAATATTTGTTTCTACTTTTACTACTACTACGACTACAACTACTACTCGCTTTGTCGGCTGGGATTGTGGAATACGCCCAGGATCTCTGCAAAGGGATAAGACCCTTTCCCAAACAAACATTCTAAATATAACACGAAACTGCATCTGATTGTGAGACTCAAGTCTTGGAAAATGTGGAGTACCCATTCATTGCCATTACTCCCAGGTTCACTTTGATTTGGTGTAGTAGTACCACTTAGGATTCTATCAATGGGTCGATTAGAAGTATACAATCATTTACTAAGGATTATTATAATTTTATCTATTTACTAAGGATTATTATTACTTGAAAGTAAACTGCTGTGTGCAAATTATTCGTACCAGATAGGAATATTTGATAAACAGAATTATTAATGCTAGACAGGAGTATTTGAAAACACTGCGTGTAAACAAATACTCTCTAACAAGTTTAGAAATAAAGTTCCTCATATATATATATATATATATATATATATATATATATATACCTTGATGTCGGAACCGGTCCTGGGGAAGGAAAACTCTGAATTCAAACCTGTTAAACTTTAACCTTGTGTTACACTCTACACATGCGGAGTAGATGACAAATGTTGTTTATATATATATATATATATATATATATATATATATATATATATATATATATAACAGTATTTGGTATTGAATAACCTGAAAGGCTTCATATGCCATAAAATGAAACCAACTAACCAACAACTACTACTACTGCTACATTTACTACTTCAGTTGTTCGTCTAGTTCAAATTATCTTCGTGGAAAAATCTAAAAAAAAAAGAAAAAAATGGAAAGCATATTAATCTTAAGTGAAAGTTTCATATGCAAAATGATACAACATAAGTATTTATATGACGTGCAATTACAGAAAAATAGATATCTACAGTTACTTATTGAAAGATAGTGCAACGGTAATTAATGTTTATAATATTAGCAAAGGACATGCATATCTTCTCGGGAGGCACTCTTTGTGTAACGGTTAAGAAATAGAATCGACGACCCGAGAACAAATCCTAGATAAGGCTGCTTTTGTTTCCCTTCGCCCTAATAAGATAGAAAAAGGCATGAATCCATCTCTTCTTCCTCCAGCTATGGGTAAATCATGAGATATACAGGGTTCTTTAGACTTGGTCCAACAACCAGTCTAGGAGAAGGAAAACTCTAAATTCAAAAGTTTTACCACGGTTAAAAATTGACTTTTTATTACATCCTGTTGATGGTGGAGTCGTTAAGTAAATACATAAATTGTTTGTAAAAAATGGAGGTGCCTGTGGTATAACGTTATCGTCTAAAACAAGGAATCACCGACCTGAGTTCAAATCCTTGATGAGGCAGTTTATTTTTCACATCGTGCCAATGCCCCAAGGAAAGATATCAATCAATATATTTTATCCTATCAATTATCGACAAATAGTAGGACAGATTGAAATGTATAGCCTTTGATAAGCAACCAGTCCAGGAAGAAGGACAACTGACTTAACCCCCGCCTACTCCGTTCAAAGTTAACCTTATGTCATATCTTATATGTGGCAGATGGGTTGGGTCAATGCAAATATGTCTTCCAAGAAATGGGGGCCTTCGTGGCGTAACGATTATTGTCTTCGGAAATGGTGGGACAAGTTCGAGTATTAATGCGACTGGGAAAGGTTTGTATGCGTCGCTTCTAATTTTCATCATACAACGTGTGGAAGCACGTGCGATACCCTAGCCTCATCAGCCGCCATCCAGGGTGATAACACAGTTTTGGTAGCTCAAGGCGGTACTGCCACGAGTACCAACATTGTACCAACTTATACACAACATTGTGTAAATAATAAAGCAGACTAGGCTCTTTATCCTTAGAAAAGCAACCGGCCAAGTAGAAGGAAAATCTGAATTAAAACCAGCTGTACTCCGCTTAAAAAGTGTCCTTATGTCGCATTCTGCCCGTGGCGGAGGTGTTGGGTAAATACACATTATCTCGTAAACCACTAAAAATCCATGTTTATTGATATTCAAAGATTAGCTGCGTACAGAACTGGATTCGGTGTTGGGCATCTAATCAAGATCGAACACACAACTCTAGGAAACAAATTATCAATCAAACAAAAGTAGGTGTCCTTCTAGATTAGAACTTCGTGATTAATTAACGTTAATTAAGGCTTAATCAATTTAACCCTTCCCAGAAAAATCGGCTGTATACAGCCGGTCAAACGCAATCGTTTGTTTACAACCAAATCTAATAATACCAATTTTCGACGATTGAATCAACCCGAAAAAACATGGCGGCTTGCTTCGAAATTAATGATTTATTCTGTGATTTATCGTCGTATTTCATTTAATGAGAAGTCATCATTTGACTGACAAGACCAAAAAAGCAAGCACAGCTGTATTTTTCATATCGTTGTTATATTAGATTTCATTAGAATTACTCTCAAATAATTATAAGATAGAATTATGCCAATTCATTGTTAATTCATTCTTGATACTTTCATATTTACAATATTTAGTGGCTTAGAAAAGTTCTCCGTCTGACCAAAAAGAGAATGGTCTTGAACCATAAAACATATATGTTCTACATTCAACAAGTTTAATTTATCATTTTCGAACAGAAAAAAAAAAGAAAGAAAAGTGAATAAATGTACATATACATGAATTACTTATATATATATATATATATATATACATACATATATATATATATATGTGTGTGTGTGTGTGTGTGTGGTTAAGCAGCAGTCTTTCGTTTAAGTATGATTAAATAATGAAGACACATTTTGTCTATATCATTTTATCAAGATCCTTTGAAGTATTCTGATAAGTGTCTTGGTTTCAGGTTGGAATTGGTGGATGAATTTATCAAAATTGTCCCGAACGCTTTCGGACCTTTCATAGGCCATCATCGAGCAATTTCTTGCATGTATAAAGATGTTTTTTTTAAAGAGTTCTTAAAAGAGTTTTTTTTTTTTCAGGTTTATTATAACATAACAAAATTATGTAAACGCAGAGTTCCATAAAATTGAGTTGCTGATGAATTTACAAAACAGAATGCTATAAACGGTAATAGAATATTATCAATAAATATTGAATATTTATTAAAAAAACTAAAGGTATTTCAAATCATTGTCACTATTTTCAAAATTGATTCTAATAATTTTAGTTTTTTTTGTCTTTATATGGAGGGCTTCTAGGATTTGTAGTCGTAGCTTATTAACTTCGTATGCTATTATTGTGGTATTTTCAACTAGAATTGTTGATTTTGTATTAGAATGGGTTTTAAGATGTAAGGCTATAGTGCAAGAATCATGAAGGTGCATCGAAAGACGTCTTGAAAGAGTTGTAGAGATAAGACCAACATACGTATTATTGTGTTTAGAGACACAGGCTCCCAAGGGATATTAGAACATGTATACGAAGTTTGTTCAATCACGAAGATCAGTAGAGGAGGAAGAGTAATTGGAAATAATAAGGTTGGAGGTTTTAAATTTGTTATAGTAAATGATAAGTATTACTTTTTTTTATTAGGATCGGTTGGGAGAACATTTTTTTGAACAGGTTTTTTAATATATGTTATTTGATCAAATGCATATATATAAAATAAAAGTAAAGTTAGTGACCGTTGTCAGAGATGACTCGAAGGCTCTATTTTCAATAGCTACTACATCGAGGTGTAGCGGAGAGCACTACTTCTTTCTCTGGATTGCTCCACTTTATCCTTAATGCTAGTGTTAAGCAAGGAGGTATCAAGTAACATTTTTTTGAGTCATTGGTATGACTCAACCGGAAATTTAACCCCAGTCTCCAGGGCCATGCTATCAAAATGCTCAGATTGTAAAATTTGCAAATAAAATGTTTTTACACGAACTAGTATCCTGGGGAAAAATGCATAATAAGAAAATACTAAAACCATACATACTACTTAAAATTATGAACCAATAACGCACAGCAAGCCCAAATAAAAAAAACATCGACAGAGTTCTATAAGCTAAATGTAAGTTGGCATATATATATATATATATATATATATATATATTAGAAAAGGTAAAACAGAAGAAGAATATGTTTTATAGTTTATTTATTTGTCAACGCGTTTCGACATCAATCTTTTTTTGAATGCAAAAGTATTTTATGAAAATTTGGTCTAATGAGTACAGTGTTCGCCAATGACCCGGGAAACTGGGGTTCAATCCCAGGTTGAGTCATACCAAAAACTCAAAAATGGTACTTGATTCCGCCTTGCTTAACACTCAGCATTATAAGGTAAGGATCAAGGGTAAAGTGGAGCAATATAGGGAATCGAGTAGCGCCCTCCCCTACATTTGGTGTAGTAGCTATTGAAAAGGGAGCCTACGGGTCACCCTCTTCAAAGTTCGCTAACTCACTTACTTGTTTTAGTATGACAAATAATTCTAAATGTTGATTTTTTTAGAAGTCTTCATTAAGTATTGTAGGTCTTCTATACTAAAATAATTTTGACAAAACACTTTTGCATTCTAAAAATGATTGAAGTCGAAACGCCGTGGCAAATAAACAAACCATCAAACATATTTTTCTACTGTACATTCTGTCAGATTCAACTCATTTCTTCCTACATATATATGTAAATATATTCAATTTTTTATTTTCTATATATATATATATATATATATATATATATATATATATATATATATATATATGCATGTATATATATGGTGGGGGGAATAGGAAAATATTCAAAAGATGTACTTTTATATAAGTATATTCTTTATATATATGATATATCATACGTGAAAAATACATTCTCTGAATATTTCGTTCTTTCATATTTTATATTTACGTAATGCCGGATTTATTTTCATTTCCCCTATATATATATATATATATATATATATATATATATATATATATATATATATATATATATATATATTAAAGCTAATATTAAAACTATTAAAAACAAGCTGCTCCCATGAAAGTCAAGAAAAACAACTTGTTTTGAAACGGATAAAAGAGTACTCCTGTACTCAATGACATTACGGCAGTGTTAGTCTAAAAACATTTATATAAGTGGAACGCAGCACCAATCTCCCGTTATTCCGGGTTTAGGGTGAACAGATGTTACAATGACCCATGTCGATTCTAAATCTGTTGGCTGAACCATCGCTCAAGTATTTATGCCTGTTTAATTACGTATCAACCTCCGTGGATTATTCAATGGTAAAACCATCCCTTTAGAAGAACAGTTGTGGTAATATTTAACCCAGAGATCCAGTCTACCAATCCATTTTAAGTTATTTAGTTTCAGATTATCATATTTTATGGAGGAGAATTTGTTACTCTGTTCTTAAGAAGTCAGCATGCATATACTTTAAGATTGCTTAGCTATAAACATTCTTGAAGCTGCTTGTAGTCAGCTATTTAATGTCAGATATTAGATTTTGCTATTAGCAACAGTTTGGATATGACTTTCCGGTTTACATGGAACGCAATATTCAAGAAAAAATACAGATCTATTCTGAAAGAAGAAACTTCACCAAATATCTGTAGATTTTTATTCTCTTTTATATAAACAGAAACATTTCATGGAGAATATACAGAGTATACATAATTTATGAATGACAACTGTTCAGTAACTCGCAATGGTTAAGCCATTTTCTCGATTGAAATTTGATTGATATTTTGCACCATTTTGAAGCAATTTAAAGTCGACTTTTCTCATCGAAATGAGATATTCTTAGTTTTTTCATCACTACTTGGTCGATATCCCCAAATCGAAAAAAACAGTTTTTATGGTACTCGATGTCGGAAATGTAAAGTAAAATTGGTGACCGGAGTCGAGGGCGACCCAAGGGCTCCCTTCTCAATATCTACTACATCGAGGCATAGGGGAGGGCGCTGCTACATTCTCTGGGTTGCTTCATCATACCTTTGATCCCTACCTTGTAATGCTGAGTGTTAAGCAAGGTTCTATCAGGTACCATTTTTGAGTTCTTGAACCCCGGTCTTCTAGACCACTAGCAAACACTCTACCCATTAGACCCATGGCCTTGAGTTGAAATCAGCTAGAACTCTTAGAATGGTGATCTGAGGAAGCTAGCATCATTCAAATTACAATGAAATACTGTCAGTTAAAACTGTTGGGAAAGACTCACAAAAAGTAAAATAATAATCGCGGGCCATTGATCTAATGAGTAGAGTGTTTGCTAGTGGTCCAGAAGACCGGAGTTCAATCCCAGATCGAGTCATACTAAAGACTCAAAAAATGGTACTTGACACTGCTTTGCTTAACTCTCAGCATTATAAGATAAGGATCAAGGGTAAAGTGGAGCAATCCATGAATGGAGTAGTGCCCTCCCCTACACCTTGGTGTGGTAGCTATTGAAAAGGGAACCTTCGGGTCACCCTCGACTAAGGTCGCCAACTTTTACTGGCTTTAATATTAGTAGCAGTACTTTGGTTCGGTTTGGTTTGGTTTCTTTGTTTAATGGCAGGGTTATTTAATTACAAAGGCATCCTTTATTTTACATTGAATCGACTATGCATTGTTTTCGTTACAATTCTTTTAAAATGTGGTACATTCAACACAATTTGTACTATTTTTGACGTATACATTTCCATTGTAAGAAGATTCTATATTAGGGAATTAATTTTTTCTCATTGTAAAATTCACTGAAGATTTTTTTTTGTTTCAGTGGCATATCAACCTTTGCAGGTTATTTCATGCTGAAGCCATCCTTTTAGAAGAGTAATTGTACTATTTAACCCATAGCAGCATCATACCTTTTCCTAAGAGTTTTATTCCGAAATTGAACCTAGTAATTTGACTTGTGTTCGAACTCGCTTACTGCAACGTTGCCACTACACCACAGGAACTCCCCCAGTATTTTGAATTATATTCAATAAAAATGCAATTGAAGCAACAGTCTTACAAGTTGCAAGAAAAGATAAACCACTTCATCAACATCACATTAAAATATTTGTCAAGAATGAAGGATACTTAGAAACCAAAATACAGACATTTATGATCTTCAGTCAAGATATAAGAATGGAATTTAGAATTTTAGTTTTGGTTTGGTTTTATGGTATACCAACCACTGTAGGTTATTTAATGCCAAATCCGTTTTATACATATATATTAAATATGAAATTCTAAACACATTTTGTAGATTACATTTTTAAACAAGCCTGAGCTCATTTTTTCACACAGTTAAATAGTTTTAATTATTTATATCTTATACGAATAATTCTCTTTACAATTAATCATTTTGTTTGCAAAGTTAAATGTTTTCAAGTATTTACCAGTAACTGTTCAATTAAACATCAGTCATTTGTTAAAACACAGTTCAATGATCAAACAGTTCGATTTCAAACAATTCAGTTTAGCATAAGTCAAAAAATTAAATGATTCCAAGTATTGCTATGGATCACTAACGATTACATTAAATATCAGTCATTTGTTTACACACAGTTAAATGATCAAACAGTGCAAGCCAATGATTAATGCTAAATTGAATTATTTGAAGCAGAACTCAATTTAAATGTCAAATAGTTTTGTTTGACCCATAGACAGGACCCTATCTGGTGCCATCACTCCGGGCCAGAGCAGACCTGGGAGCAATGGCAATGAAGAGGTACTCTGTATTCCCCAAAGCTCCAGCATTACTGGAGCCTCATCATCTGATTGCTGTATGTCTCATCGGGACACTCATTGGAGGAGTCTTATCCTTCTGCAGAGATGCTGTCGGTGTATTCTGTAACCCCAGCCAACTGGGCTGGGAATTTAGAATCGACAAAGGTGCTGTGCTTATTATGAATAACGGGAAAACAATTGAAGGGATAGAACTATACAATAAAGAAAGCATCGAAATATTTTGAAGAAAAGAAAACAACAGATAATGTGGAATATTGGAAGCAGGTACGAACAAAAATTATACGAAAGAGATAGTAACAGAATAGTAACTTAAAAGAACAAAAAATCTAATCAAAATAATAGATAGCTTAGCTGTATTCCTTGAAAGATGCTCCGAACCCTTCCTAACCAAGACAAGAAAAATTAAGAAATATGAACCGTAGAACCAGGGAATTGATGACAATGCACAAGAATTTTGCCCAGTCGGCTGGGGCTGTAAAGTACACAGCTTCTCTGCAGAATAGTAAGACCTTCCCGCCCCAACGAGTGTCCTAGATATGACACCAAGAATCTGTGGTGAGGTTCCAGTAATGCTCGAGCTTTGGGGGATGCAGAGTACCTCTTCACTGCCATCGCTCCTAAGTCCACTCTAGCTCGGAGTGGTAGCACTCGATAGGGTCCGATATATTGTTCAAATAGAATTAAACGGTGTACTTATGCTAAACTGAATTGCTTGAAATAGAAGTGTTTTGTTTGTTTGATATTCAAGTTTGTGTAAATAAAAACTATACTTATATTAAACTGAATAATTAGAACTGTTTGACAAAACTGAACAGCTTGAAATAGAAATATTTTGACAATGAAATTGTGTACCTATGTTTGAAATAAAACAGTTTATTTCCATTTTATATACCTTACTAATTTTTATCTCTCACATCCATATATATATATTTTCCTTTTCTATTTCTCCTTTCTCTCCCTCTTCTTTTTTTCTGTACATATTTACATGGTTATATAGTAAAAAAAAAAGTTTAAAATAGCATATGCACAACGAAAAACAATAAAAAACTGTGTACATTAAAAGAATGTCGATACGCGAGATGATAAGCAGTATTATGACAAACGTTTAAAATTCCGCATGTGCACGTTTAAAATAAAAAAAAACTGTCTATCAAAATAAGTATTAACAGTATGTCGAATGAATGGAAATATCTAAGAAAGATGAAGATATCAAAAATTAAAGATTAAATTATCTAAAAGATATCAAAGAAAAATTGATTACAGAAGCCAGTAAGTGCAATATCAACAGAAATAATTTCGGGAAAAACAGAAAACACGAAAGCGAAAATCTAAAAAAACAAAAATGGGAAGAAACGTAAATGTATGGATGCCTCAAGTTTCAACTTAATGAAATAGCAGGCAATATTATCTGGACATGGCTACGAAGAGAAAACCTAATAAAAAAACTCAATCTCTAATGATGTTTAACAAATGTTAAAGCTAAAATAGGTTTTATGATAAATCAGTTATTGTTGTCAAAGATATTTCTAAAAAAATTATGTGGATACAGCAAACTGTCTTGAAAAAAAAAAGAGGAACAGGCATAACTGTGTGGTTAAGATGATCCACCGGGAATTATGCAAAAGACAGTAATTTGATCATACTGGCAAATAGTATCTCCAAAACGCTACTAAAGAATTTCACCTTACTGTTTATTGTCCAGTCGGCTTGGGCTGTAGAATACACCGACTGTGCCTCTGCAGACGGGTAAGACCCCCTCCGCAACCAGTGTCACGGATATGACACTAAACTATCTTATGGTAGGGCCCCAAGGATGCTGGAGCTTTGGGGAAAACGGAGTACCTCTTCATTGCCATTGCTCCCAGGTTCAGTCTGGCCCGGAATGGTAGCACCTGATTGAGCCCTATCTATGAGTTAAATAGAACTAAATGCATGATTATGCTAAACCGAATTGTTTGAATTAGAACTGTTTGACCAAACTAAATAGCTTAAATAGAAATGTTTTTGACAATTAAACTGTAGTTAAATTTAAACGATTGTGCTTATGCTAAACTGAACTGTTTGAAATGGAACTGTTTTTAACATTGAAACTGTACTTACACTAAACTGAATTGTTTAATATAGAACTGTTTTGACATTTAACTGAATTAGCTGAATTAGAACTGTTTGAATAAACTGAATAGCTTGAAATAGAAAAGTTTTTCACAATTACATTGTTTACTCGTGCTAAACTGTATTGCTTGAAATAGAACTGACTATTTGCATAAAATTGGATTTGGCGTTAAATAACCTAGAAAAGTTCATATGCCATAAAACCCAAAGAACCAACCAACCAACCAACCAACCAACCTTGCTGTTTAAATGAAAGTACCCATTAAAAAAAATTTACATTTTGAATTTCGAAAGACACAAGAAATGTCATATCAGCAAAGTGTTATTTAATCAAGCTGAGTTTTGTAAAGATGGTTTAGATTAAACAGCAATTTTCTTGCTGTTTAATGCTAGAAAATATCTTTTATTTGCTGGAAGACCCTACAAATAAGGACGTTTATATTTAAACGGAATTTCGAATCTTAGCATCTGTTTTATATATATGTATATATAATTCTCAGATGATATTGGTTTCCAAGAAAGGAAGACATGGACTAAAAAAAGAAAGAAACCTACAAATGTCAATCAGTAGATCATTTAAGACAATATGGAATATATAGGAACCAGAAATAATGAGTATCAAAGATACTAAACGAAAGTTCACAGCAGTTACATCATGCCGCTCGAATAAAATCCAAAAATGTCCTCGTATTGTCATAAGTGATCGGAAGTTGTTGCTTATACTGGGTGTCTCAAAATAGATTCAACCCATTTTTACGACAATGATTTATTACTGAGACAAGCACAATTTCGGTCATTTGGAATACGTCCCATAAAAGATATAATCAATGTTTGTTTTAATTGTTATTATATCAGCTTCTCGTATATACAATCTCCTTTATTTTTTAGTTTCCTGTCTCAGTAATAAATCATTAACTTATAAATGGGTTGCCTCTATTTTGAGACAGTTTTGAATGATTTGTCTTTAAATAATTAGCGCCGGAAACATTTTTTCTCTCTTGTGCCAGGCATTGTGATCGAGGATTATTAGTTGTTGTAGTATACTATTTTCAAATCTGAAACAAAAAAGAACACGACATTTTTATTAGTAGAGTTATTAGCAGCCACCTGAGTCCCTTGTATATTGAGATACCCTGTATATATAATTCTCTGACCATGATGGTTTAACTGAACGGAAGCCATGGGATATAAAAAAGAAGACTACAAATGTCAATCAGTGGAACAAAGAAGACTATGGAATATATAGGAACCAGAAATGAAGCGTATCAAATATACTGAACGAAAGTTTACTGCAGCTACATCATTTCACTCGAATAAAATCTTAAAATGTCCTCCCGTCGTTTTAAGTGACCTGAAATCGTTGGCATCTTTAAAAAATTGTTGCTGACTTTAAGATAATAAAACAAAGAGTTTTGTATTGAAAGAAACAGATATTACATGGTTGTTGATTTGCTACGCAGAGGTAAGGCAAAGACAGACATTGATAGGTTAACGGCCATGTGTAAATCAAATTTCTCTCTCTCTCTCTCTCTCTCTCTCTCTCTCTCTCTCTCTCTCTCTCTCTCTCTCTCTCTCTCTCTCTCTCTCAAGAAATAAAACGGAAATTCTTCCAAACTGTAGTCGTATCATTACTACTTTATGGTTTTATTCTTTTGAATCTTGTGCTACGTGCTGTTTTGAACAAATCCTGGAAGCAGCACCCAACAAAACAGGAGCTATCCAGCCACTTACCTACCATCGCACAAACTATCCAAGACAAACAAACATGCTGGGCACTGCTCGTGAAGTAAGTACGAACTCATATGCGTTGTTTTCTAATGGGATCTTACACAATGACATACTAGTCTGGGCCAACCCGCAAAATCTTGCATTCATCAGCTCTGAGAGGAGACTAGATACCGCAGGAGCGAAGGCAGATAGGGACTGATTGTGAGAGAGGGTGAAAGGAATCCGTACTGCTGGCACGCCTTGATGATAAGGATGATGACTTTTTCCGAGTCACGGAAAAGTAATCCCAATGTTCGTATATTATATACATTGAATTTTTAATCATTTCTTTTTGTCTTAGAAATGTCGATGGTCTTTTGCCATACGGAGAACAAACTGATTATGGAAGGGAGGAATTTGTTCCTCCCATTTTATTGACAATATAACGCTCTGTTAAAACTCGAAATCTCACATGAAGCACTCGTGATCTGCCGACAAGAGCTCTTCAGGCGCAAATAAGAATTAAGCCCACCCAATACCACAGTCTAACTTAACAAAGAGGGCGGTAAGAAAAGTCAATCAATGAAAACGAAATCCCATCAATCTGCAAAGAGAGTCTTTGAGAGGCTTTGATAGATGTTACTCGTTATCACTTATTGATCGCCGGGACTTGAAAGACGAGTAGAAACAAGATTGCTTATGCTCCCTTGATAAATGGGATCTCACCAAAGATAAATTATCTAGTGCGTGTGTGTGTGTGTGTTGTTTCAATCGGCAAAATATTTTGACTATTAAAGGGATACAGGATGTAACATAAGTTGAAGGAATTGGTTGATTAATCAGTAAACACTAGTAAAAGACGCTTGGAAGTAGGTATCGCTTTAACAAATGGGATATTTTAGAACTTGACATTAGGCTGCTAATTATACAGACGTCACTTGATGAGCGGTGTAAAGCAAGTAACATTCTAGTATATGCTGTGTGGGTCTCGAGATATATTTATAAAGCTCTACAAACCGTCTCTCGAAACCAGAAAAATACAATACCAAAGAGCTTAATCAAGAAAATGGTTGGTGAAATCTATTAATCTTCCAATGGGAAATCAACTGAATTTCCTACTAAAAAAGTCTAATTTTTCTGCACAATAGGCTCAAGAAGCTGTAATCTTAGTATCTCTTTTTGTGCATTTATTGACTCACCAGTGTTTACGCGCGCCTTTAATTTTTTTTTTTTTTTTTTTTTTAGATTTTGCTGACAACAATATTTTAATTGCCGCGAATAATTTTAAGGGTCAAAACTCAAAACAATCCAATAATTCTTTTTTCTCCTTAATTGTTAAGAATATATTTTAACCTATTAGATTCATAGGTAAATCATCAACTTTTTTATTGACTTTCGAGCCCACCTCAGTCTTATAAATAAGCGATGAAATAGATAAATTTTAAGAAGATTCATTAAATGCATTCTGCAAATCTTCTCAAAACTTTCGACTTTATTTTTTTTTTAATGAAAATCTAACATTCTGTTCCTTCAAGCTTGAATTTAATTTCATCATCGCTTAATTATTTTGAATTGATCAAAAATAATTTGTTTACATAGATATAATCTTACTAATAATCTTACCTTTGCTGATGAATTTTCAAACATATTAGTGCATAGACACACTGTTTCTCCAACATAGTGACATATTCATACAAAGATCTTTTACACACATAGAATATATAAACTAGATTTAGGCAATGAAAACTGCTACATTTAAAGTGTGAACATTTCTTTCGTGTAATGTAAATATTGGAGATTAGTACCCTCAAACTAATATCATATTTTCTTACAAGAAAATACATTGTAACGTATATTTTTCAACAAAATTTTCATTAAAGTTAAAAAAACATAATTTATCAAATTTGTAGATTGCTGTTTTATTTATTCATTTTAAGATATATCCACTAAATATCTCTCTCTCTCTCTCTCTGTCTCTCTCTCTCTCTGTCTCAGTCTATTGATATCTATCTATCTATCTATCTCAGTCTGTTTCTTTCTGTCACAGCCTGTTTATCTCTAGCAATCATACAAATAAACAAAAAATAAAAAAAAAACAAGAAATAAATAAATGAACAAACATGGAACGAAGAAAAGAAGAATTGGTGGGGAAAAGTGAAGAAAAGGGAAATTGCAATAGGAAGAATATAAAACGATGCAGAGATTGTCAGAGTGAGGGAGAAAAATAAGAAAAAAAATTAAAGATATATGTCTGTGGATAACAATATATATATGTGTGTGTGTGTGTGTGTGTGTGTGTGTGTGTGTGTGTGTGTGTGTGTGTGTGTGTGTGTGTGTGTGTGTGTGTTAAGTTAACGCATATGATTTCTATGAATAAAGTGTCAGAATATTTTGTCACCTTGGTAATGAGTTGCTACTACTGTGCAAAAAGTTTCATATACAGCTTTAGAATTTTATAATTTAAAAACATATTTATACAAGAAATACAAAAACAGATTAATTCTATTTCAAGATTTATCTGGTTTGTATTTTTTGAATAGTTTGCAATCTTTGATTAAATTTCAACAATTTTGAACTTGTATACGAAACTTTTTGCAGGACAGTAGCAAATCACTACAGAATTGAGAAAAAAAATTGAAATGATTATATTTTTTATAAATTATTGTATATTCTTAAATTTGTATCATTTATTTTCCTTTATAGTAATTTTTTATTCTTTATAATACAATATCATAGCTAGAAAAGAAGAAGGAATAGATAGTATATCTCGATACCATAAGAAAGAAATAAAGATACTACACTTTAATTTCAGAAATTGCACTCTAGTGATTTTTAACGGCATCCTCACAACTGTGATAGCTATTCAGGATCATTTTGAACCTAAGAAATCCTGTAAATTTTTGAGAGCATTGATTTATATCAATGCTTTTTAATAGGATGGAAATAAATTTGTTGTCTTAATGTGACCGATTGTCGGTGTTAACATATATATATATATATATATATATATATATATATATATGGAGTGTTCAAATAATAACGAGACTGGAACTATTCTTTCCAAAAACGAAATGAACAATGAAAAACAATAAATCAATTTTCTTTCTTTGTTTCACCCACAAATATCCGTCAAAGTCATCAACTTCATTACAAAACTATGAAAACCCTAAAAGTGGAATTAGCAACCGAAGAATAAGTTCTAACTGAGATAAAAATCCATAAGTTATCTTTTAGGGATACTCACTCTGGCCAGAGCAATGATGCCACTCATATATAAATTCACCCAACCCTTCCTAAGAAGCAGGATGTGACACAAGGCTAATGTTTAAGGGGAGTTTAGCAGGTTTGAGTTCAAAGTTTTCCTTTTACAAAACCAGTTGCCATGCCAAGTTTAAAGAGCCCGGTTTGACTCATCGCTGAAAAGAGAATAGTTAGATTCATAACTTTCCTAATGTTATTAGGAGGGTCCTAAATACAGCCTCGTCCAGGATTTGAACGAGGATCACCGTGTTCATTGCCTACGACGGTGACCATCACATCACGAGTCACTGAGTTATATGCTTAGAAAACACACTGGAGGATAAGAATTTACAAAGTCAATAGAAAAAATAAATGTATTGGGATGATATCAAGATATTCGTCCAGAATGAAAAAAAACAAGATCACTTCCAGCCTGTAGCTGTAAATATGTGTATGTTTTAAATTCATTCTTTCAGTACAAGCATTCTACAGTCATTGTGGCGACTGCAGGTCTAGTCTTACTTTAGGTTGTCTTGCTTTTTATAATCATACACATGAACACGTATATATATATATATATATATGTGTGTGTGTGTGTGTGTGTGTGTGTGTGTGTGTGTGTGTGTGTGTGTTTATAAAAATTAGAATCTTAAGTTTACCTTTGAATTATAAATATTCCATATTTCTTGATAATATTCTATCACCGTTGATAGTGTTATGTTTTTTAAATTCATCAGTATCTCAGTTTTCTCCAACTCTGCGTTTACGTAATTTTGTAATGTTAGAAAAAACCTAAAAAAATCTCTTTCAAAATCTCTTTAAAAAACACTCTTTATACATACACGCAACCCTTGATGATGGCCTATAAAATGGCCGAAAGCGCTCGGGATAACTTTAGTAAATTCATCCACCAAATCCAACCTGAAACCAGGACACTTATCAGGAAACCTGAAAGGATCTTAATAAAATTATATTGGCAAAACGTTTCTTTATTATTTAATCAAATATGCTTAAATGAAAGAGTGCTGCCCAACTACTCTCTCTCTCTCACACATACACACACACACAAACATACATACATATATATATATATATATATAAATTAATTCGCGAATAAATACTATAGTAGGATAGTCCCGACTCGGGAATTAATTTTTGTAATCTGCTCTACCTAGTATTGAGCACTCTTTGTGATTGTAGCATCGCAGCATTTTGCATGGGTTTTTGTTCTTTTGACCAACTGATTGCGTATCTCTTGATTTTTTTCAATTGGTGTGACAAGGTTGGCCTTTTCTATTTTTTTCCCGATAACCTTTTTCTTATTTTCCCGGGCAGTGATTCGAGATATATTGTTATCTCTGAATTCTGGCGTTTTTTTTTTCTTTTTCTTTGTCACCGTAAATGCTGTTGGGTAGTAAATTAGTAAATATATATATATATATATATATATATATATATATATTATAACTGCTTTAAATAGAGCATACATTGTAAATTCTAAAAAGAAGGACTTTTGTGGGTGGGTTCACGTTCCGTTAGAGAAACACCGTGACAAGCCAGCAATAATTAGAAATAAATCACGGTAGTTGATAACTAAGTAAAAAAAAAAGAAAAAAAACAAGGAGTTGGGGGGGAAGAAAAAATGTCTACCCGGAAGGATTGGTAAGTTTTTTTTGGTTTCTTTTTCAGACAAAGTAAATTTGGAATCAATTTCAAACTTTTTCAAAAACATTCTCTATTTTATTGATCCATCATTCAATAAGGTTTCTTCTTGTAGGCAGAAATCCAATGTTTACAATCATTTTTACAGCTTGAGTTCATTATACTTTGTCTTTCTTTTCCCATTGTTTTCTGTATTTAAGATGCGAAAGAAAAACAGAAAAAAGAATCCTAAGCAAACAGCTTTAACCTTCGACTTCATACAATTTTCTTATTTTATTCATGTTTTTGCTTTGTTTTTTGCTTAGAATAGAAAAAGAATTTATGTAGATCTCCCACTTACTCGGCAATTCCATGTAAGTGTAACTGAATAATGAGCATGTACGCTAAATCATTCTATTGGGTTATGTCATATATAAATTCCAGGTTTTTTTTTAACCAGATCATAACAACGCATTTCAAACGTCCAAGCGGAAATTATCTGATTAAAAACTGCTTTTACTGGTCATTCTCACATATACACCCCCGCCTTAAATGGAGGAAATGAAAGTGCATATTCAACATGCAGTATTGTGGGATTTTAAGAATTACTACAACTTGAAAAAAAAAAACAGCTAAGAAATTTTTTTGGTTTATGTCCAAGGTGTCATTACTGACCACCAAGTCCAAAACAGTTTTTCAATGTATCGTTCTGGCAATAAATCATTGAGAGAGAAACCCAGACCATGACGCTAATCAGACCTCGATCAAGATCCTTTAAAAGAAATGGTAGAACGAAATCCGCGCAAAAAGTGCTCAGGAATAATAACTTAACCTCGAAACATTCCAATCCCCAATCTGCACCCACTTGAAAAAGATAAGAAAAGTGAGAAAGCAGGGCATGAGGGTTTTTTTTTTTTTTTCATACTCTGAATGATAAAAATAAGGAAGATTGCATAACTAAAGCGACAAATGTTTTTTCAAGAATATCATTACAGGTGATGAAAATGGGTCTTTTGTGAGTGTTAAACGAAAAAGGTAATAGATTGACAAAGATGAATCTCCGTAGCTTACCCCCAAAACAGAACTTTGAGGACGAAAAGTCATGATCTGTACATCGTGAACTCCCGGAGTATTATTCATCTTGATTTTTTAAAACGCAATCAGACACACATTTCAGCTCTTGAGAGTATAAGTAAGAAAAGTTGGCGACCGTATCCGAGCGTCACTCGAAGTCCCCCTTTTCGATTGCTACTACACCAAGGTGTAGGGTATGGCGCTACTCCTTTCCCTGGGTTTCTCCACTTCACCCTTGATCCATACGTTATATTGCTGAGTGTTAGGCAAGGCGGTGTCAAGTACCATTTTTGAGTATTTGGTTTGACTCGACCTGTTTTTGAACCTAGGTCTCCCAGGCCGTTGGTGAACACTCTAACCATCATGCCAATATCCGGTATATCAATGTCAGGCACCGGCTCATTGGTCTAGTGAGTAGAGTATTCACCAATGGTCCGGTTGACTCGGGTTCAATCCCAGGTCGAGTCATACTAAAGACTTTTAAAATGGTACTTGATACCTCCTTGCTTAACACTCAGCAATATAAGGTACGTATCAAGGGTAAAGTGGAACCATCTATGGAAAGAGTAGGACCCTCCCCTTCAACTCGGTGTAGTAGCTATTGAAAAGGGGGCCTTCTGGTCGTCCTCGACTATGGTCGCCATTCTTTACTTACATTCAGAGTATAAGTCTAGGTATACTCTCAACACCTTCAATGTGTGCATAAAAAGCTCCAAAGAAAACATCTCACACTCTCCAATAGAAGAAATGTTATGCTTCTACAAAATAAAACGAAGCCACATTCAACAAGAACCATGATGGAAAAACACTGGAACTTAACTCGTCTTTTCGACCTCATCCATCATATTTACGAGAATTTACACTGAATGATTTCCATCGTTTTTTGTTCTCTACGAAATACTCTGAATGGCAAAAGATTTTCTCAAGATCAGGTGAAAAGGTCTGAGGAAAACTTTTTAAGCTCGAAACCAGCTGAATTTTACTTGAAAATTATCAACAAGTTACCTCATGAATAGCCAGATGTGATTCAAAATATCCTCGTGATTGAAATTAATTCATTTTTAAATTATTTATTAATAAAGTATATTTTAGTAAACAGAAATTATGTATAACTCAACAAAAAACATTACGATTTTTAGTTTATTACTGTACAAAGAGTAAAGTAACTCCACCCTTTTAAGAGATTGAAAGCGACCAATGTAATGTACACGTCAAGTCAGAAAATTTCAATTTCTATTTGTTGTATATAATTTCGGATGAAATTTGTAACAGAACATATGTATGTATCCTATGTATCTATGTATTCAGTAAATATTTCTCCTAAAGACCCTCATAGCTCACACGAAATTAATCTGTGAAGATATTAATCACGGTCAGTTAAGTACAGAGTTAAATAAGAGATAGAAATATTATGTTACACTTTTTAAAAAAGGGCTATTTTAACTGGAGAATATAGACTTTGCTAATAAGATAAAAACGTGCGTTTTAGACAAATTCAAGAATTCCAATTTCGAGATCGTGTACCGAATTAATCTAAAACATTAGGTTTTTGAGGTTTAATAAACTGCTTCGCTGATTTTAATGGCATGTCGAGGATTGTTTTATGTTTAAAGGTTTAAATTGCATCCATCGTATGTTCATATTGTTTGAGTATTTGTTTCTTAAGAGTTTTTTGGCACACAGTTATATGATAAAACATATTCTAAATACAAATAATGGGCACACAGTTGTATGATTTCAAGTATCCAATACATTATCAATAATTTATATGCAATTATATGGTTTCAAGTAAATATTTATACTTAATAAAAATCATCTATTTGTACACAGTTATATGGTTGCAAGTGACCAATAATAGCAATAATCCGTAACAGACAATTCTTTGTAACTAACGTTGTTATATGGCTCTATTATTATAGATTCAAGTAACCTTTCTTGATGCAAACATAATACATTTATATGGTTCAATTATTCTTATCCAAAACTACTTTTAATAAATCGAGTTGACGCACAGATTAGACTCTTACAGGTTCTACCCCTAAGGATCAGAACAGACTTGGAAGTAATAGGATACCCCACACTCCCTAGACCTCCATAACTGAAGCCTCACCATCTGATACATTTTAGTGTCATGCTTAGAACATCCCTTTTTAGGGGTCTTGCCCCTTTGCAAGAGATTCAGTAAGTGTATTTTAAACCCTGCTGACAAGGTAAACCTTTCAAGTGAAAATAATCTGTCAGATGAGTAAACAAGTTGGTTTGTATTTTAAGGGGAAAGAAACTGATCTCTGTCACGAGAGATATAAAAAGTAATTGACTTTTAAATGAATAACTATATGGCTAAAAATATGAATATTTCCATCAGTATTATTTTGCTTTGTATGATATCAGAGGATTTGTAAAGTGGAAAATTTTTAATCAAAATCCCTACTTTGAACAATATTCGAACCCCAACCAAGTGAGAAGTACGCAGGTGTTTCTACCAAGATGTTGACTTGACATAGATATATTTATAAGTGAGAAAAAATGAATTGAATCCGACAGAATGTATGTAGAAAAATGTATATCTTTCCCCGTTTTTACCTTTTTGCATAAACATATACTCATATCAACATCTAGTAAGTTAAGATTTCAGCGTCAAATAGAGGAAAATGAAACAAAGAAACCATACCAAACAAACCTAAATCAATACTAAATCAATGGTTCTCTAAGCTTTCAAGTGAAGCAGCTTCAGAAGTTGTTCGTGACCACTTATGAATATAAAGGGTTGTCCCCGTAGTGTAGTGGCTAATGTACTGTACTACAGCATCATAGTTAATGAGTTCGAACTCCAGTCGCACTATTGGGTCACTTTCGAACTAATATCTTTCTAATAAAGTTCCGCTACATTAAATAACCCATGAAAGTTGATATGCCATTAATCAAAGAAACCTTGGAATATTAAATGGTAGGAAGTCCCTGTGGCGTTGTGGCTAACATGCAAGTTTGAAATCCAGTCGTGCAGTTACGTCAGTTTTGAACTAATACCCGTGAGAAAGATATGAACTTCCCGATTCCCCGAACTATGGGTTAAGCAGTATTTCTGCATGTCTTTGACATTAAATAGCTCACGAAAGTTGATCAGCAAAGTAAACCAATCAAATCTTAGGAATATGCAGTTCAGCAATAAATTTATGGCTTTGTGTGTAGCTTGATAAATCAAGAGAAATACTTTGATTTTATTTTGAAATTGTTCTAAAACTAAACTAAATTTATCACTGGACTGCGGAATCGTAGTTAGCGAATTCGTACTCCAGTCGCGCTATTACTTTCACTTTCGGGCAAATTCCCATGGGAAAGGTATGAACCCCCTTATCCTCCCAGCTAGGGGTTAAATAGTACCACTCCTGTTCTTCTAGGAGAATGGCTTTGGCATTAAATAACCTACAAAGGTTGATATGCCATTAAACAAAGAAACTAAACCAAACCAAACCTAAATTTATCACAAAACCAGAAAAAAATATTACCCAATCGGCTAGGGCTGTAGAATACACCGACTGCACCTCTGCAGAGGGGTAAGACCCCCTCCCACAGCGAGTGTCCAGGATAAATGACACTAAGCAATCTTATGGTGAGGTTCCAGTAATGCTGGAGCTTTGGGGAATGTGGAGTACCCTTTCATTGCTACCGCTCCTAGGTCCACTCTGGCCCGGAGTGGTAGCACATCATAGGGTCCTATCAATTGGTCAAATAGAACTAAAGTGCTTACTAAATTGTTTGAAATAGGACTGTTTTGACATTTAAACTGCGTACCTATGCCAAAGGGGTTTGTTTGAAATGGAACTGCTTTTGTACGCTAAAGTGAATTATGTGAAATAGAACTGTTTTAACATTTAACTATGTGTAAACAAAAACTATACTTATACTAAACTGAATTATTTGAATTAAAACTTTAACTAAACTGAATAGCTTAAAATAGAAATGTTTTTGATAATTAAACTGTGTACTTATGCTAAACTGAATTGTTTGAAATAGAACTGTTTGTTTGCATAAAAATTGATTTGGCATTAAATTACCTATAAAGGTTGATATGCCATAAAACACAAACAAACAAATAAACAAACAGAAAAGAATAATCTCACACCAGTCATCAACAGTCTGCTGCACTCAGCTCGAACTATACACAACAGATGAGCTTGCAATCTGATACCGAGCTTCTTCCTCTTCAGATTTTGACTTCATTACCCTCTGCCGACCGACACCACATCCTCCTACACTACCTCCTTTTTACTTCCTCATATTTCTACGCTTTCTTGTGGGTTTGTGGGTCGTTCATACGCGCATGCGCAGTTCAGCTTTTAATTAAAAGCGACTCGTTTTTATTTGTGGTGGACCGCTGCCTCAGCACTTCGTCAACTTTTTGATTATTTCTTTTTTTTTCAGATATTTTTTAAAATTATTTTTTAAATAGGTCCTCGTTAAAGTTCATTCCCTTGTTTATTAAACGAGGTTTTAATTATCTGTCGACAGCGATGACGCCGACACCTCGACTTGACCACTAAAACCTGATTCTTTCAATGACGTCATCACGGTGATGTCATTGTAAATGGCAGTTCTGTTATGAACGTTGTTTTCTGCGCCCACCCACGGAGAATTGGGAAAGCTCTGCTTTATTTTTTTAAAGGTTTCTTTCTTTCTTTCTTTTTTTCTTGTATGCTTGCTTTTTATTTATTTATTTATTTATTTATTCCTTTTCAATTTTCTTTCTTCCAGCTTTCCAATTTTCTCTTGATAGTTTTCTTTCTTTTTGTTTCTTTCATTTATTCGTGGTATTTTCTCGTCTTTCATTTTATTATTGAGTAGTTTATAGCCATCTTCAGGAGTTCATTTTGGGCTGATCAGTTGATTAGTGAGTTATTTTTAGATACTTCAAGACTACTGTTCAGGATTTTAGCCATTGGCTACGGTTACTCAAACCATTTAGGATTATTTAATGCCTAGAGGTTAAAGAATCACGTTCAGTGTACGTTCATCTTTACCAACTTTTTGTGTTTTTTTTACTGTTTTTTTTTACTGTTTTTGTTTTTTTTCATTTTTTACTGTTTTCATTTTTTACTGTTTACATTTTTTACTGTTTTCATTTTTTACTGTTTTTTTTTTTTTTCATTTTCAAAAATATCTATTTGACCCATCGATGGGACTCTTACAGGTAATATCAAACCGCGCTGGTGGTAATGACAGAGATAAAAGCTCTTTTTGATTAGACAGAGCAGCTGGTGTGCTTATTTCATGCATTAAGGTTTCAGAATCGCGTTCATTGTACGTTCATCGTTACCAATTTTTTGTGTGTTGTGGTTTATTTACCGTTTTGGTTTTCGCACACCATCCAATCAAATAATTTTCAAAAATATCTATTTCCTCCATCGATGGGACTCTTAAAGATAATACCAAACCGCGTTGGTAGTAATGGCAAAGATAATAGCTCTTTTTAATTAGACAGAGCAGCTGGTGTGCTTAGCAAGGCCGTGTAGGGAATAAATAAATAAATATAAAGATTTAAATTGAATTAAAATGATTATTGAAATATGCAGAAGTTCCCAGAGGCCTCTGACAGGAGGGGGAATGATGCATGCTCAAAGAAAAAGGACCGTCCCGACAAAAGGAGGAATCTCACTCTCTTTCAGCAGTGACCAGCGGAGTGCCAACACCTTGCTCACTGATGGAGGATGCCATGCGTTCGTCTTTAGACGACGAATTGGATAACCCTTCCAATGGTAGTAATCATCTCTTTCACCACCAACTCATGACTAAAACACCGGATTTAGACAAACTCCCAAAAGCGGCTGACACGTCGCTAAACTTTTATATACCGAACACGTTGTTAAAGCTTTAAATACCGAATAAGGATATATATATATATATATATATACCCAAGACACAACTAACGCGTTTTTAACACCTTGCCTGAGAGATTCAACTATTTCATTTGTTTTCAAGAAGAATTTCCTCACCCACTGAATGGTTGTTGAACCCAGAAAGAAAGGAAAAATATAAAAGATATCTTCATCTCCTATCTGTTACTATCTTCTTTTTCATATATTTCTTTTACAGCCTTCATATCCAAGAAATTAAACCAGCAAAACAAAAGTGAAGTAAGAATAGAATAACCTCAGAATGGAGTCAGATAGCAAACGACAGCACAGTTTGCCCTTTGGATCCTATAGCCTAACGGAGCTTTGAACTTCACCGAAGGTGGTCATCCTTTATTATAATATATTTGTGTTTTTTTTTTTGTTTTTGTTATTTTATTTTGTTTTAGTGAGGCGTCTCCAGGGAGTTGCAATAAAAGATGTGAAAGAAAATACTAGTCAGAATTAAAGAGAGCAGCCATTACATGTATTTTGTTCTTAAGGGTACGGTGTAGTACTACGTTAAATACTGCATTAGAAATTATTTTGTGGACAGTTAAATGGAAGTACATCGACTGACCAATTTCTTGATATGAAAAAGGATTACTTATATACAAATGAAATCTTCCGTGTAAAATATTGTTCAGAACATTGCATTTCAAAATAAATTCGCTATATTGCTTTGAATTCTAAATAAATCATCTTTAAATCAAGTTTCTTGGATAATAGACCGCAGAGAGCTGCTACGTAATATAAACAAAAAATACAGGTACTATGCTAGCACACACACACACACACACACACACACACACACACACACACACACACACACACACACACAAACACACTACTCATACATATATATATATATATATATCATGTCGTGCCACAGGCACGGATATCCCTCACCCTCTCTCGCCACTTCTCCCAATCGTTCATCGCCTCTGGCAGGTCTTCAGGGCTACATCCCGTATCCTCTCATAGCTGCTGGATGTATGTTCCAGCCGGTCGTCCTGCTTTTGCCCGGCCATATGTGGGGGTCCATAGAAGTACATCACTTATGAGCTCGTCCCTACTTCTCCAGTCGTGTCCTGCATGTCTGGTTCGTCTAACTTGGATAGTTTTCGTGATGGGAGGCAGGTGGTCGTATAGTTGGTGCCTTGTGGGGTGTTGCCGACAGGACTTGTTCAATATTGCTCGCAATATTCTTGTGTAATTGCCGTCTAGCTTTTTCTCTAGCCGTTTAGTTAGCGTCCAAGCAGTGCATCCATACACTAGTATCGATACAACCACTGCCTGGAAGAAACTGCGTTTCATTTTATCGGTCTGATCTGATTTCCATATGATCGATAGTCTATCGATAGCTGTCCATGCCTTCGTTAGCCGCGTGTCGATGTCCTTTTCTATTGATGATACGATGCTTCCTAGGTAGGTGAATTTGTCTACTAGTTTAAGTGGGGTTCCATCTAGTGTGATGATGTCCCCTGTTTGATTATAGCACATATATTCCGTTTTGTGTGCATTGACATGGAGGCCAATGCCTGCGGCGATTCGTTCGTTTCAATTCCTGGTTGGTAGAGTGTTCACCAAGGTCTGGGATACCTGGGTTCAATCCCAGGTTGCGTCATACCAAAGACTTTTAAAATGGTACTTAATACCTCCTTGCTTAACTTAGCAATATAAGGTACGTATTGAGGGTAAAGTAGACCAATCCAGGGAAAGGAGTAGCGCCCTCCCCTACACCTCGGTGTAGTAGCTATTGAACAGGGAGCCTTCTAGTCACCCTCGACTACGGTCGCCAACTTTACTTATATATATATATATATAGAGAGAGAGAGAGGGAGAGAGAGAGAGAGTAGACGTCTTCATGGACAATTAACTTCAATGGGACATTCCCAGACACAATTTATAGAATTAAAGAATATTATATCCTATCAAACCAATCTTAACAATCTTTGTTTTAACAACTGCAACGTAGCTATTTAAAATCTCCCGAAGAAGACGTAAAATTAGGAGCATGTGTAAAGTTGGAATGTAAGCCGATTGAATGATAAGTAAGAAAATTTGGAAAAGGATTTTTGCAGTAAATTCTCTCACGAATTTACGATTCAAAGAATGGGAAATACTAAAACAAACAACAATAGAATGAATAAAGTTAACCGATATTCTTAAAAGTATAATCTAATTAATTAAGAGGCAAAACTTTCAATGGTTTAAAAATATAATTTTACCAGACGACTCATGAGCCCGTTCTTTCCTTTTTGTAACACTTGTCCATGATAATATTGATGCTTTTATTTTGAAAGAGGTGAAATATTCTAATTTAGCATTTGATAGTTAATCTCCATTATATCAATAATTAGGTTCTTGTAATCAGAGCCAAATTTCTTGAAGCATCTGCTTACTGCACTGTGGCTTCATCTTTCGTACAATAAATGTTTTTGATTGCTTCCACGGCATCATGATCCACTCCGAACTTGTAAAGCATAAGTTCCTGAATTAGACGATGTTGTATGTTTATCAATCACAACAAACCAAACTAGTACGTACCAAAAAATTCTAAAATATTTGACTTTCCCTTTTGTGCTATTTATCAACAGACTAAACTCAAATTGAAATATTTGTGATTTTTATTCCGATACAAATCGTTAAAATCAATAAAAAAAAATAACTAAATTAAAACTATATATTGTTGCATGTGTATATATCATACAGAGTGACCAAATTATCTTTTTTTAAACTGACATGGACAGCTATCGATAGGCTATCGGTCGTATGAAAGTCAGACTTTACAGATAAAATGAAACGCAATTTCTTCCAAGCAGCGGTTGTGTCGACACTTTACTCCTCTTTCCATCTGACGATTGTTTACAACACGTGAAACTCCAAGTATCGAACAAAGTATAGAACTTAATCTCAACATTTTTACTTTTAATAGCTCTAGTCTAATAATACCATTGAACATTTTCAATCCACTTTCCATATTTATAAGTTAGCCCTTACTATTAGTACTATATCATTGGCCTCCATGTCAATGCACGCAAGACGGAATATATGTGCTTTAATCAAACATGCGACATCTCCACACTAAATGGTAGATCTCAGAAACTAGTTGACAAATTCACCTACCAAAGAAGCAGTGTCTCATCAACCGAGACAGACATCAACACACGATTAGCAAAGGCATGGACAGCTATCGATAGGCTATCAGACCTAACTGATAAAATGAAACGCAGTTTCGATAGGCTATCAGACCTAACTGATAAAATGAAACGCAGTTTCCTCCAAGCAGCGGTCGTGTTGACACTGCTATATGGATGCATTACATAGACGCTAAATAAACTCATAGAGAAAAAACTTGACGGCAACTACACAAGAATTCTGCGAGCAATACTGAACAAGTCCTGGAAGTAGCAACCCACAAAGCAGAAGCTGTACGACAATCTACCACCCATCACAAAAACTATCAAAATTAGACGAACTAGATATGTGGGATATTGCTGGAGAAGTAGGGACGAGCCCATAAGTGATATACTTCTGTGGACCCCTTCACATGGCCGAGCAAAGCAGGGCGACCAGCTCGAACCTACATACAGCAGCTCTATGCCGATACGGGATGTAGCCCTGAAGACCTACCGGAAGCAATGGACGATAGGGAGGGATGGCGAGAGAGGGTCAGGGATATCAATGCTGATAGCGCGACATGATATATATATATATATATATATATATATATATATATATGCCCAATGTTCGCCAATGGCCCTTGGAGACCGGGTTTCAATCCCAGGTCGAGTAATACCAAAAACAAAAATGTACTTGATGCCTCCTAGCTTAACACTCAACATTATAAGGTATGGATCAAGGGTAAGTGGATCAATTCTGGGAAAGGAGTTGCGCCAGCCACTATATTTCGGTGTAGTAGCTATTGAAAAGGAAGCCTTTGGATCATCCTCGATAACTGTCGGCCAAATTAGTTATATATATATATATATATAGTAAGATTAAAAAATAAAATACAATTGATAGAGCAATAAATTTAAACAAAAGACTATTATCTAAATATAACTAAAATTCTTATTTGTCTGAAAATTTGATGATTCTATTTGTGTTGTCAGTAAAGATAAAAAAGGAATCCAAAGCACCCGAGAATAACATCGTAAGGGCCGTCTTTACTGGTGATAATTTCTCTTCTGGTTTATCCCGGTCGGAAGGAGATGCGTGTAACCCTCCGCGACATGGACTTGGGCACTGATCCCACACTTTCCTGTTATGGATGCCAGACAAAGACTTGGTCAGTTGCCTATTCCATTAAGTCTAACAGCCAACTCTTATCTCCGTTGTCAATTTTCTTCTTGTGACCAACTCTGGCGGGCTGGGGAGTGCTCCCAGTGAGTCCTAGTAGCACAACCACGACTATCCTCGGCTACAAGTCTATATTCTATTTGCTTGCATTGTAAGATGCTAGACGAGGGAAGGACTCCCATCCCAACTGACCACCCAGCCGTCACTGTTTGGGCTGCCATTCATCTGTCTGTGGCCTGATTAAATATTTGAATATATGGAGTTTCGGACTTCCACATAGGAAAAGGATTTTTCTTGCAAGAACCCACCTGAATTCAAAGAACTTTCAAAGATAATAGCTTTATCTACTGACCTCTGTTCTTACAAACGTTTAAGATATCTGTTTATTATGAACATTTAAAAGAAAAACTATCTCATCTCCATCAAGAAATTCTTCTCCTATTTTATTATCTAATAAAATCTGTTGACTTCTAACCTGTTTAGATATCCTTTTGATAAACCTATACACAAACACATCGAAGAATATACGTGCATAAACGTTACGCCTACTTGCACATATAGTCCTATAGACACGTTTGCACTAAAATGCATATGCATAATTGCACTTGAATATGTGTCCCCGAAGACAGGAATGTAAATAGTGTCACACTATCGAGAAACTTTGAATATTCCGAACAGTTCCGTTGATCCATCAAATGAATACGTTTCATAAATGAGGTGAGGGCGTGCAGTTTTTGCAGTTCATGAGGTAGAAATATCATCGAAGAAATGTTGCTTGCTGTGTCTAATATTCATTTGGTCAGTTGCGTCTAATTATACTTTGAGTAAATTAGCAGTTCATTCTCTTGCCCAGTCGGTTGAGGCTGTGGAACACACATTCTGCAGAGGGATAAGACCTCCCCAAACGAGTGTCCTGGATATGACACTAAGCAATCTGATGTTGAGTTTCCAGTGATGCTGTAACTTTAGGGAATGCTTCCTGGCCCACTCTGTCCTGGAGTGGTATCACCTAATAGGGTCCTATCTATAGGTCGAATAGAAAAAAATTGCGTACTTATGCTAAACTGAATTGTTTGAATTAGAACAGTTTGACAAAAATGAATAGCTGGAAATTGGGTATTTACATTCAAACTGCGTACTTATGCTAAACTAAATTGTCTGAAATAGAACTGTTTTTGTATGCTAAACTGAATTGTTTGAAATTGAACTGTTTTTGACATTGAAACTGTATTTACGCTAAACTTAATTGTTTAATATAGAACTGTTCTGACATTTAACTGCGAGTAAGTAAAATCTATACTTATACTAAACTGAACTGTTTGAATTAGAACTGTTTTACTAAAGTGAATAGCTTGAAATAGACATGTTTTTGACAATTAAGCTGTATACTCATGCAAAATTGAATTGGTTGAAATAGAACTGACTATTTATATAAAAATGGATTTTGCATTAAATAACCTACAAATAAAACCCAAACTGTCTGGAAAAAAAGACAGACGTAAAAAATGAAAATATCCATAAACAATAAAGCAGACGTCAAATAAATGCAACTCTTTGGCTTATCAGAAGTAAAACACTCGTAGCCGCTTGTGAAATAAACTGTTTACACAAATCAACTTGTTTTATATTTGCCGTTCCCATTGCTTTCTCAACAATGAATTAAAACAACGAATAAAGATTGCTCGCAAAGTCTTTATTCACAGCCGAACGCAAAATTTATTTATTCACAGCCGAACGCAAAATTTGATACTCTAAGATGTTAAGACCTCATTATCATAAAGGCAGGTTGACAACGTGGAGCCCCTTAACTCTCTCTTTCTCTCTCTGTCACCATCTGCCTGAAATCGACCATCATTCTATGCAGGTGTCCGCACAGAGCTTGATGTATGTATGTCTTTGCAAATTGGCCAATAATGCTGAGTCCATATGTAGGACTCTTTAAGAAAACATCGCTTATGTGTTTGTCTTTATTTTACTAGCAGGGCCCAGCGTGTCTTGTTTGTCATGAGATGGGAGGTAAGTAGTCGTACAGCTGCTGTTTTGTGGGGTTTGGGTTCAAGGATTTGTTCAAAACAACTCGTAGCATTCTTGTATGGTTAACATCTAGTTTTTTCTCCAAGTGTTTCGTTCAATACAACTATACAGTACTACCGACACGGCGAAAACTTGGAAGAATTCCCGTTATATTTTATTAGAGAGATCAGATTTCCATATAGTCGACAACCAGTCAACAGCGTTCCATGTCTTTCCTATGCATATGTTGACATCGCTTTCAGTAGATGAGATATTGTTACCGAGGTATGAGCTCTGGTCTACCAATTTCAGAGGCTTTCCACTTAAAGTGTAGATGACTTATTTAAAACACATGAACTCTGTCTCATTTGCATTCACGCTCCAAACAATGCAGTGGAAATTCAGTTTCACTTTCTCTATTTAATGGCATATCAGCCCTTGTAGGTTATTAAAATGCCAAAGCCATTCCTGCAGAAGAACAACTTTGATACTATTTAACCAATAGTTTGTGGGATAAGGTGGTTTATACAGTTCCAAAGGATATTACTCCGAAAGTGAACGTAATAGCGCGATTGGAGTTCGAACTCACTTACTTCGAGCTCGCATTCAGGCACTTTTATCATTACGTCGCGTGGATTCCCAGCAGAAATTTAGTATATTTCCTGAAATCGTTAAGTCATCTACATTGTTTACATGTCATCGTTTCTGCATGATATCGTCTATTTCTGATCTTAAAATATATGTAATATAATGGCCGAGAGATTTCGTTTTATATATCTTGTCTTTCAGTTTAGTTAGGCTGAGAACCTTTCGCTTAGCGCATAGGTTAGTAAGATGCAACATGAGCGCATGTGTTCACGCACACGCGGGGAGGATGTATTATTCAGAGATGTCACTCTATAAATCCCAGATAAAAAATGTGACCGGGGGATGTGAATGACGTCATGCACCGGAAGCGTGCGCGGAGGATTTGGGGGATTTGAGAGAAGTCAGAGAGTTGAGTTCCTGCGTCCGAACGGAAGAGTTGAGTTCCTGCCTCGGAAGAAGAAGGTTGACTTTCCGAGCTCGCCGAGGCCTTGTGGCGGGTGCCACACCTGGTTTGGGGCAGATGGAAAAGTAATCGTAGAAAGATTGTGCCTCTCTCTTCCTTATGTCAAAAAACCTTTTAACTCAAAGGTAATAAAAAGTTTCGTACCTGGACTAAGAAGTCGTAAGTGTTTTCGTGTTTCGGGATTCCTATGTTATCCATATATGAGTTATGAACATTCTATGTCCATTTCACGTATTCATGTATGGCTATGTTACATATATAATTAAGTCTTAAACAAGTTTAAAGGTAATCCTAGAATTGAAAGAGTTTTCATAAGAAAAAGTTTTATTCTTTTTAGATTGCAGTAAATATAATTATTTCTTAAGTATAACAGAAGAGGCCTCCTGTGAGGACTGGACTCACAACTAAATTAAATAACTTCAGCTTGTTCACTATTACATCATTAAGAGTTGTGTTCTTTTGTTCCAGTTTACTGCGTTCGCTTATTATATGATTATCTGTTTCTTCTCTATTCATATTTACCTAACCCCTCCGCTCGGGCAAGATATGACACAAGGTCAATTTTTTAAAGCGATATTTAACATATATTTATTTATATTTTCTTTCTCCTAGACTAGTTGCCTCACCAAGGCTGAAGAACCCAGTCTGTCCTACTATTTACCCATAGCTGGAGGGAGAATAATTGGATTCATACCTTTCCAAAGGGTATTAGTGCCATGTGAAATGCAATTAGTCTCGTCCAGGATTTGAACTCGTGTCGCCGTGTCCATTTCCTACGACGATAACCATTACACCACGGGCACCTGTTTCATCGCTATCACTACATAACCAACACGTTGGTGACCTCGTGATGCAATGCTTAAAGCGTTGGACTGCAGAACCGTACTAAGCGAGTTCGAACTATTAGGTTTGAGCTATTAGGTTCACTTTCGGTTAAATAGTACCACTACTGTTCTTCTAGAAGGATGGATTCGGCATTAAATAAACCAAAAAGTTTGATATGCCATTAAACAAACATAATCAACACTTGTTATTCTTTTGCGTATTATCTATGTTTTCTTTGATACACTTGGTCCATAGGGTATTTATTCAGTACTGCTATTAAAAAGAATTCACTTTCTCGCTTTAGGTTTCCTTTTATGAGCTGCGTTCAGGTCATCTCGAGTGCAATTTCCTTTATTTGTTTCTTGAAGTATCCATATAGTTGTTTTTTCTTCGCATTTTTGTTTTCTAGATTTTGTGATTGTGAATGGTGCTGAATAGAAATATTAGAGTTAAATTGTAATACTTGAAACCGTTTAACTGTATGAAAACAAGTTACATCTAACTTTTAAAAAAAAAAGTACTCACAAACTATTTACTTACAATCATGTATAACCAATTAACTGTGTGAAAAAAAGATTCATAGTTAATAGAACTATTAGTGTTTGAGAAAGATACTTGAAACCATTTAAATGAGAGGAAATAAATAAGCTTTTGCTCGTTTAAAACTGACATGTACTAGTTATATGATTACAAATTATATATATATATATATATATATATATATATATATATATATATATATATATATATACAGAATTTGACATTAAATAACAAACAAAGATTGATATGCCATAAAACCTAACCAACCCAACCAGCCCAACCCACTATACCGGGAACCATTACTATGTTCATATAGCAATACTCGAAACCATTAAACCGTGCAAATAAAACTATTTGTGTTTGCAATATTTCTATTCTATTCTGTTGAATATTTCTGTTCACTACCATTCAATCATCTGCACACAGTGAAATAGTTCAAAGTATTGCTATGTAATATAAATAATCCGCTTTTTTCACGCCTCAAATTTACAGTGTGCTGAGCCATATTCCTTTCGGTAGGAGGCAGCAAATATGGACACTTTTTGTGACAAAAAAAGGAAATTCCACATGAGATGTCTTGAACTTAGCAAAGAAGCGAACAATACAAAGAGTGAAACTGAATCTCTTTTAATTGTAATACAAAATATGAGAACCAATTATATCAAAGCTAAAATGATAATACCCAGAAGAATTGCATGTGAAACGATTTAACTGAGTGAAAATTAATGAGCCTTGGTTTGTGTTAAAATTGTTACTCACAAAATATTCGCTTAGAAATCGTAAATATTTGATATACACGTCTGTATAAACAGGACTTGACATCAAATAACTTACAAGGGTTGATATGCCATCAAACTCAACCAACCAGCCTATGAATGTGTATAAAAAGATGTGGTATTAAATAACCTACAAGGCTTGACGTGCTGTAAACAACAACCAAGTCAACCAGATGATGTTAATGCATATTTGGTGTCTCTTGCCGTTTCAAACTTTCCAAGGTAAAGAGTATTAATAATTCAGAATATTTTGTATACAATGTCACTTTTTATGCAAGTTGCAACCTAAAATACACTGAACTCAATAAACTTGGAGTTTATGAGCGAAACAGTTCTAAAGACTTGAAAAAGAGAGAATATAAATGTTTATTTCAAAATGCTTAAACACATAACCTGAAATGATCCATCGAATTTGGAAGATGCCTTTTGAGTGTACTCGAACCTACCCACCCAAAGCTATAAACGTCTACACGACACAATAAGATTACTATCTTTGCCAACGCCGTTACTGAAGATTTTCTAACACAATTGAGATTGATTTTTTTTTAATATCAAAAGAAAGAAGTGCGTGATTTAATCAAATGGTCTGTTTTGAAACCTCTGAGTAGCCAAGTTATGAGTTGAATGCGAGAAGTAACAGTGAATGAAGTAAGATAATCACTTCTCGCAGAATCTCGGTCGTTCATGAATGAGGACGTGATAATTAAAAAAAAAAGGAAAAAAGATCTCGTCATTTTCGGACGAGATTTGCACGCAAAAGGAATGTTTTGTATGCCGTCAGTTTTTTTCTTTTTCTTCCCCCTCTTTTTTGTGCAATTTATTATAATAAATAAATATATGAAAAAATGCTCTCTCTCACTCTCTCTCTCTCTCTCTCTCTCTGTGTGAAGAGCGGAAATAGTCTTTCAGGTGAATAGAGTTAATTATCACAGGGAGACTTTGAATTGATTCTATATTCTGAAAAAATGATTTCATCACGCTCATGTCTTCCATACGTTTGTATCGTTATTTACTGTGTACTGCAGTTTTTAACATGCTAAGAAAACAGGACCTTCCCTACTTAAAAAAAATCTAGAATCTCTTCATCCCATTTCTTCCAATTTATTATTGCAATCGCGAACTCGGGAGGAATGGAAATGAAGTGTTACTTCACACCCATCAGATCTCCAGAAATTGAGCCTCACCATCAGGTGTGGTTTAGCTAGCTAGAATGCAGAGTTTTTTTTTCTCTTCTATTAGTTTCTTTGATCATTTCTACTGAAAAGAACGCGTTCTTCTACCAGTTGTCCATTACTTCGTTCTTGAACCAGACTATGCTAAGCTTAAAAAATTTCTAATTAAGGCTCCTGCCGTACAGCGATAGTTTGCAAGGTAGTCCCTCAATCATTATTAATGTTGGGAAATAGATCCTTAATGAGAGCCCTCCTATCGGTTTTTTGAGCCAGACGAAATTAAATATCTATGTATCTACACAATCCCAACGCCACGAGCCGGATGTGACATAAGGTATATTTTTAAAAGGAGCACACCTGCCCATTGGCCTAGTTGGTTGAGTGTTCGCCAATGCCTCAGGAGAACAGGGTTCAATCCAAGGTCGAGTAAAACCAAAATCTCAAAAAACCGTAATTGATACCTCCTTTCTTAACGCTCAGCATTATAAGTTATTGATCAAGGGTAAAGTGAAGCAATCCAGGGAAAGGAGTAGCTTCCTCTACTACACCTTGGTGTTGTAACTTCGGGTCACCGTCGACTACGGTCGCCAACTTTACTTACTTATACTTGAATTGAAAACAGAGTGTTCCCTTCTTAGAGTGGTTGCCTAACCAAGGCTAAAAAGTTAATGCACTAATATTTTTCCATATCTGGGGCAAGAACACACAGATCTCTATATTTCCAAGATCATTAGAGTGAAATAGTCTAGGTCAACATTTTTGAACTCCAGTCATCATTTCCAGCGACGATGATCATTACACTAAAAGCAACTGCAAAATTCAAAAATTAGTCTAACAAATGTTTTACGTCTTTATTTCCTTTTCACCTCATCTTGCATCATATTTCTTTTTCACAGTCTTGTGTCATATTATGTATTTCCTTTTCACTTCTTTCCGTGTCATATTATGTATCTCCTTTTCACTTCGTCCCGTGCCATATTATATATTTCTTTTTCACTTCGTATTGTGTCATATTAAGTATTTCCTTTTCACTTCGTCTCGTGTCATATTATGTATTTCCTTTTCACTTCATCTTGCGTCTTATTATGTTCTTGCAAATATCAAATTATACCATGGCAATTTCTTTCTCTCCTCGACGTTTTTGTTAGAAGGAACTCAGCTTTGATAGATTTTTGTTCAACAGAGGTCAGATCTATTTTACCAGTGAAAGAATCTAAGACTGATTTTTTCCGGTGTTATCTTTATTTATTAGACGTTTCATTCAATTCAATATTTTTCTCTTGATTCCTCTTTATTTGAATATGTATCATACAAAGTTAACTTTAATTACAGTTACCTCCAACTTGTCCTTGGGAGCAGACTTCATGTCTCCTCTGTGAACTAAGAGTGAACTTTTCCTTGCCTTTTGATCTGTGTCATTTTGAATACTACCTTGCACGACACATTGTTATATGTCTCCCAGCCCCTTCCCTTGTGGCTTGGATCTTTGAGACGACTGATTTTGGTCTTGTGACTCTGGTTTTGCTTCTAGTTAGTCAGAATGAATCCGGCTGCCGACAGGGTGAGACCATGCCTGAACATTTCTCCCAGAACAAAGGAATTAACCGGTAACCTTTTTATTTGCTGTATTAAACTTTTTATTCCGTTTTTTTTTTTTTTTTGTGTTTGTTTTCGTTGGCCAGACTTTGAATAATCTTGTAAACTTTAATCCAAAATACATTTCATGTTGGTTATAGCCCATGTTTTTACTTTTACCCCTTCTGTCCATGTGTTACTGTTATTTTGTTTTTACCTTTGTATGCCTTCTCGTTCCCTGTACACTCCCTGTAAATAAATTTAGGTTAGTATTTCCGAACCTCTGTTTTATCTGACTATTTTGCGTGTGACTTATTTTGTGTTATGACTGCGAGGGACCAAGTCTACTCCTAGGCACCTATCCTAAATTCACCGTAATTTTGTAACACTACCTTATATCTGATTAATTGATTCTAATGACATGTCAACCCGGCTAGGGGTATTTTATGCCATAGATATTAGAGAATTACAGTCATTGTACGTTTATATTTACATTTTTAGTGTAGTCGTTTCTTAAAAGTATTTTTTTTTTGCTGGAATGCCGCTCGATTCTATCGAAGAGGATAATTTTAAACAGATCTATTTGACCTATTGATTGGGCCCTGACAGGAACTACCACTTCTGGTCATCGGGTAGATAGGAGTAATGGAAATGAAGGGGAGCTTCATTCTCCCCAGTTCTCAAGAATGGGAACCTCACAATCAGATATCGTATATTGTCATACCTAGGACACGCTTTTTATTTGAGTATAGGGTGGAAACGATAAAATTGTTGCCCTAGAAAAGACGACATGATTCCATTTCCGTTTAATGAAAACCGATTTTCTTTTTTTTTTTTTTTTGTTGCAGACCATCTACTAGTTGGCCAGTTGTATACAAATCCCAAGAGCGATAGGAGCTTTCTGTCATGTATGAAAGTGACACAATGTTCAACGAGCGAGATCGGAGATGCGCCGCTGTACAACTCATGCTCTCATTGCCAGCACCCTCAAAATGCAAATCTGGATTGCCACGAATAACAGGGACGTGCCCAATGGGATGAAAACAAAGTTTACGGTTATGGTGGGGGCTACATCATGCCACCTCACATCTTCGAAGTCGGCTTGAAAGTCAACACCAAAGTGTACCTGGATGTGCTGAAGAGTGTAGTGATCCCCTGGTGCAATCAGGTGGCCGGTGGCAGACCCTGGGTGTGGCAGCAGGACTCGGAACCGACCCACAAGTCCAAAGAGACCTAGGCTTGGCTTCTGAAGGAGTGCTACGACTTTGTACCCTTCACTCACTGGCTTCCTCCTCCCCCGACCTGAATCCGTATTGAGGCTGAAGGCGGCTACATTTAATATATGTCAGCTCTACTACATAATCAAGTTACCTGAATTGATTTTTTCAATAAAAGTTTTAAAAATAAAGTTGAAGTGTTGTTTTCTTTAGGACGACAATTTTATCGTTCCACCCTGTATTTACCAAAAGTGCATATGATTCATATGAAAACCTTCGTTCTCGTGAGCTCTTTTTCCAGGCATGAAGGCCCAAATCCCTTGATGCAATAGAATCTTTTTACTGTAATTTCTTCTTCATTTAGTTTAATTTGTGTCGTACTGAACTAAGTGTAATAAATACTCTAAACTCTTACAGACATGCCTTGACGTAAAAACAGTTGAAACAGGATGAACTTCACCATGAAATCTCATATTGCTACGTAGATTAAAGCCAACAATTTATGACTGTAACCGAACCGACAATAATTTCTTTTCATAAATATTTGATTGGCTCAAATAGGTTAAGTCCTATGTCATATGATCTGCTTTCATTCAGATATCACGTCTGTAGTTTCTCCATTATAAAGTGACTTCGTTTGATTGTTAGAGTTAAACACGAATAAACGCCATAAATATTGAAAAAAATATCAAGAAAATGCACAGTTAAACATTCAAGGTTTTAAAACTAATAAACTACAGCGTTAAGAACATTCTTTAGCCAAGTTAGACCAAAGTATATTAAGAGATTTCGAGAAGCCGTTAATGATAATGTTATCATCATCATCTTCAATTTGTGCTGAGACCACGGAGTCCCTTGAACCACTCTCGTCATCCATCGCTATCATCTATTGCATCTGAAAGTTTAACTACACTGAACTTGTGTCCGTACAGAGCTGATGTAAGTCTTTGCTGGTCACCCAACATTGCTGTGTACATGTGTAGGAGTCTTTAACAAAATGTTACGAATGAGGTTTTCCTTAATTCCCCAGCAGTACCTTTGTATGTCTTTCTAGTTTTCCAAGGATGATTTGGGATATGGGAGGTAAGTGGCTACGTAGCGACTTTTTTGTGGGGTGCTGCTTCCGGGATTTGCTGAAAGTAGCACACAGTATTTTTGTGTAGATGCCATATATTTTTCTTTAAACGTTTCGTTAAATACAAAGGAAAAATACAATGTAAATCTTTATTAGGTATGCAGAAAAAACAACCGTTTGGTGTAAAGAAAAGGCTCATCACATTACCTGGGTTGGTTGTGGTGGGGAGTTACTACTGTAGTGTGTCATAGGCAGAAATAGCGAGGCGGGGCACGTCCTTTAAATTCTGCGTTTTTTTTGTTTTTTTTCCTAGATTGTTTGGTGAGTCTGCCTTACTTCTTACCTGTAGATGGAAAGAGAATAGTTGGATTCATCGCTTTCTCAAGGGTATTAGTGCTATATGAAACACAAACAGCCTCTTCCAAGAAAATGGACTCGGGTCGTCGGATCCATTTTCTAGGACGATAACTGTTACGTCACGCATGCTATGGTATTAAAACATAAAATAAAAATGACACTTATTTTTTAAAATTATTTTTGCTAGAATGAACCAATCCCAAATTTCAATCTAAAAGAAATAAAAATCTACTTCCATCTTTTATAAAATAAAATAGTCAATCAAATAGTCTATTAATTAATTAGTTTTTATTTATTTATTTGATTTTTTTCATAAAATCATTTATCAATAATGATTATTATTATTACTATTATTATCATTAAAAGTAATAGTAGAAGTAGTTGAATTTTATATTTGGCATTCCATTGGATGACTTACTTTAAACACCAAGTCAGTTTCAGAAGAATTGAGATCAAAAGGGTGATAATCCTTGACACAGTTTAACAAGTTTAAGTTTTATATTTGAGTATACCCCTAAATGGTATATTTATCATGCTTGTAGACTTCCATTCCAAAAATATAGTCAAATGAAAAGACACATAGAAAAATTAAGGAAAAAATTGTTGTGATTAAAATTTCTTTACTAAATGAGATATATTTATTTACTAGTACATTATAAAAACTCAGTCCGTCACTGAAAAAAATAAAAAAGATTAAAAAGGAATGTTAATTTGAAAAAAAATCTCTTTTACTGACGGCGTCATAAAATATAACTTAACAAACAACACATAAAAAGAAATGAGGTAGTGCAATGTTTAAAGCGCTGGACTGTGGAATCGTAGTAAGCGAGTTCGAACTCCAGTCACGCTATTAGGTTCACTTTCAGATAAAAGTATGATATGGTTAAGTAATACCACTTCTGCTCTTCTCGAACGATGGATTCGGCATTACATAACCCAAGAAGGTTGATATGCCATTAAACAACCTAAACCTAAAAGATCAATAGTGAGAAAAGCAATAGGTTACCGGAACTTCAACATCAGATTGTTTCGTGTCATATCCAGGACACACGTCTTACCCCTCTGCAGAGAAGCAGTCAGTGTATTTTACAGCCTCAGCCAACTGGGCAATCAACCAAAGGACCAGAGAATAAGAAAATTAATGAGTATGCATAAGGCCTTACATTCCAGAGATGACGGAGACAAACTATATGAGTCAAAAAGAAAAGGAAGAAGAGGAGTCAAGATTGCATAGATACAAAAACTAAAAGAGTATATTAAAAAATTCAGAGGAAGACTGATTACAGCCACCAGAAACATTACAGACAACGTCAACAGAATGATAATGACCAGAAAACAAAAATGGGAAGAAAAACAACTTTATGGACATTTCAATCGACAAACAAGTGAAATATCACACCAGAAAACTTGGATATGGCTGAGAAGAGGAAACCTTAAAAGGTAAACTGAATCTCTTCTGATATCAGCGCATAAGAACGCTATAAGGACCAACAATGTAAAAACAAAAAAGGACAAGACAAAACAAAATAACAAATGTAGTTTATATGGTGACAGAGATGAAACGACCAATCATTATAAGCGAATGCAGTAAACTAGCACAAAAAGAATATAACACTAGATAAAACTAGGTGGGCAAGGTGATCCACTTGGAATTGTGCAAGAAGCTAAAATCCGACCATATCATCAAATGGTATATACACAACCCAACACCCGCCCTGGAAAATGAGTCGCACAAACTTCTCTGGGATTTTGAGATACAAACGGATCATCTAATTTCAACCAGTCCACTAGATCTAGTTGTAGTAAAAAAAATATTGAAATTTACTGTTCTGGCTAACGACAGGGTAAAACTGACAGAAAGCGAAATGAAAGATAAGTATCTGGACCTAGCCAGAGAAATGAAAAAAAACTATGGAACGTGAAAGGGACGGTGATACAAATTGTAATTGGAGCGGTCAGTATAGTCACCGAAGGATTGATATAGGAACTAGAGGAGTTGGAAATAAGAGGACGAGAAGAGACCATCCAAACTACGGCATTATTGAGATCGGCCCGAATACTAAGAAGATTCCTGGAGATTTGTTGTCACTTGGACTCCAGTGTAAAACCAACAGCTAAAGCTGGAGGGAAAAACTCTCAAATGAGTAAAATAATCATAAAACTTCGACTGTAAATAATGGACTCGGAACTATCCCCAAAGACATGGTAATGGAAACTGGAGTACGAATGGAAATAATCGAAACTTCAGCATTTTTAGGATCAGCCAGAATACTGAGAAGTGTCAAGGAAACATAAAAAGACTTGCTGTCACAAAGACCCCAGTGGTAACCCATCAACTAAGGCTGGTGTGAAAAAATCACAAGGAATTATAATAATCATAATAAAAGAATTAGAAACTCTAATACCGGCAGGGAGAATATACAGCAGGGACAAAGGAATGGAATTTGGCATAGAAAAATACGCCACGTTAATAATGAAAAGCGGGAAACGATACATGACTGATTGAATGGAACTTCCAAATAAAAAAAAATTAGAACGCTAAGAGGAAAGAAAACGAACAAATACTTGGGAATACAGGAAGCTGACACCATCAAACATGTGGACATAAAAGAAAAAAATTAAAAAGAGTATATTTGGAGAACAAGAAAGCTACTCGAAACCAAACTATATAGCAAGAACCTTATAAAAGAGATAAATGCATGGACTGTCCTCTCATAAGATATTCGAGACCATTCGGGAGATGGACCAGAGAAGAAGTTAAATGGATCAGAGAACAAGAAAACTCATGACCATGCATAAGGCCTTACATCCTGGAGATGACATTGACAGGATATATGAGTCAAGAAAAGAAGAAGAAAGAGGATTTACAAGCATTGAAGACAGCGATAACGCTTCGATACGACGTCTCGAATACTACATAGAAAAGCGCGGTGGAAAACTGATTACAGCCACCAGAAATAATACTGACAACACGGGGACCAACCGAACGACAATAACCAGAAATGGAGGTGCCCGTGGTGTAATGGTTATCGTCACAGGATATGGACACGGCGATACGAGTTCAATTCCTGGACAAGACTGATTGCATTTCGCATAGCACTAATACCCTTTGGAAAGGTATGAATCCAATTATTCTCCCTCCAGCTATGGGTAAATAGTAGGGCAGAATAGGTTCTTCAGCCTTGGTGAGGCAACTAGTCTAGGAGAAGGAAAACTCTGAATTCAAACCTGTTAAACTGCGTTTAAAAAATTGACCTTTGGTCATATCCTGCCCGAGCGGAGGGGTTGGGTAAAAAAGGAGGTGCCCGTGGTGTAATGGTTAGCGTCGCAGGATATGGACACGGCGATACGAGTTCAAATCCTGGACGAGACTGATTCCATTTCACATAGCACTAATACCCTTGGGAAAGGTATGAATCCAAAATATTCTCCCTCTAGCTATGGATAAATAGTAGGGCAGACTAGGTTCTTCAGCTTTGGTAAGGCAACTAGTCTAGGAGAAGTCAAACCTGTTAAACTCCGCTTAAAAATTGACCTTGTGTCATATCCTGCCCGAGCGGAGGGGTTGTTAAATAACGATAACCAGAAAACGAAAACAGGAAGAAAATCAACTCTACGGACGTTTTAAGCGACTAATAAGCAACATCTCAGATAAGAAAACGTGGACGTGGCTAAGAAAAGGAAACCTTAAGCGAAAAACCGAATCTCTTCTAATAACAGCACAGAACTACCCCATAAGGACTAACCATGTGAAAACAAGAATAGATTAGACGCAACAAAACAGCAGATGTAGGTTATGTGGTGATAGAGACGAAACAATCAATCACATAATAAATGAGTGCCGCGAATTAGCACAGGAAGAGTATAAGACAAGACAAAACAGGTTACGCAAGGTCATCCACAGGGAACTTTGCAAGAAATTGAAGTTTCAACAAATTGTAAATGCACAACCCTGTGTCTGTCCTGGAGAATGAGAAACACAAACTCTTATGGGATTTTGTGATTTAAACGTATCACCTTATCTCGGCCAGACGACCAGACCTCGTAATAATCAACAAAAAAATGAGAACTTGCCGAATTGTGGACCTGATTGTCTCGGCTTACCACAAAGCAAAATTGAAAGAAAGGGAAAAGAAAGATAAATACCTGGATCTTGCTAAGGAATTGAAGAAACTGTAGAAGATGAAAGTGACGGTAATACCTATCGTAATTGGTGCTCTTGGTAGTCACCAAAGGAGTGGTTCAAGGACTAGAGGACTTGGAAAGAGAAGACGAGTGGAGACCATCCAAACTACAGCATTATTGAGATCGGCCAGAATACTGAGAAGAGTCCTGGAAGCTTAAAGAGGCTTGCTGTCACTCAGACTCCAGTGAGAAACCATCGGCTAACGCTAGTGTGACAAACTGGAAAAGGATTAATAAATAATCTAGGATATTGAAATTCAATAGCATCACACAATCCTAGGCCGAAAACTAATTACAAAAAAAGAACTTGTGTAGTGAATTTTACCGTTCTAGTTAACCACAGAGGGAAAAGAAAAGAAAATATTGACAAATACTTAGACCTTGTTAGATAACCTGAGTGATATGGTGATATCAATTGTAATAGGAGCACTTGGAACAGTCTCCAAAGGCTTGAGAAGGAGATTGGAACAAATGAAAATCTGAGTAGGAATGAAGATTAACAAGATTATAACATTGTTGAGATTGGTCAGAATGCTGAGAAAATTCCTGGAGACGATGGGAGATTTACTGTCATTCAGACTCCAGTGAAAGCTCAACAGCTAACACTGGTATGAAAAACTCACCGGAAGAATATTGATAATAATAATAATAATAGTTTTCTTACAGGAGTAGAATATAAAACAAAGTTGATTGTATCAGTTGTCCATTTTTCAGAAAAGGAACCGAACAATCAATTTAAATTCTTTAATACAGGGTGCAGCAGAAATAGCTAGCACATTTTAAACTGTCACCCGTGTGGTGCAAATCGTTGCTCTATCAAGCCAATGCCTTACACCATTTATTTTTTTATTTTTTTATTTTTTTAGATACGATCAGCTATAATCATGGCTTGGACCTGTGCACACCGTGTGTTTGCTGCTGAAAGATTTATAGATTGATAAATCAGTAATTGATACACAGAGAGATTTTGGTGCTCATTTCATGTGACATGGAATTGTTGATGAATTTCAATGCTCTGGCAGCTGAAAAGCTCTCTGTGAACCAATTGTAAATTCACCAGTCTTTGAAAAAGTTTCAACCCTAAATACACAGTGTGCACCGGTCCAAGTGTACGTTAACGGCGCCAAATAGACGTTTGTACCATTACGTCCATGCATATACATTTGAAAAACCACATACGAACATGTTACTAGCTGTATCGCTACGTCATTAGTAGTTAGACCTTGTTGTAACCTCACCGCTGGAAAAGTTGACAAACATACGAAACTCTGTCTTAATCCACTATCACGAAAATTTATTCACTACTACACTTTTTAAGTACTCGCAGACATATCGTATGAAAAGTGAGTCGCCCGCATTTGCTAAACAAAGTGAACAACATGTCAGGAGGAGAATGAGAAAACAGACATAGACCTTAAGTTTTCTTTCAGCTTTTCAGTTGTAGTTTTAACTGCTTGCTCGTTGGTTTCGTCTTCACCAGTTCGCGTCTGGTGTGAGGCCCACTTCGGACCCCATCACGAAGATGGGGTTCGTAAATTTTCGTCTGTCCTAATATCTTCGTGGCTAGTATTCAACTGACGTTTTTACCGTATCACGTCTCGCAGTTCACTCTCTCAAATTCGAGTCGTCCGCTTACTTCCGTCTGTTGTAGGGAGGAGGACAATGTCTGTTTTCAGTGGTTCAATACCTGCGCGGAAGATATGGCTTCTCAAGGTTTTTTTCTTGTCATTTTTAATTACCACAGTCACCTACCCGCGACTGGCTGACCCACAACCAGTGCTTAAGCCTGAACCACTCAGAGGTTAGCCGGCCGTAATCGTAGACTCCATATCTGCCTTTTCTTCTTGTTATTTTTCCTTCTCTCTCTCCTTCCTCAAAAATTAGCTTCTCGTTCTCTATAACTTGGATCTACCATATCACGTTAAACAAGCCATGATCATATCTCATCGTATCTGAAAAAATGATAACATATTAGCGAAACGGAACAATCATTACTTCTTGCCAAAATTGATATGTACCACAATGATGACAATTTAAACAGTTGGAGATATTTTTGCTTCAAGCTGTATAACTCCTTTCCGGGGAAATATAAAGTAGATATGAACAATTTGTTGGGATGTCAAAAAGAGAAATCATTTACATTAATTTCTTTTAGCCATTTGCAAAACTGACAATTCTTTTTTAAGTTTTTTTCAGTTTCTATCACGGACTAAGATTTTCTACGCTATATAATTGAATAAATAAATATGACTGATAAAGGGAAAAATATATTCAAATAATATTTTTCCAAAACTTTTATTTCTTGGGTGGCATATAGCTTTTTACCGGATGTTTTTTTTTGGTATGGTAGGATGCAAGTGCTATAAATACACAATCTAGGGAAAATAATCGTTTTGATAATAAATTGCTTGATTGATTAGGGGTTTTTATGAGTATATGCCTTTTGATTTCCATAGTTCTGTAGACAAGTCATTTGCAATAGGTTGCCGAAATAATTAAAAGGGATCATCTGTAAACTAAGTGGTCGTAAGCGTTAATCGAGTCATGCCACCTACAGAGACAGGAGGGGAGGTTCGTTGTTCCCAGAACCCTAATAAAAAGAATCTTGATTTTTCGATTTGGCATCTTTTGACCCTTGGAATGTGTGTGAATCAACCACCCAAACATACTTATTGGATGGTTGGTTAGTGTTTTTATAGCATATCAACCATTGTGGCTTATTTAATGCTAAATCCTAGATAGATAGATAGATAGATAGATAGATAGATAGAATCAGAAGAATCATTTTATTAAATCAGTTTAAAATACTAAAAGCTAAACTCAAAGGGCCCTTTTGTCCGGCGCTTTTTCAATAGTCATTTCGGGAATCGAGTAAATAAGTAAGAATTATGAACAAGTTGAGTAATATTAAAAAAAAAGAAAACTTAATTCTCCGAATTCCTACAATATATATATATATATATATATATATATATATATATATATATGAGGGGGTCTTAACCCTCTGCAAAGGTGCAGTCACAGTATTCTACAATATCAGCCGACTGTGCAAAGATGGTTTAGTGTCATATCAGGACACTCGTTAGCGGGCGTCTTACCAACGGGTAGAGGTACAATCGGTATATTCTACAGCCTCAGCTGAGTAGGCAAAGATGGTTTAGTGTCATATCTAGGACGCTAATTGTGGAGTGTCTACCCCCTCTGCAAAAGTGCAGTCTGTTTATTCTACAACCCAATCGACAGGACTGCCGAAAGATACGAGACGAGACGTATTTTTTGTTCATACATTGTATTAAAACACAACAAAATATTAATAAACACATGTGAAAATAGATATTATCCGAGTGAGTGACTTCATAAATGTTCTTGATGAACAATGTTTTCTCGAATTAATTAGGAATCACAAACAATATGACACTTTAATAATAATCTTATTTTAATAATAATCACCAGCAAATTTTCGAATGATTTTCAAATCTGGAAATATTAACGTCAGTATGGGTGTTGTCTAATGATGAAAAACATCATTTATTATTCAATATAATGTCCTTCCACGTCAATGCATATAATCTGACATCTCTTCATTAATCATATAGATTGAATGTTATAGAGTTACGCTAGATGTGTTCAAAAAGTATTGAGACTGAAACTGGAATTACCTGAACAGAAATAAACAATGAATAAAACATTCGTTTTTTTTTCTTTTTTAAACTAGTCTCCTAGGAATTCAGCATATTTACTCAAGCAATTTTTTTGCCCAGTCAGCTTGGGCAATAGAATATACCGATTGCTTCAACGAGTGTCCTGAATATGGCACTAAACAATCTAATGATGAGATTCCAGAAATGCTGGAGCTTTGGGAAATATGGAGTACCTATTCATTGCCATCTCTGCAAGATCATCTCTGGCCCGGAGTGGTAGCATCTAACAGGGTCCTATCTATGGGTCTAATAGAACTAAAATTCGTACTTATGCAAAACAGAATTACTTGAAATAGAACTGTTTTGACATTTAAACTGCGTACTTATGCTAATCTTAATTACTTGAAATAGAACTGTTTTTACATATTAACTGTGTACTTATGCTAAAAGGGAATTGCTTGAAATAGAACTGTTTTGATATCTAATTGTGTATGGACAAAAACTATACTTATAATAAACTGAATTGTTTGAATTAGGACTGTTTAACTAAACTGAATTGATTGAAATAGAAATGTTTTTGACAATTAAGCTGTGCATTTATGCTAAACTGAATTGTTTGAAAAATAACTGTTCTTTGTATAAAAATGGATTTGGTATTAAGTAACCAACAAAAGTTGATATGCCATAAAACCCAAACAAACTTTCAAATCTGGAAATGTTAACGACAGCACGGGTGTTGTGTAATGATGAAAAACATCATTTATTATTCAATATAATGTCCTTCCACGTCAATGCACATAATCCGACATCTCTTCATTAATCATATAGATCGAATGTTAAAGAGTTATATAAGATGTGTTCAAAAAGTATTGAGACTCAAGCTGGAAATACCTAAACAGAAATTAACAATGGATAAAACGTTCGTTTTTTTTTTTTCTTTTTTGAACTACTCCCCTTGGAATTCAGCATATTTACTCAAGCAAGTTTTCTGCTGTTCCAATCACTGTGGGTATGTCTGTAGGGTAAAAGTTAAACGAATAATAGTCTCAGTTGGTAGGACTCGTGAGTAAAAGTCTTAGATATTTGGTCTCATAAGTAAAAGTCACACGAGCTAGGTTCATCGAGTAAAAGTCACAGTGGGTAGGTCTGGCGAGTAAAAGTCACAAAAAGCAGGTCTAGCGAATACGGAGTGTGTTTAACGGGCGCAATCCTGTGTTTCCCCAAGGCCTGCTGATCAGAAAGTGTAGAGACTTATCATCAATAACAATTGTGCCAAAAGATTTGCATTTAGAGAAGATAATCTCAATAAATCTCATAACTTACAAATATCTAGGATTAGTGAGATATATTATGAAAGTTTAGTAGCACTGAGAATTTTGATTATAGAACGCTATGAATAAGTGATTATTTCAAAATGTCTAACAAGGATTTTTAAAAAGCCATGTCGGCATAAGTAAAGGGCTGAGAATACGTTAACGGAATCGCCCACAGTGGGTTAAGACCCCCAAAAATTAGTATCCTGGGTGTGACGGTAAACTACATCCGATGACAAGGATTAAGTTCTGGAGAACTGAGGAGTGCGGAACAACTCTTCAGGTCTATTACTCTCTGGTCCACTATCACCCAGAGTGGAAGTATCTGTGAGGGTCACATCGATGGGCCAAATAGTTATGTTCAAAAATAATTCTTATTTGATAGGATCATATGCAAGATCAAACGTTTTATGAAACAACCACACCAACAATGTAAATATGAACGGTCAATTTACAAACCTTTGAGCATAAAATAACCCTTGAAAGGTTCACGTTCCGTTAAAATCAATCAATCATTTTTTTTAAATACTTCATGATTCTGTAGTGCTGATTCAAAGAAACAATCATTACAAAAATAACTTGGATTCATTTCTAATATATATATATATATATATATATATAAAACATTCTTATTATATATATATAGTTAACTCTCAGTTCGACAATGATATAATCCAGACAGCAGTTTGAATGTCTAGATAGTCATTTGCAACTCTAAATATCATCCCTTTTAAGTCGCTCAAGTGTACATATATCGTCATTTAAATTTTATATTTTGAATTTTAAATTGTAAAATTAAAACGTTAAATCATCAGTCTCAGTACTTTTTGATCGTTCAATTGATTAATTTTAATTGATTTGGTTTGGTTTCTTTGTTTAATGGCATATCAACTCTTTTTAGGTTATTTAATGTCAAAGCCATTCTCCAAGAAGAACAGTAGTGGTACTATTTAACCCATAGCTGGGAGGATAAGGGGGTTCATACCTTTCCCAAGGGTATTTGCCCGAAAGTGAACGTAATAGCGCGACTGGAGTACGAACTCGCGTACTGCGATTCCGCAGTCCATCGCTTTAACCATTACACCACGAGGACACCCCCCATTAATTTTAATGTTACGTCAACGAGTCTAATACTATTTTATGCCGAGAGTTAAGGCTATCGTTTTCATTGTACGTTCTTTTTCACGTTTTTTGTCTTGTTATTCCTTAATATATTTTGCATACGGTTTTATCGAATACTACTAATTTTAAACAGATCTATTTGACCCATGCATAATAGGTACTAGCACTTCAGGAGTACTTGAAAAGAAGGGATACGTCACACTCACCAGATCTCCAGAACTGGAGCCTCATCATCAGGTGCAGTTATATGCTTTACCAAGAACACCCGTTTTTTGAGGGCTTCTTACCACTCTGCAGCGAATTCTCAAACCAAGAGAGAGCATGGGATACTTTTTAGTAATTTACTAAGCTTTTTTCTTAGATGTGGCACAAGGCCATACGAACGGGACACCTAATGAGACTCAAAACTCACCCCTTGATGGCTTGCTAGGCTAGTTTGCAAATCATTACCCCATCCTATGCGCCTTGTGCATGGGGTACTTTTTGAGCATACCTCGTATCTTATTCAGATCAAGCTAAGTGAAAATTAGTACATCAAGTCTATATTCAAGGCGTAAGATATTAATTCACTAAAAGAGATAAATATTGACATGTTATTTTTATGTGGCTGCCACATCGAGTTGAAAAACATTAACGTGAGATATGTTATTCTATTATGAAGACAAAGGCAACGAGAAACTCGGACTATCAAGTGAGTAGAAGTTACGATTGATAGTGAAAAGCTTACAGTCACTAATAGCGATATTAAATGTCACTTAAAGTCACATTATTGTGACTTAAAGAGATATTTCCGTCGTTTTTATGTGATAGTACAAATCATTAAAAGCGAAAATGACTAATATTGTTACCTGAGGACAATAGATTTCAACACTGTTTGATTAATACGTAACAAATATGAAATCTGTTCAGTTTATACAACTAATAAATGAAAATACATTGCCATTTAATACGGTTTATTTATTAAGCTAAGCCTGAAACTAGCTCCTACTAGCACGTGTTTCAGTTGAAATTTCATTCACTACATTACTAATCGTCTTTGAGAATAGATGGAAAACTATTGCCCTGGTTGACGTCTCATTCAAATATTTTATTTATAAGGTGCGCTTAGAGTAGAAGGATTTGGAATTGGCGACCCAAGTTCAACCTGAACGAGGCTGTTTATGCTTCACTTAGGGTCAATACCCTTACTATGAATTCATCTGTTCTCTTCTCAGTTATGGGAAGATATTAGGATAGACTGGGTTCTTTTGTCTCGGTAAGGCAACCAAACAAAGAGAAACAAAACTTTGAATTTAAACCAATTGTATATTTTTTAAATTGATTTTCTATCGCATTCTGGTCATGGTAAAAGGGTTCAGTAAATACATACTTCTCTTCTTGAAAAAGGACAAAATAGCAATTGTTTGAGAGAAAACCTTGAAAAGTATTACTTTTCAACAGGTGTTTTCATTAGATATTTTGTAAGGTATTTGTATTAAATATTTTGTAAAAATATGGAAGGCTGGCAGTTAAAAGTGAGAGCAATTAGTCAAATAACCATTCCAAGAGAATGAAAACTCTAAAATCTAAGTTCACTTCCATTGAGAGTTGACCTTGGATCACATCCTGCATATGGTAGAGGGATTGGGTAAATATAGACTTACATTCTCTGAATCTTTCAGCTGGACTGTTTCTAAGGCCAACAATCCAGACTTTGTTAAGCTTAGACCTTTTTGCAAAGTAGACTGGTCTCTTTAGATTTTGTATAGCAACCAGTCTAGAGAGCAAAACTATGATTCTAAACCAATTTTACTCCACTTAGAAATTGACCTTGTGTCACACGGTGGCTGAAGGTTTGGCTAAATACAAGCAAAAATGAAAAAAAAAAAAGCAAAAATGAACGTGAGACCGCATTTAAACCTCTAGTTTTCACTTCTTGTTCGACAGGGGAAAGGCATTCTGGAATAGGGTCTCCAATGAAAAATAAATTAGAAAAAAAAAAAAAAAAACGGTGACAGCACACTTTTCTGTCTTTTAGAAAATTTACTCTGGCTTTCTTTTAATGTACGAAAGATATAAAGAAATACGTTATGTTGTCGGCGTCTAGAATAAATTACCCAAAGACTAGATGGAAAGATGATGATTAGTTTACTTCTATCAGGAAAAAAATGTCAGAGGCGTGGTCACAGAGAAATTTCACTCATTTTATTGCCAATGTTTTCCGTTGTACCGGTCTTAAAAGATGAAAACGTAAAATGGTATTTTAAGTTGAACAATGGAAATTCCATTTTTCATAAAATTAGGGTGCAGAACAAGTAGATAAATCATTGGAAAAGCCAACAACTAAAATCAAGTTGGGGGAGGGTTGGCTTTGTCCAAAAATTTAGGTCGTACTGGTCGCTCTCTAGGTAATTAAATGACTGCCATCTTAAAAAACTCACCATTTCTGGTAGTTGAACATCTCCCGAACCTACTACGAGAGTTTTCTTGATTGATCTTCTGGTGCTGGTAACACATCCAGGCATTAGAGTCACACAGCCAAGCACCTGGGTCACAGAGTCGGGCACTAGAGTTACTGAAGGCGGGAGGCAACTAGTACACTACAAATAATATACTTGTATTCACCATCCAGATAAGACTATTTTTGTGTCATTTCCTTTTTTATTGAATAGTTCAATCTGAAAATTACGTTTTCAACAAGTAACAATTCAATCATTAACCATATTTCTTCAACCTCCTTCTCGCTCGCCTCAAAAAAGGTGTCGAGTTAACACCGACAACTGTTTTGTAACTTTAGGAGTTATCTGTACTTATTCAGTAAATAATGAAGCTAATGAAAGAAACTTACTCTAAATCAATCTAAATATGCTTTTATTTTTATCCGGACAAAAAAAGAAGCTGGTAGTCAATTTACGACATGAAGATACAGTTCGGATTCGAAATAATTGATTAAGAAATATGTAATAATTAACCCAAGTGTTGTGTTAAGAGATAAAGAGAATAAAATAAAGGATGAGTTTAAAAGGTTTTACTAGGGCTTCTACAAACCAGTGGTTTTTCATAGCTCATTTTCTTGGGTAGGTGTGCATTTGATATTCATCTAACCTCCTACCAATTTAAATTTGACATAAGGTCATTTTATTGTGGATAGAGGTTCATGCATGAATCGACATTCATTCGTGGCTTTCAGAAAAAATCCTAGATCAGCATTTCTCATTTTGGAGTCACCCGTGCCTCAAACAATGATCTCACCTCTGCCTAACAGGTATTGCTTGGTAGAATATCCCCTTGGACCAGGTGGAGGTGGTGCGTTTGATTATACTTCATAGCAGCAGAAAGAACATGAGTTATAACCTTACCTAGAACTTATCCTTTATTATGATTTGTCTTCGCTGCTCTTCGTTGTCGAAGATTGATGACCCGAGTGAAATATGGAAAAATGCAAGTAAAAATTAGCATAAAAATAAAACAAAATTAATGACTGACGACGATTCATTTAAAAATGAATAAAAGAAAGTTACTCATACTACGAGTGCTAAAGTAGTTACAAATAACCTTGAGATATAATTTAAAGAATGATTAAATGAGTAAAGAATGATTAAAGTAATGATTAAATGAGTAAAGAATGATTTTTATCACTTAGAATATCCGGACTATTGTCTTCATCTTCATTGGTATACGCACAACATTTCGGCCGATATGTTCTTCATAAAAATTATCAAGCTTCATCCCAGAAATTTAGACAAATAAGTAAAGGACAAGTTTAAACAGTTTTATTTTGTCTTCTGTAAACCAATGGTTCATTGGGGCTCAGTTGGTAGAACTGGTGGTTGCTTTTTATTTATTGTTTGGTATATTTAAAAAAAAAATTTCTTATTCGATCCAAGCTGCTACGAAGTGTCGAATATCGAAAATCAAAGTGAGTTGCCATAAAAAAAAAAAGACTTAAAATTAAGATGACAGAAAATGCGTATAAAATTAATATTTAAACCTTGAGAAAAATGTAGCGTTGTTACCGATCGCTGCTATATCAGAGGTTGTTTATTCGTTGACTGGAAAGGAAAACACAAAACCCAATTAGGACCTTTTGTTGTGTTATTCTCTCCGTTCAGTCTCTGAGGCTGTAGAAACAGGAAGAAATAAACAACAGATATCACGTGGTCACTTTTGGTTATTCTAAGAACAGGAATCTTCTCGGATCTCTGTTCACAGCAAACTTTGTTTCCTCACAACCAAGCCCCAGAAAATAGGCCGAATCAGCAAACAATAGCAGGTTTGAATTCTTCTAGAATGGTTACCATATCACGGTTTAAGAGTCCAGTCTGCCCAACTATTTACCTATAGCTGGAGAGAGAATCGTTGGATTCATACCTTTCCCTTGGGTATTAGCACTATGTTGAAATGCAGACAACGTAGTACAGGATTTGAACACGAATCACTGTGTCCATTTCCTACAGCACTAATTATTTCGCCACGAACAAATGGTTTCCCTTACTTCTATCAAATACAAATAATTCCATTTACTATGTATTATTTGTTTGCACACAGTTTGATATTTTCAAGTATTGTTATTCAACACCAACAGTTCCATTTAACATCAGTCATTTGTTTACACACAGTTAAATGATCAAATAGATCTATTTTAAACAATTCAATTTAGCATAATCATTTGTTTGTGTTTAAACAGCTCTATTTGACCCATAGTGAAGACGCTATCAGATGCTACCCTCCGGGCCAGAGTGGACCTGGGAGCGATGGCAATGGGTACTCCGCATTTCCCAAAGCTCCAGCATTACTGGAGCCTAACCATGCGATTATTTAGTGTCATATCTAAGACACTCATTTGGTGGGGATCTTACCCCTCTGTAGAGATGTAGTCGGTGTATTTTACAGTCCCAGCTGACTGGACCAGCCAGCTCAGCTATTAACTCGGCTTTCTTTCGGTTGCTGGCTATTCAGATGATTTATCTACTATTTTCACGCTTTTTTTCCCATTCATAACAAACAACTGATTAATCCGTAAGTGTTCGTTTGATTTGTGGTAAATGTGTCTTTGAAAAATGAAGGAATGCTAAATACTAAGCTGTACATCTACTCAAGTCTAAATTGGTAAGTATGAATGATTTATGGCTTCATAAATTATCAGCAAAAAAGCAGGGATTCTCCCAAGCTGTAGATATGTCCGTACTATTTTATCATTGCACCACTAACCAAACGCTCAGAGAAAAAGCTAAATAGGAACTGTTGGGAGCTGATTTTAGCCAATCCTGGAAGTAGCTCATTACAAGACAACACCTGTACGGCCATTTACCTCCTATATCGTCAGTCATCAAGGAAAGTTGAGCAAAGCATGCTGGACACTGCAGATGAAGTTAAAATGCCACATAAGCAACATACTCCAACGAGATCCTATACATGGACAAACCAGTGTAAGATAACCAGCAAAACCTTATATTCATCGGCTATGGACACTAGGTGCCATATGCAGGTCCTACCAAGTGCGATGACCGCTAAGGATGAATAGCAAGAGATAGTCCAGGGAATCTATGCTGTCAGTACTCCTTGCTCATGATGATGATGATGACGGTGATGATGTCTTAATATGGACAATATGTCAAGGAGGAAAGTTAGAATCATCATCATCATGTCGTGCCGCTAGCACGGATATCCCTGACCCTCTCTCGCCACTTCTCCTTATCGTTCATCGCCTCCGGCAGGTCTTCAGGACTACATCCCGTATCTTCACATAGCTGCTGTATGTATGTTCGAGCTGGTCGTCCCACTTTTTTTCGGCCATATGTGGGGGTCCATAGGAATACATCACTTATGAGCTCGTCCCTGATTTTTCAGCAGTGTCCTGCATTTCTGGTTCGTCTAACTTGGATAGTTTTCGTGATGGGAGGCAGGTGGCCGTATAGTTGGGGCCTTGTGGGGTGTTGCCGCCAGGACTTGTTCAATATTGCTGCCAGCATTCTTGTGTAATTGCCGTCTAGCTTCTTCTCCAGTCGTTTTTAGAATAAAGCAGTATAAATTTGAAGTTAGAGCTGAAAAATAGTTTCAGTGTCAAGAATTTAATGTTTAGGCTTGTTTATTGTCATTGAATAGCCTTGATAGAGTATCTTTATGCTTGTAAAATCATTAATACGATCGTAAGTAGCCACTAAAACGTGAATATTCTATAAAGCAATAGGCAAAGTCGAACGACGAACAAGTGTTTCGAATGAGGAGAAAGTCCATTATTTTCTTCTGATTTACAGCCCAAGAGACTTCCGCGTCTCTCAGACATTGATCTCCCATTTAAAGAAAGCTACGCGCACATTAAGGAAGCTTGGCTATAAAACCTAGAAGTAATTGTAGAGCATTCAGGAAAGCGGAAATAATGTCACTAAGGATTTGTGTTACGCCACAATTTTCTTGCTTTCATTGACATTGGTGCAACGACATTTCTACCAAATTGTCAATGGAATTGGAACTGCACTAACTTGCGAAGCAACCACTGGTTACATCATTATATAACAAGGGTTGAAAAAGAGAAACTAATTCTAATTATACCATCACGAACAGACCAAAATGAAAATATTCTTTTTACACTGATTCCATATATCGCCTGGGGGTATCTTAGTGGTGTAATGGTTAAAGCGATAGATTGCATAAATAAATATACATAAAAACTCATATTTTTTATTCATTTATTACGTAATAGCTCTACCACATATATCGAGCACTCTCCAAATTATACCAAGTGAGATAGAGACAACAATACACTGTTATAATATCATATATTATTATTATTATTATTATTATTATTAGTAGTAGTAGTAGTAGTAGTAGTAGTAGTATAGTTGTTGTTCTTGTTCTTTTCACATAAGCGTTATCTGAAAATCTTTCCCTGGAGTCTGAGTGAAAACAAGTCTCTCCAGGACGCTTCTCTGTCCTATTTTTGTAATGCAGCGGTTTGGATGGTCTCGGCACGTCCAATTTCCTTTTCTTTCAATTGCCTCACCGAGCATTTAGGGACTGTCCAAAGTGCACCTGTAATAATTGGTATCACCGTCACTTTCTTGTTTCTTAACGTTCTTAGTTCTCTGCCAAGGTTTCAGTACTTGTTTCTCTTTTCGTTTTCTCTGATTTTCACACAGCGCTCTGCCGGGACGTCAAATTAGCGATTATATATATATATATATATATATGTGTGTGTGTGTGTGTGTGTGTGAATACAACACCAATCATTAGATATTGTGATAAAGACTATTGATTTGAATTAGTGAAATCCATGCTTGAAATTATCAAGACTTTCATAGATGTCCGAAAAGAGACAATTTAGTATGAATTCATTACTTTTTTTAATTTTTTGTCAAAAATCATTTCCGCAACATATCTAAATTTTCATGTAGCTTTTTCTTACGGGTATTTTTGCCAACGGTTATATGATATCAAGTATTCTTATCTGATTCAAAAAAATTTACATACTGTTTCTATCTAATCCTATAGGGTTTTTAAGTAATCGTTTATTGGCATGTCAACTTCTCAAATGTTATTTTATGCCAAAAGGTTAGAGAATCGCATTCATATTTACATTTTTGAGTAGTTTCTTAAGTACATTTTAGACACACAATCCAATGGTATACGAATGATTTTTAAACAATTCCATTATATCTATAGCTGGGACCTTGACAGGTACCCCTACCCCAAGTCTGAAAGTAATGGTAATGAATAGATGTTCCATATTCCCTTGAGCTATGGAACAGGAGATTCGCCATCAAATTCAGTTGAGTGAACATAAGTATTCATAAAACGATTATTCATATTCAATAGGGCCCTATGCAAAAAAAACACACACAAAAACTGTAAATATCAACGTACAACGAAAGCGATTCCTTAAACTCTTGGCTTAAGATAAATCTAGAAGAGTTGACATGCCGTTTAAATGAATCAATTAATCGATTACACAAAACGTTATTATTATTTCAATCACTAAATAAGTTATGATTGTTATCAATCACTCAGTAAGTTATTATTTCGATCACTCATTAGATTATTATATTAGTCACTCATTAAGTAATTAATTCATTTTTCTTGAAACGTGAAACAACAGGACATTTATGTAAATAAACGTCTTCGGAGATATCAGTACGTGAAAAATAATTGGCGTATATTTGAGCTCGTTTGTTACACAGCCCACAGAATTCTACAAAGAGGTTACTTCAGAAGTTACTAATTCTACTCAGACTGGAGAAATTTGTGGGAATATTTGAAAATGATCTCTAATAAACTCTAATTATTACAAAATCCAAGTGATCAGAAGAAAACGACCTGCCGTGATTTCTGAAATAAATTTTGGAGGATTGTGAAGATGAAAATAGGTTTATGAAGCATCTAGCTATCAGAGAGGAGTCGACAGTTAGTTGCATTAATGAACCTCGTGTGATTCTCTGTAAAAACGTGTATTGTGAGTGCCAATATCTCAAATAGTCTTGAAATAAATTTTTGACACGATTTCCTACTCTGCCTTCATGCAACCTCGCGAACTCTAACAGTACTGTCTACAAAATGTTTTATAATTTCTTTTGGTTTGGCTGTGTTTTATGGCATATTAACCCTTGTGAGTTATTTAAAGCCAAATCCTCTTTCCGCACGCACGCACACACAGATACACACATGTATATATTTATATATGAATATATATGATCAACAAGCGAATAATTTTTAGCTAATATCATTTTTAAACAAGTCAGAGTTCACTTGTTTGCACACCATTATATAGCTTCAAGTATAGTTATCAAACAGTAATATTTAGAAAATCAATTATAATAATTTTTAGCAAAAAGATTAAGCAGTTTCACTTGACTCATAGATGTGACCTTATCACGTACTGAAATATCGGCTTGGAGTAAACCAGAGAAAAATGGTAATGAAGTACTCCATATTCCCCGCAACTCCAAGACTGGAACCTCACAATAAGATGCAGTTTAATGTCTAGTCCATAACACGAAATTGTTTCAAGTATTGGTGCCAAACACTAATAATTCTATTCAAAACTATTCATTCGTTGTCACACAGTTAAATACTTTCAAGTTTAGTAAATGATTAAATAGTTCGATCTTACCTATATATCGAACCTTAATAGCTGCAACAAGCCAGGATTAGAGTGGGCTATAGAGTAATTGCAATGAGAGGGTTGTCTATATTCCCCAAAGCTTCAGGACAGGGTCCTCATTATCAGTCAGTTTAGAGTTATACTAGGACTCTTTTTGGCGTGGAGGTGGGATCATACTCCTAACTAAAGATGTAGTCGGTGTATATTTTATAGCCCTAGACAAAAGGAATTTCTTTTAAAAGAACAATTTAAGATATTAATAGAAACAATACGCAGTTTTGTCGAGAAGCATTTCAAGTTTAGTTCTAAGGATTTCAGCAGAACCAAATATTCCATCGTTTGTCAGGATGAAAAAAACTATGTCAGTTTAGAAGGCGTCTTGTGTGTTTGAACTAAGGAAATCCAAGCGGTAGCTCAATATATTTCAGGAAATCACCGGCTAAGATTGGTACAAGAAATTGAAACAACATATCCTTTATTAAAGTGACCATCAGGATCTGAAAAAAAGCAAAAAAAAAAAAAAAAGCGCGCGTTCATGCAACTGACTTATTACAAGAGTCGAGCTTAGCGTAACGGTATTCGGAGTTGGAAATGCAACAGGGAACGAATTCAAATCTCAAACAAACTTCGTGTTAAAGCCGTGAGAAAAAAAACATGCACCTAGCTATTCTCTGATAAATTATACGACTGACAGGATTCTTTAGCTTTTATATGGAAATCAGTCTTGTTACAGGAAAAATTTGAATTCAAACCAGCTTTGCTCCGCTTAAAAATTGACCTTGAATCAACTACTGTCTGTGGAGGAGGAGTTGAGTGAATACATACTTACCTATACAACCCACATCAATCAAACAAGGCGAGGGCGGGTCAGGAGTTACAAATTCCACACTGACTTTTAAAAATGTTCACAGGAATAGTTGAAAAGCATCCCTCACAAAATAAAATTATTGCTAAGTATAAATGATCCGGAAAAAACTACACTCCATTGTATATGTGGATAATGTTACCCTGTGAAGATAAAGATGAAGTGTGTAATCTTCAGCAATACTTCCAGTTAGATAGGAAGTTCTCGTAGCGTTGTGGCGAATATACGAGACTACGACATCATGGTAAGCGAGTTCAAACTCCAGCCGCACTTTTACGTTCACTTTCGGACGAATATCCTTGGGAAAGTTTTGAACCGCTTTTATCCCCCCGCGCTTCTATTGGTAAAATAGTAACACTAGTTCTTTTACAATGATGGCTTTGGCATTAAATAACCCATGAAGGTCGATATGCCATTAAACAAAGAAACCGAACGAAAGCAACTCTAATTTTTGTTAATATACTTCAAATGATTCACTACAAAAATATATCACAATTGTCTTAATTATTTTTTTTCTTAAAGAAATTTGTGAAACATTTTATTTCTTTTGTTGATATCATATATACGTGGTGCATTCAATAAGTTCCCAGACATTTTTGTACAGGCATTTAAAATTGTCGTAGACTCTTGAAAATTCAGTATCTTATTGCTATACATGTTATGAGATGACTGACCAATTTTTATGATTTCAGGTTCAAATGAACTGCTACAGCAGCAATTGGAATACACCATACTAAAGCCTGATTGTCGCAGCTGGTGAATTTCAAAAATGCAGGACACTTTAGAAGAATGATATGCAATAAAATTCTGTTTTAAATTTGGAAAAAGTGTCACAGAAACGTATGGAATGCTTAAAACTGCTTTTGGAGCATCTTGCATGAATTGAGCATAAGCTTTTGACTGGCATAAGAGATTCAAGGAAGGCAGGGAGTCTGTGAGGGATGATGAGACGTGAGGGAGGAGTAAGGAAGTCAATACACCAGAGTTGATTGGCCAAAGGGTTAGGGTTAGGGTTAGTATGTTGAGGTCTTATGGGAGTTCAGGAAGAGGCCAGCACTCTTCAAATCGGATCAGTGGCATTTCCACCAGGACAATGCACCAGTTCACAACTCTATCCTTGTCACAGACTATTTGACCAAGATGGGCATCAAGACAGTTCCTCAGCCTCCCTATAGTCCAGACCATGCTCCCTGTGACTTTTGCCTATTCCCTAAGCTCAGAGGGTGTCGTTATGAGAGAATTGAGGAGATGAAAGTGGCTGTGACGAAGGTCATTGACATGCTCACACAAGACGACATCCTTGGGGCCTTCCAGAAGTTTTTGGAACGGTACAAGTGCATTGCAGCTGGAGGAGATTACTTCGAAGGGGACTAGAGTTTCATGTGTGTACTGTCAATAAAAGTACCCATGCGTAAGAAGTCTGGAAACTTATTTAAGGATCCTCGTATCACATTAGTAATTATTTCAATGACTGTTTGAAAACTGATGTCTTAATTCTTATAAATAATTTTGAAAAATTCATCTAGTGAGCCACCTTATAAAAGCAAATTCTCTCCAATAGTATGCATGCGCGAAACTCAAAAAAAGCTCAATCGTCACATTGTGCTTGGGATACGTTGACTCTATACAAAATAGTGTCTTTCGTATGACACAGCGGAATCAGATGGTGGAGCTGTTGGGAGTGTGGAGTAGTTCTTTATTCCTTTTACTTCCAGTTCCACTTTGACTCGGAGTATTAGTCCCTTTTAGGGTCTCATATATGGGTAAAAAAAGTCAGTTTAAAAAATTATTAGAATTAGATAGGAATACTTGATACAATAAATTATTAGATAGGAATACTTGATACAATTAATCATTAGATAGGAATACTTGATACAATTAATCATTAGATAGGAATACTTGATACAATAAATTATTAGATAGGAATACTTGATACAATAAATCATTAGATAGGAGTACTTGATATAATAAATTATTAGATAGGAATACATGATAAAATAAATTATTAGATAGGAATACTTGATACAATAAATTATTAGATAGGAATACTTGATACAATAAATTATAAGATAGGAATACTTGATACAATAAAACATTAGATAAGAATACTTGATACAATAAATTATTAGATAGGAATACTTGATACAATAAATTATAAGATAGGAATACTTGATACAATAAATCATTAGATAGGAATACTTGATACAATAAATTATTAGATAGGAACACTTGATACAATAAATCATTAGATAGGAATACTTGATACAATAAATTATTAGATACGAATACTTGATACAATAAATTATATGATAGGAATACTTGATACAATAAATTATTAGATAGGAATACTTGATACAATAAATCATTAGATAGGAATACTTGATACAGTAAATTATTAGATAGGAATACTTGATACAATAAATGATTGGTATTAAAAATAGTTGTTTACTAAAGATAATTGTTTGTTACTTGAAACCATGGAATTATTCGTAAACAAATGCCTATTATTACAAATAAATAATTATTGGAAACCATATAATAATCAGAATTAGATAAGAATACTTAAAAACGTGTAACTGTGAACATATTATTCGTATTCTAAAGGAATACTTGGTTTTGTATAACCAAACCGGGACATTGGCCCAGCGGTTAGAGTGTCCGCCAATGGCCCGGGAGACCTGGGTTCAATCCCAGGTCGAGTCATACCAAAGACTTTAAAAATGGTACTTGATACCACCTTGCTTAACACTCAGCATTATAAGGTACGGTTCAAGGGTAAAGTGGAGCAATCCTGGGAATGGAGTAGCGCCCTCCCCTACACCTTGGTGTAGTAGCTATCGAAAAGGGAGCCTTCGGGTCACCCTCGACTATGGTCGCTAACTTTACTTTACTACTTATTTATATTAGGAATAGTTACTTGAAGTTATAATTTTTTACCAGTTGTTTGTTATTAGTCACTTCAAGCCATATAACTCTGTGAAAACAAATGACTATTAAATAATAAAAATAACTACTAAAAGCCATATAAATATTAGTATTGAAAAGGAATACTTAAAACAGCATAACTGTGTTGAAACTATTTTTAAATAGAAATATTTAATATCATTTACTTGTGTGCGATAAGAAAAAAAGCTTTAAAATAACAAAATAGATTTAAAATTACAATGATCTCTAACCTTCTAGGCATAAAATAACCCTAAGTGGTTCGACCTGCCATTAAAATCAATCAGTCAGTCAGTACATAATTCAACATGTATAAAACTGCCATCAATTAAATTGGACTGCGATGTTTTCAAGGTCGAATATATAATAACTGATTTTAAAGCAGTTCTTTTAAAGGCTGAATTCAAATTTAAAACTCATTTTTTTCTAATTAGATCAAATTTTCTAGACACAAAATCTTATTTGAAATGTATAAAGCAGTATTATATCTCCATTTTCTTGTTGAATTACACAAATAATGATAAAGTTAGAGCTTATATATTCCTAGAAAGTTCACATTGTTACATAGTAAACTGAAAAAATACACAAAAGAAGCTATTCATGAATGAAGGGTCTTTTCGGGCACTTCCTCCTCCTCTTTCCGGTAGCCACCACTTCTCGATTCAAGCACCAGCCGAAGTAGAAAGTTTACACCCCACCGGCCTCGGTAGATCTCTTTCATAATACGAGCCGTATCTTGGAAAAAGCACTCACCCTGCTCTTCACTTAAATTTCCACTGTTCTTTGGAAAATTGTTTGAGTGTGGTTGCAGAAAGCGCAGTTTGATTGACATTTGTACTCTGAGTTGTTTCTCAGGAAATTCTTAACTTCTGACTTATCAAATAAGAATAATGACTTCAAACCATACAGTTGTGTGTAAATTGTTTGTATTAGATAGAAATATTTGATATCATGTGACATGAATACGATCCTCTAATATCAACGCATGAAATAACTTTGGCATAATGGTTTACATGTTGGACTGCTGCCTCAAAGTAGCAAGTTCAAACTCCAGTCACACTCTTACGTTCACTTTCAGGCCAATATATTTTGGAAAGGTAAAATCTTCTTATTCACCCCACCACCAATGTGTTAAATACTGTCACTACTATTCTTCTACGAATATGGCTTTCGCATTATATAATCCACGACGGTTGATATGCCATCAAAAAAGAAACTAGACCTAAAAATGACACCCGACAGGTTGGCATGCCGTTAAAATCAATTAGAAATCAAAATCCTTACGTACGAGAACCATTAGAAATACATATTTACCAACCCCTCCGCTCGTACAGGATATGACACAAGGTCAATTTTTAAGTGGATTTTAACAGGTTTGAATTCAGAGTTTTCCTTCTCCTAGACTAGTTGCCTCACCAAGGCTGAAGAACCCAGTATACCCTACTATTCATCCATAGCTGGAGGAAGAATAATTGGATTCATACCTTTCCCAAGGGTATTAGTGCTATGTAAAATGCAATCAGTATCGTCCAGGATTTGAACTCGTATCGCCGTGTCCATTTCCGACTATGATAACCATGACACCACGGGTACGTCCAATAATATGAACACGAAATTAGAATACTTGATTTAGTATAATGGTTGGTTGGATTTTTATGGCATATTAACCCTTGTAGGTTATTTAATGCCAATTCCTCGTTATACATATTATATATAAGTAAAAACATAGTTTTGTAGATATCATTATTAAACGAGCCAGAGCTCATTTGTTTGCATGCAGTTAAATGTTTAACCATATAAGTGAAGAGTCACTAGTTTGTAGTTATTATATAGTCTTATTTTCAAATGAATCAAAGCTAATTTGTTTGAACAAAAGTATTACTATTGTTTGCACATAATTAAATGGTTCCAAATATTCTTACACGAATAATTCTATATAATATTAATCATTTGTTTGCACTCACTTAAATGGTTACAAATACTGCATCTAACAAAAAGTTTTACTTGCACACAGTTAAATTGTTTAAAACATTGCTATGGAACACTGACAATTCAATTTAGGCGCACAGATAAATAATTTACAGTATTGTTAATCAACTCATAATTCTATTCAACATTTCTCATTCGTTTCCACACTGTTAAATTGTTACAAGTATTGCTATGTATCATTTACAACTCAATTAAGCACCGGTCGTTTGTTTACGCACAGCCAAATGGTCAAACAGTTCTATTTCTAAAATGACAATACACCGCTGGCCGGTCCCCACTATCTCAATCACTCAAAATACTCATGGCCATAAGATAGTCTACAGGTTTCTCTCATCTCTGGCCAGGAGTATTTCACATTTCTTTACGGACACACAAAACATAATTTACACAACCGAGAGGGTAGAAGAAAAGAGAACAAACAAACATGGACTTGGGTTAGCTCCAAGCGCAAGAAGGGAGAAGTTTATGTCACCTTCCTTGCATTGTGTGAGCTATCGCGAGTGAGTATTCGAGCAAAACTCCCACAAAATCACCAGGAATGCTGACATCCTTTAACGTTGGCCAACCCGGCATCTGAGTCCACAGGTTCTAGCAGCCGCCTTTTTCGACCGGCAGCTTCCCCCGACTTCTGTCGACTACCCTGTTATCTGCCCTGGTCTCTTCTGTCCACTTCTATTGACTCTCAGACATTCCTTCCTTCGTCCTCTTCCGGTCTCGTGGAAAATCTCGCACGCGAGCCCTTTGTGTGGGTTTCGCACCAAAAGAGACAAAGGAATCTTCTGACTGGCACTTACCCACACTCACACAACGAATGCCCAACATCGTGTCACACTAACAATTCGATTTAACCTAAGTCATTTGCTTGCACACAGTTTAAACGTCAAACAGCTGTATTTGACCAATAGACAGAACCCTATCAGGAGCTACTACTCCATTCGGTGTGGACCCGGAAACAATAGTAATGAAGGGGTACTACACATTCCCCAAAGCACTAGTATAGGAGCATCACTATCTGATAGTTTAATGTCATATTCTGGACACACGTTCGGAGGGATCTTCCCTCTCAGTAGAGATGCTGTCGATGTATTCTACAAACCCAACTGGGCTACCTTGATTTGGTCTGAAACCCACGTTTTTACCTTATAACAAAAATTTTTGTTGTTCTGTTTTATTAAAGTCTACAGACCTTTTTTGTGCAACACAATGATTCTATCACTAATTTAGACTTATGCCCAACTTATTTTACCCTAGTTAATATCAGCACAGAAATATTTCATGTAAGCTACTGAGAGACTTCAAGGAAAGTGTTTATTGAATATATTTATATAGCTGATAGAAATTAATATTTCCCGACTTGCCGTGTAAGAATCAGAACGTGACTTATTTCTTTTTTTTCAATTATATTGAACACCTTGTCTGTCACTTTTTCGACGCCGGTTGCATATAAATAAATTCGGAAATAAAAGCTTTCAATTCAAAACGCGATTTTCAAACGAATTGTCATGAGAACAAAATAGAGAACAACGAATGAAGACAATAACCAGCTCTTGAAATATTAATCATTCAAATGAACTAAACGTATTTTTGACATCTCAATTGTGGTGCAGTGTTTAAAAAACTTGTCTCGTAAATCAATTAGTTTTTTTCATTTGGTTTTGTTTGATTTTTTTTAATGGCATATAAACCTTCATGGGTTATTCAATGCCAAAGTCATCCTTGGAGAAGAGCAGTAGAGATACTATTGAACCAAAAGCTGGGGAGTGTGTAAGAGGGTTCAAATCTTTCCAAAAGGTATTAGTCAAAAAGTGAACTTAATAGTTTGACTAAATCAATTACTACTGAGTAGATTCTCACTTAAAGTTCCATATTTCTGGCCTTGAACTAAATTATGCTTGATTTACTAAATGACAGCTAAACATATTTTCTTGGACACAAAGAGATTTAGCTTAAGTCGGTGTACTTAAGCGATAGAGCAGACCAGTCAGATGAGACGGTAGAATACAGCGACTGCTTCTCTGCAGAGGGGTTACACCCCCAATCAAACCAATGTCCTGTATAAGACACTACGCAATTTGATGATGATGCCCCGGCAATGCGGAGTATCTCTTCATTGCCATCGCATCGTGGTCTCTCCGGCCTGGAGTGGTAGCACCTGATAGGGTCTTATCTATGGATCAAACACAATTTTTTGACATTTAAAACGTGTGCAAAAAAATGACTTATGCTAAATTGAATTGTCTGAAATAGAACAGTTTATTCATTTAACTGTGTGTAAATAAGTCTTCCAAGATTTGTTTGAAGGAGTATGCACTATCCGTTGCCTTGTAGCTTTTTTCTCTTGTAAGAACCCACAAGTGGTGAAACCATACAATATTACAACATATAATCGATAAACAGACAATAACAGACCATGCCTTCTCAATGCGTACAGTAATCTCCTTTTCAGTAGATTAGATATAACTACCGAGATATGTGAACGGATGTACTTAACTTTAAGGCTTTCCATTTAATGTGGTGATGGCATCAACTTGATTAAAATACAAGAACTCTGTTTCATTCGAATTCACATAGTTGCCAATGCCGCTTGAAACCTGGTCCCATCTAGATCTTGAAATAGACATAGAAAGATTATATTGCTTTAGTTTTCCAAGGTAAGAGGCCTTGCATCTTTTTAAAAATCAGAATATGAAATCTTGACGACTAGAACTGAGCACCAATAATGATATCTGATTGGGTTTAGTTGGCTGGTTGTTAGGGTTTTATGGTATATCAAACTTTGTAGGTTATTTAATGCCAAATCAATTTTTATACAAATAATCACCATCACCATCAGATCATTTTGTGTCATATCCAGCACACTCGTTGGAGAGGTTACTCCTTTGCAGAGAAGCAGTCGGTGTATTCTACAGCCCCAGCTGTCTGGGCAAGGTTAGGTTTGGTTAATTTATTTTATAGCATATCAACCTTCGTGGGTTATTTAACGCTAAGGCTACCATAGTAATTGCACTATTTGGTATACACCTGTGGGTACAAAGGTTTTTATAACTTTCTCAAGAGTATTACTCTTAAAGTGAATGTAATAGAGCGACTTGTGTTCGAAATGGCTTACAATGATGTCATAGTCCAGCACATTAGCCACAACACCACGTGGATGCCACACCCTCCATTGACATCTGATACCTGTTGGAAATGAATAGATATATCAACACCACTGAAGTTGCCAAAAGTGCTTCGTCGAGATGGGGCGCTTAGAATATCCTGAATGTTTCTCCTGCAAAGGGGTAAGAACCACCCCACAAAAAGAGATTCCTTGTAATGACCCTAAACTGCATCCAGTCCTGGATATCTGGAGAAGTCTTGAGCACCCCTTCATTGCCATTGCTCTCAGCTTCACTCTGAACCTAGTGGTAGTACTTGTAAGGGTCCTATCAATGACTTAAAAAATCTATTCAAAAACTGTTCGTATTCGATCGAATCACGTGCAGAAAATCTTCATTAGACAGAAAAAACGTAAATATATAAGTACAATGAATGCAATTCCATAACCTCTTGTCATCAAATAACCCTAGACAGGTTGACATGCAGTAAATATTTTTTCAATATTTTTTGGGCAATGTTATGAACTTTCTATGCTATTGGTTAAATAGTACTATTACCCTTTTTCTTGAAGGGTGGCTTTGGCATTAAATAACCCACGAAGATTGATATGCCAGTAAACAAAGACTTCAAACCAAAATAGTCTTTTCTGTCCAACATCGAATTTGAGTAAATGACCGCCTTTTTTCCTAGCTTCTTCTTCTCCTTCTTCTTATTGTTCTCCTTATTGTTCTTATTCTTTCGCTCTCTCTTATCTCATAAAAACACTTTTCTTTCTTTTTTTTTATTCTTCTTCCTTACTGTCTGTCTGTCTATTTTATTTTCTACCCTCATTATCTTTTGAATTATTCATTACTATTCTTCTTTTTCTCTTATTCTTTCTTTTCCTTTTTCCTTTTTTAGTTGTTTCTTTTTATCTAGTCGTTTACTTTCTTCTCTATCCCTCTCTTTAAATTCTTACTCTTCCTCTCTCTCCATCCTTCTCTTTCTCTCTCTTTCTCATGCTCTCTCTCTTTCTCATGCTCTCTCTTTCTCTCTCTTTCTCCCTCTACTTTGCCACCTTCGCTTACTCTCTCCTTTTTTCCCTTGTGCTTACTTACCGACACAGATATTTATTTGTTCAGCTCTTCTCACTTGTCTCTACTCATCCTTTTATCAAACATTTACGGCGGAAATTACAATAAATTGATTCGCGCCCGAGCCAGCCACCATTTTTCGTTTTTCATTTACTTGGCAACAGCCCAAAATCACTTACTTTAGAAGCCAATCTTTCAATTTCAGTTACGACCAAAAACGAAAAAAATAGAAATAGAATAAATAAAATGAAATAAATAAATAAAAGAAAAAGGAACGTCTGTCGGATCATATGACTAAAAGCTTATCTTGCAAACTACTTCTCGAATTCAATGAGTCTGATCCTCACTGGGTGTCCCGTGACACTTGTGCTACATAAAAGCTAAATTTAAATAGTTTGATGCCACGCCTCCAGTTGAACATTAGTTTAAACGATCGTCTCTCAAACTAATTTAAGTTACAAATGCTCACTTTGATGAGGTGTTACACTACTCAGTTCGTGTTTTACATTATTTTGATAGCCCAGACAACTGGGGCTGTTGAATACGCCGACTGCATCTCTGCGCAGTGATAAGAAACGAGTGTTCTGAAGCATCGGATGACGAGACTGATATCCTGGTGCGTTGGGAGTAACCCCCTCATTGCTATTTCACTCCGGTCATTTCTGACCCTGAGTGGTAGTACCTGATAGAGTCTCATCTATGGGTAATATAGAATAGCTTGGCTATTTATTGATGTGCAATATTAAATTAGATTGTTACTGATATTTAGCAATACTTGAAACCATCTAACAGTGTCCAAATGAAATTATTAGTGTAGAACACTTGAAATCATTTAACTCGTTGCAAAAATTGAATTATTGGTATTACATAAAAATACATGGAACCATTCAACTGTGAAAATGAATGGTATGGAATAGAATTCTAACTGTTAAATAGCAATACTTGTAACTGTTTCAGTGTGCAAACGAATTGTTTGGTTTGGTTTGGTTTGTTTTGGTTTTATGGCATATCAACCATTGTAGGTTATTTAATGTCAAATCCTCTTTATACATATATATTAGATATATATGATTTAGTTTGATTAGGTTTTATGACATATCTAACATAGTAGGTGATTAAATGCCAAATCCTCTTTATACATATATATTAAATATATATAGTTCGGTTTGCTTTGGGTTGGTTTTGTTTGGTTTTATGGCATATCATCCATTGTAAGTCATTCACTGCCAAATCCTATTGGTACATTTAAATATTTCTATTTCAAACAATTCAGTTTAGCATACATAGACAGTTTAATTTGGTTTTATTGCACATCAACCATGGTAGGTTATTAATGCCAAATCTACTTTTATACATATAAACAGTTCTATTTCAAACAATCCAATCCAAAAAAAACAATTCTAATTCAAACAATTCAGTTTAGCATAAATACGCAGTTTAAATGTCAAAACTGTCCTATTTCAAGCAATTCAGTTTAGTGTAAGTACCCAGTTTAGTTCTATTTGACACATACTAAATACTATTAGTTGCTAACACTCTGGTCCAGAGTGGATCTGGGAGTTATGGCAAGGAAGGGATACTCTGCATTCCCCAAAGCTCAAGGATTTCTGGAACCTCACCATTAGATTTTTTCCTCTCATATCCAGAACACTCTTTCAAGAAGGGTCTTACCTCTCTGCAAAGAACCAGTCGGTGTATTCTACAGCCATAGCCGACTGAGCAAGCAAACAAACGATTAATATTAAACCGAATTATTAGTGTTTCATTTAAAGCATTTAACTGTAAATAAACACTGCTTAATTGTGTTCAGACGAATTCGCTCTAACTTTTTAAAAATATAATTGTCCCCAAAATATTCACTTACATATGGTATATTTTTCCCTATTTTACTGTATGTAAACTAATGACTGATGTCAAAATGAATTGTTGATTTTAAAAAGCAATACTTGAAACTGATTGTGTGCAAACAAATGAACACTGGCTCGTTTTAAAATGTTCCCCGGAAACAATTTGTTTACAAATACAGGGTGGAACGATAAAATTGTCGTCCTAAAGAAAACAACACTACAGTTTTATTTTAAAACTTTTATTGAAAAAATCAATTCAGGTAACTTGATTATGTAGTAGAGCTGACATCTATTCAATGTAGCCGCATTCAGCCTCAGTCACCACCTCGATACGCATCCGGAACTGGGAGCATGCCTCTTCCACAAGCGCCGGCGGGAGCTCGGCGAATACTCGGTGGATAGCGGCGATCAGGCTGGCTTTTGTGTTGTGGGAGGTCATGTTGTTGATGTTCTCGACGTATGACCAAACGAAGTAGTCCAGCGGGTTCAGATCGGGGGAAGAGGGGTGCCAGTGAGAGAAGGGTACAAATCGTAGCTCTCTTTCTGAAGCCAAGCCTGGATCTCTTTAGACTTGTGGGCCAGCACTGAGTCCTCTTGCCATACCCAGGGTCTGCCACTGGCCACCTGATTGCACCAGGGGATCACCACACTCTTCAGTACATCCAGGTAACCTTTGGTATTAACTTTCAAGCCAACTTCGAAGATAGTAGGTGCCATGATGTGGCCCTCACTTGAAACCACACTAAAGACCATAACCGTAGCCGTCTGAAGGGTCGTCCGATTCGTTGAGCTGTGCCCTCAAGCGTTGAACCGTCCGGATTTGCATTTTGAGGGTGCTGGCAATGGTCCTGTTGTCATAACTTGGATCGGTAGAGTGCAAGAGTTGTACAGCGGCGCATCTCCGATATTGCTCGTTGAACATTGTGTCACTTTCAGAAATGACAGAAGGCTCCTATCGCTCTTGGGATTTGTATACAACTGGTCAACTAGTAGATGGTCTGCAACAAAAAAAGAAAACCGGTTTTCATTAAACGGAAATGGAATCATGTCATCTTTTCTAGGGCGACAATTTTGTAGTTCCACCCTGTAATATAGTTAATATCTATATAAACAGGATTTGCCATTGAATAACCTAAAGTGTTGACATGCCCTAAAATCCAACCAACCAGCCATAGTCTTAAAGTGCTCATGGCGTAATGGTTATTGTTGTAGGAAATGGACACGGTAAACGAAGTTCAATTCTTGGCATTTAACATTGAGATAATACCCTTGGGGAAAGTATGAATCCAACTACTCTCACTCCAGCTATGGGTAAATAGTAGGGCAGTCAATTTTCTTTAACCTTGATCTTCCAACCAGACAAAAAAAGAAAATATCTCTGAATTCAAATCTGCTAAACACCCCTTCAAAATTGAACTTTTTCTGCATCCTGATTATTTGGTGGGGTTGGGTAAATTCATATTTTTGTGTTACATTTTCAAATTTTCAGCCAGAATTATAGACCGGAAAAAACTTCTTTTCTTTTTTTTTTTATTAAAGTGAGTTAATATTTTATAAGTAAATGATATTACTTAAAATATTAAAATATGATTGGTCCAAAAATTATCAAACTTAGAAGTTACTTGGCCGAAATTATTGTTTACGGTGAATGGCTCTTTTCAGCTTCATAATTATAGCTAAGAAATGATTTAGATTGTTTGGTGTTAATTTTTGATAATTTATTTGTGAAAATTCTAAACTTAGAAAATGGAAACATTGAAGAATTCGTGAGCATCGTGATAATGGTTTTCAATCGATGTCAAAAGACAGTGGCCCAGTGCCAGATAAAATTAAGCTTCTAAAATTTGCTCGATTCCTGTAGCTCATAAGTTTTTGGTTAGTTGGTTGGGTTTTATGGCATATCAACCTTTGTAGGTTATTTACCGCCAAATTCATTTTTACGTAAATAATCAGTTCTATTTCAAACAAATCAGTTTAGCATAAGCATGCAGTTTAAATGTAAGTGCAGTTTAATTGTCAAAAACATTTCTATTTCAAGCTATTCAGTTTAGTTAAGCAGTTCTAATTCAGCTAATTCAGTTTAGTATAAGTACAGATTTTGTTTACACACAGTTACATGTCAAAAAAGTTCCATGTCAAACAAATAAGTTTAGTGTAAATACAGTTTCAATGTCAAAAAACAGTTTTATTTGAAATAATTCAGTCTAGCATAAGCACGCAGTTTAAATATAAGTACGGTTTAATTGTCAAAAACATTTCTTTTTCAAGCTATTCAGCTTAATGAAACAATTCAGTTTAGTATAAGTATGCTGTTAGTTCTATTTAACCCATAGATAGGGCCCTATCAGGTGCTACCACGCCGGGCCAGAGTGGAAAAGGGAGCTATGGCAATGAAGAGGTGCTTCGAATTCCCCAAAGCCCCAGCATTACAGGAACCTCACCATCAGATTGCTTAGTGTCATAACTAGGAAACTCATTGGGGGTCTTACCCCTCTGCAGAGGTGCAGTCAGTGTATTCTACAGCCTCAGCCGACTGGGTAACTCATAAGTTTGTAAACTTGTCTCAGAGTCTAATTCGTGAGCATAGAAATAATATCCTTCATTGGATATCAAAAGACAGTGACCCTGTGCCAGTCTGATTTAAGCTTCTAAATAATCGGTCGCTTCCCGTAATACATTGGTTTAAAAATTCATCTCACAGATTAACTCCCGAGTGCAATAACTCCGACTTTCTTTAGGTGCCCCAAGATATTGGCCCTTTGTCAGAATAAAGATAATTTATTAAATAATTGAACGCTTCTCGTCGTACAACGCTTTGCAAACTCGTTTCACAAAGTAATTCACGAGTTCAGTGTATTTCCCATTTTCGTGGCCTCATGTCAGATTAACGTTAAGCTCATCAAATAATTTGGAAACCTACTTGCTCGTTTCCCAGACTAATTCCAGATTGTAGTGTGTCCGATCATACTGTCTCCTACTGCTAAACAAAAATAATCTCATTAAACTGCGTATCTAGAGTCACAGCATTTAAGACCCTCGTCATAGAGCATTAATAGACCAAGACTGAGTTTGGTTTGCTTAGGTTTGCTTTATCTAACGGCATATAAACTATTTACGGGTTATTGAATGCCAAAATTTGATTCAGTCGTAAATTCGATTATAATCACTCAAAGAATACATTTTCACATGGCTCAAGGATAATTTCCAGTGATGCTTTCATTACCGATTTCGGGTTGATGCAACACCGACCCAGATCCGGAATTCCCGGGCCGTCTTTTTAAAGAGTTTTGTGTTACTTTTGTTTTCTTAACAGTAAATACTCGAACGTTTTATCTTCAGACAATGGGAAGAGTTTATTCCCCGACACTCTCCAATATAAAGAATCATGACTCTATTTTCAACGTTCTATAGAAATCAACTTTTTAATAAAACTTTCTTTGACAATAATAATCAGTTGTTTGCACTGTTATACGGTATTAAGTATTCTGATCTAATATCAATAATTCATAAACTGTCATGCTTTAAAGGGACAATACTTATGTAATAAAAGTCATTTGTTTGCATACTTCAATATAGTTTCAAGCATTGCTATCCCATACAAAAATCTTGAGGAGTTACTGTACTGTAGTGGTTAAATAGCTAGACTACGACATCATAGTAATCAATTTCAAGTTATGTTCACTTTGGGATCAATTCCTGTGGGAAATGTATGAACCACTTTATGCCCCAGCAAAGGGTCAAAGACTACCGCTACAATTCTTCTCTGGCATTGAAAAGCCCTAAAAATTTTATATGCCATTAAACAAAGAAAACAAGCCAAATAATTTTCAAATAGATCTATCTGAACCATAGATGAGACCTTTAAAAGACAATTGATTTAACTCTGTTTAGTTTGTATAAGTAAAGTTGGCGGCCGTAGTCGAGGGTGACCCGAGGGTTTCCTTTTTCATAGCTACTACACCTAGGTGTAGGGAAGGGCGGTACTCCTTTCCTTGGATTGCTCCACTTTACGCTTGATACGTACCTTATAATGCTGAGTGTTAAGCAAGGAGACAACAAGTATCATTTTTAAGTCTTTGGTATGACGGCCTGCAATTGAAACCCGGTCTCCCGGGCCACTGGCGAACGCTCTACCCAACAGAGCAATGGGCCAGTTCATTATTTGCATATTAACCCCTTACAGGTTATTTAGGACCGAAATTTGAAGCATTTGTGAATTTGATGATTATCACGACCCTTTTTTCAACGTCCCATTGCAATCATCTGCTTGTATACTGTAATATAGTTTCAAGTATTCCTTTCCAATACTAATAATTTTTAAACAGATCTACTCGACCTAAAGGACAATAACAGTTACCACCACTCCGTATCAGAGTGAACCTGGGATTAATTGCTTTAAAGAGGCATTTGACACTCTACAGAGCACCAAAATAGGAGCCTCACCACCAGATACAATTTCTTATCATACCAAGGATAGTTGTCTGCGTATTCTAAGCCCCGTTGACAGGGCACGTTAGCCATACTGACTTTAATTATACGAGAGTTTAATGTTCCTTGAAATCTCAGTACTTGAGACCTTGTGTCAGACAAATCTAAGCTAAGCAAATTTGCTTTGTGAATTTTCCAACTGTGTGGATGTTAAGTACAATTTATTTAAAAAACTGCGATATATTCCCTCGTGTTGGCCTTGTGCCATATTCAATTGGGTTTAGGAGATGCAATAGATATGCATCAAATATTTCAAAACAATGTAACTATCATTTTGATTGATTGATTGATTTTAACGGCATGTAAACACATCAAGGGTTATCCCATGCCTATAGATTAGGTAATTATGTACATAATACGTTTATATTTACATTTTATTGTACTGCTGTTTCTTAAGAGTTTTTGGACACAGTTATATGAAATTAAATATTCCTGTCTTATATTAAATATTCCTATCTTATACATGTAATTTACGCCCAGTTTTATGGGTTTAAGTAATTATTTCAATTTAATTATTCGTTCCCACTGTTATATAGTTTAAAAAATTAATAAAGTAATTCTTAATAGATAATTATAGCTTCAAGTAACTATTCATAATGCAAACAATTTACATAAAGTTGTATAGTATCAATTATCAAACAAATATATTTGATACACATCTAATTTAAGTAAAACCAAAAAGGGAGCGTTAATAGATATACCCACGAAGGTTGTTTAAACAAAGAAACGACACAAAGCCAATAATAAATGATTTTAATATGTTTTTTATTATATATCGAATCTCAAAGGAATTATGTTAAGAATATTCATAGATTCTAATTGTTTTCTTCAGAGAAAAAATACTTCTTTTGATATGTATAAATGTTGTTGTAATATGACTGAAAGGCCTATGGAGAGTCGAAGTTAAAAAAAGAACAGGAGGCTAATGTCTAGGGAAGGACACACAGAGAGAAAGAGAGAGAGAGAGAGACAGAGAGACAGAGAGAGAGAGACAGAGAGAGAAGAAAAAAGAAAAAAAAGCAGACAGAGAGTCTACAGAAACGGCCAGCTAACCTAAAGCACTTTTTGGAGGTGCACCAAGTCATGGGTGAATGATTACCGAAATTAGAAATAACTAGGAAAAACCTGAGGTCCCAAATCTTCTGCACAGATGTGGAACAACCGGAAGCAGTACGTTCCTCACTTCAACATCAGGCAGAAGTAAAGGGACAACTCAGATTTGAAAGTTAATTTGCTGGGAGACGCGACGAGGTAAAGACGAGTGTTCGATACCAACCATGGAAATGTAAAGAGAGATGAAAATTACGAAACCCATTTTGAAAGGGTCTCTCACCACACTCGATTTTGCAGAGACAAAACCAGTGAACAAGTACGTTAGAGTTACAAAAAAAAAAAACAGAAAGAAAATTCAAAGCCTCATGACATGTTTCTCTTTGCCTAGCTAACGAGGACGACTCAGCTTTTATACTCCCCGAAGACTATTTAAAAAGTTTAGCTTATAAACTTTGGTGTTTGTGAACCAAGACGGAGTTTTTGAGCATTCGTCCCTTTTCTCACGGTGCGGTTACTATAAGGTCAGACTAACACATAAGACGTAGCGATTCACGCATAAAACCGTTAGCCGCGTGGCTAATTCTGACACGATGCCACAAAAAGGAAGTACCTCTGAAACCACTGGAGTAGAAATAAGTATATGACAAACTTATTTTAGTTTCAAATAAGACATATAATTTGGGAATATCTATGAGAAAGAGTAAGGAATTTTATTAAATCTTGCTTAGTCTAGCTCAAGGTTACAAATGATAGGTGCCAATGGCAATCGAACTTACTACATCCCTCTGTATTTACCCAAAACCTCTGCCACGAGCAGGATGCCCTGAAAAGTCACTTATAATAGGATCAGAACTGGTTTGAATTCAAAGTTTTCATTCTCTCTGACCAGTTGCCAAACGAAGGTTAAATCAAGACCTTCTGAGAAAAACAATGAATGTATGACACATATTTGAAATTACATGTGTAGAAATAAATATACTCCTAGGTTTTCTTAGTTTTACACGAGATCATAAATTTGGATTTCTCACGGTAGAAGCAATGAGTATTAATAAAATTTCATTTTATCTAGATCAAAGGTAATAGGTAACATCAGGTTGTGTTTCTTTGATTTCTTGAGATTTTTTTAACGGTTTATCAACTTCTGGGGTTATTTAATGCCCAAACCGTCTTTGTGGACGAAAAGTAGTGGTATTATTCAACCCACAGTTATGGGGATCAGAGGATTTACACCTTTCCCATGAGTATTAGTTTGAAAGTCAATTTGATAGCGCGGTTAGAGTTCGAACTCGTTTACTCCGTTGCTGCAGTCCAACCGGTTAGCATTTACATGTTATCAATGGGAATCGTATTCACTACATTTTTATGTTTTGAAGCATCACAGCCATGGACCAAATGCGTCAGAAAGTCATTTCATAAATGGAGTATAGCTTGTTTGGATTATAATTTCTAAATTTTCCTTCTGGTATACCATTTGCCATACCAAAGATAAACAACAATTTTCACGGAAAAATAAATTTTTGCAACCGATAATCTTCAGATTCATCAGACACAAAGTAAAAAAATGGGACTCCCTTAGTTTACTTCAAGATTATAATTTGGAAGAACTTGTGAGAAACAAACTCACTGCAGTAGTCATAAGTATTTATCAAATTTCGGTCTGTCTAAATCAAGACCGCAAACGATAAGTAAATATTCATATCGAATTCACGACTGACCCTTTACCTCCACCACAGGCAGGATGATTCTTAAGGTCATTTTATTAGTAGAGTAGAGCCGGTTGGAAATCAGAATGTTCCTTCTTCTAGTTCGGTTGTCATAGCAAGGCTTAAGATCCTAGTTTTACCATTTATCCACAGCCGGTGGGTGGAGAAGAACTCGAAAACATAGACGTTTGTTTGTTTGGTTGGTTGGTTGGTTCGTTGTGTTTAACGGCAAATCTCCCTTGTCGGTTATTTAATGCCAAATCCTGTTTATATATATATATATATATATATATATATATATATATATATATATATATATATTTGTGTGTGTGTGTGTGTGTGTGTGTGATTTGTAAACAAATTACTTCTAGGTAATATTTTTAATGCTTTCACAAATTTAAATGGTTTCAAGTATTGATATTTATTGTTGGTGCACAGTAAATCGTTTCAAGTATTGCTATCTAACCCTAAAGGTTCTGTTTACATAGCATTAAATGGTTTTATCATGTTTTATCATTTATCATTCAACACTAATAATTCTCGTCATCCTTCATTCGTTCGTTTATACACAGTTAAATGATTTTAAGCATTGCTAACTAATACCAATAATTCAATCCAATATTAATCATTTGTTTGCACATAATTAAATGGTTTCAAGTAGCATAAATGATTAAACAATTCTATTTGACCAATAGGGTGAACCCTAACAGCTATTACCCCTCTA